>JABAKD010000014.1:7279073-7879073 GCA_012845835.1 Undaria pinnatifida
CTCTCTTTCTCTTTTCCCATATTGCTCCCTCCCCTGCCCTCTTGCCCTCTGTCCCTCTCTGTCCCTCTCTGTCCCTCTCTGAGGCATGAAACGACAGAGGTGCACCTACCTTTTATGAGGGGCGTCACTACAGATACGTACAATACAGCAGAGGAGCTACATACCTCAAACCAGAAACCTGACTCGGGAAAAAATGAAAAAGGCGCACCTAACCCGATGAAGAGGCGTTACCGCATGATACTAGCACACAACGAAGCATATCAAGATAGAGGTGCACCACTTTTTTTCTGAGGTTCATCAAATTTGGGAGCTTAAGACCTCTCCGCAAATCTGATTTGAGAAAAATATGACTGCTTCCGGATGAAAAATCCCATGGCCTGGGTGTACACAACGAGAAATCACGAAAAAAAAGGGCCTGCGTATTCAAGACGTTTTGGGGTTAAGGAGCCCTGTCATTCAGAAGCCAATTTAAAACGAAAAGTTCTACGTCTATTGTAGCATGCGTCCACCAACACACAACAACCTTGCAAAACGTAAACGGTGTGTATGTTCTTCACATCAAACTGATATTTCCACCCATCCACATCCAGCATAAGCAGTGTCTGTGCCGATGCCCCCTCTTGCAGAGACGCGCTCACAAAGCTCTGTGGTGTCACAAACCGCAAGGCAGAGGTACACATTGCAGATACAGCAAGGTGATTTGGACATGCATGCAATGTCAACCGCGACGAGCACGAGGGCAAAACATATGCAAGCCAGTACACCCGACTATGCGCAAAAAGGGGGGGGGGGGGTGGAAAAGGAGGGAAACGGGACGGCACCAAACAATATTCTAGCGATGTTGGGTACTTTGTTAGTGTACTTGAGAAGCCCCATCAGCCAAAATTCGCTACCATGCCCCTATCATACCATGCGACTCCCCCCTTCTCCCCCCTTCCTCTCCCGCCTTTACCTCTCTTACCCCCACCACTGATTCCGTATGCCAGGTAAAATCATCAGTATCAACAGAAGGCCATGTATTGCATGGCAACCGATGTTGCTGCTCCTTTGGTCCGGGGTAGGGTCAGTAGCCCACCGTAACGCAGCTAATCGCGACGATCGAGTCGTCTCCTACATCTGCGAGTGCCATCAACGGGAAGGGGGGGGGGGGGGTAACGGGGGGGGGGGGATCGGGACGAAGAGGGGAACGGGGGAGTGGAGATGTACTCGTTTCATGCGTACTTTCTTGCGTATGGATGACAGCTTCGGATGGATTAATTTGTTTTCCGGTGTGGCCATCCAGGGGGGGTAAGGGTCGGCGAGGGGGAGACAGAGGGACAAGGGAGGGGTGCAGGGGAGGTAGGGGGGGGGGGGATATGGGGGATGCATGGGTGGATGGGTGGGGATGCATGGGTGGGTGGGGATGTATGGGGGAGGGGTGTAAGGTTGGGTGGGTGGGTGGGGGGGTGGGGATGTAAGAAGGGGGTGGAGAGAGGGTGTAAGAAGGGTACGGGAAAGGGTGTATGGGGGGTAGGGGGGGCAGGGAAGTCAAGGGGATGATGGGAAGCGGAGGCCAGGGGTAATAAAACGTCGGGTCAGTGCGTACTGCGCTGCCAATGGTTTGTGTTATTTTTGGGAAACACCACAGCTACAGCAGCACAGTTTTGTTTTACTTGTTTGCTTCGATGAATCGGCGGGGAAAAAAGCGCCATGAAGAGGAAGACGAACCACCAAAATCGCCCACAAAAACCAATATGCCGGGGAAAAAATACGAAACCGAAAATAACCCAACAGAAGAAGCCATAACAAAGGAAAAAAGGAAAGAAAGAGGGAACGCAATGACTCAATGAGCAGCTTATAAACCCTGGAGAACTGCAACAACATTTTTGGGTGCAAAGTAGTTGGAATTGTCGTGGGATCTTTCTTTCGCACGTGCAAGGGTTAATTAAGGTTGGCGATTGAGCGATGTGACAGCTATCACACAGAAGGTGCTGCAGATCAAGAAAAGGTTGCCCCTATGGTTCACTGGCTAAAAATGTTATGGTATCCCCCCTCCCCCGTAGCGGCGTTGTGATATATAATAGCAGTTGTCCCCTTTTTTACCTGGCAGGTGTTTATCGCCTGACTGAACGAACGGTTCCGCTCCCTTCGGTCAGAAGGCATCCAACGGACAGCAAACACTTATTAATAACATACCAGAGATTAACATGCAAAGCAACCCTCGTGTGAGCGAGTGACCAGCACAGAGCCAGAGGCACCCCTGCAAATGCAGCAGAAGTCGGCCCCAAGGTCCATACTCCCCAATTTACCACACTAACTCCACCGCTTCCATCCATTTGTCAACCAAAATATGAAGCAGCAAGGAAGGGCGGGCGGCTGTTGTTACGGGAGAATGCGACTGTCGAAGTTGCAGGGGACGCATGCTACGATAGAGGCAACACACTTCGGCTAAAAAAAACTGAATGACGGGGCTCTTTATCCCGAACTGGTCAAAATATCATTCGTTTAAATGAACTTTGGCCTTTGCGCGCGCATAGGCCATGGGGGTGTTGTCCATGGTGTTGCAGTTCCAGTTCACACAAAATAAGAATAAAAAACTTTTCTCTTGGGTGGGGTATAGAGGTCCTCAATTATCGAACCTAAAAGATATTATAAGTGGTACATCTCCACCGACATTGCGTTGTCGAATGCATTACGATGCATTATCTCTGTGTCGTGGCTTGTGACCACAGAGCTGATCTTTCTAGGGTGAAGAATCAGTACGGACACCGGGTGTGCTGGATGTCGACGAGTAGAAGAACGGTTTAATGTGAAGAACACACACACACACACACACCGCAGTAGTATGAGTATAATACTAGTATTTAGTATCCATACTATTAGCAGCATGTGGCAGCCCTGGCGCCAAACAAAGGGACCCAGACCCCCTTTCCAGATGGTTCGGTGAGGCCTATTACTAAATTACTCAGTACGAGAACTTACCACTTTTCGAGACGATGGTTGACGCACACTGTGTACGAGGCAAAGAAAGTTTCGCCGTACATTGGTTGGTTGCGTTTCATTGGGTTAGGGTTAGGGTATATATATAATTTACAGAGCATGTCAACCATTTTCTCGAAAAAGCGGTAAGTAAGGTACCCTCAAATTACTTGATAAAACTAATGAGGTGATTTTGACGGCGGAGCGATGCTGCACATCAACCAACCAACCAACCAATCACCGCACCCAACTTGACCACAGCTGTTATAGACAAAATCATAAATATCAATCTAAGTTATTATTAATAGTTCCCAACGACAGCTATAATATTATACAACAAGAACCATTCATATCCTCATAACCATAGGGCACAAACTGGACCCCCCCAAGAAAACTAATTCCAAGTAGTCTGTCTCCCCAACGAGTAGCGCACGATACTAGTGCAAGACAGCAGTTGTTGTATCGTGTACCAAGGACCCCCGCCAACAAGAAAAGCCTACTCTATTAAGCACGGCTGAAAGCTCTCGCCGTTGAACAGGGAATCTTATACCAAACTTTCTTACGCGTTACGAAAAAAGCGGGTCTACGTTTTTTGCTTACTTACTTATTTTTTGTTTTATTTGCCCATACAACGCACAATACTGCTGTAGTAGGGCAAAAGCGTATCGGTGGGTTCGAAGAAAACGCCTCGAACGGGGAGGGGGGGACGCGGGCACTGCTTAAAAAAAATGAAAGTTTTACCCGCCTTATTATGCGTGGCACGTTATACTGGTGCTGCATATCTACAGCACTCATTCAGTGCGTTACCTTCCATCTCGGGCAATTCGATGCCACTGGACGCCCTCATGGCTCCCGCTTTGAACTCCACGGGTAACAGCTGGCCGTACGGGAAAACTCTCTTTATCGCCTCCACGTCCACATCCTCCTGTTGAATGCGGTGCGAGCGAAAGCCGGGCTCCAGCCGCGGTCAGGACTTAAGATAAGAAGGAGAAGTAAAACTATCTATTGCTTTTAATACTATAAAGAGGTGAAATAGTAATCAGCAGTATCTGTAACCTATGTTGAGATTGGCACCTACCGGTTTCAAGCTGAAATCAGCCTTCCCCGCTATCTAGCTGCTGCATCCGCAAATGCGTTTGTTACGTCAAATGGACGCACTCTGCTGCCCTGCTGCTGGAAAAAATGTAGGGTTTCCATTGGCTACCGAGGGCTCTGTATTTAGGGGACAGGGGAGACGGAAAAGTAACTACCGTGGCCCGAGTAGCGAGTACTCTACCCGACGAGTTCGGTACCGGTTATAACCGGGAAAAAAAACGGTAAAAAGATTAGGGGTTCCTTTGAAAATGGAGCAGTAAAAAATGTACGGGTTTCACTGAAAACGGAGGCGCTTTCATTTGGAGGATAATGGAGACAAAAAAAGTAACCACCGTTGCCCTAGTGCCTTGCCCGACGAGTTCGGTACCGGATATACCCGGGTTATTATCACCGGTACCGGTTATTGTAACCGGTTCTAACCGGGTTCAGAAAGACATCCCTGGTTGTAACGAACGCGGTTGGCTTTAGGAGACCGTGCTATCCGACGAACGTGAAAGCACAACTATTCTCAACCATTCTTGCATGGAGAACATACACCGCTGGAATTGGAATTCGAGGTTCCGTCATTTTAAGGGTCGATTTTACTGCTGCTACTGCTCCCCCTACTACTAATCACGATGGCGTTTGTACTACTGCTGCTGTTGTTGCACGAAATCCGCTTTTTCACAAGTTTAACCTAGACTGTCGTGTTGCTGCACGGCGTCCGTATGCTTCTTGCTGTCAAATCTACCAAACAACAAAAAAACGCAATACGGTGTCTGCTAAAAAAATACAGATATAAGAAGGTATCGTTCGCGCACCTCGGGCACCGGAACGACGAGCTGCGCCCAGGAACGATGGCGTTTATTGAAAGGATAGAGTTGAACTCAATGACGTTTCGGCAGTCCCTGAACACGGCGAGGCTCCCTTAGGGTTTCAGCGACGAGGTTTCGTATGGGAGGGGGCGGGGGGGCGGAGAGGATGACAGAGGGGGCGAGAGCGGGAGGTGGTAGAGTAGGGTGGGTGGAAGGGGGGGGGCGTCGGAGAGAAAAAGGGTCTGTGTGAGGGGGGAGGAGGGGGGGTGAGATGGGAGAGGGGAAGGGGGACTGGAATGCGAGCTATGCGCGAACACATTGAGGGCTTGGTTCGGAGTGCCGCAATGTTTACGATGGGTGTATCCATATGCACTGCACGGGTATTGTTAAGTATTACTCTTAATAGTATCACCTTTGGGGCCCGCCGACACAAATCAAGAAAAACAGGAACTTAGAGCGAGGGACAGAGCGATACGCGAGACCGCACCCGTGTTTACGCTGCTGCTGCCGTTCTCGCCATCATACATACCTGACGTAGGCCTTGGTGGGGTCTTGGCCGTGTTGATCGTTGCCGAAGCTGACGTCTACGAAGAGCACCTTCGACATGCCGCTGCCGCCGCCGCTGCTGCCGCCGCCGCTGCCGCCACTACCATCATCGTGGCTAGAGTCGCCCTGAGGTTATACCAGTACGGCAGTTGTATGATATCATATGCTACTGCTACAGCATAATTAGCCCCTTTCGTAGGACTTGAGAGGGCTTCTGAGGTAGGGGATAGGGGGGGTGGTATACCTCGTCATATACGGTAGCTCTCACGCAACACAACAATGAACATCACGTACGATTAATTGGTGGAGTATTAATAGCACAGAACACGCCCTACCACAACACTGTGTTAAGGTATTAGTGGGGTATTAGTCCGTTTGACAACTTGCAAAACGTTAACCAATAGCTTACCCCAACTAAGCCTTATAGAACTCTTGCCCCCTGAAACGGCGAGATACCAGGTCGGCCGGATACACGGGCGCCCTTGTCAATATCCAAGCCGTTTCATTTCCTGGGTATACCGTGGAGAGTATTTTCAAGTTCGACATGGGGAACGTCTGAAAAAGTTTATCATTGTGGATGGTGGAATTTGAACCCACGACCCGAAAAACCCATGGTCTGTTGACGACGCCATTGTTAAGATATTAGCGGGGTATTAGTCCGTTTGAACCACTTGCAAAAGCTTGACCAATAGCTTACCCCAACTAAGCCTCATAACAACTGACCGCATTTATGGTGTTTCTCGTTTTTTTTCTTCCCCCCCCTCTGTGCTCCTTTTCCCTCCTTTCCGTTTTCCCTTTGTATGTTCTCTATAATTTTATTTTGCTCTTGAGCAGTCTGCTGTGTTGGCCTGCTTCTGTTTCGCCCCATATATACCCATTTGCGTTTGGTATCGCCACTTCGTCGTATGGTTGTCTTGAAGTTTGTGACCACAGAGCTTCCCGGATTACGATTTCTCTCCCTTTTTTTTTGTTTGGTGGAAATGACATTACCGATTTACATGTCTGAAAGTCATGGAGGGAAGAAGCGCTACAGCCCCGCCTGTTTGGGGCAGCGCTATTACTAAAGGGATTGCAACCCTTCAGTGCTGCTGTGGTAGATCCGAGGTCCAGGCTAAAACAACCGCCAGATGAACTTCGGATCGAGCTCATATTACAGCAGCAGTATTAATAGTACATGTACACCATGCACCATAACCACTGGCAGCGTTGACTGCAAACCTCAGTGGTTGTGGTGTTACCAGGTATCCCATGTGAAGACAACAACAATGTACACCATACACATAATCACTGGCTTTTAATGGCAGGCAGCGTTGACCGCAAAGCTCAGTAAGTGGTAATGGTATATCTCTGATCTAGTCAGTTGTTGTGATGTACGGTGCACATGCACGTGGTGTTGTATCGTTTCTCTAGGAGAGGCACTAGCACGGATACTGATACTGGTACTGGTTGTGCAGGATGGAGATGGGCGGAAAGAACAGACAGAAGACACCAAAGATACTGCCAGGTATGATACTGCTGTACAACACAGGTACGTAGGGTCTTACCCAATAGTCTAAGTTTTTTTTCTGATATAAGTTTTTTTTTTTAGCGAGCATAGGCTTTAAAACTGGATATAAGCTCGCGATTTATGCCAGTATTGCGCGGATGAGCTCGACTTATGCTCGCTCTTTATTCCATCTCTAGCTTGATTTTTGTTCGATAAAAGATAAAAGCGTGTTTACTCGTCTAACACTCGTTGGGCATCCTTGCTTGTCGTCGATAAGCTCGTGAAATGTGGGTTCCTCGGCTAATTGTTTTTTCTTCTACAAGCCACATGGCAGGTGCAGGTGTATCAGTGCTGTAGAATATACCAGGTATACTTTGTATATGCTCCTATATACTTCGAAAGTACATTATTTACGTATTATATTACTGATGCTGTTGTTGTGTCATTGTGTGTTGTGTCCATATACCGCACAGTGCGCACAGCAGTGCCTTGCTGCCTTTTCCATACCACCGCACCATCATGTCAATTGGAAAGCTTGCTTGAACTCTCTACATGTACTCGAAACTCGACAGCAAAAACAGAGCTGGCGAGCTAGCCAATCAGAGCGGACTACCCAGCACCCCCACACCCCGCTCGACGCAATGCTACTTCCCACCCCCCCTGTTGTACTTGAGAAGAGTGGATGCTGCAATGCGGTTACTGAAGCTAAACTCCTGTCTCTCGTCCATACAAGCACGCAGAATAGAAAATACCCGTTCTATGAACGCGGAGGATGGCGGAATCAACGCGATGTCCTCTGCAATATCATACCAACGCGGCAGGTTGAGCCTACAGTCATGCCAGAATTGCCACAGATCTTACCCGGCGTCAGCGTTAGAAGCTAAGATGTGGCACTCATCCTTCGTGTGTTAATGTGTTCTGATGCAGGGCCGTCCAATATCGCGATAATAGGTGTGATTAAGCCTCGTGAATTTGTATCATTACCGCGCGGCCACCGATTTAGCGTCTCCACCGTGCTGCCAGACAACCAGACGGACATATACACCCGAAATGGGGGCGGGCATAACCACCTTATGCTCGATTTCCCTTGCTATAATGCTCTCACATAAAAAAGCTATTTGGCATGTTGGCTATGCTCGGCCGCTCAAAAAGCGATATCAGCTAAAATATATGCTACGTACGTAGCTTATTGGGTAAGGCCCTGCAGGTACGAGTAACACTTTATTTGTGCATGTATTCGTGTTTCTCACCTCGAGCGCTTCTGGTCGGCCAGCTGTCGCCATCCTTGGTGCTTTGCAGTGCCTGCCGAATCCAGGACTCGTTGGTGTGGGGGGTATCCGGAAGCTGTCAACAACAGTGGTTGTCGCCAAGACAGCGACAACCACCCACAATACTTCTGGCAGCCTCATCGTACATGGTGGGTGGTGTGTGTACCAGTCTCACTTTGGTATACTCCCCCCCTCCCCGGTCCCTTATTGCTTAAGACCTTCAAGGCTTCGTCGTCTCCAAGAAAAATAACTTTCACTGGTTTTCTTTTTCCATTTGTCTTAATAATATTCAAGTAATTTGTACCCATGTCGGGAGCGCAATGCTAAAAGGGTACGCGGGTACATGTGATATGCGTGATACAAATTGAAACGACGAGTAAATATGACAGCACTATGGACGCAAACATGCTACTCGCGTACGTGCAGCTAATTTCCTCGAACCTAGCGGGCGTGTAAACTCATCGCCGTGTCAGCGGTGTGTCATCTCCAAGTCGCAACGTCGTGGTGTTGCAAGCCGCAAGCGCAACGTCGTCCCGTTGCAACGTCGCTCGTCGCCAAAAACGATAGGAAAATTCAACCGTTTGTGACTGATCCGCATATTTATCTGCACTCCGCATATGCGCTCGGCGCTCTGAGGTCCTCTCGGCTGCTCTGCACTCTACCGCGGGTCTGCAGGATAGCTGCTTGCATGAGTGCCGCAGGTGAATACTGTAAACTCGTAGCTCGGTAGCTGTAATAGCTCTTCGGATGCGATAACACTCGTAGATAAAATCGTGCAAAAATATATGGTTGAAAGTTGAAGATTGACGGTGCTGGTGTATCGTACGTCGAATGCCGTACAACGAGTACGCCGCATAACTTCGTGAGGTCAGTGTAGTGTCAGCTAGTGTTCACCAGTCAGTCAGCTATGAGGCAAGGCCTCTTGAACCAGCTGCATATATATACCTTTTGTGCCTTGATGTCTTCATGGAACACGTGAGGGAGGCCAGCACGAGGCAAGCACGGAAGTGTATGCGGGACAGTCCTAGGTCTGTAGACAAACAGGCCTCATCAACACGGAAGATCCAAGATCTTAACACGGAAGATCCAAGATCCCCCCGTGTGGTTCTACGGTAGCCCCCCCAACTTTTCTTTAACGAAATCGCCGGTTTTGAAACCAGCTCCTGGCCGTATCTCCTGAAATACGGTCCCCCTCACCACCCGGACGTCATCGTTCGATAGTCCTCCGCAAACAAAATAATACATGCAGATATTCTTTTCATAGCATCCTTCCTCGTGTCGAGCAGCCATGAAACGTTCGTTAAAGAAAACCGCTGGTTTTTGGGGGGGCTTTCATGGGGATGAAAAAAAATAAAAATTGAACATAGAAAAGGAAAAAAAAGAATCACAAGGGCAGGGGCGGCCCAAAGGACACGAAGCCTCTCCCCTCTCTCACCACGGGTATAGCAGTACACAGCTACCTATCTATATATGATGCGCAGTGTCGTCGCCATTCAGCGATGAAACAATCGAGCCCCCACCAACAGCACATCGCATGCTGCATGCACGAATTCTGAAAGCAACGTACACGTAGGGTCCGGGATCCAGGCGCATGCATTCACGTACCAAACCAAAGTTGAGCGTGCTTTGATATAAGGAGGTGTATGTGGCCGTGCGATGAATGCCTACTGCACTGGATACAAAAGTCGCAAGCACCACAGCAAGCACCATAGTCCAAACCTCTCACCTTCCAAAACGTACCCTCCCGCAGAAAGGATCACCTCTCCAACGTTCCAAGCTCCTTGGTATTCCTATTATTCGGCCCCCCTCTCTCTCGCTAGAGACGAGCCGTGCCACGACCACAAATGACCTAGCGAAACGTCCCACATCGTCAACGCCCCGAGAGATTACCACATTCATGAGGGGAATATAATGTAGAAGGCGCCCCTAACCCGCGCGACCGTGTGCTGTGCCTTTATTAGCCTACACGATAGTGCTACAGCCGTGGGCCTCTGGAAGTGCGGTACCTTTTGCCATTTGCTAATAGCGCGTGGCCCCAGTTTATTGCGGTGAAAATCGTTGTCGCGACCTCGTCCTATACAGTATAGCGTCGCGCGCACTACCCCGGGATAGTTTGCCCCCCCCTGTAGTGCGGTTCATTCTTCCTGGCAAGGCACAGCACTGGCTAGCGAGGACGCACGCTACTCTACCTTGTATCAGATGGTTCAGGTGCATGAATGTGCCGTCTGTCGTGCTTCGAAATTCCACAAAAAAGTAACTGGGGGCTATTGAGAAGGCAGTCACCCATAAAGCGCCAGGATACGTCTCTAACATACCAAATACAGTAGACTAGACAATAGCTTTACGTTAGACTCTTCGCAATAAAACGCCAAGAAGTGTCCCTAACATACCAGTTACAGTATTGTAAACCGCCGGCGATACGACCCCCTTGATATACCAGATATCTAGATTTATTTATGTGTGTTGTATGCGCCAATACGTTGGTGTTGCCCCTGCTGCTGCTGCTGTTTTGTTGTTTTGTTTGCAAATTTTTCGCGAAAATGTTAATGTTGTCGAATTCACGATCTGCGACAGACCAATGGGCGCGAAACTATAGTTTTTTTCTGCAAAACCCAGCATATGTGACTGGCCCAAAAACAAAAATGATGGGCAAGCGGCAACATCTGCGAGATAAACGAGGAGTTCCAACTTTTTGGCGTTTTGGCCGTGGAAACCATGTGTGTCCTGATCACGTGGGCACCAGCTCGCACGTTCTACGTGACCACGACTCGATCGATACCCCGTGCCAATCCACCTGGCAAAGGAGAAGGCTTGAGAGTTTTTCGCACGCGTTCTTGCGCTCTACTACTTGACGCGCCCCCGTTGTTCTGCGCTTCTTCCTTTCGCGCCACGGCAATGACGTCGACATCCGCAACTAGCAACGCTACCTTCACCAGCGAGGCTAGACCGTTTTTGTTTGTTTTCAAGGCCGGGATACAGCAACCCGAACAGACTACCCAACTCCAGCAGAGCGACACTTCAGAGGCAACCCAAGGCGAGCTCTCTCCTGCCAGCTGCATCGGCAGCACCGGCATAAGCAGCACAGCGTCAGAGGAGTCCGAGGGTTTATCATCCGCAACTAGCAGCGCTGCCTTTATGAGCGAGGCTAGGCCTTTTCTATTTGTTTTCAAAGCCGGGCTGCAGCAACCCGCCGAGACTACCCAACAACAGCGGAGCGACACTTCGGTAGCAACCCAAGCCGAGCTCGCCCCTGCCAGCTGTCCCGGCAGCACCAGCATCAGCAGGACTGCACCAGAGGAGTTCGAGGGCTCATCACCCGACCTGCAAAAGTACAGGCAAGACGATGGGCAGCCCTGCTGTGCTGTTCTGTGTTCTGTCATGGCAGCGACATTGGCAGTTGGGAAATTTCAAGAGCAGTTTGCAAAATAGATGTGTTTGCTGTATTCGTCGGCATGCCGTTCAGTCCAGACTGCTGTGTGGTAGACGATCTGATCACTTGGCGCCGCAGCCCCCGTGGCTTCTTTCGTTCTCGAGGTGGCATGCCTCTCTGTAAGTACTACGTACACGTAGTGTTGGAAACAATCCACAGCATGACGGCTGCAAACAAACGAGTTAGTAGCAAGAGTCTGCACGAGCCCTTGCATCCATCGTCTATGAATCTGATCAATTGTTTGGCCCTTCCAACCTGCGACCCTCGTACCCATACCGCAGGCGCTGCTCGTACTCGAACGTACCCGACATCTCCAACGACGACTCGGACGACGAGAGCACCATCAGTCACGATTCTCACGACGAGAACGTCATCGGTGTTGACGGCAACAACGAGAGCACCATCGGCGACGGCTATCATGCCGAGAGTATCATCAGCGACGACGAGTGCTACACTGTCGAAGCTGAGGATGTACGCTACACGGACGCATCTGACACCTCGAGCGACGTCAACGACCACGAGAGCACCATCAGTGACGACTCCATCAACCATGAGTTTACCATCAGTGACGATGACTACGAGTCCAACGGCCATGATGATCTCGAGCCCGACCACGCCTCCTTCGATGATGGCAGCAGTTGGAACGAGCGTGCGTCCGATATCTCTGGCGTCTCGTCTTGCGTTGATGATCTTGGCGATGGTGGTGCTTCTGAAATCTCCACCGGGTCTTCTTGCGATGATGATGAGGGTTGGGAGGGTCGGGCTCCTGACATCTCCGCTGACTCTTGTTGCGACGATGGCGATGATGATCTTGACGAGTGCGCTTCCGACATCTCCTCCGACTCCTACGATGGCGATGATGAAGCTCTTGACGGCAATGATGGTAGTGCCTGCGGATTTTCTCGAGATGATGATGATGATGATGACAGCGACTTCGATGGCTCGAGCGACGTTTACGAATCCGACTACTACGACAACTCGAACGGCTTCGATGGCTCGAGCGACGTTTACGAACCCGACTACGACGACAACTCGAACGAGTTCGATTCCTCGAGCGACGTGGACGGAGTCGAGTACTACCATGTAATCGACGACGCGAGCGATTTTGAAGAACCAAAATACACCAGCGCGGTTTCCTTCGAGTTCGTCGACCTCTCCTCCGCCACGGTCGAACTCGAGCCGGCCGGGCCTCCACCAGAGCTTACCCCGACCGAATGCCTCACCCACCTCCCGACCGCTGTTGGCCTCTGCCCGCCAAACAAGCCTGAGGTAGGCCTCAAGGTGTTCAAGTGGGGGGCCAAAGCAATTAGCGGCGTGGTGATTGAGTCCTATCTGGCGGGCGGCGATCCTTTCGAGGATGGAGGAATTATGCAGACTGCGGCTGCCCCCGCCATCGTTAAGCTCGCCAAGATCCGCAAGGAATACCAGGAGGACTTCGATGATGAGTGCATCTCGCTCGACCTCGCCATTGAGAACCTGTGTGAAGAGTTGGCTAGGGTGCCGTGGAGTGCTAAGACCGTGGAGGACCTTGGCAGCACGCCGCCAACGCCGAGTGCTTGTGGCGTCCTAGAACTTGACAGCACGCCATCGCCGTCAGCATCATCGTCCATACCGTCAGCATCAGCATCCACGACGCCAGCATCGGCGTCAGCATCAGCGGCGGTGTATCAGCAAGATACTGCATCGACTTCAGCACGTGCACCCACGACCTCGCCAGCGAGAAGCTGTAGCGCCGCCGCGGAGGAGGAGTGGGAGGAGATGTCCTTCGGGGTTCCCTGCACTCCGGGCGCTGTGACGGAGGATGATGGCGGTGGCGGTGGCGGTGGCGGCGGCATGGACATGGTTTTCGGCATCCGCGACAGCTGTGCAGGGTTGGTGGTCGACAAGCCATCGTGCCGAGCGGGTGAGTGATTATTAGCGGTGGGATGCTTCTGGCTGAAGTGTGGTGGTGTTTGCGCGGTGTGTGTCGTAATAGTTTGGCTATTGAGCTTGAATATTTTGAACTAGTGTTGTTGCGCCTGGCTGCACATACGAAGGTTAAATTGTTTTGCGGAATGTGAATTTTGCGTGCGTAAATTAGCGTGCTTTACATGAAAAACAATTTGGTACTCCGCAGATGTATTTTTCCTTGACGGGGGGGGGTACTCTAGAATCAAGTGAAATGAATATAATTTTTTTGCCTGAACAGGGGCGGCACCCTAAAGCCGAGTGAAAATATCCAACAACGTGTTTTTTCCGGGGGTTACTTTATAACCATAGTAAAATATTGATCCAATAAAACGTCCTTTATTTATGACACAATATTATTCTAACCTTTCGTCGTGTAATCATCGTCCTGCATTTTTTTCAATCAAATTATTACCTCTGGAGGTCTGGTGTGGTGTGTCGCTTTGTCTTTTTCTTTGTTGTGTTCACTGGCTTTAGTTTTGAACCTCTTGAATTAATTATACGCTTTAGTGCTGTACCCGTCCTAGGTCATGCTCATTGCCGCCGGTACATAGATGATGAAGTATTTCCCCAAGCGACATCGATATGGGTTTGATGCTTGGCGAGTACCGTGAGCCGTGTACCTGGCACCTGATATGTTTTACTCCACAGTTGTTCCATTGCTGAATATATGATGGAAACTTCAGCAGTTTCCCTCCCTAGTTGATCTACCCTCCCACCACCCCCCTCCCCTCCCTCCTTTCTGCCCCCCCCATCCCTGCCCTTCCCCCTCTCCTCCCCCCCCCGCTTCCTGTCTCCCCCCTCCCTTCTATATTCTTATTATTCAGGTTCTGTGACAGCAGATGATGATGATGGCGGCGATGTTGACCTTCATGACATGGACATCGTCGACCAGCAGCGTGGCCCCATGGGAATGTTTGAAGCATCGGTCGCCCAGGGAGAGGGTAAGCATTATGCAGCATTCTTTGACTTTCATGCGTTGTACGTACAGCGCGATGAGTTCGTGTCCATTTTTAGCACAACAGATATGCGGTATTCGCGATAATAAGTGAAAGTAAGTGCGAGTGAAGAAATCTTGCGGGGTACCTGATACAATCGAGTCAGCCCTTCCTGGCAGCTGTAGCGAATGAGAAGTAACACATAGTCAATCTAGTATATTATATTAAAAGCGTTCGAATAGACTATCTGTTCCGCCGGCCGGATTTGTTCTTTCTGTGCAGTAGCTGTTTATGACAATCATTGTTGGACGGTCAGCACGACAATACCATGCTATACTTTGATACTGCTAAAATCGACTACCGCAGCAATATTCCGTCTTGTTCTGTAGTTTTTCTTTTGTACTTATGATTTGCTCGAGACTGATCCCCCCCCCATTCCTCTCCAAAGCGGTATATGTTTCGTATGAGAAACGCTCGATCGACGCTAATAGGTTGAATCGGAAAACGTCAGTGTGTGGCACTGCTACATTTCTACATGATCACTGCTTTTCACCCTCTCCACGTCTTGTCAAGCACGGATAGTCGATATCGATATTATATTATTGATTTTGGTTTTCCCGTATTTCCTTTTGCAAGCTACCACCCATTTTTTTTGCTTGTTACTGTATTGACCCCCCTCCCCTCTTTTTGGAACATGGCTAGCCAATATTCGCTTTCATTTTCTTGTATTCCGCTTTGGAGGCGAACAATTTTTCATACATAGTTCTCTCGTATTCTCGATTTCAAGCGAACCTTTATTTATATTTTCCGTGCCTTCCACCCCCCCCCAAAAAAACTGTTCGCGAACATGGGTAGTCGACGTCACTGCTAGTTTTCTCGCATTATTTTTTTAATTGAACCCTTTTTCGTTTTGCTCTCCGTTTCTAATCCCCTCATCCTCTTCCGCCCCCCTCCTCCTCCGCCCCCGCCCCCGTCTCCCCAGCTCTCCTTTGCCCCCTCCCTCCCCCTCCGTTCTTCTCGCTGTCCCTCTCTCTCCCCTTGAAAACAGAGCTGGCGTACGAGACGTCCTTCCTCCCCACGGTATGCCCGGCCGAAGACTGCGACGACAACAGTTCCAACGCTGAGAAGAGCGAGACAGAAGAGGAGGAGGAGGAGGAGGAACCTATTATCGACCGGTCTGTCACCTCCTCGTCGCAAAGGGGTGACTCCCAGGTTTTCTTGTCAAGGGTAGCAGAAGTAGTAGAAGACGCCCCGGTCACATTGGTAGTTCCGCCTATCAAAGTAACGCATTGTTCAAAAGATAGTTCCGAGAAGCGTTCCGAGAAAAATTGCGAGAAGAAAATGGAGAACAAACGCGGGAAAAAATCCGAGAAATGCCTCGAGAAAAAATGCGAGATGCATCCGGAGAAGCGTTTCGACAAAATGTCTGACACAAATTCCGATAAAATTTCCACTTTTGATAAATATTCTGAAGAAAAACCCGAGAAAAATTCCGATAACAAATACAAGAAGCGTTCCGAAAAAAAATCAGAGAAAATACAAACAAAGCGTTTAGAGAAACATTCCAAGAGAAAACCCGATATGCGTTCCGAGAAGAGCTGTTTGGGAGTTGTAGATTACGTAGCGCGGAGGACGCGAAGCAGCCCAGGAAGGCCTTTTGCCAACCGTACGGCCCGTGTCAGCAGAGCTAAGAGCTTAAAGGTGAAAGCGGGAGAAGCAGAGCTCCGAGTTGGTATAGGGTAGGTCTATTAGTGAAGGAGATGTATAGTATATATGTGAAGAAAAAAAACTTACATGAAAAAGAAAGAAACCAAATAGACAAATAAAAGGAAACCAAGCATAGAGAGGGTCCGTAGGTTTGCATGGTACTATCTGTGTAAACGTAAAAAAATGTAACTTTAAAAAAAGAGAGAGTCGGTAGATTTGCATAGTTCTATTATACAAGTAGTGTGGTGGTGTTTCGTGCACAAGGTTGTCTACAGAGGGCATCATGGGCGACATCAAGGTGAGACGAGGAATTTGGGGGGCGTTTTACGTACATTGTCTATTGGTTGGTAGGGGTGCACTCGTACAGTAGTATAGAAACAGGCATTGTTATAGGTAGGGGTCGATACAACCCCCTCCCCCCCGTGTACACGGGCTCCGAACCGTATCAACGCCCACTACCTCGTAGAAACCTCTCACTGTATTCCCCCTCTGGTGCATATAGATTCCCTCTTCCGGCCTCCGCCGACTATCTGATCCAGCGCACATGATTTCTGCGCTTCACGTATGGTATGTACCTGGTATATGTACAGCCATGGTCCCGCGTTAGTGCGGTACTGTACCCTGTAGTGCGAGGTCCCAGTTTAGTGCGGTGAACATCGCGTGACACGACCTCGTCCTACAGAGTACTATGCTATGCCGCACTATACCGGGATAGCTCGGGGTCCCAGTTTAGTGCGGGTATTGTCGTCTGGCAATGCGCCGCACTATAGAGGGACCACCATTACTGTACTACTGTATGTATGTATCCAAATATCAAGAATCGGCTATATATCGTGCATGCGGGGGCCCCCCATGATTCACATACAGTTATAACGAGGTCGATATCTGATTGGTACGGATCAGTCGAACAATCGATCGCTGCGGTCCCCTCCCATTTTTCTAGACTTGAAGCATAAAAAACTCGGGGGAGATTCCGCAGTGATTGTCGGTCGGGGTCGGTGGGGAACCTGTACCGTACGATAAACCTTGGGGGCGGGTACTTTATTGGGGAGTCATTTTAGCGCGGTTGTAGACGTTGCTGTGGTTTGGATTTTATGTATACGAGGGGGGGAGGGGGGGTCGTAGACCGTAGCTGGGGGGAGGGTACGTTGTTTGTGGTTAGGTAGATACGATTGGCTACGAGAGCACGGACGCGTGTTTTCTTGGGGGGACGGGACGTGTAGGGAAAGATTTTTGTAGTTAGAGACGAATAGCATTTTCTAGAGGGGGTCGGGTAGGTGTTTTTCACAAAAATATTGACACGGCGTCAGCTGTGTGTTCGACGACTTTAGGGTCGATACTCATCTTTGCAAGCTGCGTACTAGATCGATCGCCCGCCTTTAGTAAGATTCATAAATCAAAACCTAACATGAGATGATATTGTATTATGCTACCTGTCACGTATAACCAATTGACATACGTACCATTAATTATCTGAACACTTTGACGTATCAACATCCTCTCATTAATTGATGTTTTATTAGGTAGTAGTAGTGTACCGGTTTGGTCTACCTTATTAAAGTAGTAATAGGGTACTTACTTGTGTACTACTGTAGGTGGTAAAAGCAAAATCCAATACCAGGTATAGACTATATATATTTTTACCATTGCACTTTCTACAATACTGCTGTAGCATGTACATGGCGGATGGTTTTATCAGGGTTGTTAGTACTTGGGGTGTAATACACGGGTAAGTTTTTTCTATAATGGTTTTGTACGTAGGTACTATAGATAAAAACGAGATATCTGGGGGGTAAGGTCGGGAAAGGTTTTCGCACGTACGTAGAAATGAGCGATGTTTTTTATGGGGGGGGGGGGCAAGGCAGGGCAAGCGTTTTGTGCGTGGGTAAATGCGAATGGCAGTTTTTTTTCCTATGAGAGCATGGACGAGTGTTTTCTTCGGGGGGGTAGGGTAAAGTAGGGCAATGTGTAATTTGTTTGGTAGGTAGGTAGAGACGAATGGATATCATCGCTAACGGAGGCACGGACGCGTGTCTTCTAGAGGTGACGGCATTTGTCCCGCTTCCATTCCGATCGGAAAGGTTGTGGTGACCGGGAAAGATCGATGCCTCCACGTGGCCCCGGTTGGAGAAGCCAGGGAGGGTTTCGTTAGCCTTGACCTTCCTCAGGCCGAGCTGAACGCGATCACAAACACGAGAAGGATACAAGAGGGGCAGTATGATATGAGGAAGAGACTGACTGGTATTGATGCCTTTTTGTTGGTGCTGTTGTTGTCGTCGGTGTTGTAGTTGTTGTTGTTGTTATTGTTGTTGTTGGGATACGAGATTAAAGAAGGCTTTTTTTTCCAGTGGAGGCGTTCGAAGCGCTGAGCCCATAACGGGGCAGGTATATGGGCGGTTAGTGGTACCTAATGGCATTTCTTCAAATTCCGTTGTGAGAAGCTGTGCACGAGTTTTGGTGGAACTGTGCATAGGAAACGTGCCATATTTGGAGTTGTAATTGTTGTGTTTTAGATATATTTTCCCCCCCACCAAGCTGAAATCTTGATAATTATTTCATTTTACCCGCCGACAATGTCAAAACTCAAATGTCGATGCCAATTATGTCTCCAATAACAATTGCCAGTTTTTCTTCTTGTGAATAGTACGAAATGCATTTTCGTATGTAACCGTCCGCCCTCGATAGCGGTACCCGACACCCGGTAAGGTCGGTACGAACTCGCTAGGTACCGGTACCCGTCGCTTTCGGTTAGTGCGGTACGGTTTCGATACCCGTACCCCATGTACCGGAATACCCTCGGCAACAACGCCGGGGGTACGGGTATTTGTTCGGTACAGGATCGATACTTGTACCCGACAATTCGGTAAGATGAGTAAGAACTTGATACCGGTACCCGACACTTCGGTAACTTCGGTATAAACTCGATACCGGTACCCGGCACATCGGCAAGTTCGGTAATTCCTCCAATACCGGTGTTTCCCCAACACGAGACGGTAAGTTCGGCGCTGCTAAAGTACGACTTCGGTAAGTTCGCTATGACCCACACAAACACTCTTGGTACCAGTATGCCCCATCGAAGACAACCTGGCTACATATTGTCAATAGTATATGGTTTTCTAAAAGCTAACTAGTTGATCATTTAGCCCATTTCATACCAAGTCCCTACAGCCTGGTTCACGTTGAAAGCCACAAATCTATTCCCCGGCGAATGTCCACGCCGTTTTTTCGATTCAGGCCGTGAATTTTTCCCACGTCTTCTGTGTGCTCTTGCAAAGACCTCACCCGATGCTTTTTTTGTAGCCTGATTTTCGCTAGTTTTCGAAAAATAAATGGAGACCACTTTTTTAGCCCAAATATTTTCGGCTTAAAAAAAAGAGAAGAAAAACGCCGAATTTCAGACCTCGGAATGGGCACGTAAAACACGTGTGCAAAACTTCAGGGTCTATCTCTAAAATACGGCGTGGACATTTGGACTTTTATGCGTAAAAATGTGTAAGACACGTTATTTCCTTCAAATTACTTGTTGTTGGTGTATGCTCCAGTTTTTTTGCTAGATTCTGCTTAATAATGTTGAACACAGGCAGGTCAGATCTTCGCTTTTTTTCGCGAAATAACCTACAGACATGCCATGGAGTGTGTACCTCGAACCGGTTCGTGCAAAATGCGGTGCGATTCTTTTCTCGCCTGCCGCTCGGAAAAAGCCTGAATATTACCAGGTATTCAAAAAAAAATGAAGGCCCGTCATTGGTCGCTACGAGTTTCGCTCCTAGAGACAGCCCGAGGCCGTAAAAACAAAACTGGCCATGTCACCCTCTTCTATTGGTCATTGGGGTCAGTATGGTACTAAATATCCACTCTTTGACTAGATATTGCGAGCGGCATTCGGGAGGGAAAGAATTTGAGTTTTTTTGCTTGAACCGGCTTGTACTATCTACTTCTATTTTATTGCAAAACTTCTCAATGGGTTTCGTACAGATTTGCTTTGTCCTCCTTTGCGCGCGTCTAATATATAATAATGTGTAGTTTTCTCTCTATACTAGTGCCGTATTTCGTGTTTCCTTTTTCGTCCCGTTTATGGTGGTCAACACGCACACACTCACTCGTGGACCGAGATACTTCACGCACCATTATTACAAGCCGGGGACAATGGTAAACAGCACCAGAATTAACGCAGGCTGCAGTACGCTATTCAGGGGGGGCTAAGGTCAAAGAGACGGGTGTCCCGCCATGGAATATACCTCGCTTGACTTAATTGCCCTCTCTTACACATTTACTACTTGACCAAGTGTAAGAATGACCCCGCACTATTTCCAAGTAGTTTAAACGCGGGGTTGTAACGAAGACCACTGATAGGGACAGCTTACGCTATACCTACAATGGGACCCGAAGGGTGCGCCAGCTAGCGTTGGGCTGCGAAAGCAACTGAGTTAAATCGACACACGACGCGTATGAAAATACGTGGAAGTGTGGTGAGCTAAAGCTTTATTTTTCCCCATCCGCCGGAGGATAAAAAAAAAATGAAAACAAAATTAAACGTGGGTGCAATTCAGTGTGTCAACATAATATGACATCTGCCGTTACATCCCAGTTTCTCTTGTAATGAGCTCTCTTAAGCCGTAGCCTCCGCTGCACCAGGTACTACTGCACATATTACGAAGTGCTTGAAACGACGTTTTCTTGTGTTGAGTAGCTCTTCGACAGCTAGCTCTGCTTGGAGTTCGCCTTGTTCTTTGTGACACAAATCGCAGCGCGAAGGATTCATTGCCTATATATTCGTTCGGCGCGCACATACACGAAAATGCCATGTTTTTCTTTTCACTCCTGAGCATTGGGACAACCTCGGACGTGCGATATAGTCTATATATATCAAAGCTAGCCTACAAAAAAAGCAGGAACGCACGGTAGAGTGCACGGTAAACGCAACACCGATCTGCAGCTGTGCCCTATGAAGCTGTCTAAGGAAACGATTGGGGGTTAGGAATAGAGGTACAATAGCGTGTAGGGTTAGGGTTTGGCGGTGTGTCTGTCTCGGCTCTTTCAGCTAAAGATGACCAAAATGTGGCTGCAACCTGTGAGTTGCTAGTAGGCTTTCCCCCTGCCCCCCCGTCAACCCTCACCCCCCCCCAAACCAACTCCTCCCCCCCCACGCGGTCCTTGTATTCACGCCATATGTCTAGCATGTGGTGTATAAACACGGGAAGGCATGTACCGGGCGGAAGAAGGGAAGACACCCTTTCTCTCCCCTGCGGCATCCCGCTCCCGCCCCGCCGGCTGTGGAAAGTGGGGAGCGGTATCTCTGGCTGGTGTCGTCGTGCGCATGTGTGTACCGATCGCGAGACACAGAAGACATGACGCAAAACAGGGTATAGCTCGAGCAACTTTGTTATATGGCGTTTCTTTTCTCTTTTCTTTTGTTTTTGGGACCCACGTATAACGACCCCCTCCCCCAAAACAAAACCGAACCATTAAGGAGGTCTTTTCAGAAAGCCTACTACTGTAGTAAGAGCGAGCAACAGCACGGGTATCAACATGCTTTGCACCTATCGAAGGTAGCACATGTGGTACCCAGGTCCTTGCAGTGCTGTGCGGACACCCCCCGCCTGCTTGGTGTGGCCGAAGCTGTAACCACAACTAGTTAGTCATATTTTTCCGAGATTTTTTTCGTCTGAAGCTACTATGTGATGCCAATAAGTTGCATCGTTGTACGACACGCGTGTTGGCGTGAGAGCACTGTTCGCTGTGAAAGTGATATGGTCGGCCGTTTTGTTGACCGCGGCAGAACGCACGCCGGTTTTCTCTATTCAATTCAGAGGAGCTCATATCTCTTATTTAATGTGTGACTATTAATATTAATGACACAAAGGAGAAACCGTGAGCGAAAATTGAAATTGCAATCTATCTGACGAACAACCCCGTGGGCTTGCAATGACGCACACGTGCTACGATAAAGGTGCACCACTTTTCTTCTGAGATTCCTCAATTTGGGAGCTTGAAACCTCCCCCAAAAACTGATTTGGAGTAAAATAAAACTGCTACCGCATGAAAAAATCTCATGGCCTAGGTACACTAACTAACGAGAATCATGAAAAAAGGCCTATTTCCGACGATTTTGTGTTAATAAGGAGCCCCGTCATTGAGAAACCATTCATTTCAGACGAAAGCTGATACCTCTGTCGTAGCATGCGTCCAATACAAAGCACAACCAGCTTGTTTCCGACGATTTTGAGTCAAGGTTCCCCGCCATTGGGATAATGTTTACTGTAGGCCGAAAAGTGCTACCCTCTAGTATCAACGCACGGGTCAGAAGTTACGGGTTTCGACGTTTTCGCGCTCGCGCTTCTGAACCAAAAAAGATACCACTATTAAAAACACTAACACTCGCTGTTGTTGTCGTGTCAATTAATTGGTGGTGCATCCCACACTCAACGCAGGGCCGGCATCATCTTCAGCATCCATGAGCAAAGCATGACGAGGATGGAGGTGGCATACTTCGGCATTTTTTTTTCTGAATGACGGGACTCCATATTTCAACAATCGTCGGAGGGCCGATCTTGTTTCCCACTCTGTGAAAAAAATTTACGCCTAGGCAATGGGCTTTCGTCATCGGGCTCCATTTTCAGTTTAGATAATTCCAAATGCGTTTTTTTTGTGTGAGGTAAAGAGTAGTGTATCAAGTCAGTCCTGAGCAGCCTCTTCAGAAAAAAAGTGTTGCACTATAACTGTCGTAGCACGTGTCGCATACTCTATTACTACTACGATGACTATCTTACTAGTCTATATTACTATTAATACTACTATTACTCGAGGCCGTCGAGAAAAGGGCACTTCTTCTCGCCTGCTTGATCGCTGTGTATACCCTGCGCTATTTGATTGGCATGTGTGTCGTCTTCATCAGTCTTGACAATAAGCCGTTTTCTTTCTACCAAACGACGTAACGGACGTGAAACGAACAGTGCACTCAGGCTACGGCGTGGGAATGCTGAAGCCTCTGCGCGATAAAAGAAATGAAGCCGTGTACCGGGGGGGGGAGAAGTGACGACAAATGTGACGCACACCTTGTCCACAAACTGAAAAGCAAAGGTGAGATAATAAAGACAAAAAACAACAAAGAAAAAAAAAGACGAAAAAAAAGGGGGGTGCCATCGTTTTCACTTAATTTGAATGGTGTATAGACCTCTCGCGCGATTTGCTCTTATCAATATAACTCGCTCAAAAACGCGTCCATGCCAAATATTTCGTTGGCACAGCGCAACAAACAATACAATCACATGGTACCTTGGTGTGGCGGTGCATATTCTGAAACCGAAAAGCACGGAAGCTCAACGTTGTAAAAAAAAAATGTGGCCGCCGTCAGTGTAGCATGTACGAGTGGGACTGTAAATATGTTGAGTATGGAGCAGCGTGCTTGTGTTGCCTTCGCAATAAACCGTTCATCGCACATGAGAGTTCGGTATACCCACTGCTCGTTGGTTCAATTGTCATCGCATGCGATACGCTCGATAAAAGCCAAGCCATGGGGACCGAGAAAGAGAAACGGGACAGGTATACCACACTTGTGTTTTTTTGCTCGTTTGACACCTGACAAGAGGGACACCATCACACAGCCTCTTGTCGTCCCACCTCATGCCGGCACCAATCGCCTGTGTCCACTAGATACCGCTGTAAAATATACTCAGTAGTAGGTAAGAAAAAACACACCGAGTGGCAATAAAAAGAGTCTTCACATTGGTCTTTCTTTCACCCTTGCTCTCTTTCTCTTTTCCCATATTTCTCCCTCCCCTCCCCTCCTGCCCTGTCCCTCTCTGTCCGTCTCTCAGGCATGAAACGACAGAGGTGCACCTACCTTTTATGAGCGACGTCACGACAGATACATACAATACAGCAGAGGAGCTACATACCTCACCAGAACCTGACTCGGGAAAAAAATGAAAATGGCATCCCTAACCCGATGAAGAGGCGTTAACGCATGATACCACAACATACCTATACACACAACGACACCCAACTCGGTTGCAAAACACGAACGGTATTACAGCGATGTTGGCTAGTTTGCTTGTCTAATTCAGGAGCCTCATCAGCCATGAAACAAGACGTACTGTACCTCTAGCATAGCACGCACCTCCTCCCTTCCTACATCTCCGTCTTTCTCCTTCTCCTCCCTCCTTCTCCTCTCGCTCTCTCTCTACCCCGCCCCACCTCGTTTAGCATACCAGGTAAAATCACAATAGTCAGTATTAACAGAAGGCCATGTATCACGTGGCAACCGATGTTGCTGCTCCTTCGGTCCGGGCTAGGGTCAGTAGCCCACCCGTGACGCAGCTAATCGCGATTATCATGTCGTCTCCATCATCTGCAAGTGCCATCAACGGGTTGGGGGGGGTGGGGGGTACGGGAAGAGGGGGGGGGGGGCGTACTCATTTCATGCATAGCCGTAGTCTTGAGCCTATACTTCGAAGTATGGTATACCATAGCCGCTTCTAGGGGGGGGGTAAGGGGCGGCCGGGGGGAGAAAGAGGTGAAAAGAGAGGGACGAAGGGGAGGTAAGGGGGGGAGGGGTGCAAGGGGGGATGGGGGGAGGGGTGTAAAGGGTGGGGGGGAGGGAGATGCATGGGTGGGTGGGTGGGTGGGTGGGTGGGCGAGGATGCAAGAGGGGGTGGAGGGAGGGATGTAAGAGGGCGGTAGAGGGGTGACTCTAAGGGGTGGGGGAGGGTGGGGCTCAAAGGGGGGTGGGGGCAGCGGAGTCAAGGGGATGAGCGGAAGGCAAGGGAGTGGAGGCCGGGGGCGGTAAAACATCGGGTCAGTGCGTACTGCGGCTGCTTATGGCTTGTGAAACACCACAGCTGCAGCAGAACAATTTTTTTCAGCTTGTTTGCTTTGATGAATCGACGAAGAAAAAGCGGAAAGCCTCTATCAACGGCGGGAGGGAGAAAGGAAGGAAGGAAGGAAGGAAGGAAGGATAGATGGATCGTGCGAAGAAAGCAGCCACCATAAATCGAACGCCTACAAAGCGCGACACGAAGAGGAGGAACACTAACCAACAAAATCGTCCACAGAAACCAATCTACCCGGGGGAACAAAGCGCAACCAAAAAAAGCCCTACATAAGAAGCAAATAAAAACAAAAAATGAAGGGAAAAGGGAACGCAATGGCTCAGTGAGCAGGCTAAAAACCCTGAAGAACTGCAACAAAAAAAATGGGTACAAAATACTTGGGATTGTCGTCGGATACTTCTTTCGGTCGTACAAGGGTTAATTAAGGTTTGGCGATTGGGCGACGTGACAGCCATTACACAGAAGATGCTGCAGACCAAGAAAAGGTTGTCCCTATGGTTCACTGGCTAAAAATGCTATGGTATCCCCCCTCCCCCGTAGCGGCGTTACTATTTATCATAGCACTCTTGACCCCGTTTTGCCTGGCAAGCGTATCGCCTACCTGAATGAACGATTCCGCCCCCCCGTAAGTCAGAAGGCATCCAACGGACAGCATACGACTATTGATAGTCACAGAGACGCAACACCCCAGCAACCCTCGTGTGAGTGAGTGACCAGTACAAAGCCAGAGTCAACTATCATTGTGTAGGAGAAGCCGGTCCCTTGATCTATACTGCCCAATCCTACTGTACTAGTTCCGTCGCTTTCATCTACTTTTCAACAAACACGAAGCTGCAAGAGCGGGCAACTGTTCTTTCGAGCGCATGCGACTTTCGAAGCTACAGGGGCAAAAAACAAAGGGACCCCCCTTCCGACATGGCTGAATACCTTTATTACTTTAGCCAAGTGCGTTACCTCCAATCTCGGGTAATTCGATGCCACTCGACGCCCTCATGCCTCCCGCTTGAAACTCCACCGTCAACAGCTGGCCTTATAGAAACCTCTCTTTGTCGCCTCCACGTCCACATCCTCCTGCTGCATGCGATGCGAGCGAAAAGAAGGGCGCCGCGATAAGGACATACGACGAGACAGACAAGTAGAACCACCGATTGCTATTAGTACCATGAAGAGGTAAAATGCTAGCCAGGGGTGTCTGAAACCTGGTGCTGAGGTCGGCACTTACGGGTTTTAACCCGAAATCAGCGCTCTCCGGCATCTAGCGGTCATGTCCGCCAATAAGTTGATGTCAAATAACGTGCTCTGCTGCTTTGCTGCTGGAAAAAATTTAGGGGTTCCGTTGAATACGCAGGCGTTTGTATTTAGAGGATACTTCGTAGGGGAGGCGAAAAAATTACTACCGTTGCCCGAGTGCCCTAGCCGACGAGTTCGGTACCGGTGATGGTAAAAATGTAGGGGTTCCGTTCAATGCGGAGGCGTCTTCATTAAGAGGATAGGAGAGGCGAAAACATTACTACCGTTGCCCGAGTGCCTTAGCCGACGAGCTCGGTACCGGCCATAGCCCGGTCATAACCGGCGTCGGTTATAATAACCGGCATCGGTTATAATAACCGCTTATAACCGATATCGACCATAAACCTGTTATAAACGGTATCCGTTATAATATTCGGGATACAACCGGTACACGGGTTCATCACCGGGACCAGGTTATAGACGTCCCTGATGTCATTTTGTATATATATATTTTTTCAGGAGACCGTACCATCGAACACATATGAAAGAACAACTATTCTCACCGATTCTTGCATGGAGAACACACCGCTGGAGTTTGAAATTCGAGCTTTCGTCATTTTAAGGGTCTGCTTTACTGCCGCTACTGCTGCCTCCACTACTTATCATAAATGCTTGTACTACTGCTGCTACTGTTGCACGAAATCCGCTTGATTCACATAATTAACCTAGACTTTCGTGTTCCTGCACGGCGTCCGTGTGCTTTCTGTCAAATATATAAAACAGTGAAAAAAGGTAATACAGCGCCCACCGCAAAAGAAAGCACAGATCACGAGCGAATACGGTTCGCGCACCTCGGGCACCGGAACGACGAGCTGCACCCTTAGCTTCATCTTCGCGTAGACCCCAGGAAAGTTGTCGCTTATGGAAGGGATAGAGTTGAACTCAATGGTGTTTCGCCTGGCCCCGAACACGCCGAGGTTCCCTTAGCGCAGTAGAAGGGCTTCAGCGACGAGGTTTCGTGTGGGAGGGGGCGGGGCGGGAGCGGGGAGCGGTAGAGGAGGGGGGCGTGGCAGAGGAAAGGCGTGGGGGGAGAAGGCTGGATCGGATGGGAGAGGGGAAGGGGGACTGGAATGCGAGCGATGCACGAACACATTGAGGGCTTGGTTCGGAGTGCCACAATGTTTGCGATGGGTAGCAGGGGATAGGGGATGCGTCCGAACTGCAACGCAAGTACCTGTACGACACTCGTGCTGTTTTTAGACAATCAGGGCTTTTCGCGGGTCGGGTCGGGTCGGGTCGTGTATGGAACGAGCTTTGTGTAGCATGTACAGCATGTTCTCCACCCACATACTACACGAGATAAAGCACCAGATGTACAGGAGTAGTTCGAGTTTTGAGGTGGTCCGCACATTTTTCGCGGATTTTCCAAAACGCGCTGCGAAGCCGCCCTTGAGTCAGAGCCTAAGGGTCGTTCCTAACGAAGCCATCATTTCGTTTTTTGCCGAAAGTTTCGGATTTTCCCGAAATTATTTCGGGAAAAACCTACATTTTTCACCCCCGAAAAAGCTGGCCTTCAAGTTTTGCAGTTTTTTTTAGGGAAAAAACTAAAATTTAGGTACAAGGGTGTAGAGGATTGGGCAGCGGCACGGCTCGAGCTGTGCCACCACTCGCGAGCACACGAGACTGAGCAAGGTCGTTCCCAAGGTCATTGGCAGGTTATGGCTGATCGCAGAAGGCGCAGTGAGCTTCTGAGCTCACGTCGTCGACTTGACAAAGTGATCGCACCGAGGCGGCCGACCGAACGAGCTCGCTGACGGCAACAACTGAGACTTTTGTCACGTTGGGCGTTGTAGTGCGACGAGTTGGGGATGGATTTCACTCTCCAAGGCACCGACACGTGCCTACGAGTAAGGCCGACTCCACTGGGACAACCACGTGGGTGTCTTCCGCGAGCGTTGCTGCTATAGTGACGGTTCTGTGCCGGGTGGACGATTGTTTTGCGAGCCAAATGAGGCTCGTATTCGTGAAGATTCAACTTTCGCAGATTTCGGTAAAATGCCGAAAATTCATCAAAAACTGAAGCGCTGCACGTATCGTTACAACCGACCCTTAGCGTGGGTTAGGGTTGCTTTTCTTGTCTTTTCTTTTCTTCCCTTTCCTTTTTCGTTTCTCGCTTCCTTTATCTTTTCTCTCCTTTTACACACTTTTCTTTTCTTTGATTCTTTTTTTCCAATTGACTTGCGTTTGTCGTGCGTATGCGTAGTGATAGGTACTACGTGCAATATATACGTGGTAGTCTTTCTTGGGTGGCAAGCGGTATAAGTCGGTTTTTCCAGGCGCGAGCAGTGACTTGATTATGCGAGTTAATGTGAGATCAACAACAACAACAACAACAACAAGGGCTACATTTGGGTTGGTTGAACGCCCTCTCGTGCTATGCCCTCTCGAGATTCGTAAAACAAAAGCACAAAAGCACAGAAAACAGCCTACAGCCGTCTGCAAAGTTAAATGTATCCGGTGTTTTACCTGGTACCTGGGTATGACTTTTGTGGGTGGAGGTCGGTAAAGGCATCATCCACCTATCCACCTGGTATGATTTGGGGTTGAGACCGGCAAAGGCACCTCCAGTACCACGGTATCTTTCATACGTGCAATGAATGCATGCGTACAGAAAACGACACCGGTGATGCTGGTACGCTTTATCAAATCCCAAAACGATCACCCACTTTATCACCGGGGTACGTTGAATATCCTCCCCCGGATTAAAATAAACCGGGGGGAGAAGTTTTCGGATGCACCAAACATTATCACCGGGGGTGTGGTATACCTCGTCATATACGGTAGTTCTACGTGCAACAGAACAGCAACAATCAGCACCTAAAGATATATTATCCTAGTAATAGTGGTATTGATACTATAGAACACACACCACAACACTGACCGTATTTTTTATTCGTGCTTTTCGCTTTTATTGTTTTCTGGGTAGCTTTTCTTCCCCCCCGCCTGTGTTCCTTAGCCCTCTTTCTTTCCATTTTCCCTTTTTTGTTTCTTCCATTTTATTCGTTTCTTTCTTCCTTGCAGTAGTTTGGTGTGGTGGCTTGCTTGCTTGCGTCTCGCCCTCGTACTCACTGCGTTTGGCGTTGCACGGCCACTACATATCTGTCTTGTAGTTTGTGACCACAGAGCTTCCCGGCTGGATTGTGCTTTCTCTCAATTTTCTCTTGCTTTATGGAAACTACGGGTTTCGACTCGTGAAGTCATGGTACACATTCCCAGTTCCAGGGGAGAAGACACTTCCATACCAGGTAATAATTTCGCCTGCTGGGGGCAGCGCTGATTAAGAAAGGGATTGCAACCCTTGAGTAGATCCGCGGTAGATGAACTTCGGATTGTGCTCATATTGCAGCAGTACATGAACACCATACGCACCATAACAAAAAGCTTTTAATGGCAGGCAGCGCTGACCGCAAACCTCAGTAAGTGGTTATGGTACGAACATCTCTGATCTAGTCAGTTGCTGTGGTGTACGGAGCACATGTACGTGGTGTTGTATCGTCCCTCTAGGAGAGGCGCAAGCATGGATGCTGATACTGGTACTGGTTGTGCAGGATGTAGGTGGGCGGAAAGAACAGACAGAAGACACGAGTCATACTACCAGGTACCAGGTACTGCTGCACAACACTGGTATCAATAGCACTTTCTTTGTGCATGAATTCGTGTTTCTCACCTCGAGCGCTTCTGGTCGGCCAGCTGTCGCCATCCTCGGTGCTTTGCAGTGCCTGCCGAATCCAGGAGTCGTTGGTGTGGGAGGGAGCCGGAAGCTCTCAACAGCAGTGGTCGTCGCTGAGACAGCGACAGTCAGCAGCACGGACAAAACTTCAGGCCGCCTCATGATGCATCATACATGGCGGTGTGTCTCACTTTTTGGTACTGTATACTTTTCGCCTCCCCGGTCCCCGGTACTGTACGGCCTTCGAGGCTTCGCCGTTCCCAAGAAAATAAACTTTCTCTAGTTTGTATATTTCCTTTTTTTCGGGTTAAAGTTCAAGTAATTTGTACCCATGTCGGGAGTGCAGTGCTAAATAGGTACGCGGGTACGCCTGATGCGCGTGTACACACACAACAGACAGAACACACACACGTCTTCTGAAAACGATGAGTAAATATGTAAACATGGACGCAAACATGCTACTCGCGTACGTGCAGCAAATTGCTTCGATTCTCGCGGGCGTGTGAAGTCATCGCGGTGTCTGCAGTGTGTCGTCTCCAAGCCGCAACGTCGTGGTGTTGCAAGCCGCAAGCGCAACGTCGACCCGTTGCAACGTCGCTCGTCGCTACACCAAAAACGATGGGAGAAACGAACCGTTCGTGATTGAACCGCATATTTCTCTGCACTCCGCACTCTGCGCTCGGCGCTCTGCGGTCCTCGACTGCTCTGCAGTCTACTGCGGTTCTGCAGAATAGCTGCTTGCACGAGTGCTGCAGGTGTATACTCGTAGCTCGGTAGCTGTATATAGCTCTGCAAATGCGATACTCGTAGATATAGTCGCGTAAAAATAGATGGTTGACGGTGTGTCGTGGTACGTCGTAGGCCGTACAACGAGTACGTCGCATAACTTCGTGACGTCACAGCAGTGTGGTGTCAGCTAGTGTCCAGCAGTCAGCCATGAGGTAAGCCCTCTTAAACCAATCTCATGTACCAGTTGTGTCTCGATGTCTTCAGGGAACACGCTAGGGAGGCCAACACAAGGCAAGCACGGAAATGTACGAGGGACAGCAGTCTAGACAGAGAGGTAGGCCTCATCAACACGGAAGATCCAAGATCTCCAAATAAAAAAGGAAACATTGAACAGAAAGGAAAAAAAAAAATGCCTAGGGGGTAGCCCAAAGGACACGAAGCCTCTCCCCTCTCTCACCACGGGTATAGCAGTACAGCTAAGCCTATATGATACGCGGTGTCGTCGCCATTCAGCGATGAAACAATCAAGCCCTCACCAACAACAGCACATCGCATGCAGCATGCATGCTTTCTGAAAGCAACATATGCGCAGGGTCCGGGATCCAGGGGCACGCATTCATGTACCAAACAAACCAAAGTTGCGGGTGCTTTGGTACAAATAATAGTGATTGCTACAAGATTACTATATTATTATCATACTTGTACATACCCAGCACACATCGCAAGGAGATGTATGTGACCATGCAATGCCAAACGCACCTGGGTACGAACGTCCCAAACACCACAGCAAGCACCATAGTCCAAACCTCTCACCTTCTAAAATGTGCCCTCCCGCAGAAAGGGTCAACTCTCCAACTTGTCAAGCTCCTCGGTATTCCTGTTTTGCCTCCCTCCCTCTCGCTAGAGATGAGCCGTGCCACAGATGACCGAGCGGAGCGTACCACATTGTCAACGCCCCGAGAGATGACCGTAATCATGAGAGGCACACGTAAAAGACGCCCAACCCGCGCTACCGCATGCATGCTGTCCCTGTAAGCCTGCTCGATACTACTATACAATCGTGGACCTGTGTGCGTGCGGTGCCATCTACCAGGGCCCCAGGACCATATTATTAGTAGCGTTTGCCCCTAGTTTAGTGTGGTGGAAATCGATTGCCACGACCTCGTCCTACACAGTATAGCGTCGCGCACTACCCCGGGATAGTTTGGGCTCCCCCTTTAGCGCGGTTCATGCTTCCTGGCAAGGCACAGCACTAACTAGCGAGGATGCACGCTACTCTACCTTGTATCAGATGGGCCAGGCGCATGCACGTGCCGTCTGTCGTGCTTCGAAGTTCGATGGTAAAAGTAACTGGGGGCTACTGAGAAGGCAAGTCACCCATAAAGCGCCAGGATATGTCTCTAACATACCAAATACAGCATAGCTTTACGTTAGACTCTTCGCAATATAACGTCATGAAGTGCTCCTAACATACCAGTTACAGTATTAAAAGCGTCAACGATATGACTCCCTACCATATACCATCCAAGTACCTAGATTTATGTGTGTTGTATGCGCCAAAACATTCGTGTTGCCCCTGCTGCTGCTGCTTTTTTGTTGTTTTGTTTGCATATTCTTTTCAAAAATGTTAATGTTGTCGAATTCACGATCTGCGACAGACTAATGGGCGCGAAGCTATAGATAGTTTCTACAAAACCCAGCTAGATGTGATTGGCCCAAAAACAAAAATGATGGGCGAGCGGGAACATCTGCGAGATGAACGAGGAGTTCCAACGTTTTGGCGTTTTGGCCGTGGAAACCATGTGGGTCCTGATCACGTGGGCACCAGCTCGCGCGTTCTACGTGACCACAACTCGATCGATACCCCGTGCCAATCCACCTGGCAAAGGAGAAGGCTTGAGAGATTTTCGCACGCGTTCTTGCGCGCTCTACTACTTGACGTCCCCCCGTTGTTCTGCGCTTCTTCCTTTCGCGCCACGGCAATGACGTCGACATCCGCAACTAGCAACGCTGCCTTCATCAGCGAGGCTAGACCTTTTCTGTTTGTTTTTAGGGCCGGGACACAGCAACCCGAACAGACTACCCAACTCCAGCTGCAGAGCGACACTTCAGAGGCAACCCAAGCCGAGCTCGCTCCTGCCAGCTGCATCGGCAGCACCGGCACAAGCAGCACAGCGTCAGAGGAGTCCGAGGGTTCATCACCCGCAACTAGCAGCGCTGCCTTCATCGGCGAGGCTAGACCTTTTCTGTTTGTTTTCAAAGCCGGGCTGCAGCAACCCGCCGAGACTACCCAACAACAGCGGAGCGACACTTCGGTAGCAACCCAAGCCGAGCTCGCCCCTGCCGGCTGCACCAGCAGCACCAGCATCAGCAGCACTGCACCAGAGGAGTTCGAGGGCTCATCATCCGACCTGCAAAAGTACAGGCAAGACGATTGGCAGCCCTGCTGTGCTGTTCCGTGTTCTGTCATGACAGCGACATTGGCAGTTGGGGCATTTCAAGAGCAGTTTGCAAAATAGATGTGTTTGCTGTATTCGTCGGCATGCCGTTCAGTCCAGACTGCTGTGTGGTAGACGATCCGATCACTTGGCGCCGCAGCCCCCCGTGGCTTCTTTCGTTCTCGAGGTGGCATGCCTCTCTATAAGTACTACGTACACGTAGTGTTGGAAGCAATCCACAGCATGACGGCTGCAAACAAACGAGTTAGTAGCAGAGTCTGCACGAGCCCTTGCATCCATCGTCTATGAATCTGATCAATTGTTTGGCCCTTCCAACCTGCGACCCTCGTACCCATACCGCAGGCGCTGCTCGTACTCGGACGTATCCGACATCTCCAACGACGACTCGGACGACGAGAGCACCATCAGTCACGATTCTCACGACGAGAACGTCATCGGTGTTGACGGCGACAACGAGAGCACCATCGGCGACGGCCACCATGCCGAGAGTATCATCAGCGACGACGAGTGCTACACTGTCGAAGCTGAGGATGTACGCTACACGGACGCATCCGACACTTCGAGCGACAACGACGACCACGAGAGCACCATCAGCGACGACTCCATCAACCATGAGTGTACCATCAGCGACGATGACTACGAGTCCAACGGCCATGATGATCTCGAGCCCGGCCACGCCTCCTTCGATGATGGCAGCAGTCGGGACGAGCGTGCGTCCGATATCTCTGGCGACTCGTCTTGCGTTGATGATCTTGGCGATGGTGGTGCTTCTGAAACCTCCACCGGGTCTTCTTGCGATGATGATGAGGGTTGGGAGGGTAGGGCTCCTGACATCTCCGCCGACTCTTGTTGCGACGATGGCAATGATGATCTTGACGAGTGCGCTTCCGACATCTCCTCCGACTCCTACGATGGCGATGATGAAGCTCTTGACGGTGATGATGGTGGTGTCTGCGGATTTTCTCGAGATGATGATGATGATGATGATGACAGCGACTTCGATGGCTCGAGCAACGTTTGCGAATCCGACTACTGCGACACCTCGAACGGCTTCGATGGCTCGAGCGACGTTTACGAACCCGACTACGACGACAACTCGAACGAGTTCGATTCCTCCAGCGACGTTGACGAAGTCGAGTACTACCATGTAATCGACGACGCGAGCGATCTTGAAGAACCAAAATACACCAGCGCGGTTTCCTTCGAGTTCGTCGACCTCTCCTCCGCCACGGTCGAACTCGAGCCGGCCGGGCCTCCACCAGAGCTTACCCCGACCGAATGCCTCACCCACCTCCCGACCGCTGTTGGCCTCTGCCCGCCAAACAAGCCTGAGGTAGGCCTCAAGGTGTTCAAATGGGGGGCCAAAGCAATTAGCGGCGTGGTGATTGAGACCTATCTGGAGGGCGGCGATCCTTTCGAGGATGGAGGCATTATGCAGACTGCGGCTGCCCCCGCCATCGTTAAGCTCGCCAAGATCCGCAAGGAATACCAGGAGGACTTCGATGATGAGTGCATCTCGCTCGACCTCGCCATTGAGAACCTGTGCGAAGAGTTGGCTAGGGTGCCGTGGAGTGCTAAGACCGTGGAGGACCTTGGCAGCACGCCGCCAACACCGAGTGCTTGTGGCGTCGTGGAACTTGACAGCACGCCATCGCCGTCAGCATCATCGTCCACACCGTCAGCATCAGCATCCACGCCGCCATCATCGGTGTCAGCATCAGCGGCGGTGTATCAGCAAGATACTGCATCGACTTCAGCACGTGCACCCACGACCTCGCCAGCGAGCAGCTGTAGCGCCGCCGCGGAGGAGGAGGGAGAGAAGATGTCCGTCGAGGTTCCCTGCACTCCGGGCGCTGTGACGGAGGATGATGGCGGTGGCGGTGGCGGTGGCGGTGGCGGTGGCATGGACATGGTCTTCGGCATCCGTGACAGCTGTGCAGGGTTGGTGGTCGACAAGCCATCGTGCCGAGCGGGTGAGTGATTATTAGCGGTGGGATGATTCTGGCTGAAGTGTGGTGGTGTTTGCGCGGTGTGTGTCGTAGCATTTTGACTCTTGAGTTTGAACATTTTGAACTAGTGTTGTTGCGCCTGGCTGTACATAGGTTAAATTGTTTTGCGGAATGTGAATTTTGCGTGCGTCAATTAGCGTGCGTTACATGAAAAACAATTTGGTACTCCGCAGATGTATTTTTCCTTGACGGGGGGGGTACTCTAGAATCAAGTGAAATAAATATCATTTTTTTTCCCTGAACAGGGGCGGCACCCTAAAGCCGAGTGAAAATATCCAAAAAAGTGTTTTTTCCGGGGGTTACTTTATAACCATAGTAAAACATTGATCCAATAAAACGTCCTTTTTTTACTACACAAGATTATTCTGACCTTTCGTCGTGTAATCATCGTCCTGCATTTTTCCAATCAAATTATTACCTCTGGAGGTCTGGTGTGGTGTTTCGCTTTGTCTTTTTCTTTGTTGTGTTCACTGGCTTTAGTTTTGAACCTCTTGAATTAATTATACGCTTTAGTGCTGTACCCGTCCTAGGTCATGCTCATTGCCGCCGGTACATAGATGATGAAGTATTTCCCCAAGCGACATCGATATGGGTTTGATGTTTGGCGAGTACCGTGAACCGTGTACCTGGCACTTGATATGTTTTACTCCACAGTTGTTCCATTGCTGAATATATGATGGAAACTTCAGCAGTTTCCCTCCCTAGTTGATCTACCCTCCCACCACCCCCCTCCCCTCCCTCCTTTCTGATCCCCCCATCCCTGCCCTTCCCCCTCTCCTCCCCCCCCGCTTCCTGTCTCCCCCCTCCTCTCTTTATTCTTATTATTCAGGTTCTGTGCGCGGTGATGTTGACCTTGATGACATGGACATCGTCGACCAGCAGCGTGGCCCCATGGGAATGTTTGAAGCATCGGTCGCCCAGGGAGAGGGTGAGTATTATGCAGCATTTCTTGTCTTTCATGCGTTGTATGTACAGCGCGATGAGTTCGTGTCCATTTTTAGCACAACCAAAAAGCGGTATTCGCGATAAGTGAAAGTAAGTGCGAGGGAAGAAATACTGCGGGGTACCTGGTACAATCGAGTCAGCCCTTCCTGGCCGCTGTAGCGAATGAGAAGTAACACACAGTCAATCTAGTGTAATATATTAAAAGCGTACGAATAGACTATCTGTTCCGCCGGCCGGATTTGTTCTTTCTGTGCAGTAGCTGTATATGACAATCATTGTTGGACGGCCAGCACGACAATACCATGCTATACTTTGATACTGCTAAAATCGATTACCACAGCAATATTCCGTCTTGTTCTGTAGTTTTTCTTTTGTACTTTTGATTTGGTCGAGACTGATCCCCCCCCCCATTCCTCTCCAAAGCGGGGTATATTTCGCATGAGAAACGCTTGATCGACGTTAATATGTCGAATCGGAAAACGTCAGTGTGTGTGGCACTGCTACATTTCTACATAATCAATGTTCTCACCCTCTCCACGTCTTGTCAAGCACGGATAGTCGATATCGTTATTATATTATTGATTTTGGTTTTCCCGTATTTCCTTTTACAAGCTACCACACATTTTTTCTGTTTGTTACTGTATTGACCCCCCTCCCCTCTCTTTGGAACATGGCTAGCCAATATTCGCTTTCATTTTCTTGTATTCCGCTTTGGAGGCGAACAATTTTTCATACATAGTTCTCTCGTATTCTCGATTTCAAGCGAACCTTTATTTATATTTTCCGTGCCTTCCACCCCCCCCAAAAAAAACTGTTCGCGAACATGGGTAGTCGACGTCACTGCTATTTTTCTCGCATTATTTTTTTAATTGAACCCTTTTTCGTTTTGCTTACCGTTTCTAATCCCCTCATCCTCTTCCGCCCCCCTCCTCCTCCGCCCCCGCCCCCGTCTCCCCAGCTCTCCTTTGCCCCCTCCCTCCCTCTCCGTTCTTCTCGCCGTCCCTCTCTCTCCCCTTGAAAGCAGGGCTGGCGTACGAGACATCCTTCCTCCCCACGGTATGCCCGGCCGAAGACTGCGACGACAACAGTTCCAACGCTGAGAAGAGCGAGACAGAAGAGGAGGAGGAGGAGCAGGAGGAACCTGTTATCGCCCGGTCTGTCACCTCCTCGTCGCAAAGGGGTGACTCCCAGGTTTTATTGTCAAGGGTAACAGAAGTAGTAGAAGACGCCCCGGTCACATTGGTAGTTCCGCCTGTCAAAGTAACGCATTGTTCAAAAGATAGTTCCGAGAAGCGTTCCGAGAAAAATTGCGAGAAGAAAATGGAGAGCAAACGCGGGAAAAAATCCGAGAAATGCCTCGAGAAAAAATGCGAGATGCATCCGGAGAAGCGTTTCGACAAAATATCTGACACAAATTCCGATAAAATTTCCACTTTCGATAAATATTCTGAAGAAAAACCCGAGAAAAATTCCGATAACAAATACAAGAAGCGTTCCGAAAAAAAATCAGAGAAAATACAAACAAAGCGTTTAGAGAAACATTCCAAGAGAAAACCCGATATGCGTTCCGAGAAGAGCTGTTTGGGAGTTGTAGATTACGTAGCGCGGAGGACGCGAAGCAGCCCAGGAAGGCCTTTCGCCAACCGTACGGCCCATGTCAGCAGAGCTAAGAGCTTAAAGGTGAAAGCGGGAGAAGCAGAGCTCCGAGTTGGTATAGGGTAGATCTATTAGTGAAGGAGATGTATAGTATATATGTGAAGAAAAAAAACTTACATGAAAAAGAAAGAAAACGAATAGACAAATAAAAGGAAACCAAGCATAGAGAGGGTCCGTAGGCTTGCATGGTACTATCTGTGTAAACGTAAAAAAATGTAACTTTAAAAAAAGAGAGAGTCGGTAGATTTGCATAGCACTATTATACAAGGAGTGTGGTGGTGTTTCGTGCACAACGTTGTCTACAAAGGGCATCATGGGCGACATCAAGGTGAGACGAGGAATTTGGGGGGCGTTTTACGTACATTGTCTATTGGTTGGTAGGGGTGCACTCGTACAGTAGTATACAAACAGGCATTGTTATAGGTAGGGGTCGATACAACCCCCTCCCCCCTGTGTACACGGGCTCCGAACCGTATCAACGCCCACTACCTCGTAGAAACCTCTCACTGTATTCCCCCTCTGGTGCATATAGATTCCCTCTTCCGGCCTCCGCCGACTATCTGATCCAGCGCACATGATTTCTGCGCTTTACGTATGGTATGTACCTGGTATATGTACAGCCATGGTCCCGCGTTAGTGCGGTACTGTACCCTTTAGTGCGAGGTCCCAGTTTAGTGCGGTGAACATCGCGTGACACGACCTCGTCCTACAGAGTACTATGCTATGCCGCACTATACCGGGATAGCTCGGGGTCCCAGTTTAGTGCGGGTATTGTCGTCTGGCAATGCACCGCACTATAGAGGGACCACCACTACTGTACTACTGTATGTATGTATCCAAATATCAAGAATCGGCTATATATCGTGCATGCGGGGGGCCCCCATGATTCACATACAGGCATAACGAGGTCGATATCTGATTGGTACGGATCAGTCGAACAATCGCTGCGGTCCCCTCCCATTTTTCTAGACTTGAAGCATAACAAACTCGGGGGAGATTCCGCAGTGATTGTCGGTCGGGGTCGGTGGGGAACCTGTACCGTACGATAAACCTTGGGGGGGGGTACTTTATTGGGGAGTCATTTTGGCGCGGTTGTAGACGTTGCTGTGGTTTGGCTTTCATGTATACGGGGGGGGGAGGGGGGGTCGTAGACCGTAGCTGGGGGGGGGTAAGGTAGGGTAAGTTGTTTGTGGCTAGGTAGATACGATTGGCTATGAGAGCACGGACGCGTGTTTTCTTGGGGGGACCGGACGTGTAGGGAAAGCTTTTTGGTAGTTAGAGACGAATAGCATTTTCTACGGGGGGTCGGGTAGGAGTTTTTGAGCGTATGTACTATAGATACAAACGAGATTTTTGGGGGGTAAGGTAGGGTGAGGTTTTCTTACGTACGTAACACGAGTGGTGGTATTTTTTAGGGGCTAAGGAAGGGTAAGTGTTTTGTTCGCAGGTAAATGCGAATGACAACTTTTCTATGAGAGCATGCACGCGTGTTTTCTTAGGGGGAAGGCGGGGTAAAGTAGGGCAATTTGTAAGTTGTTTTGTAGGAAGGTAGAGACGAATGGATATCATCGAATGGCATTTTTTCTATGAGAGTATGGACGAGTGTATTCTTGGGGGGGTGGGGGGGTAAAGTAGAGCAATTTGTTATTTATTTGTTTTGTAGGTAGGTAGAGACGAATGGATATCATCGCTAACGGAGGCACGGACGCGTGTCTTCTAGAGGTGATGGCATTTGTCCCGCTTCCATTCCGTTCGGAAAGGTTGTGGTGACCGGGAAAGATCGATGCCTCCACGTGGCCCCGGTTGGAGAAGCCAGGGAGGGTTTCGTTAGCCTTGACCTTCCTCAGGCCGAGCTGAACGCGATCAAAAGCACGAGAACGATACAAGAGGAGCAGAAGATATGAGGAGGAGACTAAATGGTGTTGTTGTTGTCGTTGGGATACGAGATTAAAAAATGCTGTTTTTTCCAGTGGAGGCGTTCGAAGCGCTGAGCCCATAACGGGGCAGGTATATGGGCGGTTGGTGGTACCTAGTTTCATTTTGTAAAATACTGTTGTGAGAGCTGTGCATGTTTTTTGGTGGAATTGTGAATAGGAAACGTGCCATACTTTGGTGGGGTTGTAACTATTGTGTTTTGCTTATGTTTTCCCTCCAACAAGCTGGAATCTTGATAGATATTTCAATTATATAAAAATATTTCAAGGACGTCAGCCGTGAGTTCGACGAATTTCGGGTCAATACTCATCTTTGCAAGCTTCGTTGTTGTTACTTGTAATATACTATGTGGGTGAGTTTCTTCATAATGCGAGGGGCCATATTGTTATGTTAAAAAACAAAAACACACACATATATATACGAGTGTATACAAATTTTGTAAAAAATAATTTACCCGCCGACAATGTCAAAACTCAAATATCGATCCCAATTATTTCTTATCAACACGTGCCTGTTTTGGTTTTTGTTTAAAGTATGAAATGAATTTTTATATTTGTAATCGGATGTTATCGTGGAAACTGTCCGCCCTCGATATCGGTACCCGACACCCGGTAAGGTCGGTACGAACTCGCTAGGTACCGGTACCTGTCACTTTCGGTTAGTGCGGTACGATTTCGATACCCGTCGCCCGGGTACCGAAGTACGCTCGGCCACAATGCCGGGGGTACGGGTATTTGTTCGGTATGGGATCGATACTTGTACCCGACACTCCGGTAAGTGGGGTACGAATTTGATACCGGTACCCGATACTTCGGTAACTTCGGTATAAACTCGATACCGGTACCCGACACATCGGCAAGTTCGGTAAGTCCCACAATACCGGTGTGTACCCAACACGACGGTAAGTTCGGCACTGCTTAAGTACGGGTACTGGGCACTTCGGTAAGTTCACTATACCCCACATAATATAAACACTCTTGGTACCAGTATGCCCCATCGTCGAAGACAACCTTGCTACATACTGTTACTAGTATATCGTCTTCTAAAAATCAACCAGTTGATCGTTTAGCCCCTTTTATACCCCTATGCCAAGTCTCTACAGCCTGGTTCACGTTAAAAGCCCCACATGTATTACCCGGCGAATGTCCATGCCGTTTGTTAGATTCAGGCCGTGAATTTTTGCCACGTCTTCTTCTGTGTGCCCTTGCGAAGACCTCACCCGATGTTGTTTCTTTGTTTTTTTACCTTATCTTTCGTCAGTTGAGGTTTTTCAGAAAATGTGGACCACCTTAGCCCAAATAATTTCGGCGAAAAAAAAGAAGCAAAACCCGAAGGTCAGACCTCGGGATGGCCATGGGCACGTAGAACACGTGTGCAAAACTTCAGGGTCTATCTCTGATAAACGGCGTGGACATTTAGATTTTTGTGCGTAAAAATGAGTAAGCTACGTTATTGCCTTCAAATTACATGGTTTTAGTGTAGCATCCAGTTTTTCGCTAGATTCTGATTAGCGTTGAACACAGGCAGGTCAGATGTTCGATAATCTGCGCGAAAAAAATTACAGACATGCCTTGAAGTTCGTACCTCCAACCGGTTCGTGCAAAATGCGGCGCGTTTTTTTTCTCGCCCCTGCCGCTTGGAAAAAGCCTGAATATTATTGAAAAATTTGAAGGCTCGCCACATTGGTCGACATGAGTTTCGCTCCTAGAGACAGCCTGAGGCCGTAAAAAACAAACTGGCCATGCCACCCTCTTCCATTGGTCATGGGGGTCAAAGTATGATGCCATATATTCACTCTTTGACTAGATATTATTGCGAGCGGCAATCGTGGGGAAGATAATTTGGGCTGTTTCACTTCCCGCACCATTTCGAGCCGGGAACAATGGTAAAGAACACCAGAATTAACGCAGGCTGCAGCACGGTATTCAGGGGGGGACTACGGTCAAAGAGAGGGGTGTCCCCCATGGAATAGACCCCTCTTGACTTAACGGCCCTCTCTTAGATATTTACTATTTAACTCAGTGTGAGAATGACCCCATACTATTTCTAAGTAGTTAACGTGGGTGCACTTCAGTGTGTCAAGATAATTTCACCTCCGTTAAACCGTTGTTTCTCTTTTAATGAGCTCCCTTAAGCCCGTAGCCTCCACTGCACCAGGTACTGCTGCACATCCTACGAAGTGCTTGAAACGACGTTTTCTTGTGTTGCGTAGCTCTTCGGCAGCTAACTCTGCTTTGAGTTGGCCTTTTGTTTTTTGTGATGCATATCGCAGCGCGGAGGATTCATTGCCTATATAGAGATTCGTTCGGCGCGCACATACACGAAATGCCATGTTTTTTTTATTCCTAAGCATTGGGACAACCTCGGACGTGCGATATATATACACATATTGCAAAGCTAACCCACGAAAGCAGGAACGCACGGCAGAGTGCACGGTAAACGCCACACCCATCTGCAGCTGTGCCCTATGAAGCTGTCTAAGGGAATGATTGGGGGTTAGGGATAGAGGTACAATAGTGTGTAGGGTTGGGGTTTGGCGGTGTGCCTGTCTCGGCTCTTTCAGCTACAGATGACAAAATGTGGTTGCAACCTGTGAGGCTCTCCCCCTGCCCCCGTCAACCCTCACCCTCCCCCCCCAAAACATCCCCTCCTCGCCCCCGCCCCCACCCACCCATCCTTGTATTCACACCATCTGTCTAGAGTTTGGTGTGTATAAACACAAAAATACATGTATCGGGCGGAAGAAGGGAAGACACCCTCTCCCTCCCCTGCGGCATCCCGCTCCCGCCCCGCCGGCTGTGGAAGGTGGGCAGCGGTATCTATGGCTGGTGTCGTCGTGCGCATGTGTGTACCGAGCGGGAGACACAGATAGACATAACGCAAAAAAGGTACAGCTTCAGTAACTTTGTTAGGGCATTTATTTTATCCTTTTATATTTTTTGGGACCCACTTATAACGACCCCCCCCCAAAAAGCAACTAAGGCGGTCTTTTCAGAGAGCCTACTACTGTCTGGTAAGAGCGAGCAACAGCATGGGTATCACCATGCTTTGCGCGTATCGTAGGTAGTACATGGTACCCAGGTCCTTGCAGTGCTGTGCGGATACCCCGGTAGCCCCCGCCTGCTTGGTGTGGCCGAAGCTGTAACCACAACTAGTCATATTCTTCCGACATTTTTTTCGTCTGAAGCGCCAAATGGGTAATAATGTGATGCCAATAATTTGCATTGTTGTATTGTTGTACGACACGCGTGTTGGCTTCAGCACACCATTCGTTGTAGAAGTGATATTGTATGGTTGGCCGCTCTGCTGACCGTGTGCCAGAACGCACATACATGCTATCATACCGTAGACGTGTGCACGCCGTTTCTTCTCCATTGTTAAGGCTCCTTCCTCACTTCAGAGGAGCTCTTATCTTATTTAATGTATGACTATTAATATTAAAACACAAAGAATAAACCTTGAGAAAAAAACTGAACGTGCAATCTGACGAACAGCCCCGTGGTCTTGCAATACAAAGCACAACCAGCTTGTTTCCGACGATTTTGGGTCAAGGCTCCCCGCCATCCGGAAAATGCTTACTGTACGCCGAAAAGTGCTACCCTCTAGTATCGAGTCAGGGGTCAGAAGTTACGGGTTTCGACGTTTTCGCGCTCGCGCTTTTGGACCGAACACCAACACTCGCTGTTATTGTGTCGATTCGTGCATCTTCCAATGAACGTTGGGCGGCTTAAGGCCAGTATCATCTTCGGCATACGTGAGCAAAACATGGCAAGGACTACCGTACGATATAAACGTATTTTTTTCGGGCCAAGAAGTTTCTGAACGACGGGGTTCCTTAACACAAAATCTTGGGAAGGAATGCCATTCTTGGTTTCCTCTACTGCTGACTGTATTATTACTTGTTTTATGACCATGAAAGGCCATCGGCTTTGAAAATCGGTTTCCTTTCCATTTTCAGTTTACTCAAAACATCCGTGTGGGGGGGGAGGCATCGAGTAGTTGATCAAGTCAAGCACCTTGCAGGGCAAAAGAGTGTTGCGCCTTTAACGTCGTATGGCACGTGTCGCACAGTACATTGCAATTACTAGCACTATTGGTATTAGTATTACTAGACAGTAGATAAAAGCGAACTTCTTCTCGCCTGCTTGATCGCTGTACCCTGCGCTTTATGATGGGCATGTGTGTCTCGTCTTCATCAGTCTTGACACAATAAACCGATTTCTATATGCCCAACGATGTAACAGACGTAAAACGAACAGTGGACTCAGGCTACTAACAGCAAGAATGCTGAACCCTGCTGCTCAATACAAATGAAGGCGCGGGGGAGGGACGGCACTTGTGGCCATGGCTTGTCCACAAACTAAAAAGTAAACGTGAGATAAAAAAGGCAACAAAACGAAACAAGATATAAAAAAGGGGGGTACCCTTATTTTCACTTTTTTTTTCAGAGTGTAGGCCTCTCGCGCGATCGGCTCTATGAACATAACCGCTCACCATTGCAAATGAACTTCAAATGTTTCGTTGGCACGGCGCAAAAATCAACACAATCCTCCCCATGTTGGCGGTGCATGCTCTGAAACCGAAAAGCACGGAAGCTCAACGTTGCAGGAAAATAATGTGGTCCACGTCAGTGTAGTGGGGACTGCACATATGTTAAGAGTTAAGAGTACGGAGCGGCATGCTTGTGATATATTCACAATAAACCGTTCATCGCACATAGAGTTCGGTATACCCGCCGCCCGTTGGTATGATTGCCATCGCATGCGATATGCTCGATAAAAGCCAGGCCATGGGGGCCGGGAAAGACAAACGTGAACACTTCCAGTACAGTAGCTGTGGCCACACGGCTTGTCTACAATATCAACAAGCGAGATATAAAACAAAAGTCATTCGAACGGAGTTGAGCTGGAAAGTGAAAATGCTGCCAAAAAAACAAAACCAAAAAGTCATGGGGCAGACACGTCACTTGCGTGTTTTTGCTCGTTTGACACCTGAGAACATGGGGAACCATCACAGCCTCTTGTCGCTCCACCTCACGTCGGCACCAAACCGCCTGTGTCCACGAGATACTGCTGTTGAATATATCAGTCGTAGGTACAAAAAAAACACACCGAGTGGCAATGAAAAGAGTCTTCCCATTGGTCTTTCACCCCTGCTCCCCTTTTCTGTTCCCGTGTTCTCCCACCTCTCCTGCGATCTCCTCTGTCTGTCCCTCTCTGAGGCACGAAACGGTACAGGTGCACGAGACCTTTTATGAGAGGCGTCACCACAGTTACATACGGTGCAGGAGCTCCGTATCTGACCATAAATCGAACTCAGAAAAGAATAAAAGTGTCACCCTAACCCGATGAGGAGGCGTTATCTTGTGATACTACCACGTACCTATACACACAACAACGCTGCAACACCCAAACACTCAAACGGTATTACAGCGATATTGACTAGTTTAGTTGTCTAATGCAGGAGCCCCATCAGCCATCAAACAAGGGGTACTGTACCTGTAGCGTAGCACGCGCCTCCTCTCTTCCCCCCCCCCCTTTCAAACAAGGGGTACTGTACCTGTAGCGTAGCACGCGCCGGCTCTCTTCCCCCCCCCCCTTTCTTCCCCTCCCCTCTTCCCTCCTTTTCTCCCCCCCCCCCCTCTTTCAATATACCAGGCAAAATGACAATAGTCGTATTAACAGAAGGCGATACGTCCCCAGCAATGCTGTGCTCCTTTGGTCTAGGTTAGGGTCAGTAGCCCACCGTGACGCAGCTAATTGCGATGATCATGTCGTCTCCTACATCTGCAAGTGCAATCAACGGGTAGGGGGGGGAGGGGGGTACGGGAAGAGGGGGGGGGGGGGTACTCATTTCATGCATAGCCGTAGTCATAATTAAGACTGTAGTGGTATGACCCTCCCATCCCTACACTTTCGGGACGGAGCAGTTCGATTTTCACCGACCAGGGGAGCATCGCGTACGCCAACCGCGAAGCGCCGTGAGGTGTTCGGCGAGTCACATAACGGGTGAGTTGCATCCTACTAAGAACCACAGTGCTTGTGAGGCGGACTTCCGCACTTTGCGCGCACTTGCTTGCACATCGGACGACTAGTTTTAATGAATGTATTTGTTTCCTGGTGTGGCCACTTCACAGAGACAGCAAATGAGGATAAAACACTTGGAATTTGTGCGGGATATTCTCGGTCGTAAAATGATGAATTAAGGGTTTGGCGGTTGGGAGATGTGACAGCTATTAACAGAAGGTGCTGCAGATCAATAAAAGGTCGTCCCTATGGTTCATGGGCTAAAAAAGTTATAGTATCCCCCCTCCCCCGTCACGGCGTTACGATTTATAATAGCAGTTGTTCCCTTTTGTTCCCATTTGGCCTGGTAAGCGTTATCGCCTGCCTGAACGAACATTCCGTTTCCCCTTCGGCCAGAAGGCACCCGGCCGACAGCAAACACCTATAAATAGTACCAGAGATTAGCATGTAAAGCAACCCTCGTGTGAGTGAGTGGCCAGCACAGAGCCCGTGGCACCCCTGCATTTGTAGCAGTAGTTGGGCCCTAGGTCCATGCTGCCTAATGTTACTACACTAACTCCACCGCTTTCATTTACTTTCAACAAACACGACCCAAAGCTGTACCTGGTAAGAGCGGGCGACTGTTGATACCAGCGAATGCGACTGTCCAAGTTGCAGGGGACGCATGCTACGATAGAGGCAATACATTTCGGCAAAATTATTTTTTGAACGACGGGGCAACGCTTTTACAAGTGGAAACCCTTTAGGGGGACAAAATTACTCAAAGTTAGTGTAGGGGGGGGTTGTGGGGCTCCAAAGGGGTTGACCCCGAATCGTCGAAACATTTTTCAAAAAGTGCATGCCGTTTTGTGCATGCCTAGACCATGGGTTTGTCCATAAGGTCGCAATATCAGTTTATTCAAAACCAGGTTTTGGGTGGGGTAGGAGTACTTTTATCAAGTGAGGATAGGAATAGTAGCAGCAGGTGGCAGTCCTGGCGCCAAAGAAACGGACCCACCCCCCTTCCAGATGGCTGAAGCCCTTTACTAGATTACTTGATAAAAATAACCAGGTGATTTCAACAGCGGAGCAATGCGACAAATTCACCAACCAACAGACACACAACTTGGCGACAACTATTAATACATTACTACTTTTCATGATACACAATATCCATTTTCTTTCAGCATGGTTGTACATACGAGTAATTTACCATACCATAACGATCCGTACGGTGTCTAAGCGCTTGATATTAATTCCAAGCGACAGCTATGCCATTCTAACACACGTCTTCTAACAAGAAATGCCCACTCCATTAATAAACACGGCTGAAAGCTCTCGCCGTTGAGCAGGGTATCGTACACCAAACTTTTATATCGTTCCGAAAGAAGAGAGTCTTCGTGTCTTGCTTGCTTGATTTTTTGTTTTACTTGCCCGTGCAATGCACTATATTGCTGTAGAGGGGCAAAGGCGCATCGGTGGGTTCGAAGAAAACGCCTCTAACAGGGAAAACACTAGAAAAAACGTGAATAAACTGCTTTGAAAAAAAAAAAAAGCTTTACGGGGCGTATCCTACTTGGAAAACCATACTGGTGTTGTATGCAGCAGCCACTGAGTTCGTCACCTCCCAACTCCGGCAATTCCATGCCGCTGGACGCCCTCATGCCTCCCGCTTGGAACTCCACCGGCAACAGCTGGCCGTACGGGAAAACTCGCTTAATCGCCTCCACGTCCACATCCTCCTGTGGAAAACCGTGCGAGCGAAAAGCCGGGCGCCGCGGTCAGGACAACGAAAGAGAAGTAAAACCACCTATTACTAATTGATACTCTAAAGAGGTGAAGTAATAACCAGGAGTGTCTGTAACCTGGTGCTGAGGTCGGCACCTACCGGTTTAAAGCTGTAATCAGCCCTTCCCAGTATCTAGCGGTTATATCCGCAAATGTGTTCACGTCAAATGGCCGTACTCTGCTGCTCTGCTGCATGAAAAGTGTAGAAGTTCCATTGAATACGGAGGCGTTTGTGTTTAGAAGACATGGGAGACGGAAAAGTAACCACCGTCGCTCGAGTACCATACCCGACGAATTTGGCACCGATTATATCCCGGTAAAAAAGTAAGGGTTCCATTGAATACGGAAACGTTTTGTTCAGGGGACAGGGGAGACGAAAAGGTAACCACCGTTGCCCGAGTACCTTACCCGACGAGTTTGGTACCGGTTATACCGGGCTAATAACCGGTAGCGGTTATTGTAATCAGTTATAACCGGGTTAACCAGGTTAACCGGGCCATAGCAGCTATCGGGTTATACCGATTATAGACATGATACTTACCGGGTATAGTCTCAAGAGACCGTACTATCGGACAAACGTGGAAGCACAGCTGTTCTCCACGATTCTTGCATGGAGAACACACACACCGCTGGAAATTGGAATTCGAGGTTCAGCAATGTTAGGGGTCGGGGGTACTGCTGCTACTGCTGCCTCTAATACTCATCACGATGGCATTTGTACTACTGCTGCTTTTGTTGAACAAAATCCGCTTTTTAAAAATTTAACCTAGACTATCGTGTTGCTGCACGGCATCCGTATGCTTCTTGCTGTCAAATATACGAAACAACACCAAAAAAGGTAAAACAGCACCCACCGCGAAATAAAATACAGATCACGAGCAGGTATAGTTCGCGCACCTCGGGCACCGGAACGGCGAGCTGCACCCTTAGCTTCATGTTCGCGTAGCCTCCAGGCACGATGGCGTTCATGGAAGGGAGAGAGTTGAACTCAATGGCGTTACGGCAGGCCCTGAACACGGCGAGGTCCCCTTAGCGCAAGATAAAGGTTTCAGCGACGAGGTTTTGCGTGGGAGGGCGGGGGGGGGGGGGGGGGGGGGGGGGGGATGGCAGGGGAGGGGGCGGGGCGGGGAGATGCAGAGGAAGGAGGGGGCGTAGCAGCTTAATGGGGGGGGGGGGGATGGGATGGGAGAGGGGGGCGGGGAAAGGGGAGAGGGATGCGAGCGATGCGCGAATACATTGAGGGCTTGGTTCGGGGCGCCATAAAGTTAACAAATTGGTGTATCCACTTTTACTGCACGGGTATTACTAAGTTATTGCCTGGTAAGTATTACTACTAACAGCAGTATCCCCTTTGGGGCCCAACGACACAAATCAAGAAAAACAGAAACTTAGAGGGAGGGACAGGGCGATACGCGAAACCGCACCCGTGTTAACGCTGTTGCTGCCATTTCTGCCATCATAGCGATACATACCTGACGCAGGCCTTGGTGGCGTCTTGGCCGTGTTGGTCGTTGCCGAAGCCGACTTCTACGAACAGCACCTTCGACATGCCGCTGCCGCCGCCGCTGCCACCACCACCACCATCATGGCTAGAGCCGGCCTGACGTTACACCAATACGGCAGTTGTATGATATCATATGCTACTGCTGCAGCATGATTAGCTCCTTTCGTAGGACTTGAGAGGGCTGCTTGAGGTAGGGGATAGGGGATGTGGTATACCTCGTCATATGCGGTAGCTCTTACGCAACACAACAGCAACAAGCAGCACGTACTATATACATTCGTAGAGCATTAATAGCACAGAACACGCCCTACCACAACACTGACCACATTTGGTGGTGTTTCCAGGTGTTTTTCGTGTTTTGTTCTCCCCCCCCCCTCTGTGCTCCTTTTCCTTCCCTTCCATTTTTCCTTTATTCGCTCTCTATTTTGTTCTCCTTTCTTTCTTCCTCGAGAAGTCTGCTGTGCAGGGCTGTTTCTGTTTCGCCCTCAGACCCATGCCACTACGTCGTACAGCAGTTGTCTTGTAGTTTGTGGCCGCAGAGCTTCCCGGATCATGCTTTCTCTCCCATCTTTCTTGTTTGGTGGAAATGACATATTACGGATTCACATGCCTGAAAGTCATGGAGGGAAGAAGAGCCATAGCCCCGCCTGTTTGGAGCAGCGCTGACTAGTAAAGGGATTGCAACCCTTAAGTACTGTGGTAGATCCGAGGTCCCGCCAGATGGACTTCGGATTGTGCTTTTATCATTTTATAAAAATATTTCAAGGACGTCAGCCGTGAGTTCGATTAATTTCGGGTCAATACTTATATTTGCAAGCTGCGTTGTTGGTACTTGTAATATACTATGTGGGTGAGTTTTTTCCTAATGGGAGGGGTCATATTCCTTTTTAAAAAAAAACAAACACATACGATATATATACATATTTTGTTATTCTCCACTATAATGGTTGGCGTTGGTACATGAAAAAAAAATTAAGGACGTCAGCCGTGAGTTCGACGAATTTCGGGTCAATACTCATCTTTGCGAGCTGCGTTTTTGGTACTTGTAATATACTATGTGGGTGAGTTTTTTTTTATATTAATATTTATTTTAAAACGGTCCTTATATTTATGAATGTACTGGTAAAAACAGCAGAGAAGAGCAAGCGCACCACCAGCGAGGGGCGAGTACCGGCTCTTCGTGTCTTGTCTTTTTCTTTTCTTTTCTTTCCTTTTTCGTTTTTTTTTCTAATTCGCTCTCTTCCCTTTTCTTTCCTTTCCTTTACCTTCTTTTCTTTTCTTTGTTTCTTTTCTCCAATTGACTTGCGTCTGTCGTGCGTATGCGTAGTGATACATACTACGTGTAATATATACCGTGGCCGTCTTTCTTGGGTGGCAAGCAGTAACGTCGGTTTCTCCAGGCGTGAGTAATGAGACGTATGCACCGGTATGGACCTGGCACATCGTAGATTGACTCCCGATTTCACTTTTATATGTTTCTGGTGGAGACATGAATTGCGTCAGCTGTGATACATGCGAGCACCACCTTGGGTTGTTTGTGTTTTTCCCTGGGGTATTCCTCAGCTCCTGAGTGACTGGAGCCTGTCCTGTGACCACGAACTTGAATATGCGAGTTAATGTGAGAACAGCAACAACAACAACAACCGGCATGCTCGAACCCGAAATAGAGCAAAGCCACGTGACAAGGCATAAGCAGCAGACGCAGCAACAACGCAAAGGACACCGGGATGGAAGGGCCCTCACCATGACTGTCGCCGTCGTTGACATGTATGCTTTGTTTTTTCTCCACTATAATGGTTGGTGTTGGTATTTTTACTTTAGGTGGGGAATTTTGAGCTAGATCTAACGTCATAGTCTAGTTATTTTATAAATTTATTACTGTAGTTTCCACTATACTGCTCTATCATATAGACAATATGGTAGGTGGTTTATTTTGTTTTTTCTCCGCTTTAATATCGGAAGGAGTACGAATATAGAGTATTACTAGTCATGTAACATGATAATATTAATGCGGCATTCGAGAATAAAAGTCGGCTACTCCCCCCCCCCCCCAAAAAAAAAAGAAAAAGAAGAAGAAAAAAAACTCTGTGGGACACGAACCCACGGTTCCAAATTGATACGCTGTCACTCTAACAGTATATAAAAATATTTTCAGGACGTCAGCCGTGCGTTCGACGAATTTCGGGTCAATACTCACTTTTTCAAGCTGCTTGTTGGTACTTGTGGGTCAAGTTTTTCCTTAATGGGAGGGGTCCTATTCTTTTGTTGAAAAAATGTTTTTCTCCACTATAATGATTGGTGTTGGTATTTTTACTTTAGGTGGTGAATTTTGAACTAGATCTAACATAATCTATTTTGTAATACTATTTCTGTAGTTACCACTATACTGCTCTATCATATGTACGGTATTAATAGATGGTTTGCGGATGTATGGCTTGGTCAGGGTTGTTGGGGAATTGTGGTTAAGTGCGTAGGTAAGTTTTCGCTACCTGGGGGTGGTCTTATTTTGTTTTTTGCACTGTAATGGCGGGTTTTGGTAGCATAGTAGTGATGCACGAAGTGATGTAATAAATATCATGTAAAAGCCCCACCCTGAAAAAAAAACAAAAAAACTTCTGTGAGGCTCGAACCCACGTTCCCAAGTTGACACGCTGTCACCCTCACACTTTAACTACAGACACATTTACGCGTCAAGGCAAATTGTGTTTTTATAAATATGTAAGAATGTCGGAACAATCTGGAGTTTGGCGGAGCGAACAGGACACATCGGAGAACCGGGTGGCATAGGGGGGGGTGGTTCCAGGGGGAGGATTTGCGGGAAAATAGGAGGACCTCAACAGCAACAACGTAGCACAGCAGCAGCACAGCAGCAGCGAGTATCGGACACAACAACCGGTAGAGGAAGGAAGTAGCGCCCACGCAGCAGCGCAAGCAGCAGGAGTAGCAGTAGGGAGAAGACCGTCGGCAGGAGCACAGGGGTAGAGAGGCGGCACGGGGAGACACCAATCGCAATCTATCGGAGACGAATTAAGGCTGGGAGAGAGGTGTACGAACACATGTCATCGTCACAGGAACGTGAAGCAGGCTTCCAGGCGAAGATCAGAAAGCTGCGGAAGGAGCTGGACGAGACGGAGTGCATGAGGAAGGAAGGACTGGAGAGGAGGGAAAAAGCAAGGAGAGCGAAGGGGAGCGTCGACGACGTGCGGGAGATACGAAAGCCGGGGACCAGACAGCAGGCTCCCAGAAGGAGGGTAACGGTGGGAACCAACTTCCTGAAGAACTGGGAAAGGAGAGAGACGAGGGTGAAAGTAGAAGGGCGGAAGAGAGGTGGAAAGCAATATTTGAGGGCGAGGTCGAAAAGGAGGTTGGTAGAAGGATGCGCGCGAGAGAAACGAGTGAGGACAAGACCGACGAAATGGACGAACTTGCAAGTAACCCACAACAGCAGGAGCGGCACAAAGAGCCGAGGAGGCAAGATCGGCACGACCAGCCGGAGGAACGGAGAAACATGGGCCACCTTCGCGAACGCAAGGGGGTTTCACATGACACGGACGCCGGGGAGGGTAGGGAAAGAACGAGACAAATTTTACTCTCAAAGAATGCCGCTGAACGACGGATCGAAAGCCAAGAGGTGGGGAGATGGGAAGCAGGAGGCAGGGGCCCGCAAATAGAACCCACGAGAACGGCTACTGGAGGCAGATGAGACAGGAACACGGGGAAGGGTGGGAAGGAAGGGGTGGAGGTCCGATTACAGAACCTACAGCCGAGAGCGGCTATTGGGGAGGTAGGAGGGGAGGACCGGAACAGGGAGGGTGGATACAAGAGGGGAAAGGGAAACGCTAGCACAGGGATAGGACAGCAGAGAAAGGCTGGTGGTTCAGTGACGAAAAGGGTAGAGGCGCACGGACGGGGCAACTGGCCGAAGACGGCTACTGGGGGACGACAAGAGGAAGGGTCAATGGGAGGCGAGGATGGGAGGACAAGGAGGCGGCACCGGGTGGGAAAGACGAGAAAGGTTTGGGGGCGAAGGGTGGAAGTAGGGAGAAAGGGGAGCGGACAGGGGCACAGGGCCCAGCAGTTACTTCAGGGAGCCGGAACCATCATCATGGGCGCAGTTGATGGACATGGGGATGGTCATGTGGGGGGTAATCAGGGCAGACGGGGGAGTACCGCCATGGGGTTCGGTGAAGGAACGGGCGATGTCTTTGCTGTGCAGTGGGCGGTTCTTTATGAACCGGAAAGGAGAAGGGGACCTGATGCGTTTTTCCGACCTGGACATGACCATGTATTCGAGGACAGAGAAGTCGGGGAAGCGCCGGAGTGAGGGGGGGGCAGCCTTGCCAGACAGGGTGGATGCTACTCTGGGTGTGATTCTGTACATGGCGAGGCTCGCGACGGACGTGCACACGAAGATGGGGCGGGAATCGTTGGGACGGGTGGAGAATCAATGGGGAAACCATTCCACAGCATAAAGGAAGGGGTAAAACATTTTTCCGTGACGAACAGGAGGGTGGTAGAGTCGGAGTACTTTCAGGATGAGTTCGTGACGCGGTTCAATATGGACCTAGCGGAGTTCGGGGAAGAGGTGCGGACGCAAGCGCCGAGGCTGAAGCGGAGGGGGAACACGTGGCCGACGGTGGAAGAGGCCGGGCCCCTACCAGTCCCGGAGTTTAAAGCAACGCAGGCGTGGCTGGAAGTGGCGCCGCTATACATGAAAAAGGGCGGTGAGTGGAGGGCTGGGGAAGGGAGAAAGGGGGGGGGGAGGGGTACGAAGAGGGCAACCGGCGGGGGGAAGAGGGGCGGGGGGGGGAAGGGGTGTAGCAGGAAAACGCAAAGGTGAAGAAAGGAAGGAGGGGGGGGGAAGCAGGGAGTGCTACTTCTTCAAGAGCGGCAAGCCTTGCCCGTACATGGAAAAGTGGGGGGATTGCAAGTTCGAACACGGGGGCGAGAAGGGAGGGAAAGATGAGCGAATGGGGGGGGGGATGGGGTGAGAAGCGGGCAGCCCCGCGGAGGGAGGGGGGGGAGAAGAAGGGCAAGAAGGACGAATGAAGGTACGGGCCCTGCCAGAGCGCAGGGCCAGCCACGGACGAACGGGGACCGGGGGGCGAATGCAAGCACAGAGAGGGCCACCGGGCGGACCAGAAAGGCTGGGAGACCAACATCACCGGGGGGCCGACACCGGGATCGGTCAGACCCATCAATTCAGGTGAAAAAAATAAGGGGCTCGAACGGGGGGAGGAGGTAGGGGTGGGGAACCAGAGAGGAACAGGAACAGAAGGGGGGAGAATAAGGAAAGGAAAGGGGGAGGCAATAAGATATGAAGAGGATAAAGGAACACGGGGGGGGATAGGGCGCGCGAGCGGAAGGGAGGAAGAAGGGTACGGAAAAGGAATCGTACAGGAACAGGAAGGAGGAGCTAGTGGTATCGAGGCAGAAAGGCCGCGAGTAAGAAGTACCGAGCTGGGAAAAGGGGGGAACGACGGCGGCCAGGCCGCGAGCTCAAACAAACGGGGGGTGCGCGGCAAACGGGCCGTGAAAATGGGGGGGGGGGGTGTACGGCAACGAGACCGTTCACGACCCGGCCGGGGGGGAGCGCGGCAACGGGGCCGCGCAAAGAAATGGGGGGGGGGGTGTGCGGCAACGGGGCCGCACACACTCAGGTCGGGAAGGAACGCGGTGACGGGGCCGCGCAGAGCGACGGCGGCCAGGCCGCGGGTTTAAACAAATGGGGGGTGCGAGGCAAAGTGGCCACGCAAAGGGTTGGGGGGGGGGGGGTGCGGTAACGGGACCGTACACGACCCGGCCGGGGGGAAGCGCGGCAATGGGGCCGCGCAAATAAATGGGGTGTGTGTGTGCAGCAACAGGTCCGCACACGACGATCAGGCCGGGAGGGGCCGCGCAAAACGACGGCGGCCAGGCCGCGGGCTCAAACAAACGGGGGGTGCGAGGCACAGGGGCCGCGCAAAAAGGGGGGGGGGCTGTACGGCAACGAGATCGTACACGACCGGGCCGGGCGGGAGCGCGGCAATGGGACCGCGCAAAGAAATGGAGGGGCGGTGTGCGGCAACGGGGCAGCACACGATCAGGTCGGGAGGGAACGCGGCATCGGGGCCGTGCAGAGCGACGGCGGCCAGGCCGCGGGCTCGAACAAACGGGGGGTGCGCGACAAAGGGGTCGCGCAAAAGGGGGGGGGGGGTGTACGGCAACGAGACCGTACACGACCCGGCCGGGGGGAAGCGCGGCAACGGGGCCGCGCAAAAAAATGGGGGGGGAGGGCGCGGCAACGGGGTCGCACACGTTCAGGCCGGGGGGGAACGCGGCAACGCGGCAACGGGGCCGCGAAAAGAAAGGGGGCGGGAGTGGGCGGCGATGGGGCCGTACATGACCAAGGGGGGGGGGAACGCGGCAACGGGGCCGCGCGGGGAAAAGGGGGGGGGGGGGGGCGGCAACGCGGCCGTACAAAACCAGGCGGGGGGGGAACGCGGCGACGGGGCCGCGCAAATGAAAAGGGGGGGAGCGGGCGACAACGGGGCCGCACACGCTCAGAAACGGGGAGCTTTCGGTAACGGGTCCGGAGGAGTGGGGCGTTGAGAAGGAGCTACCCACGGGGGGGGGAGGACAGAGCGTAGCCACGGGGCTGCGCACGAGTTCAAGGGCGAGGAACGGGAGGCGGTCCTGAGTTGGAGGAGCGCAATGGGGCGCCTGGGGCAGACAGGGGAAGATGCAGACGAAAAGGATCGACTGCTAGGAGTCGTGGCTAGGTTGGGAGAAGAGATGCTACTAAGGAAAGGAGGGGACGTAGGGAAGGTGGTGTGGGCGTTAGGTCGAGAGCTGCTCGCACCACATATTGACGTAGAGCGCGTGAAGATTTTTTTTCGGGAAACGACACAAGGTCGACCAGTTCGCACTGCTGGAACAGATAGCGAGGGTAGGCGTGCCGGTGGATGTGGGCCCAGGAGGTAATCTCGAGCGGGAACTGGCATACGGGAACCATAGCAGCGCCAGGAAACACGTGGCCGACGTGTGGGAGAACGCAGTGGAAGACGTCAAGAAAGGGCGAGCGATCGTGATGCCGGTGAGAGTAGCGCGGAGCGTGCAAGGTTTGCGGATAAATCCAGTGGGGGTGGTGGAAGAAAAAGGTAAGATGAGGATAGTCCATGATTCGACGTTCAGCAGCGAACCGGAGCTACCCGGGGGGGTGGGGGGGGGGGGCGGTTAACGAGACGACGTATTGGGACCAGATTCCAGAATGCCACCTGGCGGGCGTGATGGGCCAAATTATCAAGAGGGTGTTGGGGCTGCGGGACAATTTCGGGACAGGTAAAAGGATTCTGATACAGAGGATGGACGTGAAGAGCGTCTTTCGCCAGGTGGGAGTGGATCCAGCAGGGGCAGCAAACTTCGGGTACGTGCTGGGAGGGTATTTGTTTATCGACTTGCGGTTGCAGTTCGGATGGAGGGGGAGCCCAGGGTGGTGGGGAGTGATCGCCAGCGTGATCCAGCAGGCACAGGGGCAGACGACAAAGGCATCGGCGACGATCCTAGCCGCCGGCAAGGAGGCCACAGCGCACGTTAAAGTCGCGGGGCATACGGGAGTAGCGGTAGAGCCGCTGCCGCGGGGCTGCATGGTCGAGGAGGTGGAAGGGGAAGGGGAGGAGGACCCCGCGTGGGTAGTTTCTCCATGGATGATGCCGTTTCGGTGAAAGTGCAGTGGGAAGCAGGCGAGGGGGGGTGCCTAGTGCTGTCGCAGGCACTGGCGTCGAATCACCACCAGGCGATGGGAGAAAGGGCAGTGGGAGAGGGGCCTCTGCTGTCACATAAGAAGGTGACGGATTGGGCCCCCCGGCAGGAGGTACTGGGTTTTGACTTAGACACGGAGAGAATGACGATATCCTTACCGGGAAGGAAGATCAATGAGCTACGGGAGATGCTCCAGGAGTGGCCCGAGGAGAGGAGCAAGGCAACTGTACGGGAGGTCCTCGTGCTGGCAGGCAAACTGCACCACGTGGCGTACGTGATCAGACCAGGGCGGTATTTCGTGCGGCGGCTTCTGCAGCTGAGCAAGCTGCATATGAGTGGGCAGGAGAAAAGGGGGGGGGGGGGGGCCTGGGGAAAGGACAGGAAGAAGGCAGAGGAAGGGAGGGTGTTATATCTGACGGAAGAGTTCATGGCGGACGTGGAGTGGTGGAGATGGTGCATGACGGAGGGCTTGGCCGCACAAGCTAAGGAGTTGGCGGCACTGTTCTTCCGATTCGTGAAACAGCCCCATAAAAGGACCTGGTTTTCCGACGCATCATTCGAGGCAGTAGCGGGGCTATGCCTGGAGACGGGGGTGTATTGGAGGTACAACCTGACCGAAGAGAGAGCGAGAACGGTCAGGAGCGGGAGAAGGGACCACGTGAACAGGCTGACCATCAATGTTCTGGAGCTGCTCGGGATGGTGATGACGGCATTCGTGATGATCGTGATCAGGAAGGATAGGCCGGGGAGGGTGGGAGAGCCAGTACTGATGAGGGGGAATACCTCGTCAGCGTTTCAGTTGGTGAGGAATTGCAAGGGGGGGAAAGGGGAAGTGAGATCGGGAGGGATGATGAGAATTTTGGGGGTGTTGGAGCAGATAGGGGGGTGGTGCTTCCAGGCGAAGCACGTGCGGGGGGTGGAGATCGGGTTAGCAGACGGGATAACAGGTGGAAAGAAGACGAAATCCAATCGAGGCTGACCAAAGAATGCCCCGCCGTCCCGTGGCAGGCCCAGGAGCTTGGACCGGAAGGACGGGGATGTGTTCGGTGATTTTGCACGAGGCTATAGACTTGGGCGGGTTGCGAAGTCGACTAGAAATACTCATGTGCAAGGTTGGAGAAAGTGGGTGAGTTGGAGGATGATGAGGGTGAAAGGGAACTGGCTAGGGAAGGAACTAGGCGAGTGGGAGCTGGTGGAGGAGCTGACAGAGTTTATGGCCCCCTGCTGCGCGAAAAGGAAGAATAAGGAGGCGACCGTGGCAGGGAAGTTGATGGCGGTTGACTATTATCACGAGCAGTGGGGGGGGCTGTCTCTGCCGCTGCAGCACTTCAGGATTCAGGCAGTGAAGAAAGGAATCAGGAGGGCGCATGCGGAGGCGGGGAACCAGGCACGGGTAAGGAGGCCGCTGACGTGGGAGATGATCAGAGTGATGGAGGAGAGTACCGGCGCGTGGGGGGTAGGGGGGAGGATCGTGTGGATCGGGCTGGCACTGACGTACTGCTGCTGAGGGCCTCGGAACTGTTCGCGGAGGAAGGAGGAAAGGTGCAAGAGGTTTACTGCTTGAGAAGGGGAGATGTGGCCTTCTTCGAGAAAGGGGTGCAGCTAGGACCGGGAAGGAGGGAAGCCGCGGATACGGTGGAGATCCGTTCCAAGGGGGAAAAGGGAGACCAGGGGAGAAAAAGCGCGGTAGCCGTGAGAACAAAAGGACCCGGGGGGGTCAGGGGAGGGCCGGTAGGGAACGTAGTGGACCTGATGGTAGAGCTAGTATGCTACTATGGGAAGACGGTTCCGGGGGAGAACGCCCCGTTGATGACATACAGGAGCGGGGGAAGATGGAAGGTGTGAACGAAAGGGCAAGCGACGTTTTGCTTAAGGAGCGGGCTGGAGAGAGTGGGGAGGAAATGGAAGGAGCAAGGGAGGGGGGCAGTGGGAGAGCTGGTTCCAGGGGAATTCGCGCTGCACTCGGGAAGGATAGGGGGAGCGACAAGGCTGGCGGAGATGGGAGCACAGCCGTGGGTGATCCAGAGAGAAGGAAGGTGCGCGTCGCAGGCATTCATGGGGTACGTGAGATCCAATATGGAAGACCCCCTTTGGGTGTCAAGGATATTGGTAGGGAGGTCAGGAGCACCGAGCAGACAGCCGGGGCAAGGGACGAGATGGGGGGGGGGCGAGGGTAGAATAGGGTAGGAGCGGGCGTAGAACGCGGCTTCCGAATGGGCTTCTGGTTGTTGAGGTTATCTGTCGAAGAAGGGGGCAGGTCAGCCGCGTACAATAGCCGGGAGAGGGAGCGGGGGAGGGGGAGGGGGGCAAGGAAAACTGGACGAGGGTGAGCCGTCAGTTTCCACGCCCCCCCACCCTCCCCCCGCGGGGAACACCATGATACTAATGAACACGCATATTTTCGTGAAGAGGAGACCGAAATGTAAGAATGTCGGAACAGTCTGGAGTTTGGCGGAACGAAGAGGAAATGTCGGAGAACCGGGTAGCATAGGGGGGGGTGGTTCCAGGGGGAGGAATGGTGGGAAAATTGGAGTACCTCAGCAGCAACAACGTAGCACAGCAGCAGCACAGCAGCAGCGAGTATCGGACACAACAACCGGTAGAGGAAGAAGAAGTAGCGCCCACGCAGCAGCGACAGCAGCAGCAGTAGCAGTAGGGAGAAGACCGTCGGCAGGAGCATAGGGGTAGAGAGGCGGCACGGGGAGACACCAATCGCAATCTCAAAGACCTATTTCCGCTCTCTCATTATTTCGGTTTAATTCTAGTACGAAATGTTTTTGTTTACAATAGTAGCTGATCGCAATAAATATTAATCTGCACATGGTGCCATTTATATTACTGAGTCAGGTCATCATGCAAAAATTGCGAAGTTATCTCCCGGCATGGGGAATACATTATTTTATCACCTGTTAACTACACTGGCTATTTGCACTAGCTGAATGTGAGAACAACAACAACTAGGTTACTGAGTCAGGTCATATGAAGAGTCGATGAATTGGAAGTACACTCATCATGGAAAGTCGACGAGTTGTGAGCATGGATTGTGAGCCCATGAGTTGTGAGCATGACTAGTGAGCATCATCAGCATGTTGTGGTATACACATGGTACTTCCCTTGTAGAGGCAGTGCACAGCAGCAGTGTGTATCCAGTCCATCCCGTCCTTCCCGACTTGTTATGGTCGCTCCAATATGAATGCTTGTATCTCATCTATGACATGCCATTCTCGTTTTTCTTGGACCGGACTTCTTTTCAGTTATAATATTCACTCGTATATTAAATTCCTTCACCACCAAATGTTCACGTGTATATTTGCCGCAGATGAAGGAAGTCTTTCAGTTTTTCAGCACGTAACCAGCTTAGCAATGCACTTGAACATGTCACTAAGGCTCCCTGGTTCCCCTCAGTCACTACCGGACGGTACTGTAGCACAAAAGGCTGAGCTCAAAGCCTTGATTCCGCACACAACGAAGGTTGAAGCACGGAACCAATACCGACTGAATGTTGTTGTTGTTGTTGTTACATTGACTCGCATAATCAAGTCCGTGGTCACAGGACAGGCTCCAGTCACTCTGGAGCTGAGGAATACCCCAGAGGAAAACACAAACAACCCAAGGTGGTACTCGCATATATCACAGCTGACGCAATTCATGCCTCCACCAGAAACATACCTGGTGTAAAATCCGGAGTCAGTCTACGATGTGCAAGGTCCATACCGGTGCATATGTCTCATTACTCACGCCTGGAGAATCCGACTATACCGCTTGCCACCCAAGAAAGACTACCACGTACATACTACACGTAGTATCTATCACTACGCATACGCACGACACGCGAAGTCAATTGGAGAAAAGAAACAAAGAAAAGAAAAGAAGATATAGGGAAGGAAAGAATAGAGAAGAAAGTGATAAAAGTGCGTTGCTTATTTTTTGTGTAGTTGATTTTCCATGATCTTGATCAGTGATGAGAAGTACCGGGGTACCGGTAATTACCGGTAACGATGTAGGGGGGTACGTAACATGAAAAAATGGGGTAATTTTCACCTGGGTACCCCCCTGTTCCCCGCGGGCCCCCCTCTTTTTGGCGGGCAGCTGATTTCAAAATTTTCAAGTTCACAGCAGACAGCAGACCACACGACTCAAACCACAGAAGCACACCACACACAGCAACAAGACAAACATCATGGCACTGGTAATTACCGGTAGGTAAACACAAAAGGTGATTTGCGGTAAATTACCGGTAGGTAAAGTCCTTTTTCTGCGGTACTTCCCATCACTGATCTTGATTGAAGTACCTGTGTACGAAACGAAAGTACAGAAAGATTGGTTCATCCTTTTCACGGCTATATTTCATGTAGACGTACTAGACAGTAAGAGGCAGATAAGTTGGGAGACTATTCATAATGTTACTTATTATTGAATTTTGCAAGCGTGAGGTTGGTTCTGTTGATAAGTAGATGCATTTAACAATCTTGAGGTTGGTTCTGTCTTTTTTTTTTTTTCTTCATCCTCCGACCGGCGGATGGGGAAAAATAAAGCTTTAGCTCACCACACTTCCACGTATTTTCATACGCGTCGTGTGTCGATTTAACTCTGTAGTTGGTTCTGGCGAGAAATAAATAAGTTAGTGTAGAGTTTCATCTTAGATTTTGGTAATGCATTATTTTGTGTATCATTTATTGCAGTACGAGTCGTAGTGGATGTATACCATACGCACCTTGGCCACGGACTATTAATAGCGGCCAGCGCTGCCTGCGAATCTCAGTGGTGATGGTGTGTCTCTGACAGCCAGTTGGTACAAGTATGGTGTAGGTCTACAGTAGCATCGTCCCTCTCTAGGAGGCACGGGCACGGAAACGGATACTGGTCGTAGTGCCGGATGTAGATGGGTGGAAAAAACACACAGATTCTGAACACACCCTACGAGTACTACATACCTGGTGCAGCAGTACTTCGACTGCTGCACCGTAACACTTGGTGCATGTATTTGTGTTGCTCACCTCGAGCGCTTTTGGTCGGCCAGCTGTCGCCATCCTTGGTGCTTTGCAGTGTCTGCTGAATCCAGGACTCGTTGGTATGGGGGGTACCCGGAAGCTGTCAACAGCAGTGGTTGTCACCGAGACAGCGACAATCAGCACCGACAATACTTCAGGCAGCCTCATCGTATGTGATGGTTGTGCTCCAGTCTCACTTCTGGTATACTTCGCCCCTTCCCGGCCCCCTATAGCTTCAGGCCTTCGAGGCTTCGTCGTTCCCAAGAAAGATAAGTCTCACTGATTTTCTTTTTCATTTCTTTTAATAATAATCTTCAAGTAATTCGTACCCTCGTCGGGAGTGCAGTGCTAAAAGGGTACGCGGGTACGAGTGATATATATGCGTTGTACAAAATACAAACGACTAGTCTATTATTAATAGTAAAGATAACGATATGGACGCCAACACGCTACTCGCGTACGTGCATCTGATTGCCTCGAACCTCGCGGGCGTGTGAACTCATCGTCGTGTCAGCGGCGTGTTATCTCCAAGTCGCAGCGTCGTGGTGTGGCACGCCGCAAGCGCAACGTCGTCCCGTTGCAACGCCGCTCGTCGCTATACCAAAAACGATGGCAGAATTCAACCGTTTGTGATTGATCCGCATATTTCTCTGCACTCCGCATTCTGCGCTCGGTGCTCTGAGGTCCTCGGCTGCTCTGCACTTTACCGGGGTTCTGCAGGATAGCTGCTTGTGTGAGTGCCGCAAGTGAATGAATACTGCTGTATACTCGTAGCTCGGAAGCTGTACATAGCTCTGCAGATGCGATACTCGTAGATTTATATTCAAGGAAAAATAGATGGTGTGGTTGACGGTTGGTGGTTGACGGTGTAGGTGTGTCGTACGTCGAATACGTCGCATATCTTCGTGAGGTCAGTGTGTTGTCAGCTTGTGTTCATCATGTCGGCTATTAATAGTGTCCACCAGTCAGCTATGAGGCAAGCCCTCTAGAATCAATTGCATGTGCCTTTTGCGTCTTGATGTCTTCAGGGAACACGCGAGGGGAGCCAGTCCGAGGCAAGCACGGAAGTGTGTGCGAGTTTTTTTTTTTTTTTATCCTCCGGCGGATGGGGAAAAATAAAGCTTTAGCTCACCACACTTCCACGCATTTTCATACGCGTCGTGTGTCGATTTAACAGTCTAGTCTGAAGACAGAGGCCTTATCAACACGGAAGATCCAATATCCCCCCATAAAAAGAGCAAAAATTGCACACAAAAGAAACAAAAGAATACCAAGGGGGCAGCCCAAAGGACACGAAGCCTCTCCCCTCTCCCATCACGGGTATTGCAGTACAGCTAAGCCTAAATGATACGCAGTGTCGTCGCCATTCAGCGATGAAACAGTCAAGCCCCCCACCAACAGCATACCGCATGCTGCATGCACGCATTCTGAAGGCAACGTACCCGGAGGGTCCGGGATCCAGGCGCATGCATTTACGTACCAACCCAAAGTTGAGTTGTTTTGATATTATTAATAATAGTGCTTACTGCAATTATCAGGGACGCGTAAATATCCAGAGAAAACCGTAAGTAAGGAGGTGTATGTGGTCGTGCAATGAATGCCTACTGCACTGGATACAAAAGTCACAAGCACCCAAGCAAGCACCATAGCCCAAAGTTCTCACCTTCTAAAGCGTACCCGCAGAACGGGTCAACTCTCCACAACTTTGCAAGCTCCTTGATATTCCTTATATTGGCCTCCCTCCCTCTCGCAAAGGCGCCCGACCCGCGCTACCGCATGCTGTGTCTTTACAAGCCTACACGACACTGCTACATTCGTGGGCCTGTGTAAGTGCGGTGCCATTTACCAGATATTTTAGCTTGGCCCCAGTTTAGTGCGGTGAAACTCGCTAGTTACGATCTCGTCCTACACAGCATAGCGTCGCACACCACCCCTGGATAGTATGGCCCCCTCCTTTAGTGCGGTTAAAGTTTTCTGGCGAGGCACAACACTGACTAGCGAGGAGGCACGTTGCTGTACCTTGTATCAGATGGTCCAGGTGCATGCATGTGCCGTCTGTCGTGCTTCGAAATTCGACGAAAAAGTAACTGGGGGCTATCGAGAAGGCAGTCACCCATAAAGCGCCAGGATACGCCCCAATCATACCAAATTGAGTATAGCTTTAGGTTAGACTAGTCGCAATAAAACGCCCAGTAGTCCCTAATACACCAGTTGCAGTATTATTATAAACCGCCAGCGATACGACTCCCTACCATATACCATTCAAGTATCTAGATTTATGTGTGTTGTATGCGCCGAAAATCGTGTTGCCCCTGCTGCTGCTGTTGTTTCTTTGTTTTGTTTGCAATTTTTTCTCAAAATTGTGTGTTTTTGAATCCAAGAACCGCGAAAAAAAATAATGGGCGCGAAGCTATAGCTTTTTTCTACCAAATCCAGCTATGTGATTGGCCCAAACCAAAAGTGATGGGCGAGCGGGAACATCTGCGAAATATACGAGGAGTTCCAATGTTCTGGCGTTTTGGCCGTGGAAGCCACGGGCGCCAGCTCGCGCGTGCTGCGTGACCACAACTCGATCGATACCCGTGCTAGTCCACCTGGCGAAAAAAAGAGAAAGCTTCAGAGATTTTTCGCACGCGTTCTTGCGCTCTACTTCTCGACGCCCCCCGGTTGTTTTGCGCTGCTTCCTTTCGCGCCGCGGCGATGATGTCGACATCCGCAACTAGCAACGCTGCCCTCACCAGCGAGGCTAGACCTTTTCTGTTTGTTTTCAAGGCCGGGACACAGCAACCCGAACAGACTACCCAACTCCAGCAGAGCGACACTTCAGAGGCAACCCAAGCCGATTTCGCCCCTGCCAGTTTCACCAGCAGCACCAGCATCAACAGCACAGCGTCAGAGGAGTCCGAGGGTTCATCATCCGCAAATAGCAGCGCTGCCTCCATTAGCGAGGCTAGACCTTTTCTGTTTGTTTTCAAAGCCGGGCTGCAGCAACCCGACCAGACTACTCAACAACATCAAAGCGACACTTCGGTAGCAACCCAAGCCGAGTTCTCCCCTGCCAGCTGCACCAGCAGCACCAGCATCAGCACTGCACCAGAGGAGTTCGAGGGCTCATCATCCGACCTGCAAAAGCACAGGCAAGACGATTGGCAGCCTTGCTGTACTGTTCTGTCTTCTATCATGACAGCGACATTGGCAGTTGGGGCATTTCAAGAGCATTTGGCAATATAGCAATATGCATCGGCATGCCGTTCAGTCCGGACTGCTGTGTGGTCGTAGACGATCCGATCCGTTGGCGCCGCAGCCCCAATGGCCTTTTTCGTTCTTGAGTTGGCATGCTGCTTTGTAAGTAATACGTCCGCGTAGTATAGGATGCAGTCCACAGCACGACGGCTGCAAACAAACGAGTTAGTAGCAGAGTCTACACGAGCCCTCGCGTCCATCATCTATTAATCTAATCAATTGTTTGGCCCTTCCAATCTGCGACCCGCGTACCCATACCGCACGCGTTTCTCGTACTCGGACGTGCCCGACGTCCCCAACGAGGACTCGGACGACGACAACACCATCAGCCACGACTCCCGCGACGAGAACACCATCAGTGATGACGGCGACAACAAGAGCACCATCGGCGACGGCTACCATACCGAGAGTATCATCAGCAACGACGAGTGCTACACTGTCGAAGCTGAGGATGTACGCTACACGGACGCTTCCGACACTTCGAGCGACGACGGCGACCACGAGAGCACCAGCAACGACGGCTCCATCAACCATGAGTGTACCATCAGCGACGATGACTACGAGTCCAACGGCCATGATGATCTCGAGCCCGACCACACCTCCTTCGATGATGGCAGCAGTTGGGACGAGCGTGCGTCCGATATCTCTGGCGACTCGTTTTGCGTTGATGATCTTGACGATGGTGGTGCTTCTGAAACCTCCGTTGAGCCTTCTTGCGATGATGGTGAGGGTTGGGAGGGTCGGGCTCCTGACATCTCCGCCGACTCTTGTTGCGACGATGGCGATGATGATCTTGACAAGTGCGCTTCCGACATCTCCTCCGACTCCTACGATGGCGATGATGAAGCTCTTGACGGTGATGATGGTGGTGCGGATTTTCTCGAGATGATGATGACAGCGACTTCGATGGCTCGAGCGACGTTCACGAATCCGGCTACTACGACAACTCGAACGGCTTCGATGGCGCGAGCGACGTTTACGAATCCGACTACGACGATAACTCGAACGAGTTCGACTCCTCGAGTGACGTTGACGAAGTCGAGTACTACCATGTAATCGACGACGCGAGCGATTTTGAAGAACCAAAATACACCAGCGCGGTTTCCTTCGAGTTCGTCGACCTCTCCTCCGCCACGGTCGAACTCGAGCCGGCCGGGCCTCCACCAGAGCTTACCCCGACCGAATGCCTCACCCACCTCCCGACCGCTGTAGGCCTCTGCCCGCCAAACAAGCCTGAGGTAGGCCTCAAGGTGTTCAAGTGGGGGGCCGAAGCAATTTGCGACGTGGTGATTGAGTCCTATCTGGCGGGCGGCGATCCGTTCGAGGATGGAGGCATTATGCAGACTGCGGCCGCCCCCGCCATCGTTAAGCTCGCCAAGATCCGCAAGGAATACCAGGAGGACTTCGATGATGAGTGCATCTTGCTCGACTTCGCCATTGAGAACCTGTGCGAAGAGTTGGCTAGGGTGCTGTGGAGTGCTAAGACCGTGGAGAACCTTGGCAGTACGCCGCCAACACCGAGTGCTTGTGGCGTCGTGGAACTTGACAGCACGCCATCGCCGTCAGCATCATCGTCCACACCGTCAGCATCAGCATCCACGCCGCCAGCATCGGTGTCAGCATCGGTGTCAGCATCAGCGGCGGTGTATCAGCAAGATACTGCATCGACTTCAGCACGTGCACCTACGACCTCGCCAGCGAGCAGCTGTAGCGCCGCCGCGGAGGAGGAGGGCGAGGAGATGTCCTTCGAGGTTCCCTGCACTCCGGGCGCTGTGACGGAGGATGATGGCGGTGGCGGTGGCGGTGGCGGCGGCATGGACATGGTCTTCGGCATCCGTGACAGCTGTGCAGGGTTGGTGGTCGACAAGCCATCGTGTCGAGCGGGTGAGTGATTATTAGCGGTGGGATGCTTTTGGCTAAGTGTGGTGGTGTTTGCGCGGTGTGTGTTTTAATAGTTTAGCTCTTGAGTTTGAATGTTTTGAACTAGTCTTGTTGCGCCTGGATGTACATAGGTTTAATGGTTTTCTGGAATGTAATTTTTCGTGAGTAAGTCAGCGTGCTTTACATGAAAAACAATTTGGTACTCCGCAGATGTATTTTTCCTTGACGGAGGGTACTGTAGAATCAAGTGAAATAAATATCAACTTTGTTCCCTGAACAAGGGCGGTACCCTAAAGCCGAGTGAAAAAGATCTAAAAAAGTGCTTCTTTTCCAGGGGCTACTCTGTAACCAACGTAAAATATTAATCTAATAAAACCTCATTTTCTTATTACATCAAATTATCCTAACTTTTTGCCGTGTAATCATCGTCCTGCATTTTTTCAATCAAATTGTTACCTCTGGAGGTCTGGTGCGGTGTGTCGTTTCGTCTTTTTCTTTGTTGTATTCACTGGCTTCAGTTTTGAACCTCTTGAATTAATGTTGCGCTTTAGTGCTGTACCCGTCCCAGGGCATACTCCGTGTCGCCAGTACATAGACGATGAAGTATTTCCACACTCGACATTGATATGGGTTTGATGTTTGGCGAGTACCGTCAACCGTGTACCTGGCACCTGATATGTTTTACTCCACAGTTTTTCCGTTGCTGAATATATGATGGAAGCTCCAGCGCTTTCCCTCCACAGTTGATCTACCCTCCCACCACCCCCCACCCTCCCTCCTTCTGCTCCTCCCATCCCTGCCCTTCCCCCTCTCCTTCCCCTCCCCATCCTGTCTCCCCCCTCCCCTCTATATTCTTATTATTCAGGTTCTGTGAAAGCAGATGATGATGATGGCGGTGATGTTGACGTTGATGACATGGACGTCGTCGACCAGCAGCGTGGCCCCATGGGAATGTTTGAAGCATCGGTCGTCCAGGGAGAGGGTAAGTATTATGCAGCATTCCTTGTCTTTCATCCGTTGTACGTACAGCGCGATGAGTTCGTGTCCATTTGATAAATTATATTAAGGACGTAAGCTATGAGTACGACGAACTTAGGGTCGATACTCATATTTGCAAGCTGCGTTGTTGGGACTTGTAATATACTATGTGAGTGAGTTGTTCACTTAGTCGGAGGGGTACTATTGCTATGTTTGTTTGTTTTTTCCTCCACTATAATGATGTTTGGTGTTGGTATTTTTCCTCTTCTAGGTGGGGCACACAAATATGCGCGTGTATTTGCGATAAGTGAAAGTAAGTGCGAATGAAAAATCTTGCGGGGTACTTGGTATAGTCGAGTTAGCTATTCCTGGCTGCTGCAGCGAATGAGAAGTAAACACATAGTCTAGCATATTACGTAAAAATCGCAGATTATTCCTCTCGCCGGATGGGTTTGTTATTTCTGTGCCATAGCTGCTTATGACAATCATTGTTGGACGGCCAGCACGACAATACTATGCTACACTTTTGATACTGCTGCATTTGACTACTGCAGCGACATTCCGTCTTGTTCTTTAATTTTTTTGTTGTCCGTTTGACTTGCTCGAGGCTGACCCCCCCCCCTTCCTCTCCGAAGCTCATATTTTTCGTATGAGAAATGCTCGATCGACGTTATTAAGTTGAATCGAAACACATCAGTGTGTGTGGCACTGCTACAGTTTTACATAAACAGTGCTTTCCCCCCCCCTCTCCTCTTTCCGAGCACGGATAGTCCATATCGATAGTTTTAGTTTTCGGTTTTCTCGTATTTCATTTTGCAAGCTACCACTCTTTTTTCTGTTTGTTACTGTATTTACCCCCCTCCCCCCTCTTCGAAAATGGGGCTAGCCAAGGGTCGACTTCAGTTTCTCGTATTTCGTTTTGAAGATTACCCTTTTTTAATCTATCTCCCATATTCTCCCATTTCAAGCGGACATTTTCTTTCCGAGTCTTTCCCCCCCTTTTTTGCGAATACAGCTATGATAGTCGAAGTCAATGCTAGTTTTCTCGCATTATTTTATTGATCGAACCTTTTTTCTTTTTTGATTGCCGTTTCTAATCCCCTCTTTCTCTCACCCCACCCCCTCCCCCGCCCTCGCTCTCCTTTTTCCCCTTCCTCCCTCTCCGTCCCTCTCGCCGTCCCTCTCTATCCCCTTGAAAGCAGGGCTGGCGTACGAGACGTCCTTCCTCCCCACGGTATACCCGGCCGAAGACTGCGACGACAGCGGTTCAAATGATGAAAAGAATGAAACAGAAGAGGAGGAAAAACCTGTTGTCGTCCGGTCTGCCACCCCCTCTTCGCGAAGGGGTAACCCCCAAGTTTTCTTGTCAAGGGTAGCAGTAGTAGTAGGAGACACCCCGGTCATATTGGCAGTTCCGCCTATGAAAGTAACGCATTATTCAAAAGATGGTTCCGGCAAGCGTTCCGAGAGCCATTCCGAGAAAAAGTGCGAGAAAAAAATGGAGAAAAAACCCGGGAAAAAATCCGAGAATTGTGTCGAGAAAAAATGCGAGAGGCGTCCCGAGAAGCGTTTCCACAAAGTATCCGACATACTTTCCGAGAAATATTCCGCTTCCGGCCAATATCCCAAAGAAAAGTGCGAGAAATTTTCCCGTAACAAATACAAGAAGCGTTCCGAGAAAAAATCCGACAAACAACAATACAAACGTGTAGATAAACTTCCAAGAGAAACCCCGATACGCGTTCCGAAAAGAGTTGTTGAGGAGTTAGTTGTAGATTACGTAACGCGGAGGACGCGAAGCAGACCAAGAAGGCTTTTCGCCAACCGTACGGCTAGTGTCACCAGGGCTAAAAGCTTAAAGGTGAAAGCGGGAGAAGCAGAGCTCCGGGTTGGTATAGGGTAGATCGATTAGCGAAGAGGGGGACAGATAGATGCATATTTTAATAGTATACATGTGAAGATTTTTTTTTTACAAAAAGCAGAAATAAAAAAAATAAATGAAAAAAGGAAACCAAAAATAGAGAGGGTCTGTAGGTTTGCATGGCACTATCTGTGTGAACGTCAAAAAAATAACTTTAAAAGAAGGAGGGAGTTGATAGATTTGCATGGTACTCGTAGTAGTGTGGTATTGTTGTCGTGGTTTTCGTGCAAAAGATTATCTACCGAGGGCATCATGGGCGACATCAAGGTGAGCTGAGGAATTTGGGGGGCGTTTTACTTACTCAAGTCTATTGGTTGGTAGGGGGACCCGTACTCGTAGTATACAAATAGGCGTTGTTATAGGTAGGGGTCGTTACAACCCCTCCCCCCCCCCTCCCCCCCGTGTGCACGGGGCCCAAACCGTAGCATCGGCCACTACCGCGTAGAAACCTCTCATTGTATTCCCCCTCTAGTACATATTAGTTCCTTCTTCCGGCCTCCGCCGACTATCTGATTCAGTGCACATAATTTCTGCGTTTTACGTATGTATGGTGTGTACCTGGTATATGTACAGGCATGGTTCTGCGTTAGTGCGGTACTGTACCCTTTAGTGCGAGGTCCCAGTTTAGTGCGGTGAACATCGCGTGGCATGACCTCGTCCTACAGAGTACTATGCTATGCCGCACTATACCAGGATAGCTCGGGGTCCCACTTTATTGCGGGTATTGTCTGGCAATGCACCGCACTATAGAGGGACCACGACTACTGTACTACTCTATGTATCCAAGTATCGAGAATCGGTTATATATCGTGCATGCGGGCCCCCCCCATGATTCACATACAGTTAAGACGAGGTCGATATCTGATTGGTACGGATCACGCGAACAATCGATCGCTGCGGTCCCCTCCCATTTTTCTAGACTTGAAGCATAAAAAACTCGGGGGAGATTCCGCAGTGAGTGATTGTCGGTCGGGGTCGGTGGGGAACCTGTACCGTACGATAAACCTTGGGGGGGGGTACTTATTGGGGAGTTATTTTAGCGCGGTTGCAGACGTTGCTGTGGTTTGGCTTTCATGTATACGGGGGGGGGGGGGGGTCGTAGGCCGTAGCTGGGAGAGGGGTAAGGTAGGGGAAGTCGTTTGTGGTTTGGTAGATACGATTGGCTATGAGAGCACGGACGCGTGTTTTCTTGGGAGGAGGAGGCGATGCAGTGTAAGTTTTTTGTAGTTAGAGACGAAGAGCATATTCTAGGGGGGCTCGGGTAGGTGTTTTCGTGCGTAAGTGCTATAGATGCAATCGAGATTTTTTGGGGGTACGGTAGGGTAAGGTTTTCGTACGTACGTAACACGAGTGGTGATGTTTTTTGACGGGCTAAGGAAGGGTAAGTGTTTTGTGCGCAGGTAAGTGCGGATGACAGTTTTTCTATGAGAGCATGCACGCGTGTTTTCTTGGGGGGGGGGGGTAGAGTAGGGCAATTTGTGATTTGTTTTGTAGGTAGGTAGAGACGAATGGATATAATCGCTAACGGAGGCACGGACGCGTGTCTTCTTAGAGGTAATGTCATCTGTCCCGCTTCCATTTCGTTCGGAAAGGTTGTGGTGACCGGGAAAGATCGATGCCTCCACGTGGCCCCGGTTGGAAAAGTCAGGGAGGGTTTCGTTAGCCTTAACCTTCCTCACGCCGAGCTGAACGCGATCAAAAACACGAGAAAGGTACAAGAGGGGCAGTACGATATGAGGAGGATACTGATTGGTGTTAATGCTTTTGTTGTTGTTGTTGATGATGTTGTTGGTGTTGTTGATGTTGTGGTTCGGACAAGATATTAGAAGCTGTTTTTTCAGTAGAGGCATTCGAAGCGCAGAGTCCACGACGGGGCAAGTGTATGACCGGTCGGTGATATTTTACCTAATTTTATTTTGTAGAAAACTTGTGAAAAGCCGTGCATGCTTTTTGGTGGAATTGCGCATAGGAAACGTGCCCTATCTATTTGGAGTTGTAAGTACTGTTATGGCTATATTTTTCCCTTCCACAACAAGCTAAAATCTTGACAAATATTTATTTTGCCCGCCGACAATATCAAACTCAAATCTCGACGCCAATTATGTCTTAAAAACACCAGGACAAGCACGTGCCTGTTTTGATTTGTGTGTAAATTAAATGAATTTTCGTATTTTTAATCAGGTGCTATCTTCCGCTCGCCCTCGATACCGGTACCCGACATTTCGGTAAGTTCGATCCGAGCTCGATACCGGTACCCGTCACTTTTGGTAACTGCAGTACGATTTCGATAGCGGTACCCCGGGTACCACAATACCCTCGGCCACAATACCGGAGTACGGGTTTTTGTTCGGGACGGGATCAATACTTGTACCCGACACTCCGGTCAGTTGGGTACTCGATACCGGTACTCGACACTTCGGTAACTTCGGTATAAAGTCGGTACCGGTACCCGACACATCGGTAAGTTCGGTAAGTCCCTCATATCGGTACCCGACGCGACGGTAAGTTCGGTACTGCTGAAAGTGCCGGTACCAGACACTTCGGTAAGTTCGCTATGCCCCAAACAAATAAATACTAATATATTGGTACCAGCATACTCTACCGAAAACACACTTGCTACATGGTATTAATAGTATGTCGTCTTCCAGAAATCAATTATGTAATCCCTTCATACCCCTATATGGAGTGTTACGAAGTGTTACGAAGTGTTAGACGCATGCCACGATCGAGGCGGAATACCCCTTTTGCCCAGCCCCCGCGAAGTTGCACGTACGTACAAAGCTTTTTTTAGATTTGCATGTAAATTCAATAGCAATTTATGTATGTCAGCTCCCTGTGTGCAGGTCCGCACAAAACGATGGTTGCGGTGCTCCTACCAACCCGACCCCAGACCTGACCGAAACGCCAACCCCAACCCAACCCTTTGGGGGGCTCGAGGTCTGCTCTCGAGGTCGGCAGGGGCCGTGTTGAGCTTACGTGCAAATCTGAAAACCTTGCACGTATGGGCAATCAGACGCCTGGTCCCTTTTGCCTTTTGTTTTCGGGGGCTCCTCACTGGAAAAGCTCTGTACTATACTACTATAATATCATAATACTTACAGTAGTAGTATAGAGCCATTTATTTTACGATAGCCTTCCCAACGAAGACCACTGATAGGGATAGCTTACGCTATACCTACAATGGGACCCGAAGGGTGCGCCAGCTAGCGTTGGGCTGCGAAAGCAACTGAGTTCAATTGACACACGACGCGTATGAAAACACGTGGAAGTGTGGTGAGCTAAAGCTTTATTTTTCCCCATCCTCCGCCGGAGGATAAAAAAAAAGAAAAAAAGAAAAAAGATAGCCTCCCCAACTTTTCTTTAGCGAAATCGCCGATTTTGAAACCAGCCCACGGCCGTATCTCCTGAAATCCGGTGCCCTTTGCTACCCCGACGTCATCGATCGGTCGATAGTCCTTCGCGAACAAGAAAATACGGAAAGGTATACTTTTCATAGCACACTTACTTCTTGCTCGTATCGAGCAGCCGCGAACCGTTCGTTAAAGAAAATCGCTGGTTCGGGAGGGGGCTATCGTAGAATCAGTCCATAGTACCGCAATATCATAATACCATAATACCCCTCTGAATGAGGCAAAAACTTATGTTGGGAAATGAAAAGATGCTACCCAATGAAAAATCTCATGGCTTAGGCATTCAGCGCAAAATAGTGCAAAAAACATACCGAAATTCCGACGATTTTGGGTTAAGGAGCCCCGTCGCCATGCTCAAAACGTTTCACCCAACAAGTGCTACCGGTAACCTGTGTCGTAGCATGTGCGTCCTTCCTATCATCTAGTTTTATTGCAACACTTCTCCATGGGTTTCGTACATGTGTACCTCGTCTTCTTTTTGCGGGCATCTAATAATGTCTAATTCCCTCTTTACACACTGAAGTATATGTCTAGTCTAGTCTAGTAGTGCCTTATTTGGTCTTGTTTCACTTTTCGTCCCTTCTTTTATCCTGGTTAACACGCACTCATTCACTTGTGGACCGAGATTCTTCCCGCACTACTACGAGCCGGGAGCAATGGTAATACTTACCATAATTAACTTCAGCAGGGCACTCACTAAAGTATTCACCGGGGGATCAGGTCCAAGAGAGGGGTGCATCATGGAAAAAACTCTCTCAAGTACGGCGCTCTCTTGCACGCTTACTAATCGCGAACATTGAACCATAACTTTTCGAAGTAGTTAAGGTGGGTGGTCTTCGGGGCGTCAAGCGAGTTTGACTTCTGTTTAACCCGCGTTTCTCGTATTATGAGCTCTGTTGAATTGTAGCCTCCACTGTACTGCACATATTACGAAGTGCTTGAGACGAGTTTCCTTGTGTTGCGCTGCGTATCTCTTCGACAGCTAGCCCTGCTTCAAGTTCGCCTTGTTTTTTTATATGCGTATCGCAGCGCGAAGGATGCATTACCTAGATCTGTTTGGCGTGCACATACATAAAACCCCAAGGGTTTTATCACTCTAATACCTTAACGGTACACCTGTATCGTACTAATAGTACTAATAGTAGCATGCGGCAGTACACTTGTGCCGTACTAATATTAATAGTACTGATAGTACTAATATTAACATGTGGCAGTGCACCTCTGCCGTACTAATAGTACTAATGGCAGTATGCGGCAGTACATATCTACCGTACCAATAGTACCAATAATAGTGTTAGCATGTGGCAGGTTGAAATTATTTTCTTGTTTAACCAGTAGGCTCCTACAGAGCTGAAAGCAACCGAGAGACTCGCCCGACGCTTTAGACACAGTCCACGTCTAACCCTAGCCCCCAACCACGCCGTACAACTTTGTTAGGATATGTCTTTACGAGTGATCAAAGTTGAAGGTCATGCTCCACATTGATTGGAGGATGACAAACGCCGGCAGGAATCAATCGCTGTACAGGGCCTCGTATGTATGGTTACTTCCGTTCCTGTTTACGCTGCAGTGACATCGAGTTTAAGTGATTGAGCTGAAGGGAGATGCTATCTGTGCTGCTGTGCCCTGTGAAGCTGTCTAAGGGCATGATTGTGGGTTAGGGATGCAGGGTATAGTGTGTAGAGTTAGCTTTAGGGCGTGTCTGTCTCGGCTCTTTCAGTCACGAATGACAAGAAATGGTTGCAACCTGTGGGTTACAAATCTAGGCGCTCCCTCACCCCCGCCACCCTCAACCCTCGACCAAACCCCCCCGCCCCTAACGAACACCCCAACCAAAAACCCCGAACCACCTACCCTTTTATCCACGCCTTCGGCCTAGCATATGGTAGGTAAACACGAAAGGGCGTGTACCGGGGGAAATAAGTGAAGACACCTTTTGCCTCCCCTGCGGCATCCTGCTCACGCCCCGCCGGCTGTGGAGGAGGGAGCGGTATCTACGGCTGCTGGCTTCGTGCGCATGTGTATCCTGATCGCGAGACACAGAAGACGTAAAGCAAAATAACATAGCGAGCGGCGGCACTTTTTGTTATAGCATTTTACTCTATCCTTTTTTGGGACCCACGTACACGACACCTCCCCCAAACGACCAATTTTTTTTTTTTGAAAGTCTATTGCGATAAGAGCGAGCAGCATCAAGGGTATCACCATGCTTTGCGCGTATCGCACAGAGTGCATCGTACACGTCTCTGCTCTTCAGTGCGGACACCCACCCCACGCAAGCGGTAGCCCCCACTTGCTTGGTGTGGCCGATGCTGTAATCGTATTACCGAAATGATATTTTCCGCTTTATTGTTTCTGGAACGCCAGAGACAGCAATAATGTGATGTCATTAAGTGATATTGTATACGGCACACGTGTTGGCGTGAGTAGTGCACACCGATCGTTTTAGAAGTAATCGTTAGGCGTTTTGTTGACCGCGTCGTCAGTGAAGTTACGGGTTTCGACGTTTTTGCGCTCCCACTTTTGGACCAAACACTAACACTCGCTGTTGTTGTGTCGGTTCGAGCATCTTACATTCAACGTGGGGCCGGCACACACGGGCGCCATCATCTTCAGCATACCTAAGTGAAAGCATAACAAGGGCTACCGTACCATAGCGAGGTGGCATTTTCGGGCAAAAACGTTTTCTGAACGACGGGGCTCCTCAACACAAAATCGTCGGAATGCCAACCTTTTTTTCCTCTACTGTACTGACTGTAAGATTTTTTTTATGGCTAGGCCATTGGCTTTTTATCATCGCTCTTATCGGTTTCCACGTCCAGTTTATTACTCAAAACATCCGTGTGTTGGGGGAGGCATCGAGTAGTTGATCAAGTCAAGCACCTTGCAGGGCAAAAGAGTGTTGCGCCTTTACCGTCGTATGGCACGTGTCGCACAGTATATTGCTATTACTAGCACTATTGGTATTAGTAGTACTAGACAGTAGATAAAAGCGCACTTCTTCTCGCCTGCTTGATCGCTGTACCCTGCGCTATTTGGCTGACATGGCTGTATCGTCTTCATCAGTCTTCATCAGTCTTGACACAATTAACCGGTTTTCTTTACACCCAAGGATGTAACGGACGTAAAACGAACAGCGGATCTAGGCTACGGTACAAATACGGAATGCTAAACCCTTTGCGCGATAAAAATGGAAGTACGTACCCGGCGGGGGGGGGGGGGGCGGCACCTGTGACCACCGCTTGTCCACAAACTGAAAAGTAAAAACGTGAGATAAAAAAGACAAAACAAATAAAGAATATACCAAGGGTGCCCGGGGACTGGGATAGCATACACCTAACTATCCCCCCCCCCCCCCTCTTACACATTTTCTGGACAGGTGCCATGGCATACCATGGCAGTTCCCATGGCATAGTCCCATGGGTGACCATGGGTGAGCGTGGCATGCTCATCGTGAAGATGGTATGGTCGTGGTTGACCATGGGTTGCCATGGACGACCGTGGCATTGCCATAGGTTGCCACAGCGATCATGGCAGTCCCATGGGTGACCATTGATGGCCATGGATGACCATGGCATTTCATGGTTGACCGTGGCATTGACAGCTGTGTCCATGGATGACCATGAGCGACCATGGCATTGCCATGAGTTACCGCGGGCGATCAAGGCGTTCCCATGGTTTGCCACGGGCGAGCATGGCATTCCCATGGGTGACCATGGCATTCCCATGAGTGACCAGGGCCTTCCCATGGGTGACCATTGCATTCCCATGGGCATCCGTAGCACCCCATGATCATCCATAGCAACACCACGAGCAACCATAGCAACTCCATGGAAAACACCGTGGTAAACCATGGGGGTGCCATGGTTTCCCATGGCAGACCATGGCATTGCCATGGATCACGATGGGTTGACACGGGCTCCAATGACATTCCCATGGGTGACCGCGGTATGACCATGGGCTACCATCGGTAACCATGGTGTCGCCATGGTTGACCGTGGCAATGTCTCAGAATCCCATGGATTGGACGACCATGGCATTCCCATGAGTTTCCACCGGCGATCATGGCCGTCCTATGCTTCGCCACGGGTGGTCACGGCGTTCCCATGGCAGTCCCATGAGTTGCCTCGGGCGATCACGGCGGTCCCACGGGTTTCCACGGGTGATCATTGCAGTCCCATGGTTCGCCACGGGTGCTCACGGCATTCCCATAGCAGTCCCATGGGTTACCATGGCATTGCCGTGGATTGTCACTGGAGATCATGGCAGTCCCATGGTTTGCCACGGGTCATCACGGCATTTCCATGGTCGCAGTCACATGGGTTGCCACATGGTATTGCCATGGGTTGCCACGGGTGATCATGGTCGTCCCATGGCACTGCCATGGATGGCCATGAACGACCATGGCAGTGTCATGGGTTGCCACGGGCGATCGTGGCAGTTGAATGTGTGACCATGGAAGACCATGGACGACCATGGCATTGCCATGGGTTGCCACGGGCGACCATGGGTTGCCACAGGCGATCGTGGCATTGCCATCGGTTGCCACGGGCAACCATGGGTTGCCACGGGCGACCATGGGTTGCCACGGGCGACCATGGGTTGCCACAGGCGATCGTGGCATTGCCATCGGTTGCCACGGGCGATCATGTCCCATGGGTGACCATGGATACCCATGGGCGACCATGACAGTGACATGGGTTGCCATGGGTTGCCGTGGGTCGCCATGGGCGACCATGGCAGTGCCATGGGTTGCCACGGTCGATCATGGCAGTCCCATGGGTGACAACGGATGACCATGGGCGACCATGGCAGTGCCATGGGTTGCATTGGGTTGCCATGGGGGGGACCATGACATCATTGCCATGGGTTGCCACGGGCGGTCATGTCAGTTCCATGGATGGCCATGGAAGACCATGGACAACCATGGCATTGCCATGGGTGGCTGGGCGACCATGACAGTGCCAAGGGTTGCCATGGGCGACCATGACATTGCTAGAGGTTGCCACGGGCGATCATTGCACTCCCATGGGTGACCATGGAGTACCATGGACGACCACGGCATTGCCATGGGTTGCCACCGGTGATCATGACAGTTCCATGAGTGACCATAGATGACCATGGGCGGCCATGACACCGCAATTGTAAACCGTGGTATTGCCACGAATGACCATGAGTGACCATGGACGACCATGCTATTCCCATGGGTGACCATGGCATTTCCATGGTTAATCGTGGTATGGCCATGGATCACCACGGGTGTCACGGGCGACCATGGCATTGGCATGGGTTTACCATTGATGACCATGGGTAACCATGACATATTCACCAAGACGGGGCCATTGGGCATCCATGGCGTTTCCTCGGGAAAATGTCTCGGATATGGCACGCCATGGCAAATTCCCATGAACACTTCCATGGCCTCACATGACCAATGACCCATACAGGGTCCATGGCAACCGCCATGGCAATGCCATGGCATTATATGGCACTACCAGGGCATGCGATGACGTGCCATGACGTGCCATGGCATGCTATGACGTGCCATGACGTGCCATGGCAATGACGTGTCATCGCATGCCATGGATGGCCCATGGCATGCCATGGCATTGCCATGGCATTGCCATGGTTTGCCATGGGCATGCCATGGCACGTGCCGTGGCATATCATGGCATGCCGTGGCAATTGCCCTTCTTGGCACATGCCATGGCATATCATGCCATGGCATATCATGCCATGTCCGATAAATGCACTTGCGCTACTCCCCTATCCACATTCCGGAGGGGAACCTTGTACTTGTTGTTTTGGACTAGCGCATGCAAATGTTGGTCGGGTTGCGCGAACGAATGTCTTCGAAGTAATGTTTCTGGTGATGACGGTTGACGTTGATGTTGAGCTCCTCATGTTAGTCGCTCAGAAAAAGCTTAGGATCCGCTTCACCCCTAGCTTGGGATGACTCTTTACTATACTGCAATACCGTCGGAGGAGCTCAGAAAAGTAGGCGCTACCCCTGCCGTGCCACGCCCCCATGACATTGCCAAGCTCTTGGCTGGCTTTTGCTCGGGAGAAAGGTAAGGGTCTTCGCTGCTCCCGATCTCCGCATGTACAGGTACATGAGCAAAGACATGGTAAAACGATGGGTAAGTAACTACTGCGTGCTGTGCTGAAGAAATATCCCACCTTTTTTTCAAGATAGCTTGTCTCCAAAAGCGCGAGTACCGTTCTAAACATAAGTATGTACCAGGCACAGGCAACATTAGCCATGCTGATGGGTTATACTCGGCGTCTTCTCGTATTTTTTTGTTTTCGCAGTGACCAGGAGCAATCAGTGGTTTGTTCCTGGCGTTTCCCCATGTGGTTGTTCTGACGGCGGTCTGTAGCGACAACCATTCTCCCGCGAGCAAATCAGACGGTACTATGAGCTCCAATCTCGTCGTTCTCTGCCCACCGGGCGCCCGATGGCTGCGCGTTTTTCGCGGGTTGTTTTCAAGCTGCGCTTTCCCAAGTCGTTGCTGTCCCCGCAGTAATGAGGAGCAGCGACTTGTATCCGTCGACTTGCCGGCATCCCATGTTGCTGTCCTCGCAGAGATTGGGGCTATTGTATGAGCGGCAATGAAGCTCTCGAGCAAGCAAGCTACGAGCCCCAGCCTCATGTTCTACCTGCCAGAAACTCGGCTGCTGCTTGCTGTGGTGACTTTTACCCGTCGTCATGTTGCCCGAATTTGTATCCCCTCAGTGGTCAGGACCACCGGCTTGTACCCGTTGACTTCCCATGCCGTTATATCGGCAGGGGTCAGGGCTGTGTTGACAATCATACTCCCGTTAGCAAGCCCGCTATGTACGAGCCCGAGCCTCATGATTTTGTCCCCCGGAAACACAGTTAGTTGTTGCTTGATGCCGTAGCGTTCACCCGTCGCCTTTCCATATATTTTCCCCCTCACAGGTCAGGGTTGTATCATAACGACAATCATTCCACGGAGCAAGCCAGCCAGGTAGGCCAGAAGGGTCATTCCGAACCTTACTCGTACGTGCGGCAACATCGCTGCAGCATCATACCAGTAGTCTTTTGTGTTTAAATAGTCTACAGTAGGTTTCGGGAGAGGTCATTCTAGCGTTCGCTGGAATGAATGGGATATTCGTTTCGGGATGGTCATTCTAGCGCTACGTACGCCAAATGCAGCATCCATCAACAAAGAAAGAAGATAGCCACACTGAGTGAGCCAACCCAGCCAGCGGACCACGAGCGAGCTACGTAGCTCACCAAGCTTCGAGCGAGCACAAGCACCAAACCCCTCTCTCCTCAGAGCTGATTCTATATATTTGCTATGCTTTCGGGTCGTGAACGACGGCGCAAGCCGGCTGATCTACTCGCTGCCGAGAAACGGCTGAAGGCACAGACGCAGAGGCAAAGGAAACAAAGGCAAAAAGCCAAAGGCGTGGATCTGGCCACAACAACGGCAGACGGGACAGATAAAATTGATCACCCATCGCAAACACAAACCATCACCACCTCCATGCAAATCCAGCAGCTCACCGTCAGACATAATTGCTTCCCTCACCGCCGGGCTCCGTTTCCCATTGCTAGCGTGCTTATCGCGTGACTGCGTCACGCTGCGTCACGAAGGGCCTGCCATGGGTGCGTGGGTGGGTGGGAGGGCCAAGAGTCGTGTGGCAGGTGAAAAAATGTCTCCAGCGTTTCACCCGAAAGATACGGTTTCACACCCGTTTTCCGTTGTACACATGCCCCTTGGCTGCTTGGGGAGTTTTCACTCACCACGTAAAAAGCAAAGTCGGAGGAGTGTACTGCTGTACGAAATAAATACACAATCAGCAAGCGCCAGGAGAGCAGCGTGTAGTGAGTACGTATACGAGGTTGATTGAATCAAGGATCATAGGGTGCAGTCGCTTGTGTAGTACCAGGTATCAACAAGAAGAGAAGGTTGGATGAAAAAAAGGCAAGGCAACACGAGCGAACGGAGCAGCATCGCCAGCAGCAACCAGCCGTAGTAGTAATACTGCAAACCAATTATATCTCACACTATTATTAAGTAGCTTGACTCCCAAAATGTGGTCGGATGCAGCTCTAAAGGGGTAAGACTAAGGAGGAGGCAGAAAGTAGGTAAGTGACGAAAGGAGCTCGAACGTGTAGGCTGCCAGCTAGCATAATAAACGAATTATCCGAATCTTTTCCGCGAGTTCTGGCGGGGTTTATCCTGTTTTTCTAGTTGTTCATTAGTGAATGTCGCTCAAGTGTAGTATGCTGCATACACACATGGTCGGATGAAAAACGTGACGATCGTAACCCCCCGCTGTCACAACTGGGGCCTCAAAACCATACTGTTGGCTGTCAGTGAGTCCGTCTGGGCCAAATTTCGACACATTTTCTCAAGCGCAGTCGGTTCTAGGCGTGACTCTAGCACTTTTTTCGCGGTTTCAACTGCCGGCACGCAGAGTTTAGAGTTTTAACGCGTCTCTGCAAGTTTGACGCCCCTTTTTTTGCAGTCCAATCGGGCCCGGTGATTCTCGCATTTTTCTTTCGCGATTTCAACTTCCAACACGCAAAGTGCGACACACCACGCGTCTATGCCCATGATTCACGCTCGCTGCGACTCTTGCTCGCAACGGCTCCCGCTCACCGCCTGGCTCTTGCCCCCCCCCGAATGCCCGGCACGTGGTGCCGTGTGCATTCAGCTATGCATATTCGCTTGCCCAAACAGCCTCCGACAGCACAGAGGCGACAGTGCGGAAAAGAAGGATACTTTTCGCGGGATTCGTTGCTACACGTATTTTGGGGGAGGAGCGTCTTCCACGCAGGGTTATGTTTGGGGAACTGGTTGGGGCTAAGGGCTACTCAGAAGGTCAAGAGAAGGGCTGGATGGCGCGCCCAGAGGAAGGAATGTTGGCCTTTGGAAATGAGTTCGAAAGGTGGCGAAAAGCTGCACAGAAGGCCGGCAGATGGTTCCGACAGGTCGAGGAGTGGGCAAAGTCATTCATGCTGAAATGGCATGACGCGGAGAGCTGTTGTAGAGCTGCTGGCAGTCACTACATACCGACTCTGCTGTATGCAACATGTATGTGTGTACGATACACATGTTTATATCGTACATGTTCATGTGTCGACCGCGGCAGCGCCACCCACCGTCGGTATCTTTACGCGGCGGGGAAGGGAGGGGAGGGGAGGGAGGGGGAAGGGAAGGCTTCCTGCCCGAGAGACTGAAGTTTGGCTCTGGCCGTCATCATCTTGACGTTTATGGGCCTTCCCATGGCCGTAAGAAACTAGCGTAAGGCCGCCCGGACTTCTTCGCCTTGTTGAGTTCTCCCCATAGTGCCCTTCATGCACTTGATAACCTATAGACTATGTGCCCAGCGCCGGCTGCTGCTGCTGCTATCGGGGAATTTCCCCGCCGCTTGATGTTGCTTGAGCTACTCTCAAAACAGATGAGACGTACAGTGGGATACCCATCTTAAGAGCAGATATGTCGGTTGACTGTCTCGTTTTGTCCCGTAGAGGACTATAGAAGTACTATACTGGTTTTAGCATGGAGCGGTCCTTGACGGTTGTCCGTCAGAAGTCAAGAGTGCCGCCAACCGACATATTTGCGTAGGAGCATCCATAATACAATAAGAGACGCCGGAGTCAAATCGGCTTGTCATGCCTTGTGATGCCCATTCTACTAAAAAAAACAATTATGACAACCAATCTTAAGAGCGGCACGGAGTTAAGAGCGGAAACAATGGCCTGTTCGGAGGGGCTCTTACATTGGATATTCCACTATGTACCAGGCAAACGTGTCGGTTGACGGTCTAGTTTGGACGTGTCAAGGCGTCTTTGGACTTATCATACTAGTTTTAGTGTATGTAATTTCTTGACGGCCGTCCGTCAAGGGGCTTGACGACTGTCCGTCAAGGGGCTTGACGACTGTCCGTCAAGGGGCAACAGTGCCGTCACAAACCGATATCTCTGGTACCAGGCCCGTAGTTATAGTTGCATAACATTTTCTTGCTGTCAGGAGCGCCCACACGCAAGCATGGAACGTGTCGGCGGGCCCCAAACGCCACCGCTGACACATCTAGTTGCACAACATTTTTTTGCTGTCAGGAGCGCCAACACGCAAGCATGGAACGTGTCGGCGTGCCCCAAACGCCACCGTTGACACATCTAAGACTGACAACGCAAACTAACGCTCGTTAGACGAAACGATGGAGTCGGCGTGTTGGACTGAAAAAAGAAAGAAAAACGCAAAACACCTGAAAAATACACTTTTCGTTCTTCGGACACGCAAAAAATAAAACACCGGGGAAGAAGAGAACGCTCTCAAGCTTTCTTCTATACGTAAAATACAGAAGAGGAAAAACTCTCTCAAGCAATTCTTGCCTTGAAAAACGTAAAATACAGAGGAGTGGCTCTCAGGCAGATCTCCAATACCTGGTATATACGTTGAACACACGAGGAGGAAGGAGAAACGCTTTCAACCAGTCAACCAATAAAAGGCCGGTTTTCACAACTCAAGAAGTCGTGCGCGAAACACCCCACCCTGTTTTGCTTGCGCGTTGTATCTATCTACCGCCACCACCACTAACTAACTCATGGGACCCACCGTGACACACAGCTGCTTCTAACCGGCATGCAATGCATACATACAACGCGCAGGCTAATTCTAAGTAGTTCGAACACGGGTATCTGATAATAGACTTGATGGTATCGACTCGTACTATATCAAGCACACTTTCACTGCTATGAATGCCCGTTAAATCGAAGTACTTCGCACGAGGGCATCTGATTGTCGATTTCATGGCATCGATCATGTAGCTCGCTCGCTTTCACCTTGAAGCCCCGTCCACACTCGTCTTCCAATGCCATCCTACGTCTAATCCTCAGAAGGCAAGTTTTTTCCCGCGTGAGATGTTATTGTACCGGTATCGCATGGAGGTACAGCAGTAGTGGTCCCTTTATAGTGCCAGTATGTGCACTATAGAGGGAAAAAACGGCACTATAGCGGCAACCGACAGTACTTCGCACACTGCCACTACTTGTTGCCATATGTCCCAAGCGAACTCACCGGCACTATATGGGGCATCCGGCACTACTCAACCGGTCCTATACAGGGACTTCTACTGCATTGGGTGTGTATGTACGTCTGCGTTGGAGGTGTGCATGTGCACTGTCTCATGCGCACACACACCACGCAAACACGTCGAAATGACAAAAAGCCACACCACAAGGACGCTGGGCGGGGGTGTTTGCACAGCTCATGGCGGTTTTTGTCTCATCATCCCCTTCCCTACCTCACATTCCACGCCTCGATACCGATCACCCACAGGTCACATTCACCCCCCCTCCCCACTCACGTCCTTTGCACTCGCCCCCCCCCCCATCTTCGCCCACCCGCGAAATACCTCGCGCGCTGAAAATACGCTGCACAAGCATATTAAAATTGGGCCGAGCAATACAAGCTGAAGCTTCATGTGCGCAAAAAAGGCCACTCAAAAATATCAAAATTGAGCCGAGCAAATACAAGCTGAAGCTTCATTGACGCGAATAAACCCTTTCCGCCACAGTCCCCCTCGCAAGCGGTTCTTACTAAGATTCACCTCACCCTTCATGCGACGCGCTGAACACCTCACGGCGCGTCGCGCTTGGAGCGCACAATGCCTTCCTGGTCGGTGAAAACCCGACGTTCTCCGTCCTGGCCTTGTAGGCATGCGAGCGTCTACGGGCCAAACGACAACGGCCATGCAATGACATGGGTTCACTCCCTTCCCCAACTCCCACATGCCTACGCGCGACGCGCACATCGCACGTGCGGGCGATCGTAACGTGGTGGGCCTCAGCGGCAAAATAGAGAAAGATAAGATAAAAGGCATGGACCCAACTTACTACCTATGTAGACTATGGGGTAAGATTCCGGCGGGCGCACACCGTCCCTAACAAAGAACCAAGATATAACGAGAACAACACAAAGCAGCTAAAGTCTCTTTTTCCACTACAAAAAAAAACATGTCTCACGTTAGTTCCAAGTAGCTTTGTTACCGAAAACGTGGAGGCATTTCTATAGATGGGTAACTTTTCAGGTATAACTAAATAACAACCAAACAAGAAAAAAAAATGGTGCGACGGGCCACCGAGATGGTGAAAGTTTGGAGGTACCAGCACACGCTAGCGCGGTACTAGTGAGCAAGGTGCCAACGTAAAGCACAGAACACCAGCTAATAAAAAGGAAACTAAGAAAAATCGGGCCGAGATTGGCAGGAGAGAAGAACTTCGGGAATCGCACTACTGGAGTTAGTGTAGAACGCACCCATTCTCAAACAAGAAATCCGGCCCGAATGAGAAAATACCGCCTGAACCAACGTTTCTGTTTTTTTACTATGTGTCCTCTAAGGTTATCAGGCGGCCGGGTCGCGCACTAAAAAGGGAAAAATGAACACTGGAGAAAGCATACAAACTACATAAATAAAACACGGCGCACGGTATAATACCACGTGCCACGGGATATATATACCAAAAATACTACGGTATATATCACCTACCACGGCATATATATACCATCTCACCACGGTATTTATACCATATACCGGTACCTTATACCATATGCTCGCGTTGCGAAACCACAGCGTGCCCTGGTTTCTTTTAGGCGGCTTGCCAGGAAGAAGACATTGAAAAGAGACCCCACATAAGAGGTGGAACAGGCTAAACGTTCTACACGGCGGCGGTCTGGACCTCGTCGTTGAGGCAACGCTGCGGGACAACCATACACATGCAGACAATTAGACAGACAGACAGACAGACAGACAGACAGACAGACAGACAGACAGACAGACAGACAGACAGACAGACAGACAGACAGACAGACAGACAGACAGACAGACAGACAGACAGACAGACAGACAGACAGACAGACAGACAGACAGACAGACAGAAAGACAGACAGACAGACAGACAGACAGACAGACAGACAGACAGACAGACAGACAGACAGACAGACAGACAGGCACACACGCAGAGCGGGACGGAAGGGGCGGTGGCGGGTGGAGGGGGGGCGGGGGGGGGGGGGGGAATCGGAGGTCAGAGGTGTCTTCGTTGAATCTTGCCAGAGTCGCGGACGAAGGTGAGCCCAAGCGAAAAATTAGGGAGAGAAAGCGGGGGGGCTTCATTCAAAAAGTGCGCCAGAATTTATCAGCCAAAGTGTTTCTGGTTGTCATGAGGCACGAGCCACGCTGAAAAACGCAATGTCACTGGACTTAACTCCGTTTCAGCTGCACCAGTCTTTTCCGAAACAGACTGCTTGGCATTAGAGCTACTCACAGGATGGGAACAAAAATTGAAGTAAAAACAAAAAGCAAAAAACAGAAGAACAAAAAAAAAAGGATGAAAAACAAAAACAAAAACAAAAAGCCGCCGCATGACACGTACCCCGGGAGTAACCTTAATGTCTCCGTAAGACTCTTGCTGGGACAGCTCCACGAAGTCCCATGTCTTCAGCTGCGAAACAAAAAACCGAAACAGAAAAACAAATTACGCATGAGAAGATTAAACAAGCAAACCAAGACAAAGCGAGAAGAGAATTGCAAAAGAAACGAAATTACAAAAAAAAAACACAACCGAAACGAGAAACAGAAAAATACAAAGGGTTGAAAAGGAACGAACATTGAAAAAATTAAACACAACGAAACAAACACAAGATGGACCGAAAGAGGAAGACGCGCGTCAAACAAACCAAACACAGAAAAACAGGTGAAACAAAGCAAGACACACAGAAAGAAAGATGCGTTATTCTCGGGCGAGGGTTGCCCTCTCCTCCTTTCCGTAGCGAAATCACAGCAACTACACACCAAGCCTTGCTCCTCCACTCGAAGCCCACCTACTGATTACCGCCACGCACGATACGATAGTTACATCCCACCCACACACTCCACTTCACTCTGCTACCTCACACCCACTTTATCGCGACTATACAATCGTCGACAACCAAAAACACACGAAAAAAACGCAAAAAATGACAAAGGAAGGGGCGGAGAGGGGGGTGCGTTCCCTCCATCCTCGGTGCCCCCCGCCTCTCCTCGCCCCCCTCTACCCCTACCTGTACCTTCCCCCCGTCCCCCTTTCCTCCCCCTCCCCCCTCTATGCACTCCTCCTTTAGCCCACATATACCTTCACTAAACATGCCTGCAGCGGCTTGAAGAATTGTCGGCCATGCTCCTATTGGACCGTCGGGTGATCGCCTCCCCCGACTCCTCTACCCTCCACCGACCATGGTGGGCGCAAACCCCGACGTGCTCCGTCCCCGCTTTGTAGGGATGCGAGGGTCTACGGCATGAAGACAACGGCTATGCATTACAATAATAAGTATCCCCCTCTCCCTATACCCCCACAAAAACATGCCTGCAGTAGCTCGAAGAACGCCCCAGCCGCAGTTCTCCTATTGGAGCCACGGGTGATCGAGGCGTGGGTCACTCCGGCAGAGGAGCGGCAGGTCTTGAGCTGCTTCTGCACAAGCCGCAGGACCTGGAAACCCGCCGGAGGCGTCGCCAGAAAATATACAGGCGTGTCAAAGAGTTCACCCGTTTCGGTTCCGGAGGGGATTTGTGCTTGAAGGATTAATATAGGCATTTCAAATAGTTTCCCACGGGTTTCCGGATGGGAGTCCAAGGCGTTCCTACGGGGTGTTAATATAAGGGGATACAAATGAATTAGTTAGCCCGGAGGATTTGGAAGCCCAGGTCTTGTAAACCCAGCGGAAGCGTCGCCGCAAATAATATATAGCCAGTTCAAAGCGTTTCCGAATGGGTTTTGGAAGTGGTTCGGAATGGTTTCGAAGTGGTTGGGAACGGTTGTTATATATTTGTTGGTTCATTTTGGCTTGGCGGTTCGCAAAAACCTTTTGAGCATGTTTTCAGCGAAAAACTGGTGTTCCGTACACAGTTTGGCAGGTACAAAAAATACTCTGCTGCGCGAGCTCCTAGCGAAAGCTACACGATCTTCGTCACCTTGACCGTGTGTGGGTGCCACTTGTGCATCGGCAAAGCTCCGGCGATCGGTGGCGGGGGCGCTCCAGTCCCACCCCCTTCAGTCGCCGCCGCCTCATCTTTTTCCTCCTGGAGCTCCTGACCGTCCTGGTCCCGGCTCGTGTTGATATCGTTCACCCCCCCTCCGAAGTCAAGGCTCCCGTCAAGCTGTTACGTGCGGGCGTTGTCGTTACATGCGTTGTATGCAGGTACATGCGTGGTATGCGCGGCCGTTGAGGAAATGGATTTAGGCTTGACACCACGTATTTATGCCAGCAACTACTTTGGCAAAATTGGGTGCGCGTTGTTTGTAGAATTTGGGCTTTGTTGTCGATACATGCCATGTTTTAGCACTGCTTGGGTGTGCTTTCGACATAAAAAAGTAGCATAATATGGCGTTGTCGTTACATGCATTTTGTATGCGCGCCACATGCGTTGTAAGCACATTACATGCACCGCATGCGCGTTAGATGCATTGTATGCGCGTTAGATGCATTGTATGCGCGTTACATGCATGGTTCGTCCGGCATTACATGATTTGTATGCGCGTTCGATGCGCGAAAGAGTCTGGGGTTACGTTCGCTACAACCGCGAATCAATTCCGCATAATTGGTAGTTTTTTCGAGCTAAACCGTTGGGGGATCCATTAATCAACACAAAAAAGCGGGCGCGATCTAATCAAGCGTCTGGGAAAAACATGAGGCAATCCGAGTATCGTTATGCCTCACGCTTGCCTCGCAGCTTCCTGCGTTGCAGTTCGAACACATCTCCTACATCAGCAGCTCGGATTGTTTCACGTGGCCGATGCTGTAATCGGAAGTATTTTTCGCCAATTTTTGCGTCTCAACTCCTAAAAGGGTTAAACGTATAACTTCCAACTTAGGTTAATGGTTGTCACGGGGTTTTCGTTCGAGCAAAACACACACATACTTACTTCATCCGCCGAAACCCTTCCCCATCAATTCAACCAGAGGCAGCACCGTGCGTTCAAAAACGCACTTGACTAAAAATAACAAAACAAAAAATGCGCAAAAAAGCAAAACATGTTCCGTCGCAGAACCAAGTCCATCATGAAAAAAAAACGAAACGGCAATCTCAAAACAAAAACACAAAAAACACACAAGCCAGAAATGAAACGACGCACCTGGTTCCCGGCTGCAGTGTCGTCCTGAGGTTCCATTTCATCCCCGTACCCCTCTCCTCCCACGCCAAGTTGCTGGTCGTCCATCTCCATCCCCGGTCCCCCCAGGTCGAAGTTGTCGACGTCTTCTCCCTCAATGTCACCGGGCTTGTCCGCTTCCGCCCCTGAGGCATGGAGGAACGTTGGACGGAACACAATGATTCGGACAGAATAGAACATGAAATCAGTTGGGATGTGGGACAAAATAGAAGGGTTGGGACGTTGCTCTGATGATGCATGGATCGTTTGTATCGCGTAATGGCGTGTGGTGAGGTATGGTGCGGTATGGTGCGGTATGGTATGGCACGGTACGGTATGGTATCAACGGCTCCTCCTTGCACACCATCGGGCTTGTCCGCTCCCGCCGCTGAGCAGAAGGCGACGTGGGACAAGTATAATGTCGAGGCGATGGCAAGATGATTCGCAGAATAATGTGAAAAGTTGGACGAAGGAAATCTTGGGTTTGTGGAACGGGAATGAATCGTACATATTGAGAAAACATGTGTAATTAGAGGATACATACGAGTATGAGAGAGCGAGTTTGGTGGAGATGAGTTGTCATTCAGGAGAGAGATAAGGACACGGCGGGTACTAGACAACAAAAATATATACAACAGAGTACAGGAAACTAGCGGATACCTGATGAGCAACTATAATACTGCTGCTGTTGTGAGGGGTGGGAGGCTGGAGGCGAAGAGTTTTTTTAGTTTTTTTGCTGGCTCATATCGGGTGAACATAAGTCACCGGAAGGAAGCAGAGGCACGTCACGCCGTGACTACTGCAACGGCGGCTGCACGACAGGCTGCGGCTGCTGCGGCGGCAGCTGAGAGGCAGAGGTTAGGTGGAGCAAGAGGAAGTGGCGGAGAACTTGACATTGGCGGTGGTATCGGAGAAGGACAGGCGCAAGGAGGCGGCGGTGTCGGAATCGGCGATGGAGGTGTGGGGAGTGGCGACGGAGGTGGTGGTGCCGACGTCATCGAAGACCATGTCAACAAAAATTCGGCCCGGTTGGAAGCATTGGCGGAGCAGATGGCCGCGCTGATCTCCATGGTGCAAGGTAGTTCGAAGACCGTTTGAGTGGAGGTACAAGAAGTGATGCAGAACGATGCGGATGGCCAAGCGACAGGGCGTCGACGGAGAACGTTTCGACTATCGTGAAGACGGACAAAGCTAAGCGTTTAGTGGCATTGTGGAACAAGGAGCAATCTCAGCGCCATTTTGCGTGGTCGCTTACCATGCAGTTGCTGCGGGGGAAGGGGGCAAGGCACGACTTGAGTTAGTTGGTGATGATCCGGTCGTTACGGAGTCTGTGTTCAACAGACTGACTGAGTTATCTATGCGTATTAAGAGTTTAGGGCCAAGGTAGACCGAGGCCGGAAAAGGGAGGCAAGGTGGAGAAAACTCCGCGGTGGCTGCTGTGAGCGTTCAGGACCGGTTCGAAGCATTGACACTGGGATCGAGGTTGTGGTACAGGAAGGAGCGGGGTGTAAGGAAGGAAAAACACGTGCTACGTTGTTCGTGCAGACGTTGGTGACCTTGCGGAACGAGCTTTACGCGTACGTGGCTTCGTTCGGGAGCATCTCCAAGGTGAGGCTTGGCGCGACGATGTCATCCATGTTGTTGGACGCTATCAATGAGAATCTAGCAAAAACGACAGAGTATATCCGCGATTTAGCCGCAATGCTTAACATGTATTTATCGAACGGTCCTCGCCTGGTTGGTCAGTTTGGGTCGACTAACAAAATGGAATAACCCGAATTCGCTTTGACTCGGAGAGCTATCAACAAGTGTCGCGAATCCACCAACAAGCAGCCTTGCAGTCCGTAGCGACCGGTGGAGAGGAAGGCAGCGGAAATCTGGTCAAACGAAATCCTCGGTGGCAGTGTCACATTTCTACTGGTGATAACAGGAAACAAAAATATCATACCATACATACATCTGATGGAAATGATGCGTCGCGTGAATCACAAGTAAAAACGTAATTTTTACACAAAAAACTCGTTTTCATGGGGACTGGCTTCAGATATGGGAGTGCATGCAAAATAAGTAAAAAAACACCTCACCTGTGAGATCGAGCAAATAATCGTCGAAACTCATGTTTGTAAGCTGCGTGAGATACTTCGATCCTCTGTGTCATGAAGGCGGCTTGAATGGCATGACATGGCATACGGCGTGACGCGGCGTTGGGGCGCCGTATGGCATGCTCTAGGTATGGTGTGAACCTCCCCCTTCTTCCGATTGCACCCTTAATCGCCGACCCCCTACCCTCACCCCCTCCGTCTCGAAAGGGATGCGTGGTCAATGGTCAAACGACTGAGGCGAGCAACAAATGATTACCCCCCCCCCCCCGTCCCACCCACCCCCCTCCTTCCCCTTCCCTCTCATTTCCCTTATGCCGACCCCCCCCCGGTCCGCGCATTTAACGTCTTTACAACTGGACACCCGTTTTGAGGATAAATACTGGGAATTAGTATAGGACGGGGTTGGGGGCTCATAAGTGGTTAAACGATGAACAAAAACACTTGCACTCACCCACCCACCCACCCACCTGCTTGCCCGTCCTCCCGGAAGGCTGACGCGAGGGACGCATCGGCTGCCCCTCCTCCCTCGCCCATCGACAGCCTCTGTTCCTCCGCACGCCGGGTGATCTCGATTTCCTCCTGCGTATTGTCCCCAACCTACACAGAAAATGTCAAAACAAAACAAAACAGGAAAAGCGGCCCTTATACATACTTCCCGACATAATAGTGTACCACGTACCACATGCGGCGGGCAATATGACAGCAGTATGCAGTAGATGCCCCTGTACAGAGCCGGTTGTGCTGGTTGCCCGCTGCACTACCCGTGAAATCGCTCGGCACAGACGGGAACGACGAGATGTGTCAGCACGCTGAGTAGTGCCGGTTACCTATATAGTGCTGGTGTTTCCGGCTGGCATACACCGGCACTATAGAGGGACCACTAACTGCAATAGAAAAAACGAAACAGCTCACGTTTTCACCCGCAATCGGATCCGGTGCTGGAATCTCCTCCTCTTCCTCCTCCGGCTGCTCCTCCCCTCCCTCCCGCCCTGTGGCCCCCTCCTTCCTCTCCAAACCCTCCGGGGGAGGGCGCATTCGCACCGGAAATGGGAGGCCGCCAGGAGCCATGCACGCGCTGGAAAAGAAAAAAAACGCGGTGCGGCCAAAACACGACGAAGGCGGAAGGATAGGGGGAAGGGTAAAAATACAGCATACCGTACTCGCATACAGGGTATGGGGGTAAGGAGCAAAACATACAAAAATATCTACCCTTCAGGGCAAAGGGCAAGCGACGCAGACGTAAGGAAAAGCCTAATATCTCTACAGGTTTAGCACGCCCGCATAGTTACATACAAGGAAAAGGAAAACAAAAAGATGAGCAACAAAATCTTAACAAGCACAAAACTCTACGCAAGAGCAAAACGTACATATTTTTCCAACAAAACATACTACAAGCACACACTCACGACACAGCATCGCTGTGTTTCACAACCGAGTTAAAAGTTGACACCCGACACAGACGCGAAAAAAAAACGTGGAGAACGGGGGCCGCTTTCAGAATCGCAAAATGCATTCCACACAAATCTCGCTTGCTACTCGTATGATGGGGGTAGCACTTTTCGGCCCACAGTAAGCATTTTATGAATGACCGCGGCTTCTTTTTTTCTTTCTTCTTTTTTTTTTTCACACTTTTACGTTCCAGCTTCTGGACAAGCCGTGGTCACAGCTGTCGTCCCTTCTCCCCCCCGGTTCTTGCCTTCAATTTTAATCGCGCATAGGGTTCAGCAATCCCACTGCTCGTCGATTTTTCATCGAGCGTTACTAACTCACGCTCTCGCGCTTTCCGGAAGTCAATTTGTGCACAAGAAAAAGTCCCCACGAATCTATACGAGGATGCCCTCGGCGGGGCTCGAACTCACGAAACTGACCTATACCAGGCTCGAGGATAACCTGATACGCCACCGGGGCGAGCGGCTGGCTTCTTAACCCTCCTTAGCCCAAAATCATCGGAACGCCATTCTTGTTTTGCATGGTGTTTTATTTTTCTGCACACCTTAGGCCATTGGATTGCCCATCGGATTAACGCCTTCATGTTTTCTTCAAAAAAAAACATGTTTTGCCTCAAGAGGGGTATACAGCTCCTCAAGCGAAAAGACTCGGAAAAAAGAAGTGAATATATTATGATAGCGTAGCATGTGTCTAATTCCACGTGTTTGGTCCACAAAAACGTGCAAAATGCATGTCCAATTATTAATAAAAAATGAAAAAATGTCAAGTCCCCAACAACGCGGGTGAAGCGTAAGGTTTCACTCGTTCGCCGAACAATAGAAAAAACGAAACGAAACTAGAGGAAAGAAGCACAAACAAAAACAGAAACAAACAAAAACTCACCGCAACATCTCCTGAAGGGCGGGCGCTAGCCAAGGCATGAGCGGCGCGGTCAGCCTTTCCTCCGCCGAGCCCAACTCCGTCGCAACGCGCCGAGGGCCGCGCCTGCGCTTGCGCGTGATGTCCGAGCAGTCCTGGCATCATGACAACGCAGAAACCGTCCACAACCCCACCCCCGGTAGAAAAACAAACAAAAACCCAAGAGCAATTGTGGCGTACAAAAAGCGTACACATTATTTGACATTTCGAACTATTGTACCCCAGCCATGTCATCAGGGGGGGGGGGTAGTATTTCGTACCAGTTACGGGTTAGGATGAGAGATGCCCATGACACGTCAAACTGAACGATGACGTAGGAAACCCCGTACGACGCCAAAACGTGAAAAAACACGTGCAAAAAAAAAAAAAACTGTACATATGCTGGTGGAATGAAAAGTTTTGAAAACATAAGTACGCTAACAGTGACAACGTGATAAACCACCTCCGTGAAAACCAAACCCAAAACAACGGGGGCAAGCGTTCTGAATCATGAAAAGTTGAAAACAGGGGGAGTGTGCAAAAGAGACAAGAGGCAAACACACACACGAAACTTTCGCGAATGCAGTGTACCTACAAAGATCACACCGAACGACCACGATCGACCCATTGATCGAACACTTACAACGACCGACCAATCTACAATAATTATCGGCCGAGCTATTGACCGACCGCTCGCACCGACAGGCCAATCTGTGAACGACCTGTTAATCGATTCATCAATTTACAGACGGACCGGTTGACCGACCGCCCACAGAAAGATCAATCTATCTGCCGGCCAACAGCTGTGTAATGTATCTGTCCCGATCCACCGACGAAAAATACATAACACAAACAATACCAAGAAGCAAAAACAGCGTAGCAGACAGAAAAACATGTCAAAATGTTTGAAACACTACAGCTACAGTACTACAGTATTTACTCAATGATCTATGTTTATTGATCGGCAGTAACAATGGTCGCGCGGACCATCGACTCATCTATGTTTCGACCGACCTACTGACCAAACGCCAACACCGACCGACCAATATAGGTACCGACCGACCTATTGACCTACCGCTCTCACCGACCGACCAATCTATTGATTGATCTATCAATCCATTCAAAGAGTTACTAATCCATTCGCCAACCGAAGAACACATTTAGCGACCGATCAACGCATTTAGCGACCGATCAACGCATTTAGCGACCGCTCACACCAGCCGACATCACACCTGCAACTGGGCCTTCATGGTGGGCATGTCGATCATGGTGATCTGGTTCAGGATCAGCTTCCTCTTGCGCACGCGCGGCACCGCCCGCACTTTCCTAGCCTAGTGGTAACGGTAACGGTAACGATACCGATAACGATAACGATAACGATAACGAGAATGATAACGGTGGCGACAAACGGAAAATATATCGATAATGATATCGACAGCGATAAAGATAACGTAAAATGTAACGATAACGATACGATAACGTAATAGGTGACCATAACGATACTGATAACGGTAGCGAGCGAGCGAGGGGGGGGGAGGGGGGGAGGGAGGAACGACAGAGTACGGAAGACGGCAATAGCCAAAGGAGGACGAGCAAAATATAACTAGGCGGGGAGTCGAACGCGATCTGTGAATACCGCCATATTTCACCCGATTTCGAGAAGTCGACAACTTCACAGGTGAATAGGGCGTCCCGTCCCTCTTATGTCGGTTATCAACGGAAGTAAAACCCAAGAATTTATTCGATATGTAGTAGAGACAACAGTACTGTTATTGTTGGTCACCGACGCGCGGAAGAAAACGCATGATCCAAGCAAAAACAGGGGGGCGGGGAAGGTAAAATAGAAAAATCAAGGACAAGGGGGAAAATTAACACAGGGACTCTACCATGAGAAAAAAAACAAAAAACAGAAGAGATAGAAAAAGCAGCAACAAACTGCAAAAAGCAAAAAAGTCGGTCCTGCTCCCGCTCCTCCTACGCCCGTGTAAGCATCGAATCACACACAAGCACGCACTCATCATTAACCTCTTGAGAATTGTTCACACCGGAGCTTCTGGAGACAAAACAATTTCGGAGTTTTGAATGGGATAATTTCTGCAGTTCTGAAAAAGGATAAGTATGCCACGCTCACCTCCTCTGCGTCCTCCCCCTCGTCCTCCTGCTCCTCTTCTTCCACCTGCCCCGCCCCGCCTCCGCCCGTTAGGAAATCCCCCGCGCTCTCCCTCCTTGAGAAGCCCGAGCCGTCGAAGTTGAGCGTGTCGTCGTCCAGCTGGACCGCTCCTGGCATCTCCGCGTCGGCCGCCTGCAAGAGCGCGCAGCCGCAACATCAACAGAGAGGGTTGGTTTTGCGGGGGGGATGGGATAATCTCATCGGGGACGTGCGGAAAAAAGATAACACGACAGACTAAAAAACAACTCTGAGCGCAATCATCACAGGACGATTTTATTTTTTTTCCTGGTGTGTATTTTCATTTTGTTTCAGAGTACCCCCCTGTCTACGTGAAGAAAAAAGTTGTGGTGTCATTTTTTTTCGCTTACCCTCGGTCTCATACAGCTCATGCAAGCTCGCAGCCCGAGAAACACATGGAAAGGGGGGTATGAAAAATAACTAAAAGCGTACAGCTCACATTAAACCGCTACTCTAAGAAGTTCGCACCATGCGACGTAAGGGAAACGTTTCTTTTCGCAGACAACTAACTTCATACAGCTGCCGGGGGGGGGGGGGGGGGGGGGGGGGGGGGGGGGAGAGCCTTGTCCCCGTTCCCCTTCCCCTTCCCAATCCCTCGACCTGAAAACGTCCACGCACAAAAAACGCGAATCTAAAACACAGTAGCGTACGAAATCATATCAGGGCAATAACAGTGTTGAAACAATCAACCCTTGTTGAGTCAAGGCATAGCGACCAAAGACATCACAAGCGTGGTGTTACTCGCTGTCTCCATCAGTGCGCAGCAGTACCAATTGGATCATGTCGCGCATTTTGCTGTACTACTGCGGTACGGACACGAAACGTATCGCCAATATTCAAGCAGCCCGCGTTGCATCGGATGGTCGATGCTGTAAGCGTCAGTATTATTGGTCAATTGTTTTCGCCCTAAAGTCCTAACGGGGTCAACTAATCCTAGCGAATGCAACATCCCAAACTTATCGCACCAAAAATAGGGACTCTTTCGAGTTGCCTGAAGCGTCCGCCTACCACCACTGCACACAAATTGGCGAGAGCAGTTACAATTATCCCGCTACGCGAGTTCTTAGCGACAGCTACACTACCTGCTCGAAGTCTCCCAAGTCCGCGTTGAACTCTGGCGCCTCGTCGAACCCCTGTCCCCCCCCGAACCCATCGCCTCCCATCTCTAACGCCGCGCCGTCATCCAACTCCCTCCCTCCTCCGATGTCCGCGTCGAGAGCCAGCTCGCCGGGGTGGGTCGGGGGCCCGAGGTCGTCGTAGTCTTCCATCTGAAAAAAAACACGCCGCAAAAGGAAGGAGATATAATAATAGAATACGCACAAGTTTGTGACATCACATTGTGTTTTGTTGCTAGAGAGAAGGACACACGCAAAACCAATTAGAACGAAACAGAAAAACAAAACAAAAACAGCAGTTGAAACCGACATTTAAACAAGCAAAAAAGAAAGCAACACAAAACAAAACGAAACGAAGCAAGCATCAATAACGACAATAACGAACAACAACACCAACAACAGCAACGAACAAAGAGAAGAAGAAATAAACAAGAAAAAACGCAAGCGGTTGCTTATCGCACCTGCCCGTCCTCTTTGTCCGCTGCTGCGTCTGCCCCCCCCGCCGCAGCTTCCGCCATGACGTCCATGCTGACGCTTAGCCGTCCCGAGCGCATCCCGCTGTTGTCCTCATCTCGCACGGCCTACAAACGGGAGGGGACAACGCGAGAGAAACGAAAGAGACATCAGCCGAAAAAGAGCAAAACAGTTGGCGCCTGGGGAGAACCGGTAGGGGCGTGGGTGCGTGGAACCATATCATGCAGTGGTCCTTAGGACTATGGCCCCTCTCATCCACATGATATAATGCCGGGGCGGATCACAAGAAAGAGATGACACACAAAAATCAAACGAGTTGGTGCCTTGAGGGAATCGGGACTGGTGGTGGGAGGGGGTGTACTCAGTTTGTGCATGGCCGTAGTGGTGTGGCCATAGCTATTAGACCCTCGCATCCCTACTACGCCGGGACGGAGCACGTCGGGTTTTCACTGACCAGACATACATCACATGTACCGCGTGCGAAGTGCCGTGAGGTTTTGGGCGAGTCGCGTGAAGGGCAAGTTGCATCTTGCCAACAACTACTTGTGAGGCGGACTTCCGCACCTTGTGCGTACTTTCTTGCATATCGGATTAAAGCTTCGAATAAACAGTAGGGGTCGGGGGAGGCGATTACTCTAAAGAACAACGAGTCCACAGACATCAGATTAACCAAGTCCGCATATAGCCAGCAGCTCCAGCAACCTTTGAGATACCGCTACCTGCATGCAGAGGGCGACCGTTTCACGTACAGGGTTGCTCTCGCTATGAACTCGCGCTAGTCGATATGTGTAACTGTCGTCAAATGTGTACCCTGCTGGAAGACAAAAACAAAACATGTTTTGGAGATCTGCCGCTTCAGATTGCGGCTTCAGATCTCCGACTCCACCCAGCTCAAAACGGGCCTCCAGATTCTAGACGGCCGGGTAAATTCGACAACTTACTTCCCTTGAAGAAACAGAATGACCGAAGGAGGCGAATGTTCTTTCTGCGTTCGCTTTCTCTCATAACGATGGACGTCTTCGTCCGGCCTGTCACCAACAGCAATACAGGCCGATTAACTGCCTACACCACCAACCACAGGCAGCACAAACATCAGCAACAACACCAGAAACATCAAGAGCACCAACGCAACCATCAACATCACCAACATATATACCGCACAACACTACCAACACCAATTCCAGCACGAATGACACCAACACCACTGTAACCACAAAAAAATAGTACAGAACACTACTTGCCGCCGCGACCGCCCAGCACTGCCTCGCAATCGTCACCTCGATGTTGCAAACACGTGACACGCCCAACCCTAACCCTAACCGACCTCGATATCGCTGACCCGTGACACCCTTGACCGTTCCATGCCGACTCCACTGTCGCTAAGGTTGCCCCACGAAATGTCCCCTACGTCAAACGTGAAGCTCGCGCCTCGTTCCTGTCACGGTAGAAGGGTATACCGGGGCAACGATAGCGATAAAGGCAAGGATAAGCACAAAGGTAAGGGAAAGGGAAAATCACGGGCAAGGGCAAGGGTAAGGGTACGGGCAAGGGTACGGGTAAGGGTAAGGGCAAGGGTAAGGGAACGGGTAAGGGCAAGGGTAAGGGAAAGGATAAGGGTAACGGTAAGGATAAGGATAAGGGTAAGGGCAAGGGTAAGGGCAGGGTAAGGGCAACGGCAAGAGTGAGGGTAAGGGTAAGGGTAAGGGCAACGATAACGATAAGGGTGAGGTAATGGTAAGAGCGCAAGTAAAGCTGAGGTTTCCGCACGAAACGTCCCCTGCGTCAAACGTGAAGCTCGAGCCTCGTTGCTGTCGCGGCAGAAGGACTCCACGGGGGCGATAGTGATGGCGATTACGACAGGGATTAGGAGAAGGGTAAAGGGGAGCGTGAGGGAAAGGGGGGGGAGGGGGTAAGCGGAAGGGGGAGTTGGTAAGGGGAAGTTGGAGGGGGTAAGGGCAAGGGTAAGGGTAGGGCGGAGGGCCAAGGAAGGGGTTAGGGAAAAGGGGAACGAGAAGGGAGGGTACAGGTAAAGGTAAGGGGGGGGGTGAGGGGGGGTATCGGCAGAGGCTACAGGTAAGGGCAATGGTAAGGGTGAGGGTAAGGTGAGTGTAAAAGTGGGAGGACAAGAACAGGGTAAGGTGAGGGGCAAGTACAGTGGATGATACTGCATTTTGAATTCCAATACGAAAGCGCATTTCAATTCGGGGTATTTTAGTGCGGGCAACCGTAACATCTTACCCTACTGCTGCAGTTGTACCCTACAACATTTGTATTCGCACCGTAATGCTGTGCTGCTGTACCCCGCCAACATGTCTGTCGGCTTATCATGCTCATGACTACAGATGTACTAACTATAAATACAAATAGTCACCGTACCGCACAAGCCACACAGTACGCTTTCAGTGTACCCGGCCAACACACCTCTCCCTTTACCACTGCTATAGTCGTGCCTCACTCCGATGCTGTACTAACCTACTCCACGACTGCACCCTACAAAATGACTGCCGTACTACCGCACTCTTCTGCTGTACCCTACTACCGCACCCTGCCAATATACCTGTCCGCTAATCATGCTCATGCTTTCGGCCGGGTCGGTGAGCGTGATGTCCGCGCGCCTAGCGAGGTTTACCGGCGCTTGCTCCATCCAGTTGTCCACGGCAAAAGCGCTGCAAGAACACGATAAGCCAGGCGGACAGGCAGAAGCGAAGGCTCAAAGCGGACCGGACCAGACCACAGGGAGCACTAAGGATCAGACATTGTCACGACACCACTACTACCACCATCACCACCACTACCACCATCACTATCAATACCAACACCAACAGCACCGCAACTCCCAGCACCACTATCACCACTGACAACACCACGAACACCACCACTACAAATACCACAACCGCCCTCACCATCACCGCCACCACCACTATAACACCACCTCACTCTCCCTCCCCCCCCACAACACAACCTTTCCAACCCCCATCATCACCGTCACTACCACCTACAAACCACCGTCACCCCAAATTTGTTTCTTACCTGGAGAAGACATGGGTATTGGCCCCTTCCATTCCCATGCCATCAGTCACCATCCCTACCACACACCACGACAACACCACCAACACCATCGACACCGCCCATACCACCAACACCATCACCACCCCCACCCCCGCCACCTCAACCCATCTTTCTCACTTGGAAAATACATCGATGTTGACGTCTTCCATTCCCATCTCGTCGAACTCTTCGAACCCTTGCCCTTCGATCGCTCCGGGCGCCGCTACCGTGGCTCCAGTCGGCAAGTCGGTTGTCCCCGGTCGAAACGCCTGTCAAGGGGATACAAAAACCGATGCGTCCAGACCATTGTCAGTTGTTAGCAGCTACCCGCGCTCATCCACGCCGACCGATCCGACCCGAGCACTCGAAAAAGACTCTGGATACATGATGAGTCGTTGGAAGAGCCATCTGGTACATGATTACCAGGGTACATGTGTACATGCATGTGCTTGTTCCTTCCTCCCTTCCTTCCTTCCACTCTTCTTTCACCCTCCCTTCCATTTAATTTAAGCACCCCACACTCCATTCCATTATCATGAACACGCCCTCGCCATTCATGGAAAAACCCCACCTCCAATCCAAAGTTCCAAGAACGACTCAGACCAAAATACGCCAAAAAACACAAATATGTTCTTACAACAAAAAAAAACTTATCGTTCCCGTCCCCACTCCCCGCTCCCTTTCCCCACAACACGCTCATTTCGTTGGAAACCCACCATCTGGATTTTGACGAGGGCCTCGCTGGCGTCGGACATGAGGTACGTCACTTTCCTCGAATAGATACGGACCAGCCCGAGTAAAAGATGCCCCGACACACGGAGCGCTAGTGGCACCGTGGGCTGGAGAATATTGTCTACCGTTCAAGGGGGGCATGTCGACAGCGAGGAGAGGGAGGGGGGGGGGGGGGTACAGTTCACAAGGCGGCATGCGGACAACCGGGGGGGGGGGGGGGGGGTGTAAACGGTGTGACACGTTTTATGCGTTGTTCGACGCGCGTCGACCTTCTTGTCTATTACGCCCGTCACAGGGAGGCACGTCGACAACGGAGGGGGGGGGGGGGGGGGTGCACATTGGTTGATTCCCTTCGTCATTTGAGCATTAATTTCGCATCCCTTTTGAGACGGAGCACCGTTCCCACTCCAACTTCTCCTAATAGAGACATCTCCAACGCTTGGGCGCTCAGTACGTTTCTTCGCTCAGTACGTTTCTCCCATATTGCATGAAACGTTTTGCTTATCTTATCTTCTTCCCATTTGGCCTGTGGGGGGGGGGAAGGGGTACTCATGTCATTCATAGCCGTAGTCTCAAGACCATTGACCCTCGCTTGCCTACAATGCCGGAGGGGTGGGGGTGGCTTAAAAACAATAACATTTCCTGCGGTATTGGTGGAAAGAGTACACGCCGCAATTGTTTGACGCGCGTCTACTTTCACTCACTAAGTCACAGGTGGCGTATACATTATGCACCGACCCCTCTCCCCTCCTTATACAAGGGTTCAGTTAGGGCTGTCGCACAGTGCAGCAGCTGCTGCTGCTGCCGCCGCTACATGTGCGCTTTTACAGCTGTTGACCGAGCAGCATCACATATGCTATTGATAGTAGACCGCGGTTTGGCCCGTTGACGGCCCGCCCCCTAGTATAGTTAGGAGGGCCGCGGTTTGACTCCTTGACTGACCGTACCCCAACATAACACTAACACAAAAGAGGCCTTGACGTGCCCAAACAGACCGGTCTCTTATTAGTATCGTACCGACATCGTACCACAGCAAACCCCTACTTCTGTACGTACAAAAAGGAAAAAACACAGCGCAAACGGCAGACAGCAAATAAAATACCTGGCGCGGCCTATCGAGTACGTAACGGTATGTTTTTTTTTTTTTTTTTTTTTTTTTTGCACACTTTCACTTTCCAGCTTCTGGACAGGCCGTGGTCACAGGTGTCATCTCTTCTCCTCCCCGGTTCTTGCCTTCAATTTTAATCGCGCATAGGGTTCAGCAGTCCCACTGCTCGTCGATTGTTCATCGAGTGTTGCTAACTCACGCTCTCGCACTTTCCGCAAGTCAATTTGCCCACAAGAAAAAGTCCCAACGAATTTATACGAGTATGCACTCGGGGGGGCTCGAACTCACGAAACTGACCTATACCAGGCTCGAGGATAACCTGATACGCCACCGGGGCGACCGGTTGCGATATCACACCACAGGCACAGGACAGCAGTATCAGGTGTGGTCCTTCTAAACGTGCCGGTAAGTGCGAGCCGGAAATACCGGCACTATTCGTAGCGAAAAGCCGCACTACTCCGTACACTGCCCCTGTGATACTTGTTCCTAACTGCTGTGCCAAGGGGTATCAGATGTAACCGGTCCTATACCGGCAATCGGCACTACGTACACAACTAACGCTATACAGGGACCTCTACTGCCAGGAACATGGAAATTTTTCAAATTTTCTTAAAACGTAAAGCCTCTCGTACAAATTTGAAAAAAAAGTGACCAAACGTTTGAAAAGTGATGGGACCCAGCAAACAGCAGCTACGAGAATAGCTGCAGCAGTGCGGATCGTAAGTAGTGCAACGGCGAGCATCATCGCTCTTCTCTACTATGGGGTCATGGGATGCCCTCCCCTGTTTCAGGTTTAGGGATGACTACGAAAAGACAAACACACGAAAACCCTCTTCAACGCAAACCTGAAAAGTGAGCTCGTAGACGCAAAACTGCCGAAGTTCGAGTTCATCTAAATGCGCTACAAAAAGTGTTTCTCCACTAATTCCAAGTAGTTTGTGCCGAACTTGCCGACACACACGCGCCCGCCTGAGTGAGAGTCGAAGGTGTGCTTGCTTGCGCTGGCTGCTGGCTGCTACTGCGGCTGACGCACTGCACCGACGACGACTCACCTACAGAGGTGTTGATGTTGGTCTGGAAGATCTGAGTCTTGTTGAGCTTCTTGTCCCAATGCGCGGCGATCCATATCTTCCCCAGGGGCCCCTTCTTGGCGAGGATGATCTGGGAGTAAAACATGACTGCAGCACGTTCACTTTTGCTGCGCTAGGTGAGGGTAGGGTCCCTTGCTGTTGGCGAATTCGCAATCGGCTGCTGTGTCGTCGGTTGGCGCTTCCCTCTTCTCCAAGATTAGCCCCTCCACGATTTCGTCCTCCGTTCTCTTCCTGTCCCCCTCCCCCTCTTCCCCCTCCTATGTCCTGCTTCGTCCTTTGGTCAGACGTCCACAGCTCGCACCGCAGCGCCCTCTCTGGTCTTTTTCGGAGAGCGCGAAAACTAGCTTGCGAAAACCAAACGCTCGAAAAGTGAGCTGCGAAATAGTATTCTGTGACCGACAAGTATTTTCCGGTCAGAAAATGAAGGACTGGCCAGTACAAGCTCTTCCAAGCGGAGCGCAACGATGGCGTAGCAGAGAGCTCAGCCGAACAGAGCAGAGCAGAGCAGAGCAGGGCGCTGCGGATTCGGAGCTTCAGTCCCTGCTGCAGGAAACAAGGTTTGTAGTGTGCTGAAAAGGCGTTTTTAATTTGGGCATAGGGGTGAACACGGATTCGTTTAAATTTGAAAATTCCAAGAAATTACTTGTCAGCACGTGGGTACAACAAACAACGGTGTCGTACGTACCCTTTCCCTCTTTCTCTTCTCCCCTCTTCCGACACTGTATATACTACTGATGTACTGTCATTTGATGCTATAGGGAGCATGACTACACTCGCGGCAACCAGGGAGTATGACTACACTCGCGACAACCACCTTGATGGCGTTCCTTGTAACAGCCATACCGTTTTTCGTTCGCTGTCTGGTGTCAGGTGTGCTTTTCGACTCGCCGTTTCGCTGTTCGATCTGATGTGGTCGCGTAGACGCCGCAATAGCGGCAAGCTTGCCTCGCCTACACAACAGCGGCAGCAACAGAAACATATAGACCTGAAATTCGTCAAACTCACGGCTGACGTCCTTGAAAATTAGTTATAAAATAGAGTCCCTGCACTGCTCATCGTTCTGAAAAACGACGCGTTCGCTAATAGACGAAGTGGGTTATCTGCTGTCCGTCGCTGTCGGGGCACTTGAGTGATACGTTTTTCCGACCTTTGGAAACGCCAACGCCTGCCTCCTCTTTCGCGGATAAAACTCGCAACACCAGCAGCCACCGTGGGTACTACCCTTGCTCTGCTTACCACTCTTGCTGAAGAGTACCAGTTAAGATAGCGGCGGCTACCGCCTGTAAAGCTTACTAGTAGGTATTATACAGCATTGTAGTAGTTATATGCACAACGTGTTATTCTGATACAAAACGTAAAAACTGGTAACGAAATATCCATCAAATCCAGAACAAATTCGTGCATAGTACGCTAGGAAACCGGGGTGCTGCCATTGGTGCACACGCGTGCACACCCGCACGAGAGTTTTGGTCAATGTTCGCCAACGCTTGACGACCCAAGAGCAACCCTGCCCCTGCCCCTTTCCGTGCGCAAAGGATCGCAGGCCTGGCCGGCGCCCGCGAATGCATTCGTTCCGACCCCGGGCCCAGGGATACCCCGGCCATACCTATAATATACCTGGTTGGTACATAGCAGTACACTGCCGACCCTACAAGAAACTCAGCCTGCTGAGATTTCCGGCGGAGCGCAGGCCTGGCCGGCGCCCGCGAATGCATTCGTTCCGACCCCGGGCCCAGGGATGACCCCGGCCATACCTATAATACCTGGTTGGTACATAGCAGTACACTGCCGACCCTACAAGAAACTCAGCCTGCTGAGATTTCCGGCGGAGCGGTTATAAATTAAAAATCAAGTGTGGAGCGCGTATCCTTCCTCAAATAAGATATCTGGCCTGGCCAGCATCCCGGTTTGGGCTTCGAGCGACGCTACAGTGGGGGGGAGTACCCCAGTTTCCGCTAGCAAAGCCAGCTCAACCAAAAACGAGTCTACAATATACTCCGGGGTTTGTGTTGGCGAAGCGCAAAGCAAAGACTTCGCCGGCAAGGCCTTTCATGACACCTCAAAGCTCAAACGCGGTGTGCACTCGCCCGAGCGACTCTTCGTCGTTGAAAACATGAACATGATAGAAGTGACTCCCAAACCGTAGTCTTGGTCCTTCTTATCGCATTAGAGAACCGGCAATACTGCTGTACTGCTGAAACAGACTTGGGAGGTTGACTGACTGCTTGGCATGGATCCTGTCTTTTCTACTCATGTCGACCTCCCTGGCAGTCAACCTCATATGGCTTCAATCTAGTGTCTGCACCCGCATAGCTAGGCCTCTCAACGCCTACCTTAGCAATGCCCTGTTGTACTAAACCGCCGTGACACTGCTCCGTAAAATAGGAAACAGCGCGGCGTCGACTCAACAATCTACCCCCCCTTTCGTCTCTTATGTGCCAAGGACATGAGACACGCACCTCCATGGCAAAAACATTAATCAGGGCGGGGCAGGGGGGCTGGACCTATGAGAGCAGCTGTGCATCCTCGGTTTTTATGCACAAAAACGTCTTTGACTTACAGTACAAGTAGACTATAGTTTTGGGGCAGTTTTGGAGTAGCTCGTAAAGGATCCAGACATGATCAACAGTACGTCTAGAGAGGGTATGTATCGAAACGGAATGACGGTCACGGCATCGACCCCACCAAACAACGCAGACTGCTGGCACAAACTTCTTTGATTTACGATTAGAATTCTGGGCAGTTTTGGATTGTAGTAGCTCGTAAAAGGTTCGGAGATGATCATAGCAGTCTATACAGGAATCGTATCGGAACGAAATGACGACCACATCAGCTTCGATTCCTGCACTAAGCAACGCAGGCTGCGGGTTAGTCCAAGGATAACTATTTCTACTTTTGGAATTGCAATCCAATGAGTTAGACGACACGCGTGCAAAGCGATACTATTCATGCTGCGCCGCTCACTCAAACGGTGTGGTAAACGGTAGGTGAGGCCGCACGCATATGCACCTCATGTTTTCTGTCGATTCTTTCTTCCTCCCAAAACCGCTTTTATCTTTGGGGCTTCAGAGGGAAAACGTCAGGAAGAAACTAACGAATGCAACATCGGCCAAACGAAGCAGCCTTGGCTGCTGGGCTATTACACCGTGGGGTTGGGAACTGCGATGCAAGGAGCTGTGTGACACACGCGCTGCAGGGTAATCCTTGAACTGTCACATGCTCTCCCTGGGTGTTTGATCGAAGCGCACTCACTCATCGCTTTTTTGGTCAGCACACATGCGCCCAAAAATGGTCAACCCATAATTCACTACCTGGTATTAATAGAGATTGCAAAAATGAGTATCCATACGTAGCATACATGAGTGAAGAGCCAAAGCCTTTACATGTTGTCCCCGAACGCGGTGGTTCTAGCCTGCTCGGAACATTCCACCATCCACCCACCGTTCGCTGGGTTTAGAGATAGCCATCCATGAACCGTCAGGTTTGGAGGGACGCAAACCAAACGAAAAAAACAGCATCACCACCCCCTTCCACCTGACGTGGAAAACCGTTGTCACCTTGATGTACCAAAAACTGCAATCGCGCCCTCCCTCCCCCGCCACAACTCTCTGACTGATCCGAGAAGACACGACAAGAAGCGCCCACCGCACCAACGCGGAAAGCGCGCCAAAATTTCCACGCAATAATGCGGGCCGCATGAATGCCGACCGCACTGGCAAGGAAAGTGCGCCAAATTTCAACGCACTAATGCGGGCCGCATTAACGTGGACCGCACTAACGGGGAAAGCGCGCCAAAAATCCACGCATAACTGCGGGCCGCAATAACGCGGAAAGGGTCCCACACTCCACGCACTAGTGCGCTTTCGAGGGTCGCATTAAAGTGGAAAGCTCGCCCCAAACTCCACACGGCAAAACCGCCCAACATGAGAGTGCACGACCGGCCTTCTCATAAGAAAGAGCGCCACCACAAACTCAGCCTGACATTTCCGAGAAAACAAGAAAATCGGGAGCGTTTAAGCTGAACTCAGTGAGGAACACATATTTCCCCGCTCAGAAATGTAACCTGGGAAATTATCCCGGCCTCTTGGTTGAGGTTCCATACAGCACCGCCCGCGCAAAATCGAAAAAATGAATAGAAGCGAGCGAGGGCATACGAACGCATTCGCTAGCGCGCATGCGTAAGCACGGGGCGCTAGCCCGCCCGCTCTGATGGCAGCACGCCCTTGACGCTATCATCGCAAGCACGCACACCACACGCGCAGAAAAAAAGAAGTACAAGCTTATCCGCAAACCCCACCCCCGCAGCCGCCCTCTGCCGTGAAGCTCACGCCCGAGGATCGGGTGATTCCCATGGCGCAGAAGCTCTCCGCGTCAGAAGGGTGGATGCCCACCTAAAACCGTGCGTCAATAAACAAAAACGAAATTCGCGGTGAAGGAGGAAGGGGAGGGAGGGTAAACAGGAGCAAGAAAAGAAGAAAAATCAGAAAAAAACAAGGGAAAAATAGCAAAACAAGCAGAGAACTGAACATAGCAAGCTACTAGGATCGTGTCATGCCCCTGGCGCAGAAGACCTCCGCGTCAGAACGGTGGATGCCTAACTATAATCAGGCAATGAGATAAAAACGGAACAAAAACACGGCGGAGCAGGAAGGAGGGTGGGAGAGGGGGGAAGGGGGGATAAACGAGAGTTCAAATAAAAATGACGCTTGCGAGAAGCAACAAAAAACAACAAAAAGCAATACAAAATAACAGCAAAATATGAGAGCAAAAACGCAACAGAACGCGCATGGCTCATGTCGCTCCCCACCGACATTACATGGACAGAGGAAGGTGCGGCGGCTGCGGAGGGTGAAGAGGGGGGGGGGGGTGAGGGGGGTTCCGTTTGCCACTAGAACGAGGAAAGCCAGCGAGAGAAAGAAAAAAAAAACAGGCAAGTACAAAAAGTTGGAAAGAAAAAAAACAAGGCACAGGAAAGACCTAAAAGAAAGGGACGAAAAACAATCAGGGAACGAACACCCCAGCTTGCTCACCAGCTTGTTGAAGTCCGACTTCTTTGCTCCCAGTCGCACCGCCAACGCGAAGCCCTGCGTGATTTCCCCCGCGTTAGGCCCCACGAAGTGGAACCCGATCACCTATGTACGAAGACGTGTGGCGGGGGGAGGGGGGGGGGGTTAGGCAGGAGCAATAGAAGAACACCTTCCGGGAGGGTGGGAGGGTGCCTACCCTGCCGCACCCTCATTGTAAGCCTTTCCTCCCCGACCCAACGAACAAGACACAGCACAAACAACCTCGTGATAATTACACGCGATACCAACTGGCCTAAACATCTGTTCGAGCGGATCAGGCTGTTCGCGTTTGCGAGCTGGCAAGCACTTCCTGGCGGGATCAACGTAGGTATGTAGACCCAACCCAACCGCTATAACCCCTAAACCCTGACCGCAACCGGAACCCAAAAACGGGCGAGAAAACGGGGCTACGCCGCCTTTCGATTTATATCACTATTCCAATCTGTGGACCACCACATACAAAGATACAAAGCCCACGGCCAACGTAAACAACTACCCTTCAAGATTCGCGCGGCCAGGTTGTTATAAGGTCTGCTGCACGATACAGCACGCCGACGCGCGCCACTGCTAGTACTACCAGTAATGCGTTAAAGATGCACGTGACGTTGTTGGGGGTCCTGACTGGAAAATCTCTACAACCTCGCCCCGAACCTGATTTTTGAGCAAAACAAAACGAAATCGCAACAAAGTAACATTTCCCGTGGCCTACGTGTGTAACGAAAAGCACAGCAAAACACATCTGGTTTCCCATGGCCTACGTGTGTAACGAAATAAACAGAAAAACACAACGGGTATGCCAACGATATTGGAAAATTCCAGCGCTTGTCACGGATCGTGATCCGACCCACGGGTCGGATTAGGACCTTTCCGAACTTTCTCCTGTTGTCGAGTCGGGCCGAGTCAGGAGGCCGCCCGAAATCTCACGGGTCGGAATGGGTCGGGCTAGGAGGTTGTCAAATATCACGAGTCGGGTCGGACCTATCACGGTTCGGGTCGGACTTATCACGGGTCGGGTCAGACCATCCTGACCCGACCCGCGAAAAGTGACCCGACCCGTGAAAAGTCCTGAATAAATCGTCAGTTGACGAGTCCCGTCAGTCGCAAATACTGTGTGTAAAAAAGTACTATTCATATCCCTATCGTATAATAGCACGAGTCTCTACATACCTTCTCGCCTTGGCTCTTGAGGCAGACCAGCTTGCTCAGGTTAGTCGAGGGCATGTCGTCGTCATCTTCCCCGTCGACGTGCTTCAGGCGGTGAGCGGCCTGGTGAGACAAAACGCGGTGGCGAGAAAACAGGGGTGAGAAAAAGAAAGGCAGATACACGGGGGTGAGAACAACGGTGGCGAGACTACAATGGTGAGAAAAACGGTGCCGAGAAAAAGCGGTGGCGGTAACACGGTGGCGAGAAGGTGGTAGCGAGAGAGGGCGGCGGAGGGGAAGGGTGAGCAGGAGCCGAACATGAAACGGCAACTTTGAACAGAAAGAAAAAGTGACCAAATATATGTACACGGTATGAGATCGTCTGGACAATTATTATTTCCCGGGCAGGACCGGCTATTACTCTCACCGACTGTTCCAAGGTTCCAAACTCGAAGAGGTACGTCTCTATATTGTCCTCTCCGTACAACTTCAGTGCATCCTCCTCGCTCAAGCCGCAGCACCCGTACTCCACCTGCAAGCCGTATTTACAGGATGCGCAAAAAGGCCAGGGCGTGGTCGACGTCAAATGGATGGGTAAGGGTTTGCCATGCTGCACGCGTGAACCAGATGGGTATGGTACGCCATGCTATGCTATGACACGCTACGCTACGCACGCTATGCTATGCTATGCTTTTTATGCTACGCTCTGCTGCGGAATGTACATTATGGTATGCCACGTATGCTGTCATGTGCTATCCCATGTTATCCCATGCTAAGCTACGCTGTGCTGCGCTACGCTACGCTACGCTAGGCGATGCGATGTGATGCGGTGCAATGGTAAATTATGCACTATGCTGTATAGCTCGTGCGAACGTGGTGAAAGGGCCATTTTCAACCGACTGTAAATCCGATTGCATAGGGAAGGAACGACCTTAAGATGGACCCTTATACGACGATTGCGACAACATACGAAATCATTTCGGAGGGGGGCAGGCGGGTTGGTGGGGCGGCATACCCTTTTGCTGCTTGCCTTACGGAGTCATTTGATAATCGAACACGCATCCCTTTCGCGACGTAGGACGGGGACGGGGGCTTAAAGCGTTAAGATGAGCCCTTAAGTGTACCTGGTACGAGAAATGCGACGAATGAAACAAAAAGATATTGGGGGAGAGCAGATGAGGTGAGGGGGGGGGGGAAGCTTACCGGCGTAAAGACCGCGGTGGCGACCAGGGAGTAGTCCATTTGCTCGGTACCCTTCCCGTAGAGACGCGTCGCCAGCAACTCTCCGACCTTGCGGCGAAGCAAACAGTAAACGAAGACCACGGCGACAGGAAAGAGGAGGTAAGCATTAATGCGAATGCGACCGTACTTTTTTTCAGCGCCAAAAACCATGGACCCCTTTCGAGTTGCCTACAGCGTCAGCTCGCCACCAACAAGGCACACATGTTGGCGACAGCAGTAGCAATACTATACTTTCTCACTTGCACGGCCACCGAAGTAAACTCGGGGTTCGCGCGCAGTGCGCATCTTGAAGAAAGACCACTACTTGTTGGTAAAAAAAACGGCAAAACCAAAAAATGATTAAACGAAACCTAGAACAATAAAAAAACCTCGTAAAGCAAAAAAAGGGAATAAACACGAACAGAGCGAAAATATAAATCAAGCACACCAAAGGAGAACAAAACCTTGTACATGATAGCAGTTGTATGAAACGACTTGTCAGCAAAAACAAAAAACAGAAGACAAAAAGAAAAGCAAGAAAAAAGAGAGCATGCATAGCGGTAAGAGCGTTTCTCACCTGTACGGCCACCGGAGTGAGCTCGGGATTCGCCCAGTGCGCGTCGTGGAACATCACGTCCACGCTCGTGCAGTCGCCGATCGCGTAGATGTGCGGAATGTTCGTCTGCTCGTTCTCCACGGGGATCTTCCCGTTCGGGTTGATCTGAGCCAATCACAAACCAGGGGCGGACGGACGGACAGACAAGAAAAACAAGAATTACGAAAAGCCCAAAACACGCACGGTAGACGCAGCACGCAGCTTGCGAAGCTGAATATCAAACACCCAATTGGTCGATATTACAGCAGGCGTTGTTGTTACATGGAAAAATGCGTACATGCCAGTTCTATGAAGTAAAATAAAAAGCATGTCAACAGCCGCCGACGTAAAGCCAACCAACTAAATGTGTTGCACCGTCGTCACCAGCACCCCCACCTCTACCACCATCATCACCACTACCCCCACTACCAACGCCAATCGCCCGAACCGCCAGGCCACACGCAACCACCACCACCACGCCCACCCCTACCTCTACCACGAAAGGTGGTTTTGTTGTAAGAAAATCAAAATGCAATTACTCTATTTCAGTTTATTTCCCTCCAACCACCTCCACCCCCGCCATCAGCCTCGACAATGCCATCAACCCCAACCAGAATCGCGCGAAGTAAACGCCATCATGGTGGAAAACCTACACCCAAATTAACCCCGACCGCTTCCAATCCAATTCCACTAGTCCCAATCACCACACCACCCCACCACCACCACGTGAAACAAAACGCCCCCGCAGTGAAACATCTAGACCCAATTAATCCAATTCCACTAGTCCCAATCACCACACCACTCCACCACCATCACGTGAAACAAAACGCCACCGCAGTGGAACATCCAGACCAACCTTGACCCCGACGGCCTCCAGTCCGATTCCTGAGGTGTCAGCCTTCCTTCCCGTAGCGTAGAAGACGCTGTCGTACGTGTCTTTAGCAACTTCCTCCCCACTTTTGGTGTCCACAAGGGTTATCTCTAGTTTACCGTCCGCGGTCTGAAGCAGGCGGTGGGAGGGAAGGGGAAGGGGGAAGGCGTGATGGGGGGGAAGGAAAGAGGGGTTGAGATATGTAAAAATAGGAAGACAAGGAAGAAAGAAAGACAGGCACGAAACGATAACAATGAAGAAACAAAAAAAAATGAGACATGCGCAGAGACAAAGAGAGCAAGGCAGAAAGGAATATTCAAAGGGAAATGCAGAGGTAACACGCAAGCTACGCTTGAACGATTTTGACAGAAATACGCAAACGCGCTGTCCGGTGTTCGATTCCATGAACTAGGCCTATCATGACATCGAAAAACATGGATGGGCTCAGTAATTGTTTACCTTCTCGATCTTGGAAGGTACAGAAGGTCGGATGAATTTGACGCCAAGGTCCTTCATCACGTCGCCTAGCTTTTCCGCCACCTGCTGGTCGAACCCTCGCAATAGGATAGATCGCACCGCCACCTGCACTCGGGACAATTCGTCGAGACAACCCGTCGGGAAGAATCGTTAGGAAATTCGCTGGGAGTCGGGACAATCCGGCGGCATAACTGTTCGGAAAACTATTCAGCAATTTCTCACCACTCCCCCAGTGCCCTCAAAGCTCACATCACCTCCAACCCCATCCCGACAGTCTATGGTGACGCGACACGATTCTTAACAATTCTTAGGTCCATGATAGCAGTACTGCATGACGTCAATTCCATATCGAGCTTACATTTGTTGTTTTTCCTATCGAGCTTTTATTATTGTCAGACCGGTAACGGGTACAAGTCTCTCCAGTCCTCTCACCGTCACATCCAGTCCTAGTTCCTGCATGAAGCCGGCGCACTCAAGCGCGATGTAGCTTGCCCCCACGACAAGTGTCTTCCCCGGCGACTTTTGAAGGGAGAACAGGTCGTCTGATGTCAGGGCGTGCTCCAGCGCGCCGGGCACGTCGGACGGAATCACGGGCCTCCCACCGACAGCGACGATAACCCTGAAACGGTTCAAGATACAAACAGGAAGTTTTATCAATATATATATACTAGTCGTAGTTAGTTTTGGGTTTGTGCATACATTTCCTTTGCCTTTGCTTTCAGCGGCTTGGGCTATCTGTTACCTCTTTCTGTTCTTTATTATTGACACTCACGATTCACATCGACGAGTGGCAGATGAAACGGTAATCATTAAAAACAAACCATAAATACAAAGGATGAGGGCATATAATCTATCATGCGTGTGCCCAGGCTAGCAAAATGAGCACATTATACCGCCATCTACTGCTGCGGTACGACCTACATGATCTGCACACGTCTCCACGTGATTAGCATCTGTAGAATATGCCTGATCCACACAAATCCCAAAGGATGTCCCAACCCACTGTTCTGCACGATCTAGGTCAGGAAGATCACGATCTGTCGGACGTATAGTGATCCCTCTATACTCGTAGTGCCGGTATACGCCAGCCGGATATATCGGCAACCGGCACAACTCCACATGCTGCCTCTTCTGGTTGTTCTAACCCGTGCCAATCGATTTCACAGGCACTATTGAGGGCAACCAGCACTGCTCAACCGGCACTATAGAGGGATCTCTACTGTACTTCAACTTTCGTACCTCTCCGCGGTGGTGATTGTCTCTTTCCCCCTCCTCGTGTACGTCACCTCGTTCGGCCCCGTCAACTTCGCCAGGCCGTTCACGTACGTCACCTGGCAAGGGGGAAAATCCAGCAGACGCGCACAGCAGAACCAGGCAGCTAAACAAAATTACAAAATGCAAAACAATACTCCGTACAAAATAACAAGAAACGAAACAGCGGAGGTGAGGAAATGAAAACATATAACCAACAATCATAGAATCAACACAAAAATCAAAATCTGTTTCTTCACCCTCATTTGAAATATTGATATAGTTCACGACGGCCGGAGAATAGCAAAGTTGATCTACTGGCTGCCCATCATGCGACCATACACACAAAACATTTCTCGTAACATGCATACATGTAAGTGCTCTTGAGCCCCACGCGGTACCGTAAGTGAAGCATTTTGGCGCAATTTTGAACCGTATCAACCGCCGCCTCCGAGTCTCGCACATCGGCCGAGAGACTAACTCATCCCCTGACCTAACCCCAACCATGCAGCTTTACTCCCAACCGATACAATACCGGTGACATGCACGCGCTGTTGAGTCCAACGCGGTATCGGAAGTAAGACACCTTGACGTGGTTTTGCACCGTATTAACCATCGCCTCCAAGTCTCGCACATCGGCTCAGACCAACGTGAGCCCAGACTAACCCCTACCCTAGCCATAACGGCAACCCATTCGGTATCGGTGGCGTGCACACCTGGGCGCTCTTGAGCCCGACGCGGTATCGGAAGTTAAGCATCTTGACGTGGTTTTGCACCGTCTCAACCATCGCCTCCCAGTCATGCTCGGGCTTTCCCACTTTCCAGCCGAACGCCTTGGCGTCGTGCATGCCCGCCCCTGTTTCGATCGTAATTTCCGATCATTTTCGATCGGTCCGAATTTTTCGTCACGTTCGGAGCAAAAGAGAAAGCGCGAAAAAAGAGGGGGGAAAAGAAAAAGAAGAGGCTAACAACATTTCTTGCGGAAACACAATGTGGCGTAGCGTCCCCTCAACGGAAACGCCTTCATTTGTTTTGAAACACTTTCAGGTTGCATGCCCTGTAGTGAGAACCAGCAGAGGTTCGTTGTTGTGGCAACAGCGGTAACAAAAGGCACGAATTTCTTTTGTCACCAATAACGTTTGTCGCAAATTTGGGGTAAACGTATATTCCTGAAAAGTAGGGGAAGGTGATCAACAAAGAAACAGTAAAACAGGTGATCTGTCAACACCCTACTGCTGGTGATACTGTCTACTACCTGGTATAACATTAACTATCAAAACTGCTACTACTGATTGTGCACTACTACTGGTGAATATAACCCCCACCTAGGAGGCCGGCGTAGTGCATGAGCTTCTTCGGCACGCATCCCACATTCACGCACGTCCCTCCGAGACCCCACTTAGTGCCTTGAGGAGATGGCTTCACGAAGTCAAACAAGACCACCTGGCAACCAACGACACACACAGTAGGAAAAACAGCAATCAGCAGGTTACAATACGAAACACAGAAGATTAGGTAGTCGGCAGTAGGATACAGTACGTGAAATAACAGTAGGTAGCCTGCAGGAGATTACAGTACGGACGTACAGTAGGTAGTCGGCAGGTTACCGGTAGTCGGCAGTGTTGCCAAATCTAGAGGGGCGTCTGTATTGGCAACCCCCCCCCGTAATGCGCACCCAACTGTCGGAGGTATTCCTACTAGGAGTAGGAACGACGCCCCGCCTCGAAAGGGATGCGTAGTCAATAGCCAAATGACTAATACAAGCGACAAATTAGTTCACCCTCCCTCCATTTTGGTAATCGGCCGGGCCCTCCCCCCTTCCATTAGCACCGAAGGAAGTGGCCTTAGGCACAGCTAGACCGAAGAAAACCATGCAGTACATAAACCCCACTATACCAGCACTTTAACAATAGCATTGCACAATAATTAGCGGCGCGTCCGTCTTGGCAACCTCCCTCGCCCCGTCTTGGCATCCCCTTCCCCCCCCGTATATGGCAAACCCCCTCCACCCCTGCCCCATGTGTAGTACACACACGCCATCCTATCAGTACGAATAACACTAATGCAACAAATAGCGGGGCGTCCGTCTCGGCAACCCACCTCCTTACCTTCGCGCCGAAGGAAGCGGCCTTCTTCGCCACGGCCATCCCACCGGAACCGCCACCAATGACCGCGAGATCGTACTCATACGACGGGCTGCCTATTTTTCACCGAGAGCGATAGCAAAGACAACGGCAACCACGATAACGACCATAACGAGGATGATATCAGACGAGTATACATACGAACACGAAGTATTGGCGGCGAAACCCGCGACCACCCCCACCGACCTCGAGCCCCCCCCAACGAAAGGTGTCAGGGTTGTACCGCTGCAGTGTTTTTATAGTGGAGTCGGTTTTGGGTCTTGCCCTAAGAGCTGCAGCGCTCTCGTTGCATATACAGGGCCTCCCATCAGCATCGCCATAACATCCGACGCCGATAAACGCGCGAAGTGCTTTTGGGAGTAAACGTACCCACAACCACAAGAGCAACCAACGATAACGACGTTATCATTGTAATTAACGGAAGGGCGTACAGCCGTGTCATATATGATGAAAAATTTAAAACACACTCCAGTTGCGAGATCGATGATTTCGTCGAAACTCATCTTTGCAAGCTGTGTGTGGTATTTACTCCGAGGGCAATCGAACGTGCTGCTGCGTGCGCCTTTTTCAGCTCGTTTTCTGTGTGCTGCGGTTCGGACACCATCCACTATCCCAGCAGGCCTTTTTGCTTGGTGTGGCAGATAGATGGCAGACGCTGAAGCAATCACTAAAATATACCTATATCCTTAATGAGGACACACAACCCGTAATGCGCGCGATCGAAGTATCACACACAGCTTGCAAAGATGAGTTTCGATGAAATCTTCGATCTCACAGCTGGAGTGTATTTTAATTTTTATAATATTTTCGTAACAAATTTCCCCACCAGAGGTCCCAAGTACAGGAGACCTAATACCAGGTAAGAAACAGCGCACCTGTTAATAAGAAAGCCAGTCAGAATACCAGTAAAACCGCGTGCATACAATGAAGGCATATACATACACAGCATTTTTTACTTTCTTGTTTCTGAACGACGGGGCTCCAAAATCGTACTCCTATAGGAACATTCTTGTTTTTCAATCCGTCTTTTTGTTATACCAAAGCCATGGGTATGTTCATCAAGCTGCACTTTCAGTTTACGATCGTACTCGTCAAAAAAGATGTCAGCAGACGCCACTTTAACCCCTTGACGGACGGCAATTTTCCGATAATTGCCTTGACTGACGGAAACCTGCTAGTTTTTAGTGTAAAACGATCGATTTGACGCCCTTGACCGTTGGACGTTTTGCCTTGACTGACCGTCCCCTGAAATCTTTGGTACTCATAATCAGTGTGTGGGCGAGGTTCAGAGCTCCGCAAGTGAGGAGAGCCCCAGAAAAAAATGGTGCACCTCTGCCATATTAATATTAGTAGCATGTGTCTCGAAAGCAAGAAATCATGGAGCCGTTCTAGACGCGAGCTACGATGGAGGTAGCACTTTTCGTCTGAAATGGATTATGACTGACGGGGCTCCTTAACCCACAATCGCCCGAAATTATTCATTTATTTTGCGCGATTCTCGTCGTGTACCTAGACCATGGGGTTTGTTCATCCGGTAGCAGTTTTATTTTTCCTCCAAAATCAGTCGTTGGGAGAGGAAATTGAGGAGAACTTCAGAAAAATGTGGTGCACCTCTATCGTAGCACGCATCTATACTGAAGTTAGTGTAGATTGCACCCTATCCTGAATAAGAAACCCAGCCTGGGTTAGCACTGCTGTTTCTGAGCCCGTTCTGAGACATCAGAGGGGAAAAAAAATACGACTACGGCATCGGTCACTGCTGGTTGGAGATGACAAAAATTGGTGCCCGAACGACGACGCCAACAATGCAAAGACTCGTACTGGACGGGCGTAGGCAGAGGCAGCATTATCTTACCCGTTGTTGTTCTCACATTAACTCGCATGATCAAGTCCGTGGTCACAGGACAGGCTCCAGTCACTCTGGGGCTGCGGAATACCCCAGGGAAAAAACACAAACCAAAGGTGGTACACGCATATGTCACAGCTATCGCAATTCATGCCTCCACCAGAAACATTTAAAAGTGAAATCGGGAGTCAGCCTACGAGATGCCAGGTCCATACTGGTGCATACGTCTCACTACTCGCGCCTGGAAAAACCGACCATACCGCTTGCCACCCAAGAAAGACTACCACGTATACATTGCACGTAGTACCTATCACTACGCATACGCACGACAGACGCAAGTCAATTGGAAAAAGAAACAAAGAAAAGGAAAGAGGATAAAGGAAAGGAAAGAAAAAACAAGGAAGCGAAAAAACGAAAAAGGAAAGAAAAAAAGAGAAAAGACAAGAAAAGCAAGAAAAGACAAGACAAGAAGAGGAAGCACGGAAAGGAAAAGAGAAAAAAATGTCACACTAATAATAGCAGACCCTAGGAACCGTCATTGGACCCGCATCATACCGCTGCGCGCGCTCTCAGAGTATAGCACCAGGTATACTGGTATGATGGACGCTTGAAAGCTATCACTGAAAACAATCATATCATCGTTTTGGGTCGCTATACACGGGCCCCGAAAAGGCTTTAATGGGTGTCCTGTACTGCTCACCATGAGAGTAGACTAGACGGTGTGCGCAGTGAAGCTGTGGGTTGGATACCAATGCTCATTGCACCGATCGAGGAAAGTTATGGTTGGTGTGTCTGTGCTGGGGTGCTCGAGCTGTACACAAGTAGTGCTGGGGGTGCTGGTGGTGTGCGTAGCCTAATGGCACAGCAGCACGGCAACATTTTGCGTGTAGTGCGAAGTGAAGCTGTGGGTTGGACGCCAATGCTCATTGCACCGATCGAGGAAAGCTATGATTGGTGTGTCTGTGCTGAGGTGCTCGAGCTAAAATGCTGTGGGTGCTGGTGGTGGGCGTTGCCTAATGGCACGGCAGCACGGCAACATTTTGCGTGTATATAAGAACGGCAGTGGTATCGCCCGTGTGCCTTTGCTGTGCGTTCTGCCTAATGGATGATCCCGTGTTTGAAAATGAAAGTCGGAGATTTAGAGTAGGCTAGAAAATAGCGAGTGCTACTCGTACTGCTGCTGCTGTTTTCGCCATCCCAATTCGAACATAACGATAACTTGATACTGCGCTGCAGCTGCTACTGCTGCTTCTGTTGCTGTTCATGCCTCTCAGCGCCTGGATACTACCAGGTATTGACCAGAGTAATGCCTTCGCTTTGCTTCGCGCCGAGTCTCGCCTGTAGGCAGTAGGACTCTTTCGTCTGTCGGTTTGAAAACAAAGGTCGGAGATTACCACTACTACTGCTGTACTATTATAAACACTGGAGACTAGACCGCCGTTGCTACTGCTGCTGCTGCCGTTTCCGCCCGATCTATTAAAAAAACGATAAGCTACGGATGTTGTTCCTGCCTCGCATGCCCCTCAATGCGTGGATACTCATCACCCTTCCAGGCTTGAGAGTGCGACAAGCCACAAGCAGCACCTATGGTGTGTCCTGGACTGTCAGATGGTCACGCATAAGAATGGAGATTTCGAATCGATATGAGCAACGCAGAACAAAATGGTCTGGGCCGCAATTGCTCGCGTTGCACGCGTGCCAGCGATTAGCAGCCAAGCCGACGCCGTACACAGCGGCGCTGGGGATTGCGCTGCTAAAGCCTCCACTCAATAACGTAGGTGGCTGTATACAATGATACCGAAAAGCTGTGCTGCTGTGATGTGATAGTGATCTGTTGCGCGGGATGCGGGATGTTCGCTGCATCACCTCCATTCGTAGTCATGACTGCTGCTGCAGTGCCTGCTCCTGCTGTTGTTGGCGCTGGTACTGGCGAGCTGCTGCAGCTGGGAAGTATATCTGCAAGCTGGTTCCGATATCCAAGACCTAGCTTGGTGTATGGGTCGTGGGGTGTTTTGGTCCTACTAGCAGTCTCACGGGAGGTAGGGCAAAGTGAGAGAGAGAGGATCACAGCAGCAGCACACGAGCGTGATCTAGAACGGAGAACCGCCGCCGATTTCACGTACGTTCTAGTAAAACGCCTTCGAAGGTGGCACCTAACGTACGTCTAAAACAGAAACGCCTTAGCAATTTCCCCAGGGGACGATTGGCGTCGGGGCATCATCCTCATCCTCGTGTGCAAGCAAGCAGCTGCTCGTGCTCTGCCCGTGCCACCCCCTACCCACCGATTGCCTCGGCCATCAAAAACGCTCGCCTCGTAGCGAGAGAAACGTCCACGCGTGGCTCTGGTTCGCTCGTCGTTGCACAAACGGCGGAGAGAAAGGAAGGAAGGAACGAAGGAAGGACCCCGGGAGTGTCGCAGATTACACACGAAAAACTTACAAGTGAGGGAGACAGCCAACCATCATCATGCCGTCTAAGATACCTCCATGCAACTACCAGCGCAAGACCATCTGCGGCTACCACCGTCGGGCTGTGGCCGCCGTCAAGTTCTCTCCCGGAGGAACTCTGCTAGGCAGCGCCTGTGAGTTTGATTTCATCGTCGGCTCCTTGCGGCGTCACGGCCTACCGCTCCCTCTTTTTTTTGAAAATGAAAAAACGCGGGGTGCGGGGAGGGAGTACAAGTGGGGGGCTCCAATAGTGCCGGTTGAATTGTGCTACTTCTCTCTATAATGCTGGTTAAATCGATTGGAACTACTGGAAATCTCTATATAATACCACGCCCTGTTCCCAATAGTGCCTGTACCCTTTACAGTGCCGGTAGGTTGGGCTAGCAACGTACCGGCATTGCTGGGAGTCTTTTTCCCACGGGGACTTTTTTTCGCGCGAGGCTTTGACGGACAGACCTGTTGTATACCAGGTACCATGTTCGAGCACATTCTGAGATGCTTCGTTCTACAAAGCAATGGTTAGTTCTAGTGATTATCCCCACGAGAGACATTTGCCTCAGAAGGCAAACTTAACCCCACCCCATGGCAATTCATGCAGGAAGAGCATGCCGCATGTTGAAGCTGGCCAGGGATCATTGCTCCCGGAGTTTTTCGATTGGCTTGAGTTTTGTTTACGTAGGTCCGCCGCCTTTCTCTTGGTTCATTTTTTTTGTTTGGGATGCAGGCTGTCTCTCTTAGATACTCAGATAGTTTACTAGACTATGCATGCATGTACTTGTATTCGTCGACGGCTGAGGCTTACCGGTACCAGGTACCTGGTACATGGTACAAGTATCATAGGTTTCTCATTTTTCACACCTTTTCGTACCTATAATATTCGTCCTCTCTTTTTATATCTGGTACGGGTATATACTTTTCAAATATCGTCAAGCTGTGAGTTGCACATCATCTGTTGGCTCGTCACTCGAACAACGCCATCTTTTCGTAAGGGTCTGAACTAAAGATTAAAAACCAAGTACCTGGCATGCCAATTATGTATATTTATATTTTCCTATGAATGGATTAGGTTTCGCGAACAAAACTTATTTGCTTCCTATGGAGGAAAGGGCGCATCGTTCTTCAAATTTGTGGGAAATCGGAAAAACACAACAAGTCGCACAACGCCCTGCGGACGAACGCCGACGAGAGTAGACGAGAGCGATGGCGTGCCTCGTCTCGTGTGCTCCTTTCCTCTCTTTTAGCGGCCCAGGCTAGGAAGCTTTCACCCAGGGTCTCTTGGGTGGGCGGAGAGAACCCCAAAACGCCGCGCGCGGTGCAGCGACGGCGATGAAACTATCGAACTCTTGCCAATGAGCGAATACTCGTGCTTTTCGCTTGCTGGGTTGGTTTTCGTGCGGCTTGGCCGAGCGAGCTGGTTGAAAACTTTGGATCGCGGCCGCCATGATCTTTTTGAGGCACCACCGCCGGAGTGCGACATGCTATGGTCTGCAGGCGTGAGCGCGGCTATTGCCCCGGTCGCCTCTCTTTGATGCTCGCGTTTTGTCGCCTCGATCGCGGTGGTCGACGCGCCCAAAAATCGCGCCAGGCTGCCCCCGGTGTGTAGTCCCACCGCGAAGACGCCGTGTCAAGTTGAGCCAACTCCCAAATTGGATTTGATTTTCAAGCAATCTTGTAAGGTCTTTCTGGACTTTTTTTCCGTCTTTTCCGTCCATTTCCAATTTCATATCTGCCCGAAGCCATATTCTTGGGGGCACATGCATCTTTTTTGTTCATTTGGACCAACCAAATCCAAGTTAGATCCTACCTTTTGTTCCGTGTTGGATTCTTTAAATCCTAAAATCAGGCCGTGACGTCACTCCGACCGAGTTCCCAGGTCATGAAAATATGTCGCTAACCATCGAGGCTAACAACATCAAGTTGGCTTGTTGTTGGCGCCCCCGTAGACGCCGCTGCGCTGTTTGTTTTTTTTACTTGGCTTGCAAAGTTGAGTTTCAATCAGTCAATCGGCCGTATTCACAGCTGACGTTTTTCAATTTTTTATAAAATAACAAAAACAATCATATATAAAAGAGAACGCTTGGATGGGGTGGGTTTTATCAAACGTTTTGTTTCGACGCTTTGTCGGCTTTGTACGTAAATAAAAACCGGCCAAAAATATTGAACGTAAACGCCCATAAACGCCTTATCACGAAACTGGCTGCAGTCGGCTGTAACGTGTGCGGTGCGTAGGGCGACAGGCGGCAGGCACACCGCAAACGCGTGATGTGATTGACCCATGGTTTCATGTTGGTGTGTATGGACCCCTGATGCCGGAACATTGAGATCGAACCGATGGAACCAAAATTTAGCCCATGACTGGAAATACAACGTAAGATACCTCATAAAGGGGAGGCGGAAGGAGGAAAGAGTGGGCACGACAGGAAGAACGAACACATGCGCGGTAAAGCCTCCAAAAGATTGAAACCGCACGGCATACTGATGTACCTGGGTGTCATATATACGAAGCGGACGAGTTAACGTATTACTATACATACGGACCGCTCTGTAGCGGGCGCGGTGTTGCCTTCTTCATGGACATAACATGACAATACCAAATATATATGCAATCTGTAGTGTCACGAGTCTCCGGCCTCCGGCCACCCCCCCCTGTTTAGTTTTTGGGCGGAATACGGAAGCGGACAAACACCAAAACATCCACTGAGTACCAGCAACAAAAGCGCCAGTATTTATAGTTGGTATTGGTGTTGGTGTTGGTGTTGGTGTTGTAGTGGGAGGGGGGGAAGGGGAGGTTCAATATGCCGAAGTCCTCTGATTCTTATGGCGTGTCTTGTGTTCATGCCATATCACACGCTTGTGCGAACAATACTTGACCCCTCTACGTCTGCGGCCCCGTTTGGCGGACTATCCACTTAGAATTTGAATGGGGTCATTTTTGCAGCAGAATATTTTCTATTGCGCGCACATGTTATACAGCTGCAAGCAAGTACATGAGCGCTTTCCACTTTGCCGTATTGTGGACGATCCGATGAAAGAGGAAATGGAAGAGTGCTGGATCGTCGCAGCAGCAGTATCAAGTACCGTATAATATAACACGCACGATGCAAACCCGCTCAGATGGACTCCAAGCTTGACGGAAGAGTGCAATTGCCGAGCGATGCGCCAGTGGAATGCTCCGAGTATCACGCCAGCTATCACCCAGAGTGAGCTGTCCCCAAAATAGTGGTTAATCCCCGGTACCTCGCGTGCTCACTCCCCTCCCCCCCACCTCCCCCTCCTCTGCTCTCTCCTCCTGTTGTTCTGGATTGTTTTCTTGTCTTCTTGTACAACCAGCGGCCGACAAGACCGTTCAGATCTGGGAGACCAGCAACGGGAAACTGATCAACACGCTCACTGGCCACGCGCAGGTTCGGGTTTTCGTGTAGGCGAGGGTTGCATTCTTACCCCCGCGGAATGGAGAAGAGACAGGGTAGTGATAGTTGTGCTAGTATAGTATTAATAGTAGCCGTAGCCGTAGCCTTAGCAGTAGCAGTAGCAGTAGCAGTAGCAGTGGCAGTAGCAGTAGTAGTAGTAGTAGTAGTAGTAGTAGTAGTAGTAGTAGCAGTAGCAGTAGCAGTAGCAGTAGCAGTAGCAGTAGCAGTAGTACAGGTATAGTGGTAGTAGTGGTAGTGGCAGTAGTCGCTTTTTTCGGACGCATGCTAGCGGCCGCTCAGCTCTGTCATTTCGCTTTCCCCCTCCCCCCCTCCCTCCCTCCCTCCCCCCTCCACTCGCGAACGGCAGCTCCAATCCCGCCCCCGCTCCCCCCCCCACACGCCTCGTTTTCTTTCCGTTTGCCGTGTTTGCGCAGGGGCTATCTGACCTGGCATGGACGGAAAACAGCCGGAAGATCGCAACGGCCTCCGATGACAAGCTTATCAAAATCTTCGACGTAGAAACGGTAAGGTATCATGTATGGATTGATCTACAAGATACAGTAGATAAAGACGTACTCCAACGATATGCCTGGTAACTAGTACGGTCTGGCCAGCATGTTTTTTTCAATGATGTTTGGAGTCAGAAGCGGTACCGCAAGATTTATGATATGGGTATACCTGTACGGTAGATCAGTGTGTCCTAGAAACTAGAAACTAGAAACGGTTAGATTGTCCCAAAGGTGTTGTACGAAATAACGGTGAGATGGGCCCATCAAGAGCTTCGAACTAGAAACGGTAGCGTTAGCTCAGACAAGATATTCGGCGTAGGAGCTAAACGGTTAGATTTCGTAGTAATGCAATGGCCCGTTCATGAATGTAGCCGTATCGTCTCGTCTTCACAAGTGAATGTGCTACCCCTCCGCGCGCGCCTCCTTCCCATGTTGTGCATTCTGATGGGATTTGCGTGTGTTGGCGGCGTTTTTCAGGGGCAAGAGGTCCAGAGCATGGAGGGACACGAGAATTACGTTTTCTGCGTCAACTTCAACAACCCTCAGGCGAACTTGTTGGTGAGATAGGCGGTGGTGTTAGGGACGGTGGTGCTGGTAGTAGTGTTTGGGTTGGTGGTATTAGTGTTTATATTGGTTTCTTAGTGTTAGGGTTGTTGGTGATAATAGGGGCAGGGTTGGTGATGGTGGAAACAATGTTGGGGGTGGTGGTTGTGGTGTTAGGGTTGGCGGCGGTGGTGGTCGTGGTGGTCGCGATGGTAATAGTGGTGGCGGTGGAGTTACTGGTCGTTTTGATGTTGGTTTTGGTGATGGTGGTGTTTGCTGATGGTGGAGTTGGTGGCCGGTGGCGATGGCGTTGGTGGTGGTGGTGTCAGGGTTGGCTGGGCTGGTGGAAGTGGCGATGTTGGTGGCTGGGGTGTTAGTTTTAGTGGTGTTTTGTGGCGATGATGGCGAATGGGGTTGGTGGTGTTGAGGTTGTTGGTGATGGTGGCGGCGGTGGTTGTTGTTGGTGTTTAATGGTGATGGAGTTGGCTTTGGTTGCGATGGGTTTGATGGTTGCGGTTTTAGGGTTCGTGGTTGTGGTGATGGCGGTGGTGGTGTCTAGTTGTGGTGAAGTTGATAGTGCTGCGGTTGGTGGGGTTGGTTATGGGGGTGGTGGTTTCGATGGGGTTGTTTTCATGGAGTTGGTGGCGATGGCGATGGGTTTGGTGGTGGTGGTGATGGTGGTGGTGGCGGTGTTGGTGGAGTCTGATGGTGATGGCGGTAGCGATGGGTGTGGTGTTTGGTGTTGGTGGAATTGGTGGCGGTGACGGTGGGGTGGTGGTAATTGGGTTGATGGAGCTGGTGGTGTTTGTGGTGGTGGTATTAGTGTTGTTTGGTGGTGATGTAGTTGGTGGTGGTGTTGATGGTCGTAGTGGTAGTGATGGCGGTGTTGGCGTTGGTGGTGGTGGTAGTGATGGTTTTATTCTTATTAATAGTATATGTGGTGTTAGTATTTGGGTTGGTGGTGGTGTGGGTGTATGATGGTAGCGGTGGTAGCGGTGGTGGCGGTAGTGTTACGGTCGGTGTTGATGTAAGGGTGTTTTGTTTGGTGATCAGGTTGGTGGTGGTGGCGGCATCGATGGGGTCGGTGACGCAGGGGGGGCGGGATGGGGCGGTTAGAAGGCGGGCGGTAGGGGGGAGAACGATGTGGTCTGCATATTCCGCGACCCGATGTGCATCATTTTATCAGCGCTGGCATTGGGTATCCATCTCAAATGTCACTACCCGAACGTATTCTGCGAGTGTCATTGTCAACGTCGAATATCAACATCGATTTTAATATGACAGTCATCAGCACCATCATCCTGAACATCGTCAACGTCGAAACTTACGAAATACGAGTTCTGTGTTTATGCGCCATGTTTATTTTTGTTGTTCGTTTTTCGTTTGTTTGTTGTTCCGTTTTCAATAGGTAAGCGGATCTTTCGACGAGAAAGTTAAGATTTGGGACGTGGCGACCGGAAAGTGCCTGCGCACAATGGCATCACACTCGGAGCCGGTGACGGCGGCCGCTTTCAACGCCGATGGCACGGGGGTGGTGTCGGGAAGCGCGGACGGCCTCATGTAAGATTTGTATTCTTGATGAAAACTAGCGGCTTTGTGAGCTCTAATACATTTTACCTGTGGTACCTTGTCGTTGTACTTTTTTGTTTATCTGAGTGATTATTTTTTTAGTTATGCCATGGTAGCTCTTTTTTTTTTTCGCTGGATTGGTGCCGGAAAGCGCGGATTGAACGACCGCATGTGAGCTTCTGTATCTTTACGAAAACCACGTTATCTCATTGTCTTGTGCTTTGTCCTGGTATCGTAAACTGTCTGTTTTTTCTTTCATCTTATGGTTTTGTTCATCAGTTTTTTTGTGTTGTTTCGAGTGAATCAACCTAAAAAAAACACGTTAAACGTCGCACATGAGTTAGCCGTAAGTCCGATCGAGTTGATGAGTCAACGATAACAACTACTGCGGTTGTTGTTCTATGAGTAACAATTCTTGTCCTTGTCCGTTTTTCGGGCTGTTTTTAGCGGCGTCATCACGATTTCATTACCGTTTCTCGTGCGTTTCATGACAGTTCTACCCCCCCCGTTGTTTTGCATGTTTCGTCACCGTTTCGCATTCGTTTATTGCCGTTTTCATAGCCGCCTGTGGGACAGCAGCACCGGCGCGTGCCTCAAGACCATATTCGCCGAGGGAAACCCGTCTGTGTGAGTCCGCCGTTGGCAAACTGTATACTGGTACTTGCCTTTTGAGTTGGATCCTCTTTTCTCTAGCCAACCCGTTTCGGACTTGGGAGCCTCCGATTCGGAAACCATACAGAAATGTGCTTTTGGTGACCGATCCGTCGCTTCGCTCTTAGCCCTGCACCTCTCCGTATCGGAACCAAACACCTAGCGTTTTGGAATTATTTTTATTCGAGAAAGGGTAGAGTGGTGTCGTGTACTACCCTGAGAGGGGAAAGTTGACCAATACAACCCACGGTTACAGCATCGACCATTCGAAGCAACGCGGGCTGCTTGGATGTTGATGCACACGATCCCATTCGTGCTGCCGCGCACTGACAGAGACGGTGGATAACATCAAACTTGTCATAAGAGCTTTGGTCGCTATACAGCAGGGGTCTTTCAATAAGGCGGTATCCCCATATAAGGCGGTATCCCAATATATGGCGGCGAAAATCGCTTGGCGTGACTTGGGAATTGCACTATAGTGCTCATAACCCGGAAATAATGAGGCGGCTTCCCCTATAAGGCGGTCGTATTGCTCTGTCACACTCCACCGCCGTACTGGGCAAACCCCTATAGTGAAGTACCCACGCTGCAAATGGGTCAATCCCCTTGTTGACAGCTGCGCACACGTTTCGGAGACATACTATTCATACTTGTACATGCTTCAATTGGAGTTGGCTACGTTTTTTGCTTCGCAGTATTGCAGTTAACACCGTCGTTTCTTGCTGCAATCACGTTCCGGGGACTCCGCTTCCGCTTTCTTCGTACTTGCAACTGCTTAAAAATCAGCTGGGAGCTTAAGCCTTTTTTTTTGGTGTGTGTGTTTTCTGCCCGCTTGCTGTTTTGTTTTTTTTCTGGTGGCTGTAGGTCGTTTTCGACCTTCTCCCCCAACGGGAAGTACGTCCTGGCGGGTACGCTGGACGACTCTCTTCGGCTTTGGCAGATCGGGCACGACACCAAATGCGTCAAGACTTACAAGTGAGAAAATGCACCCAACCGCAGCCGTCGTCGTGTTGTTGCTTGTTTATTCTCTTCGCGGTCTGTCCCTTCCCCCCTCCCTCTCTCTCCCTCTCCCGCTCTCTCCCCCCCTCTCTCTCTTCCTCTCCTTCTCCCCTTCGTGTAGAGATTTTACTCTCGCACTGCTGTACCAGACCCCCCCCCCCCCACACTCTCCTCCCCTCCTCCGCCCCCTCTCCCTCCCCACCCCCCCTTTCCATCCCAATCGCTTCTTCCCCCTCCAGATCTCTATTGCCTCCCCCTCCCCCACCCCCCTCTCCATCCTGACCACCTATCCCCTCAACCGTTTCCTGTGCACGACTAAAAAAAACCACAGGGGTCACGTTAACAGGCGCTATTCGGTGACAGCTTGTTTCGACGGAAACAAGCGAGTGGTGAGCGGGTCAGAGGATGGGAGCATCTATGTGTGGGACATCAACAGCAGCAAGTCTGTGGTGCAGAAGCTTCAGGGGCACAACGGTGAGAAAGGGGTCCCGACTATGTCCCCCCACCCCCACCCCCTCGCTGCCGGGTCATGTGAAAACCCGACGTGCTCCGTTCCGGATTTGTAGGGATGCGATGGTATAGGGTCTGAAGACTACGGTCATACATGATACTAGGTGTCCCCCCACCCCACCCCACCCCACCCCTCCCGACTACGCTATAATCTCCGATGCGAACACCAACGCTACCCCACCTAGCAACTCTGACCAAAACAACAACAACAACAACAGCGACAACGAAAACACACTAGTAACGAGTGCTGTGACCATAACAGTAATCACAACAATGGCAGCGACAGCAACTGTGACCATGACAGCAATCGCAACAATAGCAGCGACAGCAACTACAACAACAGCAATGGCAGCAACACAACAACGACGATGACAACATCGACAACGACAACACATTTACATCGACAGCACAACGACAACGACGACGACTCTCGTTGTTTTCGCTCGTTTCGCTTGTGTGCTTGCAGACGCGGTGCTGACCGTTGCTAAAGGAAAGCTCATGGCGGACAAGCTTCTGGCGTCCGGCGGAATGACCAAGGACAAGTCGGTACGTGCCCAGGGGGGGGGAAGGGGGGGAGCGGCGTCCACCATTGACAGCGCATCTCGTCCGAGACGGGGCACCGTTCCTACTCCTAATTGAGACGCCTCCAACGTCTGGGCGCTTATCTCGTCTTCTCCTTACATAGCGTAGACTCTTTTCGCAGACGGTGGAGGGGGAGGGATCCCTTTTTCAGAGGGTTTCCCCTTTTGGCGGGGGGTTTACCCTTTCTAGACTTCATGAGGTAAATCGCAATTATTCATCATTGTGACCCCTGTATGACCGTATCGTATCGTTCTGCCCCGTCTTCATCTTTGTCTGCCTTCTATTATATCACCCTCGGCCTCTCGGCGGAAACAACGGAACCCCCACATCCAGTAAATGCCAGGAGACGGCAGTGCCATGTCCAGTCAATGTCAACAGACGACAGTGTCGGTCGTCGCCCGTCGCACCTTTCCGAGCTCCCACACTAACAGCAGCATATTTCGTATGCAATGGGTAAAGACAGCTCTGTCATAGGCCTAAACTGCCGGGGTTTTTTGCCCCCGTGACTGGCCGAACAGGTCCGCATCTGGGAAGACAGGGCGGGAATCGAACGCGAGGACCCGTCGCTGGGCTCAGCCCGGGAGGGTGGCACTAACAACAGCGCCGCGCCCGCAGCCAAGCGACTCAAAGACGACGGCATGGAAAACGCCGCCGCAGCGGCTGCCGCCGCCGCCGCTGCCTCCGCCTCGGCCTCCATGTCAACCGCCGGCTACGGTCCGGTGTCCCAGGCCCCATCCCCTGCGGTGGTCGCGCCCATCCACTCCATCGGACCTGGCGTTCACCACGGGGGAGGCATGTCTGTCGCCCCCCCCGCGGGCATGCCGGCGCTGCCTAATGTGGTGCTCCCGTCGGCGCATTCCTCGTTGCCGGGGCTACCGCCCCAGCCGATGTCAACCGCGGGCATGACCTCAGGTATGAGCGCAGACACCGCAGTTACGGCAGCTGCCGCTGCCGCCGCTGCCGCGGCAGCGGCGTCGATGGGGTATGCGCCACCGGTGGCGGTTGTGACGGAAGCGGCAGGAGTGCCATCGTCGGTGCCGGCGGCAGTATCTACGATGGTGGCCACCCCGACCGCTGTTCCGGTGGCGGCGTATGCGGCGCAGCCGCCCCCGCAGCAGCTGCAGGCACCCCAGCAGCAGCAGGCGCCAACACCGCAACAGCAACAGGTGCCACCGCAGCAGGCGCCGACACCGCAGCTGCAGCAGGTACCGCAGCAGCAGCAAGCACCGCCGCCCGAGCAGACACCGCCCCAGCAGCAGCAGGCGCCGACGCCCCAGCAGCCTCAGCCTCAGCAGCCGCAAGCACCGACGCCGCAGCCGCAGGTGCCGCCGCAGCAGCAGGCACCACCTCAGCAAGCACCACCGCAGCAGCAGCAGCAGCAGATCCCGGCGCCGCAGGCACAACAGCAGCCGCCGCAGCAGCAGCCGCCGGTGCAGCAGCAGGCGCCGCCCCAGCAGCCGGTGCCGCCGCAGCAGCCGCCGCCGCAGCAGCAGGCACCGCCGACGCCGCAGGCGCCACCGCAGCAGCAGGCACCCGCCCCGCCGCAGGCACCGCCCCAGCAGCAGGCGCCCGCCCCTCAGCAGGCACCGCCGCCGCAGCAGGCACCGCCGCCGCAGCAGGCACCCGCCCCGCCGCAGGCACCCGCTCCGCAGCAGGCACCCGCTCCGCAGCAGGCACCCGCCCCGCAGCAGGCACCAACCCCTCAGGCGCCACCGCAGCAACCGCAGGCCCCAACTCCTCAGGCGCCGCCGCAGCAGCCGCAGGCGCCGCCGGCCCAAGCTCAACAGCCGCCGGCCCAAACGCCGCCCCAAGCACCGCAGCCGCAGCCGGTGCCCGTATCCGCGCCAGCGGTAGGGCTTCCGGGCGTGTCAGGCCTGGAACCGGCGCCGGCCGCCACCGCCGCGCCGCAGACATCGCAGCCGCCGGCGCAACCGCAGGCCCCGCAGCCGCCGGCGCAAGCGCCTCAGCCGCCTCCGCAAGGTTGAGCGGTTTTGATGGAAGGGGTGGGGGGTGGAGCCACCGCAGCCACTCCTGCAAGGTTAAGCTTTTTGGTGGACGGAAGGATGGGGAAAGGTTGGGCGGGCGTGTTTGGATGGTTGTCTTTTTTCGGCGAAAAGGAGAAGCAGGCGCCTCACTCAGCCCTAAGCCTTTGCTTACTGCAAAAGGTACTCAACACTAATTCCGAGCATGCTGTCCCCAAAAACGCGGACGCAGTGCTAAAGAGGTCATTTTTTTTGTTTTTTTGGTGCTTTTACCGCGCCTCATACGCCGACGAGAGCGGAGAGCGTAGTAGTAGCGGCCACGCGATAGTAGCCACGGCGTCCCCAGGGAGAGCTAAGTTAGGAGTGAGTCTCGGCCTTGTTGTCTCCAAGCACAGCTAAAGCTAGGCTTGGGTCGAGGCGATGTCGTGGGTCCGACACAAGGGTCAATGCAGCCAGTTGGGGGAGCCGTCTTGCTGTGGTTGTGCTATTATAGGTTCCTTAATCCTTTTTTTACTACAGTATTGCAATTATTTTCCAACGCTAAATCCAAGTAGTTTGTCCCCAAAAAGGTGGGTGCAAGTCTAAAGGTGATACGGCGTTCGTGCGAAATTCGGTTGCTGTGTGTCTCCACCCCGGCAGGAGGGGGTCGTCGAACTGGACTTGATGGAGTTCTTTGTCCTTTTCTCGCGGGGAGGGGGGAGGGGGGGGGTGAGGTGAGGGTGTCGCGGCTAAAAAGTTTGGTTGCTTTTACGGTAGTAGTCTTGGCGGGATACGTGAAGGCGGTGGGAATGCGGCAGTTTTGCGGTGGCGGGGTGGGATCTACCTACTTAGGGTTGGTGTATTGATTACTAACCGGCCGGGGTATCTCCATCTCATGGCACGGGTATCTCTATTTTGTCGTACGGGGCACATCTATCTGACGGTTCGGGGTATCCTTGTGATGTACAGAGTCTCGGGGTATCTATCGGGGTATCTATCGGGGAATCTCTCCTACGGCACGGAGTATCTCTATTACGACATGGGGTATCTCTCCTACGACACGGGGTATCTCTCTTCTGTGATTCGGTATCTCTCTCGTATGGTATGGGATATCTCTTCCATGGCACAAGGTATACATCTCTTATGATGCAGCTATCTCTCCTGTACAGTACTGGGCGTACCTCTCAAATGCTACGGGGTATTTTTCTCTTCAGTGCGGGGTATCTATCGTATGTCACGGCTCCTTGAATGCGTGGGAGATCCAGGGGAAGATGCGTGCAGTACCCTGGCGCGTTGGATAGGGAGGAGGGCGGGTCGGGGGGGAGGCAAGAGCAGTCCGACGATAGATTTCTTGTACATTTTCGTGTTGTGGTTGTTAGGACTGCGTGCTAGCTCCACTCCCTTTCCGCGCCCTTCCCCCTGTGTCACGTTGTAACCCGCTTCGATCGATGTTTGTTATTTTTCTGTTGCTTGGTACCCTTGGCACGAGAGAGCACGAGGAGGGGGAGGGGGGTTGATTGGGTGCATAAAGGTGGTCGAGGGGGGTTAGCTTCATTTTTCCGGCGGGCTCTTCGGGCTAAAACACCAGCAGGCCAGCCAGGCTGCCAAGACAAAATACTTGTTATAGAAACAAATGATCGACGGGATTCCGTTGTCCTGCCTCATGTTCTGTTTCTGCTACTACTGCTTGCTGCTATCCGCCTTCTTGGTCTCTTGATGCCGCCAATGTTGCGACCAGAAAAACGATGACTTGTCGCGATTCCGATTTTCGAATGTTTCTTTGTGAGCGTGCAGCAGTACAAGGATCGCCATGCATGCTACCGTAAGTGTCGCACATCATACTACGAGTTAGTTTTGAAACATTCCCTACCCCGGCGTCCCCGGCTTTTTCTTATTATGGCCGATGATGCAACCGGAAAAAAACTCGACGCCTTCCCAGGTGAAGTCCCAAAGGGTTCACGGGACTTGATTGCTCCTTTAGAAGGCCTAGCCAGAGAAAGGTCTCTTCCAGAAGACGGACATTCCGAAGGGGGCTGGCTCTTAAAGAGCTGAAACCTCTTGGGGGTCAGTAAGGCAATGGAATATGTGCTCAAGAACGGAGTACAGTAGGTGGCCTCATATAGTGCGGGTCATATAGTGCGGGTGTCCGATATTGTGCGGGTGAAATCGTTTGACACAATATAGACCCCTCTATAGTGGCCGGTTTTTATATAGTGCGGGTGCCCGGTATAGTGCGGGTAAATTTTCGTGACACATACCCGCACTATACAGGGCCACCTAGTAGATACTTTCGTCGGGTGACATGGGCGGATACTCCAGAGAATCGAATAAAATCGAGATAATTCCCTTTCGAGCTACGAGTGAAGAAAAACGGACACGAAAGAACGTACCAGCTAATGTACCCGATATTACCTTTCACAGAAGAACGGATCGACTGCTTGACAATCTCACGTGCAAACCCCTCATCAACCCCCATGGGCTGCAGGTCGAAGATCGCCATCTCGATCCTCGAACAACTGTTGAGTATCGGAGAAAATAATTATCGGCCTGAGCGAGAAAACCGAGCAAACGCGAATATATTATTAATAGTCGACAACTCGGCCTCGATCTCCAACACTGCTGCATGTTGACGGTACTTCTCCCAGTGTTTTCGGTTTTTTTGTTTTAATCCCTTTTACTATTTCAGCTCAACTCGTACGAGGTTGAATTTACCCTCAGCGGCCTTCTGGACAAGCCGTGGTCACAGGTGTCTTTCCTTCTCCCCCTTGATACCTGTCCTTCATTTCTAACGCGAATAGGGTTCATCATTCTCACGTCTCAGCTTTTCATGTCCGTCGATATTCATCCAATGTTTTCACGCATCATACTGCCGTTGTTGCATTACACGTAGAGAGCAACAGGGCAACCAGCAAGTTGCGATGGAGAGTCTTTGCTTCGTCTAAATTATCGTGCGGACACAGTAGACGGAATCAAGCTGCTTGTATGTTCGACCATGAAAAAATGCCTCGGCGTTCTGTCTGCGAACGGCGAGCAGCGTCTGCAAGCAACGAGAAATATGTAACCAAAGAAACTGTCACGTATTATGCGAAAATCTCGTTCCTCGAATGTACATCAGGATACCACATCAGGATGTACCACAACCATCAATGTGGAAAAAACGATCTTGGAATACATACGGTACAGGACCGCCATCTACCGTTGCACGTATCATACCATAGCGTACGGCACCATACAATACCGTGCCGTACCATACCGTACACATCGTGTGGAATCGTGCCGTGCCATGCCGCATAAAACGGTACCATACCGTGTCATACCATAGCGTGTCATGCCGCACAATACGGTACCATATCGCATCATATCACACCGTACCAGGCCATGAAATATTTCACAAGTCGGGCAGATAATCGATTCCCACTTCATGATCGAGATTTTTCAGGAAGATCTGTATGGTCTAGCTCACGTTGCCGGGTGCCAGCGGTACGATCTGCATGATCTAGCACATGTTTCCGGGGTTGGATCTGTACTCCACATGCCTAGACCCTGCACAACATATTATAACGGCAGCTATACGATCTACTGTACATGATCTAGTTGATCTAGATCGCTTTTATTTTCTCTGTCCGAGGCGTGCAACATTTCTCATTCTGTCTCGAAAACGAAGAAAAGTTTCCCCCGCTGCGGATTTTAATGTTGGTAATCCCTTTAACACAGCACCCACGTGTAGGGCACCCGCGTTTATGGAACAAATTTCTTGGATCTAGTGTGGGATCATGTTTCCAGTTCGAAAAGGGTTCAACTGTTGACGCACTCCGATCCATCATTTTTTCGATGGACATGCATGCCCCCGCCCCCCGCCCCCTGCCCCCCCTCTTGGTCCGACCCCCCCCCACCACGAGCCCCGGACGCTCCTCTCGCTTCAACAAGACTACTGCGGCCAACCCAAAGCCAGCTGACGAGCAAGCTTAGCAAACCCCCAAGATAATCAACTAACAACATAACTGCAGAGCAAGTCAATTAGCAAGATAATTAATGAGCAAGCTAACGAGCGCGCTAATTAGCGAGCAAGCTAGTAACGAGCAAGATCTGAGGCGCCGCCGTTAACGTCACCGCCGCCACACCACCACCACCACCACCGCCACTACCACCGCTAGGGTTAAGCCGATGCCACCGCTAGGGTCAACTATTCGACCTTCTTGCTGCTCGGTCGCCGCTTGCCGCCCTTTGGAGCCTTCTGACCGGCAGCCCCGCCGCTGTTCCCGCTAAACATTGCAGCACTCTCATCGTGCATGCCTGTTAGATCGAAAACCGATTGAGTGGGATACTGCTCGAAACCGACCACCGTTGCCCAAAACAAGCCCCAAAAAATATATATAAAAAAACGGTGGAGTTCCAGAAGATAACGGGCGAACGGGGAAGCCGACGCGGGGAGAGAGGGAGAGGGAGGGGGAATAGGCGGGGGAGTGGGGGGGAGGGAGAAGACGGAGGCAGGGGGTGGGGCGGGGCGGGTGCGGGCGCAAAGAAGACAATAGTTCAGGACTCGACAATGGCACGTGGGAGCAAAAAAACGGAGTAGACGTCTGAGGCACCTGGTAAAGTACAGAGCCAAACAAATACTACGACGGGCGACGAGCGCAGAGGTACGCATGGCGAAAAGCACGACCACAAAACGAAACGTGATATACACGATGGGGGCATGTGGTGGCATTTTTTTGGCCAACATACTTCCAGGAATTATCACGGGTCAGATCCCTTTTCGCGGGTCGGGTCAGGTCAGGGTGACCCAACCCGATCCGTGCGATTTGAAAACCTCCCCACCAGACCCGACTCGACCCGACCCGACCGGTGATATTTCGAACACCTTCTGACCCGACCCAACTCGACCCACGAGTTTTTGACGCCATCCATCCCGACCCGACCCGCGGGCCGCGTCGTGAGCCGTGAAGAGCCCTGCATATTTCTGGCTGACGGGGCTCCGCCACTGAGGCACTATACCCAATGGCATCGATATATATATATATATACTAAAACACATTCCAAGGTATCCGACTACATCCAGACGCATTAAAAGGCACCAAACATCCAGAAAACATCCAACGGAGATTCAAACACAGTAAAAGGTATCAAACAACAAACGTAAGAACAAGCTAAAACGATACCATACACACATACACCACTCTAACCGGGAATATATTCCCCGTGTAGACTCCGATGCCAGTACCAAACGGGGTTAGTATTTCCGGCCAGAGTGGTACGTTAACAGTGGCCCCGCGCAGTGGCCCCGCGCGCTAAGCACGCCACCTTTACTAACGAAATATCAACCTCAGCCCTCACATTACTCCCCAAGAGCCGCTTTTCTACGTCGTTCAAGAACCAGTCATGAGGTGCGAGGTCCAGGCTGTCCGCCTGCTCAGAGCCACCGCGGCGTGTTTGGGGGTGGGGGGGGGAGGGGGTTAACGGTAATGGTTGCGGATACAGGGACGGTAACGGTAACGCCGACGGTAAAGGTTACGGTACCAGTAAATATAGAGGTTAAAGGCGAAGAGAATTACAAAGACACCACAACCACAAGAACAACGGAAAATACAACATCAACCGCGGGGTGCGCGTTGGGCGGGGCGGGGGGCGAGCAGTACGGGAGCGGTAGAGGGAGCGGTACGGTAGCGGTAGCCATAACGGAAAAGGTTACAACGCCAGTGGTAACGGTAACGATAACTGTACGGGTGTTAGTCACAGTACCGGCAACTTCAACGTCAACGGTAACAATAACGGAAACGGTTATAGTTACTAACGATAACGATAACGATAACGGTAACGGTACTGTACCGGTAGAATTAATGGTACGGGTGACAGTAACGCCAGCGGTGACGGTGACGCCAACGGTACAATATGCGGTAACGGTGACGGTGACGGTAACGGTAAAATCAACGGTGACGGTAACGTAAATGGTGACAGTAACAGTAAAACCAACGGCAACGATAACGACAGCGGTAACGGCGGCGATAATCGTAAGGGATCAGCGAATATGGAAGAGCGGTAACGGTAAAGACAACGGTAAATGTGACCATAACATCAACGGAAATAGTAACGCCAACGGAAACGATAACGTCAATAGGACGAGTAACGGTAACGGTAACGCCAACGGTAACGATATCATAGCGGTAACAGTATAACGGTAAAGGTAACCATAGCATCAATGGAAACAGTAGCGTCAACGGTAACAATAACGCCAACAGCGACGAGACACAGTAACGGTACCGCCAGCGGTAACGGCAACGGTAAAGGTAACCCTAACGTCAACGGTAACGCCAACAGTAACTGTAACAGCAACGGTAACGTCAACGGTAACGGTAGCACTAGCGGTAACGGTAGCGGCAACGCCAAACGCAACGGTAACGCCAACAGCAACAGTACCGGTAGTGGTAGCGGGAAAAGGGAAACATAACGCCGCTACGATACCGGTAACGGCTACCGACAACAGTGACAGAAAGAGTAACATCGACGGTAACGGTAACAGTAATGGTATCTAGGGACCGCGACACGCACCTCCGAGGCGAAAACCTTCTTGGTGTCGAAACCCATCGAAGCTGCCCCCACGCCGAGCTTAGACTGGATTACCTTTGCCTGCGGAGGCGGAGAGCGGACAATTGAAGAAAGGAAAATAGGACAACACGAAAGAATACTTCATCACCGCAAGAGACGAAGCCGACACTTGCAAACGTGCGAGAGGGGTATTTATGGCCCGCTGAGTCCGTAAGCTCGGAGGGATGTAAACGAATCGTCCCAAACAGCTTTCATAGTTAAAGCGTTGATTCCTACATGCATTCAGAAATCATTAGCTCATTCCACCAAGCATTCGAATACTTCACTGCACCTCGTCTTGTGCAGGAGCGTCTCGGAGGAAGAGATTGATGACCGACTTGAGGCCGAACATCACCAAGAAGTACCACGACGTCGACGACACGTAGCTCGCGTCCAAGGTGCCGAGAAGCACCCCCCTCTGCAGCATCACCTGCCGTCGCGATTTAGCGCAATGGTAAGCAAAAAAAAGCAACAAGGTCCCGAAGCAATGAGGCAACAAAGCAGTAACGTCATATAACACAACAGGTCAAATCGACACACGACGCGTATGAAAATACGTGGAAGTGTGGTGAGCTAAAGCTTTATTTTCCCCATCCCCCGGAGGATAAAAAAAAAAAAACACAACACAACACAACACGACACAACGCAACACGGCTGGTGACTAACAATACTATAAAAAAAAAAGAGAAAGAGCGCAGCATCGCTTGTCATCACGCTTAGCTCAGCAAGAAGAAACGCATAGCAACCAGGCAATAGAGCAAAAAGGCAACACAGCTCAACAAAACACAATACGGCTCTGGCGAATAATGACCTATGCAAATAAAAATGCATGGCAGCGTCACCTATCAACACAGGGCAATGCGGCCAGAAAGCAATAAAGCAACACAGCACAACTCAACTCAATACGGCGGGCGGTCGACCACCTAATCAAACCTGCAAACGAAAATCGTAGCAGTTACCTGGATCGCGATTTTTAGACAAACATGAAGCAACAACGACCAACAAGGCCACGAAGCAATAACGCAGCAAAAAATGAAGGGGGGGGGATAGTAAAGCTACACAACACAACACAACGCAAACGCAACACATACAACACAACGCGAAACAACGAAGCTGGCGATTGATCACCCACTTACAAACAGAAAAAAAACACTGCAGCATCACCTGCCACCGCGGTTTAGCGCAACAAGAACCACAACAAGGCCACAAAGCAAACACAATACCGTGGCGCATACATAAAAGACCCCTCTAGAGTGCCTGTTGAGTAGCGCCGGTTACCCGTTATAATGCCCGTGAAACCCTTGGCACATATTGGAACAACCAGTAGCGGCCGCACGAGGAGTGGTCCCGGTTGCCGCTATAGTGCAGGTATTTGCTTCTATAGTGCACATACCCGCATTAAAGAGGAAACATTACTGTACTGCCAGACATACCTTGAATCGATTCGTAAGTGGGAACGGCACCCTGACGAGCACGAAACCCTCGAAGAAGTAGGACGTGAACGCCATCATGAACATGTTCGTACCCACGAACCCCATCTACACCGCCGCCGCCACCGCCGCGACAAGCACGCCAGCACAACCGTTTGGAGCACCCCGTGTAATTGAAAGAGCATCAAAATAACGGTACATCGGCGGATTGCGCGGGGAGCAGAGTAGGGGAAGGGAAGGACGGAGGAGGGTTTACCGTTCAGGGGATAGCGTATATCGTAGGTATTAGGGGATAGATCGGGGTCAAAAATACAACAAAACTACCGTACTTCGTAATTCTTGCAAGTCTCTCGATCGAATTTGAGTCCGGTGACACCATCAACGATACCTACCGCGAATTGGAGGATTTACCCTGCTAGGAGTTTAGCTGCGGGGAGTTGATAATACCATTGTCGTGCATCCTCGCTGAACGAAAGCCGGCACAAAACCGTTACACGAGGCCGGTCGGGCCGTGCGGGCAGGCACCTTTTCTTCATTCACACACGCAGCTCTGACCGGAAACGTAAGGGACTTTCGGATATTCCTATTAATATGCAACCGGTCCGGTCCTTACATTTCCAGGCAGAGTAATGTGCCATTCGTTCCATGAACCGGCCCAGAAAATAAACGATGAAACAAAACGAAACGACACGGCATAGCGACATCTAGACATCGGCACACCGCGGCTGGCCCTCTCAACCGTACACAACCAGCAGCCTTCTGTATTAGAGCGGGAGACCGCCAGCGAAACTGCACGCTTTCGGACGCCACAAGACGCCGATATCAATCTACCCCCCTGCATCCCTCTGCCACCTCCCGCCACCCCATCTGCTCCCATCCTCCTCCCAACCTCCCCCCTTCTCCTCCGGTCCATTTTCTTTCGTACACCCCCCCTCTCCGTCTCTTCCTCCCCCACCCCCGATTGTTGCTCAAAACGGTGGTGGATGCAGTTAGATGTAAAGGATTTCAAAGCTAGCAGTCACCTGGCTCTTCATGGGCCCCATCATCTTCTCGGGGTTTGCCATGGGGTTGGCCTGTCCCGGAAGGTCTTCCTGTCGCAGCAAGCCCCCCTCCTTCGACGTGAAGTAACCCTTGCGCCGCGAGAACGCCTCGCCGCAGATGAAGCGCCCGTTGCCCCGCAGTCTCTTCGCTCTCGTCAGGGTTTGCCTGCGGATGTTTCCCAGGGGTTTAGGCAGGGGTTGGGGTTGGGGGTAGGGGTGAGGTAAGAGTACGGGTGAGGGTGCAAGCTGAAGCGTTCGTCGCTCCGAAGCCTGTTAGCTATCGTCAGGGTTTGCGTGTAGGCGTTTCCCGGGGGTAGGGATGGGGATGGGTTTGACGGTTGGGGTAGGGGTGAGGGTAGGGGTGAGGGTAGGGGTGAGGGTAGGGGCGGGGGAAAGGGTGGGGGTGCGGGGGGGTGAAGGTGGAGCCGGGCGGGTGAGCGGAAGTAAGACGCGTGAGTGAGTGCGGGTTGCGAGTATCAATACGAATGCAACGCAATAACGCAACGAAACAACGAGAAAAGGAGCAAACCAGGGAAGTATCGCCTACTACTGTTGTTGTGTATTTTATGTACCTGTATTCGAGCATCATACATATATTGTACTGCCCTACCAGCATGATATCATAGTGCTGCTGAACTGCTGTTCGCAGTACCCTCTGGTAGTCTTTTATTATTAATAGCAGTCTTTTATTAGACTCTCTTCAGGGGTACTCCAATCGAGTTGTGTTCGAACAACGAACGCTGGTGCTTTGATTGCTTGCGTGCTTTCCATTCTGGCGGTTAACCGACGATGCTTCTCCAGCGTGGGTGCAGCGCTGCAAAGTCTGTGTCAGCTCGGCTCTGACATGCGTGGATAGTTATCTGCCTAGCAAGTTCCTTGGTGTTGCAATGGTATAGCTTACGTGAACTTCTCTCTCTGTGTCGCTCACTTGTGACTTAGCTCCTCCTTGTCCAAAGGCTTCTCCGCCTTGAGAAGGGCGGTGATGTTGTGTCGCAGCACTCCCACCAGTATCACCATCAGCATCAGCGGGAAAACGACCCAGTCCCGAATGGCCGGGTCGAGAACAAGGTGCTCTCCTCCCATGGCTAAAATTCCTTTGGTGCCCAGCTACAGCTTGGCTTTAGAGTTGGTGTACACGGATACACGGCGTGCGTGCAATGTTCTGCTTGAGGGTTTCCACAAAAGGGAAGGCGTTTATCAAACGGGATCTCTACGGCCAAGAATCAAGCCCAAACCCAGCCATATACTACCCGGGGCATCGACCCCCACAACGACGAAATCAGCACACTTGACACTGCGACCTCTACATATAAACGAGTACCATATCAGCGCAATATAGTGTGCGAGTTCTTACGAGCCACGAGGAACTGACTACCAAGTTCTGGAAGCTATAAACTTGCAAGCTTCCACGATAAGAGAACACATTTTGGGGCCCGTTATCGAAGCATATCGTATGTGGAACACAGCTTCCCAGCAGGTACTGAGAGACATGCTGGATGGAGTCGATCCTGTCCAGGCAGTGGCCACGCTAGCGGTGCTATACGCGGCGTATAAACTCCTGCACCTTGTTGTGACGTCGCCGGTCATCCCATCGGTGTGGGTTCCACTTGAGCCAGGTGAGCTTTGCAAATTGTGACATATTTCTGTTTGACTTTATTTTTCGTTTATTTGAACTACTGATGTATCGTGGGGTTTCGTTGGGCTGTGGCTTCTGTTCGTTGTGGCAGGCCTTCCCTTCCCCAGCTCCTTGCCTTGCCTTGCCCTGCCTTGCCTTGCCTTGCCTTAATCCACACTGCAGAGCGCTGAGCCTAACGCTCCCATGCCTACCGCAGATGCTGGCAGAATGGCCCAGGATGGCAGACAAGGAAAAGCGCCTTTAGTAGTCCAATACCACCATCGTATGAGGTGCAGCAGCAGTTTACTCGTACCAGTACAAAATATCTCTCAATAGATATAATTACATTTGTCCTCGAAAATTCTTCAAACCTTTTTCACTTGGTTAATGGGACCTGCTTCGCTCTCAGCGCTCCCACTTGGAACACGCCTGCCTAAATAATTTGTTAGAGCGGTTGTAGCAGCAGTGGTCCAGACCTACAGCAGTACACCTACTCACCAGTAGCTCTAAACGTAACTCTAGAGTAGATCCACAGCAGTAGTTCGTCAATAGTTTCACAGCAGTACGAGCTGGGCCAGCCGATAACAGCTTTTTGGTTGATCACGTACATTGTCAGGCTGTTTTTCCGATTTTTGAGCTGAAAACGTGACACGTGCTGCATTGTCGTCTTTCCAAGCGGCAGTCAGTAGCTACGAGTATAGCTATACATTCAGTATCTCCATAGCAATACGTAGCTGTACATTCAGTGTCTCTACAGCAGTACTTTCATATATTGATCGGCTTGCGATCGCACAAGACAGATCTGATGCGAAACGTCCTGTTAGTCTGTACACCGCGGCTGCCTACTGTTAATATTGAAACTGTTGCTGCATTGCATCTCTCGTTTTCCGCGCCACCCAGCCGAGTCGGCGGCGAGCTACCCCACGGGGCCGTCCTGCGGCGGCATGGAGATTAAGGTAGCTATCACTGTCATGCGTTTGGGGTGTTGGAGGGGGGAGGGTCTGAGCGGGGGGGGGGGAGGTCCGCGATCTACTTTTACCCGTGAACGGCTCTGGCTCGTCTTGCCTTGACCCGTTGCAAGCCGAAAGTGAGATTGCTTCAACGTACGTTGTGGTACGGACGATATAGTATTGCCAGATACATGCTTTGTACGAGTTGCGACATGAAATCGGAGAAGAAAGAGCAGAGAAGACAGAGACAGAGAGCTAATGACTTGTGTTTTTTTTTTAAAGAGACAGAAGAGTTTCACTGCTGTTTGATTAATTGCTTTTCATGTTGGACCTTGCGTTCTTGTGGCAGAACCCAGAGCGACCGGGGTTTATCCAGTGCTTCGACCCTTGCACTCTGCAGCACATAGGAGAAATGAAGGCCATGAATGCGGCTGATGTCGAGGACGTTGTACGACGGTAAGTAGAGATAAAAAGGCGAATATTGATAGGCAAGACAGAGAGGGAAGGGGGAGGAAGGGAGAGGCAGGCAGAGACAGACACGGAGACACACCTATGAACAAACAGAAAGATAGGCAACGAGGCACAGAAGCGCACAGGGACAGCGACAGAGGCAGTGGGATTAGCAGGGAGAGGGAAATATAAAAATGTAAACAGCAGTCAAACAGAGACATAATAGGTAGGCAGGCATACAGGAAGAAAGACAAGCAGGTAGGCACAGACGTGGAGGTGGGTAGACGTGCTCTGTGGCGAGGATGTGTCCGCATCGCCGCGGGAAAAAGAAAGACATGTTTTGTAACTGTGTAAACGAGGCTCTGAAAGCTACGAGCGCAACATCGCCCCTTCCCCATGCCCCCTACTCTATCACATGCCTACCCCTAACAAACCCGGGTGTTACTTGAGGGGTATCTCTTCCCGTGGTAACCATGATGATGGCACTTATGGTGATGACGATGATGATTACCATAAAGATAATGATGATCATGCTGCGATGATGATTACGATGATATTGATATTGATGGTGGTGGCGGGGATAGTGATGATGATGATATCGATGTAGGTGATAATGCTGATTGTTGTTATGTTCTCACAAATGCTCGTTCTGCTGAAGTCTTATCCCATAGTCACAATTCGAGTTCATCGTCCTTTTGTCAGAAACCTAAGATGCAAAAACACGATGCTGTGCCGGCAGGGCTCGCGTTGCTCAGGAGGCCTGGGCCCTGACTTCCTTCGCCGAGAGGAAACGTGTGCTGGACTGCCTGCAGAAATACATTGTGGACCACCAGGATGACATTGCCATGGTGGCGTCTAGGGACTCGGGGAAGCCACGTGAGCCCCCCCGCCCCCCTTTATTTCACCCCGTATTAGAACAGTCTCACTTGCAATAGTAAGGCTCCTTGCTCTTCTCGCCCGTCTCGAACATCCCACTTATGTTGGTAATGCCGCGTCCTCTCCTTTCCCCCCTTTCTCAACCATCAGCATTGTGGTGGCAATGCCCCCCTCCCCCCCTCTCCTTCCTAAACATCCCTATCGCGGTGGTGATGGGACCCTGGGGGGGAGGGGGGGGGGATGTACTCATGTCATGAATGGCTGTAGTCTTGAAGACCGTACGCTCTCTCATCCCTATCATGTCGGGACGGAGCACGTCGGGTGTTCATCGACCAGGCAGGAGGGCGGGGTGAAGCGATAGCGAACACCGGAGGAGGGGGGCGGAAGGGGGGAAGGTTGTTGTCTGCCGACGGACGCATACGATAGAGGGGTCCTGCAGAACTGTTTGCCGGAAGATATTTATGACGAACGGGGTTCCCCAACGAAGAATCTCCTCAATATCGTTGGATCACCGTTTGTGCTTTTACAGTATTACACCTACTTTTCGACGAATGCTATTAGTACGATGGAAGTGGCCCTTTTCTTTGGCTGAAACGTTTTTGAATGACGGGGTTCCTTAACCCAAAATCGTGGGAAATTTACATATTTTTTTTGATGAAATATTTTTCGTTGTACACCTAGGCCATGGGATTTTTCATCGGGCAGCACGTTTTTCCCCCCCGAAATCAGTTTTGGGAGAGGAATAGAGCTCATCAAGTGGCTAGGAGCCTCGGAAAATAAATAAATAATATGGTGCACCTCTACCGCACCGCGCGTCGTTCGTTACAGTACCTATCAGGTAAATTAATCAGGGCTTTTTAAGGGTCAGGTGGAGTCAGGGTAACCCGTCCCGACCCGCGACATTAAAACCTCCTGACCCGACCCGACCCGATCCGTCCCCTCCTGTGAGATTTGAAACCCCTCTTGAGCCGAACACACTCGATCCGCGAGATGTTGATAACCTCCTGACGTGATCGGGGGGTCGGGTCATGACCCGTTTGAAGCCTTGCTATTAATATAGGCCGTGGGAGTGTTGATCGGGGTGTACTTTTCATTTTTCTCGATCTTTTTGGTGTTATGTGAGGTGTACAGGTGTTCAAGTGACAAGCTTCAGAAATGTCAGGTGCATCCTGCGGTAACATCATGCACCTGCCGCGGGCACAGCTATTTGCAATCAATCCTGGACCTGCAGCACCATTTGCAAGCCACACGATCACGTCTCGCGCTTACGCGCTCCCGGTCTCCGGGTGGTATCAGGCTCCGACCCAACCGAAAGCCCAAGGCCTAACCTAGCCCCAAGACTCTAGGGGGTGGGATCAGGGAGTGGGGTAGGATTGGGGTTGGCCAATCGAAATGGAGGTGTGGTTTATTGGGGTTGATCCGACAACGCCTTTCACCCTCAAACACTAATACCCTACGAATGGCGTGTGGCTTGCAATTTTGGTGCTGCAGTTCTAGGATTGGAAGGAGGTCTCGTCGTCGTGCCGCGTGGTTATTCGCTTTTCTGCCTCGTGTTGTGCTTCTCGCTCTTGCTCGCTTGTTTTATTCCGCTCTGCGCTAGGATTTGGCCTTTTGGGTCTTACCGCGCGGATGCTTGGATTTATCGGGAGATAGTCAATAGGCGTTTCATCGTGAGCAACGTTTTCTCTCTCCCTCCCTCCCCCCCCTCTTTGGCGCTTGCCCGATGCACAAACTTTTTTTTCGCCAGCGGTGGACTCTCTGTTAGCGGAGGTAATGATCACGTGCGAAAAAATCCGATGTGTTTGCAGTAATGGGGAGGCGTGGCTTGCCCGGGAGGGTAGACCGACTGGTCCCCTGGTTTTCTACAAGAAGGCGTACGTTGAATACATGTGAGCGTATGGTGTTGGTGGTAGTTGTAGTGGTTGTGGGGGTGGTGGGGGTGGAGATGTTGGTGTTAGTGTTGGTGGGGATGGGGATGTTGGTGTTGGTATTGGTATTGTTAGTGGTGTTGGGGTTGGAATTGGTGTTGGTGTTGGTGTTGGTGAGGCTGCTGTTGGTGATGGTGCTTGTTGCTGTTGGCGATGGTGCTTGTGCTGGTGTTAGTGCTGCTGGTGGTGTTGGTGCTGATGCTGGTGCTGCTGGTGTTGGTGCCGTCTGTTTTTCTGTGTCTCTTCGTTATTTTTTCTCGTATATATCCGTCAATTCATCTGTCTGCCCGTCCGCCCGTCCGTCCGCCCGTCCGTCCATCCGTCTGTCTGTCTGTCTGTCTGTCTGTCTGTCTGTCTGTCTGTCTGTCTGTCTATCTGTCTGTCTGTCTGTCTGTCTGTCTGTCTGTCTGTCTGTCTGTCTGTCTGTCTGTCTGTCTGTCTGTCTGTCTGTCTGTCTGTCTGTCTGTCTGTCTGTCTGTCTGTCTGTCTGTCTGTCTGTCTGTCTGTCTGTCTGTCTGTCTGTCTGTCTGTCTGTCTGTCTGTCTGTCTGTCTGTCTGTCTGTCTGTCTGTCTGTCTGTCTGTCTGTCTGTCTGTCTGTCTGTCTGTCTGTCTGTCTGTCCGTCTGTCTGTCTGTCTATCCGCGTGCCTGGTGTTGTTCGTGCCCAGGCCGTTGGGCGTGATAGGTGTCATCGCGCCGTGGAACTACCCCTTCCACAACGTGTACAACCACATCATCTCGGGTATTTTTGCGGGAAACGCCGTCGTGTCGAAGGTTTCCGAGTACACCTGTTGGTCCAGCAGGTGGGTAGTGGTGGTAGTGGTGGTGGTAATGTTGGCGATACTGGCGGTGATTATGGTAGTAGTAGTAATGTGATCGTGGTAGTGGTGGTGGTGATAGCACTAGTGATGGTGATGGCGGTATTGGTGAGAGTTGTTTAGTAGTAGTAGGAGCGGTGGTGGTAATGTTAGTAGGAGGAAAAATAGGAGTAGTAGTAGCAGTAGCAGCAGTAATATAGTAGTACCGTTGTAGTAGCAACAGTACTGGTGGTAGTAGTAGTAGTAGTAGCATCAGCAATAGTAGTAGCAATAGTAGTGGTAGTAGCAGCAGTGTTAATGTTTTGACGCTGTCCGTACCCCTTCCGGTGTAGGAAACACATGTAGTTGATTTCCCTCACACCCCCCTTCTCTCCCCCTCTTTCTCTGTGTCGATACCCCCCCTTCTATTTCATTGTTGCCCCTTTCAAGATATTTCACAGCAATCATGAGCGAAGTCCTCAAAGAGTGCGGGCACAACCCGGACCTGTGTCTAACCGTTACCGGCTTCGGCGATGCTGGCGCGGCATTGGTCGCGTCTCCCAATGTAGATAAGATCATCTTTACGGGGTCTCCAGAGGTACGCGGAGGGAATGCGGAGATGGGGGGGGGGGGTCCTTGTGTAGGAGGTGTGATGCGTCTTCGGCGTACAGTACTTGAACCTAAATTAAACGTAACGAATGAACAGAAACCGAACCAAACCAACCAAACCAAACCAAACCAAGTCAAACAAAACACTACAAAACGAAACAAAAACTAACTAATGCGAACCCACACCCAAACCAAACCACACCCAAACCAAAACCAGCTAAACCCAAGAACGCTTATACAAAACAATAACAATGAAACAATAACACGAAAACAAACGGACAACAGATCGGACGCAAAGATAGGATGCTACCAGACCCTCAAGCCCGTAGTCCTGAAACTGGGGGAAAACGACACGCTCGTTGCTTTGCGAAGATGCTGACGTCGAGCGAGTGATGCCTACAACCGACGAAACGGTAAACCCGCGGTAGCGGTCGCTCATTTGGGGCCAAACGTTTCTGACCGGTTGGGCTGCTCAAGCGTGGAGCTATCGGTAAGCCTGATACGTTTATGCGCATCCTTGTTCGACTAGGACTAGCGGATGAAAACGTTGGTTGGGGTGCGCGAACGAACGCCTTCCACGTCATGTTGCGGGTGACTTTTCTCTTCATGTTGGGAGCTCAGAAATTTCTTGAAATAATCTGCACTCCTTTTGGGGGATGGCTCAAGACAAATATATAGTCCCGAGCTATTACCTCGTATGGACTGGTCGGTGTTACTTGTCCGGTTTCAAGGGCGGTGGCTAATAGTTTTTTTCTTTAGTTTTTAGGAGGGTTTTGTCCCCCGTTTCAACCTGCGACGCCCCCGGGATTTTCAAGACAACCACATCGCGGGAGGGAGCCTTGAGTCTTGTAAGTATTATATATATTTAAGTATCACAAGCACACTACTTTTGCTGATTTGAGCCAAACCCAAAACCCCTCAAACCGAAACCAAAACCAGGTCGGGCGCAAGGTGATGGAAGGATGCTGCAAGACCCTCAAGCCCGTAGTCCTGGAGCTAGGGGGAAAGGATCCGTTCATTGTATGCGAGGACGCTGACATCGAGCGAGTGATGCCCTTCGTCATGAAGGGCAGCTTCTTTAACGTGGGACAAAACTGCATCGGAGTGGAGAGGGTCTACGTTTACGAAAAGGTGGCGTTCGGCGCGGGGGGGACTCATTTGTTACTCGCCTTAGTCGTCTGACCATTGACCACGCATTCCTTTCGAGGCGGAGCACCGTCCTCTACTCCTAATAGACACCTTCAACATTTAGGCGTTCAATACGTTTCTGCCGTGTATTGTGTAACTCGTTTTTGCTTATCTTATCTCCTTCCTATTTGGCCGTCAGTGCACCGTCTGTCTCCTACGATAGCGATCGTTTTCTCGCTACTACCTACTGTACCAATAGAGGGGAGGGGGCGTACTCATTTGTTGCTTGCCTTAGTCATTCGACCATTCACCACGCATCCCCTTTCGAGACGGAGCACCGTTCCTACTCCTATTAGATACGCCTCCAACATTTGGGCGCTCATTACGCTTTTTCCATATATTACGTATAACTGTCTGCTTATCTTATCCCCTTCCTGTTTCGCCGTCTGTGGTCACCATCTATCTCTTAAGATAGCGATCGTTTTCTCGCTACTCTTTAGTCTAGCAAACTGCTTCATGTCACATTCGTCTAAGTTCCTCACCTCCTTTATCACATCTCGTTCCTTCTTGTACATTTCACATTCTCCTATTATGTGAGTCCCACTCTATTGTTGTGCCACACGGGCGCATATGTGCATCCACCCCCTCCTCCCGATTTTGGTTTTGTATCCAGCCGGGAGGCAGTTGTCCAATTGAAAAGTTAATTTTGGGACTGCTGTTCTAGCACACTTGTTTACAGCCCTATTCTATGGAGCTGATAACCGTTTTACAAGGCTGAGAGCTGATTGCCGGGCCGATGTTAGAATTTTTCGGATTTTGGGAATTTGGATTTCAGATTTGAGGTTTCGGTCAAAGGATTTCGGATTTGAGTTTTTCTATTTGAACTTAGGATTTTACAAGTTATACGTTAGGTTTGCGAAGATCGATGTTGGATACGGTTGCCTGAATCGTGTCTCTAGATTTATGGAGTGCCGTTCAAGGACCATGGTGCTGCCATCATTACTTCTTGTTGCTGGAATTACGTATCTTTTTCTTCTTTCTGGTGGGTCCGGGTCCCCTACACGAAATAGCAGTTTCAGCTTTTTCGCGTAGTCCATTTGGCCGTGCAGCTACTCTTTCATTCCATTATCTTCCCTCAACCCCCCGCGCATATCTAAGTGTTTCTCCTCTTTCACTTTGTTTCTTAGCGCTGGCCTTTGCCTTCCTTCCATCCTTTCTTTTACTTTTGTCTTGTACCGCCAAACTTTCTCTATGGATATTACCTTTTCTGGAATATAGCGAGGGGGTAGAGGAGGCGGTGGTGGTGGTGGTTGTGGGGGAGGTGGTGTTGGCTGGGGTGGTAATGGGGGGGTGGTGGTATTGGGTGGTGGGGATGTTGGTAGTGATGTTTTTGATAAGTGTTGATGTTGTTGTGGCGTCGGGAATGCCTTTGTCGGTGGTGTTGGTGTTGGTGCTGTCTCCACGTTGAAACCGTTCGTTCCCGATACCGCCTCCTTGAAGTTCGACCACTTCCCTTTTTCACGCGTTCGCGGAGCGATCAAAATGTTCTAATGCGTGTCGAAAACTCGTGGTCAGGTGTACGACCGTTTCGTTAAGAGGGCTACGGAGTTGGCGGGACAGCTCCGACAGGGCCCCGTGCTCGGGAAGGATGTCGTGGACTGCGGGGCGATGGTCATGCCGGCACAGCTGGACATCGTGCAGGTAGGTGCTTCTTGCTGTTTTGTTGCATTGATGCTACTACTGCTGGTGCTGCTGCTATTTTGCAGCTGCTGTTGCTTCTCTGGGATCTGGATTGTTTCCCTTGGTGCTGCAGTCTCGCTACTACGGTCTGCTGTTGCCGTTGTTCTGCTGCTGCTGCTGCAGCTGCTGCTGCTTCTCCGGGTAAGAGTATTGCCGTTGCTGCTGCTGCCTCTGCTGTTCTTTTGTAGCCCCAGTTGCGACTTTAAGAAAAAACGCGGATTACTTTAGTTCGGCAGCTGATGCAATGTTTGTCTGGTAAAGAGACCACCGTACGGTGTCATCAATGGCAGTAAACCGGTGGTACACATACCAGGGCATACCAGGGATACGTGTAGTAAATAAAGTACATTGTTGAAGTCCCCCTGCGGGATGTGGTGGGTTTGAAATCCCGGAGGTTGTGAACAAAAAATGAAAAAAAAACGGGGCTTGTCTCATGCTGCAAAAAATGGGGAAGAGAAACCAGAGAAAAGTTCCTAGGAGCTAGTGTATGTATAGCCATATATAACGTAAAAACAAAGCTCTTGAAAAAAACTAGAGGAAAAGGCAATTCGCCACCGCGCAAGTGACCGAGCAAGTAACACCGACCAGCCCAAACGAGTCCATCGCGCCCATCGATCTTGACCGCCTTGTATCGGGATGCCGCCGTGCTCCAACCGCCTTATTGAGGAATACCACAATGTACATGAATATAATAACCTTATGTATAATAATAGTAGTACGAACCGGTGCTTACGTTTCAGAACATAGTTGTGTTCTTTCTTACAGCACTATTTTTTTTCTCTGTCTTTCTCTGTTTCTTTTTTGGGACTTCCAGGCCTTGGTGGACGAAGCCGTGTCGAAGGGGGCGAAGGTGACAACTGGAGGAAAGCGGAACCCGGACCACCCCAACGGCCTCTTCTACTTGCCGACGGTAAGCGCACCATAGTAGCCACCACTATGTGTGGTACTTACGCTAGCCACCACGCTGTGTAATACCCTTCGGGACTTTGGACGGGAAAAGTGCACAGCTCACACAGATCACGATCTAATAATAGATCATCCACATCCCGCAATGATATGCTGTGCAGGATCTGTGTGTGGCACGGGTCATATTCTGTGTAGTATAGTACGGACCCAACCGAGGACACATGCACTATTATAGATCATGCAGATCATTGGGGTCCCGCTCGGCAACGGGATTAGGCCATGCACCAGAGGTCTTTCTTATCTGAGAGACAGATCGTTAATGGGGGTCTGATATGCCTCAGGAATGGGAAAAACTTGTTGAAAACCAGTAACGATTATGACTTCGGGTACGCAACGCAACCCTGGCTGCTGGGGTAGACAAGGTGTGTGTCCGGTTTTCCTATAGAAGGAGGCGCACGACACGCGCCCAGCATGGCGATGCTGTTACTGTTAGACGCACGTCCTGGAAGGCGAAATCACACCTCGGACAGACCATGCAGATCACGATCTAGGTCACATAGATAATACAGATCGTGTAGATCATATAGATCATATAGATCATATAGATCATATAGATCATATAGATCATACAGGTCATATAGTTCATATATATAATTTCCCCCCCCCGCTCCCTCTTGTTCAAACGCCCCACCTAAAATCAAAATATGCCAGAGTAATAAACACTACCAGGCAGTTGATATCACCTCATTATCTTTCTAGCCGTCCATGCCGTAGCTCCAATTCATTCCCCTTCCCCCCCCCCCCCACACGCCCCCTCCTCCCCCACCACCCGCACCATCGCATAGACCTAGCACCACATATATAGCAAGTCGCTGCATCTATGCGATCTCAAGCTGTTGGAAATCCCCTTCCCCCCCCCCCCCCCTCCCCCAACCCCCCCCCCCACCCCTTCGAACACTCCGCCCTCTCCTCACTGGTTGTACGATTTACAGCGTACACTTGATAAATTGATGCATTTCGTTCCACAGCTGTCAGATTTTGTCCCCCTCGAAAACGGGTTTCATAGTTTCCGCGCACAGACTGATTAACACCCTGTTGACCCTGGTACAAGCTACACTGTAGTTCCAAGGGGAGTCGCCGACCTATATCCTTAATGAGGACACACACCCAGTAATACGCGCGATCGGAGTATCACACACAGCTTGCAAATATGAGTTTGGACAAAATGTTCGATCTCACAGCTGGAGTGTATTTTATTTTTATAATATATCATGTAGATCATGTGGGTCATATAGAGCATATATGTTGGTGATACAGATTATCTACATCCTTCATCTGTCGTCATGATATACTGTGCAGGATCTTTTTTGCAGTACATACCTAACCCAGGAAATATGCGCTAGACACATGCAGATCGTACGGCTCCCACCAGGAAAACATGGCTCTAAAGGCCAGGAGATATGCGCTTGATAGATGCAGATCGTACACGGCTCCCACTCGGAAAAATATCATCTATCTACAGGCCATGCAGATCATTTTGACCAGGGATCTGTCTGCCTTGCGAGACATAGATCACACAGATCATCAATAGGCGCCTGATCTGTCCGACGTGCGACGCCTGCTACGATAGAGGTACTATTAATAGCATTTTTTTGGCAAAACATATTTTCCTGCTGATGACGGGGCTTTTTAGCGCAAAGTCGTTTTTTGTTTTGTTTTCACCTAGGGCCATGGGTTTGGTCACTCACCGGGTTTGCTCTTTCTGTTTCTACTCCAAAACTCGTTTTATTGGGTGGGGTATAGAGCTCCTTAACGCCTTTACAGCGGGAAACCCGTTTCGGGGACAAAATTACTTGGATTTAGTATAGGGAGGGCTTTGGGGGCTCTAAAGGAGCATCCCAAAAAAATGGTGTACCTTTAGCGTACTATTAGTACTATTTGTATTAGCATGTGTCGTGTGGAAGATTGATAAGAGACCGCAATTGTTTTGTTTTTTAATGTGGATGGACCTGGATCTTGACAGGTTCAATGATAATTAAGCTGATTATAAAAGCTTTGAGTCGGCAGGTGTCACGGCTAAAGACTAATCAAGAGGTACCGGTAGCCAAATAAGTTACTTTAGTCGGCAAGCCGGCTGGTGAAATCAGCTGATGATCACCCGACTTGTCGACTTAAGTCATGCGAGTGAAACGAGCCAAATCTGCCTCCCCCGGGCTAGGTTGGGGGGCGGGCGCTCAAAAAGGAAAAAACGCAATCCGTAATGAGCAGTCCTTCCTACCAGTATGGATACCCAGTACGTTGGATAGTCGGCACCTCCAGAAAACGACTAGTAGATAGTTGGTGACTTTAGTTGTGCCGACTGGCAGCTCTACCGATTATACTATCAGTAGTGCGTCTTCGCCTGTTTTTGTCCATATAGATCTTCTCGGGGATAATTGTGGAACGACAGTTACTCTTACCCATCTTACCCAGGAAGATGGATGCCTTTGGCTATATTTTTTCTTACGTGTTTTGCTTGGTTTTTAGTACACCCACCCCCTCCTGTATGAGTCTATAAAACAGGCGGGGTTTGCACTTTTTTGGCGTTTACATGATAAACCCCTTGCGTCTTTTCGCATTCCTTATTTTTTTTTGTTCGTTTTTAGGTCCTCTCGGAAGTGAATATTCCATTAAATACAACCTGGTAGTTTTTTTTTTGTCGTATTTTTTGTGTCAGTATCCCCCCCCCCCCCCCCTCCCACCCACCCCATTTTTTTTGTGGGTCTGAAACCAAGCGTGGACGTCGATTTTTGTGTTCGTGTATTTCGCTGTTTCTTTCCTCGTTTAGATCCTTGATGAGCCCAAAAAACATGACGTGGGGTACACAACCGGTTTGTTGTTTTTCGTGTCGTCCTTGAATCTCTTGGCTGTTTTTCTTTGCGTTTAGGTGCTCTCGGGGGTAACCATGGAGATGAAGATTGCCCAGGAAGAAGTCTTCGGGCCGGTGATGACGATCATCAAAGTGCCCGGCAACAGCGACGAGGCTTGCGTCCGGATGGTCAACTCCTCCAAGTGAGTCGAGGGTGCTGCGTTTGGTAGGGCTGTGAGTTTGGCGGAATTTAGTTGCTACTTTTTCGGGGTTTTTTTCGCTCATCCCATCTGTTATCTTTGCCCTTTTTCTTTTTCTTCCTCCTTCTCCCTCCCTAGACGTGACGCGGATCCTGGGTCTCCAAGCAGGCTCTTTTTTCCCCCCCTCCCCACTACGGTACGTGTTTTCATTTTTTATCGCGAGAAGACTTGAGCCCTTTCTTCCCTCTCGTCGATTCGCATCGAATTGGGTGGTAGTTATCATTTGGGTGGGGAATCCAAAGCTAACCAGCTAGCTGTCATACATGTTCGTAGGAAACACAGGGGGCGCATGCTCAAGGCGGTAGATGAACACCGTTTTGTTTCTGAGGCAGCTCCTCATGTGACACAAGATGAAGTTGCTTCGTACATGATGAACGATCCCTTGGCCTACTACACTAGCTAGGTATACAACGAAAAAATGTTCCAAAAAACAAAAAAGAGGAATTTTTTAGACGATTTTTTTTTCTATATATATTTTTTTCCTACTCTTCTTAGTTTCATCTTATGGGCAAGCCATGGTCACAGGTGTCGTCCCTTCTTCCCCCCGGATTCTCACCTTCAATTTTTATCGCCATAGGGTTCAGAAATCCCACTGCTCTTCAAATTTCCATCGCGTGTTGCTAACTCACGCTCCCGCGCTTTCCGCAAGTCAATTTGTGCACAAGGAAAAGTCCCTACGAAACTATACGAGTATGCACTCGGGGGGGCTCGAACTTACAAAACTGACCTATACCGGGCTCGAGGATATCCTGATACGCCACCGGGGCGACCGGCATTGAGGAGCTTTCGCCATTCGGAAAACGATTCAACAAGAAAAAATGATTCTGAGACTCCTCACCTGAGCTCTTGTTCATCTTCCCACAAAAACGATTTGGGTCGAAATAAAAGTGCTCTATACACGATGATCAATCCCGTGGCCTGCTACTGCTTTAGGTTTACATTAAAAGTTGTTGGGGTAAAAAAAAACGTGGAAATTCGGACGATTTTTGGTTAAGGAGCCCATTTTTTCGACGATTTGGGGTTGAGGAGCCTTCGCCATTCGGAAAACAATTCAACCAAAAATGTTTCTGAGGGTTCTCACCTGATCTCGTACTCATCTTTCCGAAAAACGGATTTGGGTCGAAATAAAAGTGCTCTAATCTTGACGAGCAATCCCGTGGCCTGCTACTGCTGTAGGTTTACATTGAAAGTCGTTGGGGTAAAAAAAAACGTGGAAATTCGGACGATTTTTGGTTAAGGAGCCCATTTTTTTTTTCGACGATTTGGGGTTGAGGAGCCTTCGCCATTCGGAAAACAATTCAACCAAAAATGTTTCTGAGGGTTCTCACCTGAGCTCGTACTCATCTTTCCGAAAAACTGATTTGGGTCGAAATAAAAGTGCTCTAATCATGACGAGCAATCCCGTGGCCTGCTACTGCTGTAGGTTTACATTGAAAGTTGTTGGGGCAAAAAAAACGTGGAAATTCGGACGATTTGTGGTTACGAAGTCCCAAAAATGTTTTTTTTCGACGGTTTTAGGTTGAGGAGACCCGCCGTTCAGAAAACGATTTAGCCAAAAAGTGCTAGCTCTATCGTAGAACGCGTCGACCTAGGGTTTCTTGTTCGTTTAGCAAAGGCTGTGAGCTTGCTGGATTTGACGTTTCGAGTGAGTCGAGGATTCGAGCAACCTCCGTGCTGAGCAAGGCCTTTTTGTATTAGACGTTGTCCTAGCTTCGACAAAATAAGGGTTTAAATAGGTTTGACCCAAACAAGTTTGCTTATTTGTTTTGTTTTTGTGGGAGGTCGTAGACGATGGTCTTCTTCGTTTTTGTTTTTTGTTTGGGAAGACGAAAATGTGGTGTGGGGGTGGTGACATATGTTGTATCCGTACTCGTTCAAGGCATGCATAGTTTCCGCCGTCGAGGCTCGCATCGGGATGCTCGTCAACTCGTCCGAAGTGAGTCGAGGATTAGAGTCGTGACCGAGGGCTATAGACTATTAGACCTTGGCCCAGCTTGGCCGTGTTTTTTTCTTATGCGTTGAAAGACCACTTGTTTTTCCCTCTCCCTTGAAAACTGCCCCCCCCCCCCCCCAAAAAAAAAAAAAAAAAAAAAGTGCCGCACCCGATGAAAAATCAAAACCCCACGTCCTAGGTATTCAACAAAATTTATGTGCAAGGAAAAAATAAACGTCCCTCCCCCCCCCCCGACGATCTTCGGTTAAGGAGGCCGTCGTTATTCTGAAAATGTTGAAGCCAATAAAGGAGATGCCGCTGTCGTAGCACGCTGTCGAAATAGCAAAAAACGGGATGGACGATCTGATTTTGTCAGCGAAAACAAGTTATTATTATGGTATCAGTGCGCAGAATGACGATTATTGGACCAAAATCAGCCACCCGTGACAAAGTTCGGGGGATTCAGATACCTTCGAAGAGTAAAAAAAGCACGACCGGAGTATCGCGCAGGTTGCAAGTATGAGTATCGACCCTTGAATTTTGATCAAACTCGTAGCTGACGTATTTGAAAACAAGAGTAAAACAGTAGAACGCAAGTGACATGCCGACGAAAGTGGGTATTTCCCTACCGGGTCGCTACGTCCCCTTTAGAGTCGCCCCCAAAACCCTCTTCCTACACTAATTCCAAGTAAATATGTCAGGAGACGGCACGTTGACGCCTTGACCGACGGCTATTTTCCAATAGTTTACCTTGACTGACGCCGAAATACTAGGTTTTAGTGTGGAACGATCAGTTTTGCACCATGGCACTTTGACCCCTTGACCGACGGCAATTTTCCCATGATTTGCCTTGACCGACGCCAAAGTACGAGGGTTTAGTGTGGAACGATCGGTCTCGACCGCTGGACGTTTTCCCTTGACTGACCGTCTCTTGACCTCTTTGATTCCAAGTAAATTGTCCCCAATCACGAGTTTGCATTTGTATGGAAAGGATCCCCGTAGCCAGAAATAATCTGGCGCGAAAATGTTTCGTATCTCTTTCGGAGCACGTGTCGGAGTTACCTCGCGAGCTACCCAGTGCCAAATGTGTTTTGTCGATGCTCTTCGGTATTTGACATGGTATATTGTGTACCAGGTCCCCTTCCCCTATATAGTACCGCCTCATTACACACAAGTTCAAGGTCACCAGAGGTCTCCCCAGACTCCGTTCCGTGTTGACCACCCGAGATATTGCCCCGCCTCGGTGTGTCCTCCACACCACACCACTCCACATCGGCGTCGTCGGCAGGACAACACTCTTTATAGTCCTGTTCGGAATTTGACTATTGTAAACATTTAAGTAATGCGATTATTTTTGCTATAATAATAGTAATAATCGTAATAATATTAATAATAATCATAATCACAATCATGATAATCATAATAATCATAATCATAATCATGATAATCATAATAATCATAATGATCATAATAATCATAATATAATAATCATCATAATAATCATAATCATAATCATAATCACGTTAATAATCGTAATAATCATAATCATAATCATAATCAGAATAGTACTGGTAGTACTAATAGTACTAATATTTAAAACAGTAGGCCGTGGGATTTGCACATCGGATTAAGGGTATACCTTTTTATTGGTCGAAATCTGTTTTGCGCGAGGTAGAGAGCGCCCTCCCCACATGAGGAACCTCAAGAAAAACACTCTGCTTTTGAGACAACATGCTATATTGTTAGTACTATTAGTGCGGCGCAGGTGCACCCATTTTTTTGTTTTTTTGCCCTGCAAGGTTCGTGGCTTAAGGAGAGCTCCATACACCCTACCCAATTTGGGCAGAAAATGAAAATGCAACCGGATGAATAAACTATCCATCCCGTATGGCTTACAGCAGCAGATATACCAAAAAAATATTATTGCAAAAAGGACATTAATGTTTCATATTTTGTTGAGACGAGGTTGGGTTAAGGGTCTTTGTCATCAAGAAAAAATATATATGTATTTTGACCCAAGAGTGCTCGTGCCTCTGTTTTAGAGCAGGCGTCTTCAGGAGAAGTTCGTTGCTGTGCTACTTCAAAAGGCACAGGAATTATCTACAGTATACAGCAGCGAGAATTGTATGATCCTCCACGCGGTATGATGTCACATTTGGTGTAACAACCACGCTCCGTTTTGTTTGTGATTCCGTGATTATTTTTGTTTATTTGCTTGTTTGCCCTGTCTGTCTGTCTGTCTGTCTGTCTGTCTGTCTGTCTGTCTGTCTGTCTGTCTGTCTGTCTGTCTGTCTGTCTGTCTGTCTGTCTGTCTGTCTGTCTGTCTGTCTGTCTGTCTGTCTGTCTGTCTGTCTGTCTGTCTGTCTGTCTGTCTGTCTGTCTCTCTGTCTGTCTGTCTGTCTCTCTGTCTGTTTTTTTTTTTTCAGGTACGGGTTGGCGAGCTCTGTGTTTTCGGGTAACAGTGAGAGGGCGGTGCGGCTGGGAGAAGCGATCAAGTGCGGCATGACTAACGTAAACGACTTCGGCGTCAACTACTTGGTCCAGGCGAGAGGATTTTGTTGTTGTTGTTGTTGTTGTTGTTGTTGTTGTTGTTGTTGTTGTTGTTGTTGTTGTTGCTTTTAATCGGCTTTGTTTTGCTTTCGTTTTAGTGCAGTCTCTGCGCCCTGTGGAAGCGTTTATCCTACGCCGGAATGTCATTAATTTTTTGTTTTCAATTTGAATAATTGCATACCTAGACTAGTATGGGTTTGATATTCGAGTTTCGCTTTAAAAAAAATACACATTAAGGCGAATTTTATTTAGAGGTCGGGAACCGAACCAAGCACAATCTGGCTTTTGTTGCGAGAAATAATTTCGTAGGCGTTTTGGTTCGTAACTCGGCAAAGTATGGAAGGAAATAGGAGGAAACCAAGAAGACATACTGTCCATAGAGGACTTTGAGAGGTACAAGACATAAATACAACAAAGGCCAGCGCTAAGAAGGGTGAGTGGGGAAGAAAATTTAGAGATTATACGGGGAGTCGAGAGAAGAAATAGTAACGAAAACGTGTCTGCACGACCCACTGGACTACGCCAACACGCTCAAACTGCGTTTTCGTGTAGCAGGCCTGATCCTGCCAGAAAGAAGAAGGAAGGGTTATACTTCGTATACCACTAGTATGGTGGAGGAAGAAGGCGCACAGAGCTGCCCTTATGGCGACGCAGGCGAGAGCAGTGGGAGAATGTGAATAAAGTCTACAAGAATGGACGGGATGGGTGAAGAAATGAGGAAAATAGAAGGATGTGGCATGAAGAAGTTACATTACTGGTAGATAGTAGCGAGAGAACGATTGCCATCCTGGGAGACAGATTGTGGCCACAGACGGCCCAGGAGGAAGGACATACGTTAAGCTATTTGTTTCTATGTAACATATGGAAGAAACGCACTGAGCGCCCAAACGTTGGAGGTGTCTCTATTAGGAGTAGGAACGATGTTTCGTCTCGTAAGGTAAGGGGGGTCAATAGTCAAAAGACTACCGCAAGCAGCAACTGAGTTCCCTCCTCCCCCTCGCCCTATGGGCTTCCGCTCCACCCACGTTTCGTGTTTGTCCTTTCTCGCTTTTGTGTTCAGTCTCTGCCTTTCGGAGGCGTGAAGGACTCGGGGTACGGGCGGTTCGCGGGCCCCGAGGGTCTCCGCGCCTGCTGTCTCCTCAAGTCGGTCACGGTCGACCGCTTCCCTAAGATCATGGGGACCGTCGTCCCCGCTCCCCTGCAGGTAATCGCCAAATCTTCTACTAGGAATCCTTTGTTTGACCCCTTGACTGACCCCTCCCTTACACTGAGTCCAGCATGATATGCTAGGAGACCGCGGTATGTATAGAGTAGTAGGGCTATCAGTTTGTTCGTCTTTTGTTTTCAAGTATCACTTTTTATGTCCGTCGTCTGGACAGGCAATGGTCTCAGCTGTCACACCTTCTCCCGCCTGGTACGTGCCTTGTTTTTTTATGGTGCAAGAAGGGTTCAGCGTTTGTTGTTTGTTATTGTTATGCTGTTGTTGTTGTTGTTGTTGTTGTTGTTGTTGTTGTTGTTGTTGTTGTTGTTGTTGTTGTTGTTGTTGTTGTTGTTGTTGTTGTTGTTGTTGTTGTTGTTGTTGTTGTTGCTGTTGTTGTTGTTGCTGTTGTTGTTGTTGTTGTTGTTGTTGTTGTTGTTGTTGTTGCTGTTGCTGTTGTTGTTTGTTATTGTTATGTTGCTGCTGTTGTTGTTGTTGTTGTTGCTGTTGCTGTTGTTGTTGCTGTTGCTGTTGTTGTTGTTGTTGTTGTTGTTGTTGCTATTAATATTATACATTTTGGCTCTCCGACAATATAGCGCAGATGCCGTCCCGACACAAATCTGGTATCCTTCCGTTTAGCAGCATTATCTCAGTTTCCGCTGCTGAACGAGTTGGATCGAACTTGTTTGTTGTCATTGTTATTCTCACATTAACTCGCACAATCAAGTCTCGGTGGCCACAGGACAGGCTACAGTCGCCTGGAGTGGAAGAACATCCCCGGGAAAAAGCAAAACAAACCAAAAGTGGTGCATGCATACATCACAGCTGAAGCAAGTAATACATGCTCCAAAAAATGTAAAAATGAAATCGTAATCCAAGTTAACTTAACGACGCCGACTAATTGCTAGTTGCCTAGAGTTGTTGCAGGTAGCTGCGTGCTTCCCCAATATCTTGGGGACGGTCGTGCCCGCTCCACCTCGGATGATTCTGACAAATACTCCTCTTTGCCTGGCCGTTCAGTTTTCATTCGTTCGAGTTGGTCGCTCTATTTTGGATTTGGTCGGTCTGTTGTGATTTAGTCGTTCATTTTTTATTGTTTTTCCGCTTGACTGATCGTCCAACTTCGATTCGTTTTTTGATGGGTCAGTCTGTGTTGACTTGGTCGTCACGTTTTGATTGATCTGATGTTGCTTTCTCAAATGGCCGTTCTGCTTCTGTTGGTAGTTCCGCTTTGACTGGTTTTTGTGCTTTGATTCGTTGTTCCAAGCTTGGATACGTAGGTCGTAACGTTTCGAATCGGTCGCTCCTTTTTTTGTTTGTTTGATCGTTCTGCTTTTATTGGCCCTTCCGCAAGCCCGCTTTGGTTGGTCGTTCCGCTTTTAACACCGTAGCTGTGTGTAACCTCCCCTCCCGCCCTGTCCCCCTACCCCCTACCACCCCCCTTCCAACTGGCCACACTCGAAAAAAATGAAATAACTCGAACCTGTCATCCATATGCATTAAAGTATGCACGAGGTCCTGAATTTGCACCTGGGGTTTGTATTTTTTTGTTTTTTTTTCGGCGTTGGGGGGAGGGGGCGGGTGCGAGAGGGGACGGCATTTTTCGTAGGATGCAGCTAACCCTTCACGCGACTCGCCGAACATCTCACGGCGCTTCGCTTTTGGTGCAAGCAATGTCTGCCTGGTCGGTGAAAACCCGATATGCTCCGTCGCGGCATTGTGAGAATGCGAGGGGCTAGTAGCTATGGTCATACCACTACGGCCATGCATGAAATTCGTACAACCTCCCCCCGCCCCGCGCGCCCCCCGCCTTTTGAACACCTTCTGCATTTCTCGCACTCCCACAGTATATTTTTTCTGACGTTTTTCTAGTCGAATTTGACACCCTAGTTGTATGTAATGTGTGATCCCCCCCTACCGCCCTACCCCCCCTGTCGTAACCCCCTCCGTTTTTGGAACTCCTTCAGTACCCTGTGGCGAAGTCGAGCACAAGATTCGCCGCCAGCATGACCCGCATGTTTTACTGCACCTCTTTAATGGACAAGCTTTTTGCTGTCATTGAGCTGATCAAGGCGTCTATTGGTAGCTAGTACGACCGTTGTGGCGTTGTGATTGTTCTTAGTGAAACATTGACGTTTTTGTAGGGTGCAGGGAGGGGGTGGGGGAGGGGCGTTGTGCTAGCAAGGGGATTCATGGACAGCTTTGATGGGGCGGGGGGCGGGGTTGTGCTGGCAAGGGGGTTCATGGACAGCTTTGTACCCAGCTACAGTAGTAGGTACTGTAAAGTTCGAGGAAAATCGACGAGCATAAAAAGCTGAACAGTGGGAATGCTGAGCTCTATGCGAGATAATAAGGAAAGCATGTACCGGGGGGGAGAAGGGGAAGACAGCTGTGACCACGGCTTGTCCAGAAGGTCGCTGAGGGTAAATTAAACTCGTACGAGTGGAACTGGATAATAAAAATATTATCAAAATATATACCTGTACTCAAGCTACATAATTGAATATGGCTTCTTTGACAGTGGAAGTTTTGTCATTTGGGGGAGGGAGGGGGGTGTACTCAGTTTTGTGCATGACCTTAGTCGTATGACCATAGACCCTCGCATCCCTACTATGCCGGGACGGAGCACGTCGGGTTTTCACCAACCAGGCAGACATTGTTTGCACCAAGCGCGAAGCGCCGTGAGGTGTTCGGCGAGTCACATGAAGGGTGAACTGTATCGTTCCAAGAACCGCTCATAAGGCGGACTTTGGCACCTTGTGCCTACTTTCTTGCGTTTCGATGACAGCGCCAGTGAACTACTTTGTTTTCTGTTTTGGCCACTCCAGAGACAGCAATGGGTATTGCTATGTAACTGCCTCGTGGGTGCCTAGCCATGTTCACACGACGTGTGTCGATGCGATCATTCCCCTTGGGCGGAGTTAGGGTTCTCCACCCCGCACAATATGATCTACTAGATAACCATCATGGTGACCGCCCCCCCCCAAAAAAAAAAGAACGGTACCCTGGTTGTCTAGCTCACGCAGTGATTGACATGTTTTACAGCGCCGTTGCCAACCAACGCCACCCAATACACATATTATGTTTTACAGCGTCGGTGCCAATCGAGGTCAACTATTTTATGTATATTTTAACGGGGGGGGGGTGTACTCGTTTCACGCATAGCCGTAGTCGTATGACCATAGACCCTCGCATCCCTACTATGCCGGGACGGAGCATGTCGAGCTTTCACCATCCAGGCCCAGACATCGCGTGCACCAAGCGCGAAGCGCCGTGGGTTGTTCGATGAGTCGCATGGAGGGTGAGCTGGATCCTATTAATACTAAGAACCACCGGTGGAGCGGACTTCCGCACCTTGTGCGCACTTTCTTGCACATATAGATGACAACTTCGAATGGTTTATTTTTTATCTAGTCGCGGGGGGGGGGGGGGGGGAGAGACCGTTGAATTAATCAAGAAACCCACAGGCATCCAAACTTTAATACAGCCAGGCGCTGTGACTGTCGTGATTGATCCTAAAGTGAAAGTTTGGGCTGTTTTTTAGGGGGATGAGACGGTTGAGCTGACCAAGATGCAATCCATTAGAGGTGTTACCCATTTGCCAATTACCCGTGCGCTCGCGAGTATTACCCGACTTGCTAATACTAGTGGTGCCGATGGTTGTGAACCGATGTGCCAGCTGCTTGACGGGTTTGCGCGATACGAGGCTCATAACCTGTTGACCTTAAGGTGGCGGTGTGTAGCGTGTGTCAGCCCGTATAACTGGTATACGTTTGCGTGGGCTCGCTTACCGGATCACCCGATCAAGGCACAGCCTGTATAAGTTTTTAGCTAACGCAGACTCACGGTGAAGTGTTACTGTAGAAGAGCTTCAAAGGAAGAATGTAGAGAAGACGTTGTTCGGCGACCCCAAGCCGACATGTGGATTGATGATTAACTTGCTGCGCAGATGAGAGCTGATGGTGAGCAAAAAAGAGTGATCGAGGTGGGTCTGACCAGCACCTGATCGAGACGGCACAATGCGTATGCTTCGGACAGATATACTCTGCGGGCAGTTGTCTGATCTACCTACAGCAACGTTTCATGAGGCTTGCTCGTAGTCTACCGTCCCTATGGCAACGTTCCCTGAGGTTTGCTTCTGGGAGCTTAGCTACGTCAACGTCCCGGCAGTCAACCTAAAATTATATTCCATGAATGTTGCTATACGTACCAGGTACGTCATTCCGCCGCATTATTCAATTTAATGACCATGTCATATACAGTATTAGTGAAACATAGATGTACCACGCAGCTTGCTCAAGCAATCGGTTGTTGTTGTTGTTGTTGTTCTCACATTAACGCGCATAATCAAGTCCGTGGTCACAGGACAGGCTCCAGTCACTCTGGAGCTGAGGAATACCCCAGGGAAACACACACAGCCCAAGGTGGAACACGCATATATATCACAGCTGACGCAATTCATGCCTCCACCAGAAACATATAAAAGTGAAATCGGGAGTCAGTCTACGATGTGCCAGGTCCATGCCGGTGCATACGTCTCATTACTCACGCCTGGAGAAACCAACTATTCCGATTGCCACCCAAGGAAGACTAACACGTATATATTACACGTAGTATATATCACTACGCATACGCACGACAGGCGTAAGTCAGTTGGAGAAAAGAAACAAAGAAAAGAAAAGAAGATAAAGGAAAGGAAATAAAAGAGAAAAAAACGAAACAAAATGAAAAGGCAAAAAGAGAGAAGAAAAAGACAAGAAAAGCAAGAAAACGGTTGTACTCACAGCTGACGTTCTTCAATTTTTATTAAATATTATTTTAGACTATATTTTCATGAGGATCAAACGTACAACACACGCGAACGAACTTCTGTAAATTTTGTGCAACTGCTGTATATTAGTGAAACATAGACGTACCACGCAGCTTTCAAAGTTGACTTTCAAGCATTCAATCGGTTGTAATCACAGCTGACGTTTTTCACTTTTTATAAAAAATTACTCACAGCTGACGTTTTTCAATTTTTATACGAAAATCTTCATATAATCAAACCGCATTGCTCGTACGTACGACATGCACCAGTTTTTTTTCTTGTATGATTAACCAGTGAACGGCTGTGCATCATGTATCCACGTTATTACTGCTGAGACTTCTGCATGCTAATAATGCCGCATCGATAAACGACATCTAAAAGACATATTATCACCGTTGTATACGAACAACTCGCAATGTATACCAGATGGCTCTCAAGTGTTATCAAGTAACGACATGATGGTTACTGACCAGTAGCATCTCTAATAAAGAAAATGAAAGGCGGACCAAACAAAACAAGGACTTGGGCGACATGTTTCACGAATCCATGCGAATCGACACAACACTATGATTCAAACTTTGCTAAGGGCCAGTCCAAACGAGAAAAATTAAATCGAAACAAAGTAAAAAAAAGAAGCGAAACGCAGAACTAAAAAACAGCCGAGCCTGTAGGGTCAGAAATAATAGAAGCTAGCAAAAGCAGCAGAAATCCCAATAAACGCCGTTTTGCCTTTTCGGTTTTTCCGTATAGTCTAAGCGAAACCGTTTAATTTTATCGAAATGGGGGATAAACAGCGCGAAGAGGAACACAGGATGGCCGGTTCGCAAACATAGGGTGGGTGGGGTAGTGCGTGAGGCTGCAACGGGCGCTTGTCCACCGTCGAAGCAAGCAAAAAAAGGTATGGTAAAACCAAGGGGTGGCTATGCGAGAACCCAGAGGCTCACGACGTGGCCGTGGCGTATAGCAGGTGCCACCCAGTAGTCCAACGACTGCCGAGAAACAACCATGACCAGAACACAACTTGTAGAGCACTCCCGGGGAGCGAGGTGGACCGCGAGCACCGCCTACTCTCAGGGGTGCGCCGGGTGTGCGAGTCGGGTGCACTCGGCAGCATCGTTTGGTGCATTCGCCGCGAGTTGATGTGCTGTGGCGGTTGAAGTTTTCTGTCAAGTTGCGCCGCGGGTTTTAGGGAGAAAGATCAATCATTTTCAAGTTATTCAGATATTTTGGATATATCGCTTGGAACGAACCGTCGTTTTCCTATAAAAAATCCAAGGCTCTTCTTCTATTTTCAATTTTTGTTTTCAGTTATGTTTTCCTCGTTTGGACTGTCCCTACGTGTTTTTTTGTACTGGAGCGTACATGGAGAACCCTAAAGAGGTAAAACTCTTCGGATATTTTCGCCTTTATTCCCTCGCATTCGACGAAAAACAAATCGTCGCCATCAATGTCTGTAATGTAACTCCGGAATGTGAATCATGTAGATTTCGATCAGAAGCCGAACCACGCAGTACTCACTTATTATACTTCGTTGCAAAGCGCGATGATGCGAAAACTAACTCCATCAATATAATTTTAGGCGCCAATGGTGCGTGATAATTTACGAAAATACAAAAAAAAACGCAAAAGAAAGGCCAAACCTATACCTGACCTTGGCAACCCCTGACCACTCCGCCCTACACCACCGCCGTCCGCTCACATCCAAACCGGCACGTATCCCGCCGCCCCTAGCGTCGAACGCCTCGAAAGGCGACGACGTTATTTATTTACTCATCTCCCATGTGTTTTTTCGTCAGTCTGACAACCGCGATAAAACAAAATTAAGAAAAATCAGCCAAACAACTCCACCCAACCCAACCCGTGCACATTCAAGAAACACAAAAAAAACAACAGCAGCTACGAGCAGCAGCGAAAAAACTAGCGAACACCCACCACCCAAGGAACGAGACGAAGGAAAAGGAATAATACGTCTCCCGTTGTGTCCCCCCCCCCCCCGCCCCTCTCCATCCCTCGTTCTCCCTCCCTCCCTCTCGCCAGCCCGTTCGGAGGCTCTGCCACAGGACTTGCTGCTATGTAATACTGCATGGTGCACGCACGCACTACAACTCAACCATCCCCACGCATACCGCACGATATTCCACCCCCTACCCTTGCAGCTTGCCTGCCTCGAGGGGCGCTTCCCTTAAGGGGGAAGGGAGATGGAGGGGGGGGGGGGGATTCCCTGGCCCCGCATCTTCATTACCTTGTAAGGGGATTGGGGGGGGGGGGGTCGCACGTGACAAACCATGCCATCCCCTACCCTCGCATCTTGCTTGCCTTATGGGGGAAGAGGGATGAGGGGGGGGGCGGGGGGGGGGGGGGGCATTTCTTTCTCTGGCCGAGCGGGCTACAATGTTTCCGTTGCTAACGCCGTGTTTCTTCTGTTGCTACGATTCTCTTCGGATTCTTAGCTAAAACTACTTTTGTTCTTCGTTTCGCGCTTCGCCGGTAGATAATCAGAAGAGATGCCGAAAACGAAAAGATTGAACCTTTGTTTTTAGTGTAACTGCTGCTGCAGCTGCTGCTGCTGCTGCCCGCTGCAGCTGCTGTCGCTGCTGGTTAGCTACTGGTCGGCCTCTCGGGCCGTGATACATGATGCGCTTATATCCTTGTACCCGCCCCGTTTTTTTTCTTACAAAACTTGGGGTAACGGGTGGGGAAGGGGGAAGGGAAAACAAAAGCCAAATGTGAAAAGCCGTCCCGCCAAAACACTCCGTGGGTCTCTTTATTTCTCTTCCTATGCGTACCCCCCTCTCTGCTTATCTCTCCCTCATTACGTTTCTCTTCTCTCGCTGTCTCCGTACCTATCTCGCCTTATCTCTCCCACGTGATGCAAGATACAGCCAAAGAAGCAGAACCAATAAAACCAATAAGCCAAATCAACCATTCAACCAGTGAATCAGCCAATCAACCAGCCAACAACAAACCAGCCAATCGCAATGCTGCAGCGCAAACCCTCATCGCCACCCTTCTTCCACAGCCAATCATCGGAACAACAGCATTAAAAGCGAGCGAGGGATAAAAAGAAACTTCAAGAGGACAAGGTTAATGCTCTTCGGCCCCCCGCCCCCGCCCCCTCCCTCCTCCCCAAGGAAGCCGTAACTTCCGCTGGAAACCCATCAAGAAAAAATGCTTCCCAGCTAGTAAGGACGCCGTCGCCAAATCATCTGCGACCCCCCCCCCCCCCCGTCCCCCGTCCCTCTTACCAAAGACACGCACGCGAGACACGAGAAACCGCGATAACTGAAACCGCCAGGCGCGAAATATTCCACCCCTCTCCCCGGATTCGAGAGAGAACGTAACGCCATCAATAATCTTGGGAAACCCTACAACACGATTTGTTTGCCCCGCACACGGGGGACAAGTCACGGCAGCAGCAAAAAATCTTCGTGAGGACTCCGAAGAACAACTTCAACATCAACAAAAACGAGCCATCCCCCCCCCCAAAGAGCGACTCACTACCCTTTCACCCCTTCCTTTCTCATCCTTTGTTCTATCCCTTTTCCCCTTGGGAATGACAAATATCAAAACCCCCCTTTTTTTTGTTTCTCTCTTCCCTAGCAACCAGACTTATTTGCGGGTCGGGAAACCTTTCACGGGTCGGGTGGGAATAGTGATCCGACTCGACCCGACCCGACCCGACCGGATCCGTGAGATTTGGAAACCTCCGGACCCGTTTCGGATACCGCTTGACCCGATCCGACCCGACTCGATCCGCGAGAGGATGGAAAGACCTCTTGACCCGACCGGACCCGCGGGTCGGGGTCATGCATGACCCGTAAGAAGCCCTGCAAGGTGATTTGCTTTCTTTCGTCGTACCTTGACCGCAATAAAATTCAAGAACGTCCCTCACTTTTCTTACCCCTTCCCTTGAACAAACTCAAAAGTTCACGAGCGAACGACTCTTTCTCTCTCCTCTGTTAATCTCTTTTAATCTCTTTTCCTTGAAAACAAAAAAAAGACAATTTCGACCTCCTCCCGTTGAACAAAACTAAAAGACTTCGAACGCAACCCCCGATAGAAATCGGAAAAGCACGCTCGAAGGATTCGGACCGGATTGCGCGCTCATGCGGCCAGGATCTCGTCGGTGTAGATATCCATGGGCGGGCACGAGCAGATCTGGTGACGGAAGGGGGGTGGGGGTGGAAAAAAACGAAGAGAGAGGTGGGGGGGGGTGACGAGAGACAGAGGGAGACAGAGAAATATCAGCGCGAAGGGTAAGGGTGTGCATTGGAACGAATAGAACTTCTTTTTTAGCGAGGAAATAAGCAACAGAGTCAATAATCTACGCCGACAGGTTTGTCCCGCGCAGAGCTCTCACCCCCTCTAACGCGATACGCCTTCGCCACTCAACACCAAAACCACACAGACAAAAGCAACACCACAACCGCAACAAAACGACCAACGCCAACACCACACCGATTGCACCCACACAACAAACCACCTCAGACACCGACTGCCAACAATAACCGTCACCACTGGCACCCCCACCGACAACAGCAACATCAACGTCATTACTCATTAACGACAACAACCGTAACAACCACCACCCACGAGCAACACCAATAACACAACAACTACACCAACACGTACGACCAATAACACCACCGCCCTTAGCCTCCCCTACCTATCGACCCCTCCCCACCCCCCCCCCCCGCCCCTCTTTACCCCCCCCGCTACCACACATGCCCTACTTCCCCATCCCCCCCCTCCCTACACCTCCCCCCTTAGCCTCCCGCCCACGCGTCCCCTATTCCCCCCTGTCCCACCCCTCTCTACACCCACCTCCGCCTATGAAATGCAGTACCCAATCGGTTGCGGTCTCCGTTCACGTTGTCGACCGTTCCGATTGACCCCCCCTAGCCCCCCCCTAATGGTCAAATAACTAAGGCAAGCAACACATGAGTACCGCCCCCCCCCTCCCCCCCCATAACATGCCCCCCCCTACCCCCCCCCCCCCCCACACCCGTGCCTGCCTAACCCCCCCCCTAACCCAGCCCGTATATCAATGCTAGTACCTAGTACTCACAAGGTTGCGGTCTCCGTGTACGTTGTCGACCCTTCCGATGGTGGGCCAGAACTTGTTTGCTTTCACCCAGGGTGCGGGGAAGGCGGCTGTGGTGCGCGAATACGGCTTGTCCCACTTGTCCTCGAAGCACATCTCCCACGTGTGCGGGGCGGCCGTCAGCGGGCTGACAAAGAACAAGAACCAGGAACAAGAACAACGATAAGAACGATAACGAGAACGATAACGAGAACAAGCATGAGGACAACGCCAAGAACGTGAGCAATGACAAGAACAAGAAAACTGAACAAGAAAAGTAACGAGAACAAAAGCAAAAATGTGAACAAAAAATAAGAACGTCTCGTACCAACAAAAAAATGTGATTGTAATTATAACTAGATGCTACGACAGATATGTCGCTTTCAAATGACGAGAATGACGAGAGCCAAGTACCAATCATGACGGAACAAGAAACATAAGAAGAACGAAGACCGAGAACAAAACCAAGAACATGAACCAAGACAACAACAACAAAAAAAAACCGGACCGAAAAAAAAGAAAACACAACACAACCAGGAACAGGGAACAAGAACAACGGCAAAATCAAGGTCGCGGGCGAGTACGGTTTGTCCCACTTGTCCTCCGAGCACATCCCCCACGAGAGTGGGGCGGCCGTCAGCAGGCTCGAAAACAACAATGAACAAGATTTGGGAGTCTGCCGCCCTAAACATGAGCAGGTCCCAACTGCACCAACGTTGTTGATAAAAAATACAATAAAGACGTCAGCTGTGAGTTCGACAAAATATAGGGTCGAAACTGATCTTAACACCGGTCGCTCGTGTTTACACACGTATTATCCTTTGAATAACAAGAAGTTTAAAAGGCTTGCCACGCGCGACACACTGCACGAATCGCGCCCAAACCTCCGGCGATGTGACCGCATGAGTCGAATTGTGCCCATCTCATCTGACATTTCGGATAAAGGTGCGAGCACGAAGAGGGGAGCCCGAAGAGAAAAAAAAGAACGACAATTATATGTATACATTTATGACTCCTACAGACGTTTTTTTAGCTACTTGCAAAAGTACAATTGGGTCGATTTTGCACGAGGAAAAAACGCGGTGTTGACACAAGATTAGCAGCCGCCGGGAGGGCACAGGTGTGCTCCTCTATTGTTACTGTACCTGTCCTCCGTCTTGACTCGTCCTTCGGCGATGTCGTCGATCTCTTCCCGGATCTTGATCATCGCCCAGCAGAACCTAAACAAAACAACAAAACAACAAAACAACGCAGGGACATGTCTGAGATTGCACGTGCATTTTGGAAGTATGGGATTGTATGCAGCCGTATTGAATGCTACAGTACGAGTACGGAGGCGTGTTCGGCAAGGGAGTACAACAGTCCATGTTACATAGAGATATATATTGAAATGACAAATAACCGTGGAGAGAAGAGGTTTCGGTTTAGGCAATTGGTCAAAAAAACAAAAGTGCACATGGACATAAATGAGGCGCGCAGGGGGGGGGGGGTACTCGTTTCATGCATGGCCGTAGTCGTAGGACTATAGGTCCATGCATTCCTGCAAAGCCGAGACGGAGCACGTCGGGGTTTCACGGACCAGGCAGACATCGCGTGCGCCAAGCGGAGCGCTGTGAGGTGTTCGGCGAGTCGCACGAAGGGTGAGCTGCTTCCCACTCAAAATTAACAAAATGACCACTTGCGAGGCGGACTTCCGCGCACCTTGTTCGTATTTTCTTGCATATGGGATGACAGCGTCGGATTAATTTACTCACTTGCTGGTGTGGCCACTGGGGCGAAGGGGGGGGCGGGGGGCGGGTGGGGGAGGGGGGGGGTACAAAAATGCCAAAAACACGGACAGAGCTATACGGCAGTCCCCGAAAACTAAATTAACCCTTTTAGCATCGCACTTCCGACATGGGGACAAAACACTTGAAAATTAAGACAGCAAAAAAATAGGGCTTGAAATGAGTTAAGGCCAGTTCTTAAGGAGCACGAAAAAAACACGAAACAATCGTGACAAGAAAAAAAAAAAAACTCGCACTTGTCGCGAAACGTGGTATTTGTCAGGAATCCGCCCTTTTTTCAATTGGTTTGACGCTTTCACTAAAATTGTCGTCGACATCCCTGACCAAAAAAATCAACAACGCGATTTTGTTTCTCGAAAAACGTGACATTGCAGAACTTCAAACTGTCAGGAATCGTAACTTTATTTTATGTCAGGATTCGCGATTTTTTTTTTCGTTCGATAGGAATGGCCCTATAACTCCTTTAGTGCCTCCTCCGTTCTCCAGTTATAACTTGTTACCTGTCTAGCTCCGCCTTGTCCTCTGACTCCGTGGGCTCGATCATCAACGTTCCGGGCACGGGCCACGACATGGTGGGGCTGTGGAATCCGTAGTCCTGTAAGAGGCATAATCCATGTTATTGTAGTCATCATCGCCGTGGCCGAAAGAAGGGTAAGGAAGAGGGAAGGGGGAAGAAGAAGGGAAGAGGGGGGACAACAAAGGAAGAGGGGGGGACAAGAAGGGAAAAGGCGGGAGAAGAAGGGCAGGGGGGGGAGAAGAAGGGAAGAGCGGGCAGGAGGGGGGAGGGGGGGACGAGGAGCAGAAACAGGAAAATGGAGGACGAGAAAAGGAGCAGGGGCAGAAAGGGGAGGAGAGAAGAGGCGGGGGGGGGGGGGGAGGTCAGCCAGCTGGTGCATGAGAGGGCAAGGGTGAGGGTAAGGATAGAAGTGAAAGCAAGGGCAAGGCTGAGCGTGGGAACAACGGAAACAGAAAAACTAGGAACATCGGTCGCAGAACTGGCTTCACCCAGATTGCAAGGGGTCTCCATATATATTATCCCCCTTACATTGAAACTAAATGATGTCCTACAACATTACACGAGCAAATTATTCTTCACTACCCCCCCCCAAAAAAAAATATACTAAATATATTTTGGTGCGATGTAAATCAGAAACTCGATCTTTTCAAGGATGCGGTGGCTTCAAATACTAACGGAAACAACGGTGGAGGACGGGGGGGTACGTACAGTACCAGAGCATGACGAAAACAATCACGTTTGGCGCCGGCTGCAGCAAAACATATACCCTACCAAAATGCACCGTTCAAAGATTCGCAACAAATAACACCAGGAAAATATCAAGGGTTTTCACGGATCATGATCAGACCCTCAGGCCGAGTCCGGACGTTTGAAAAACTCGCGGGTCGAGTCGGGTTGGTTCGCGAGGTGTTTGGAATATCACGGACCGGGCCCGGTGGTTAACTCTGACCCGGTCCGACCGGCGAGAATTGACACCGTGGCCCGGCCTGACCCGCGAGAATTGGCCTGATCCCTGGCAATTATTGAATCACCTGCAGACGCTTGGCCACATCCTCCTCGACGATGCCGGCGCTAGCCTTGAAGGGACGGAGGTCGACGATGAACTCGTGTGCGCTCAGGCCTTCTCTTCCGCGGTAGAGCACGTTAAAGTGGCCGTCCAGCTTGGCGGCCATGTAGTTCGCGTTCAAGATGGCCAGCTGAGAAACGTAAAAAAAAGGGGACAAGGCCAGGAACCAAAAACAAGACCAAGAGCAACAGCCGAACGTCAGGAGGTGAGCGGCCGGAATAAATAATCCAACGTAAACCAACGGAGCCAACAAAAAGCTAACCTTGCCTGAGTGGACTTCTTGAGGCCAGGCTCCCCGGGAATTTTGACGTATATCCAAGAGATGGGGCAGTACGTGCGCATCTCCACGAATGACCCCAACAAAAACAACAGTAACCTAACCAAAAAACTCAACCTACAGTACCCTAACTTATAGCCCAACGTACAGTAACGTAATCCAACATACAACCTAAGCTATCTATATATTAGCTTATGACCCAAGTTAACTTGCCTGGATTAACTTGGGTGAGTTGACTTGCCTGAGTTAACTTGCCTGAGTTAACTTGCCTGAGTTAACTTGCCTGAGTTAACTTGCCTGAGTTAACTTGCCTGAGTTAACTTGCCTGAGTTAACTTGCCTAAAGATAACTTGCCTAGAGTTAACTTGCCAGAGTTAACTTGCCTAGAGTTAACTTGCCAGAGGTAACTTGCCTAGAGTTAACATGCCAGAGTTAACTTGCCTGAGTTAACTTGCCTGAGTTAACACGCCTGAGTTAACTTGCCAGAGGTAACTTGCCCAGAGTTAACTTGCCAGAGGTAACTTGCCTAGTTAACTTGTCAGAGTTAACCTGCCCGAGTGGACAGATCGAGGCTGCGCTTCCCAAGCATCATGACGGACATCTAAGAGATGGGGCAGGATGTGCCCATCTCCACCAAACAGCAACCTAACCGAACATACAGTAACCTAACCCCATAACCTAACATATAACCCAACCTACAGTAACCCAACCTAGCATACTTCGAAGTATAACCCAAGTAGACTTGCCTGAGTGGACTTCTTGAGGCCAGGCTCTCCGAGCATCTTGATGTACATCCAGGAGATGGGCAGGATGGCAGCGCTGCCGAAGGGGGCGGCGGCGATGGCTCCCGTGCTCTTTGAGACGGTACCAGCTCCCTCCCCTCCGGTGGGCATCACCTTTTTTGAAAAACAGACGAAAAAACACGAGAATCCAAACGAAAACACGCACACAAGAAAACAAAAAAAAAACAAGCAGACGGAAGCAAAACGATATAAAAACATGACAAAAACGGCAAAAAAACGACACAAAGAAAGGAAAAAAAACGCAAAGGCAAAATGACGCCCATGCTTTTACTAGAGACAGTACAGACTCCCTCGCCTCCGGTGGGCATAACCTTTTTTGTTGTCGTTATGACGAACAAACTGAAAGACGAAAAAAACAAACGGAACCGAAACAACACCACCAGGTACCCGGCATATACGTATGTACGTTCGTGCAAAAAAACGAAAGAAATGAAAAATGAACGAAATAATGGTCCCCTTTTCTTTACTTCTCCCGTGATATTTTCGACGGTACCGGCTCCGTTGCCTCCGGTGGGCATCAGCTTTTGGTCGTGTACTTGGGACGAGCAAGAAAAAAGTCGAAAAAAAGTCGGAAAACAAAAAAAAAAACTGAAAAAAAACGTTGAATATTGTACGAAAAAGGAAAGCTGAAAAACCCCGTATAATACGAAAAGGAAAAAAAAAAGAAGGGGAACATGACAAAATGAAATGACTACAGTATACAGTACCTGGTACGAAGTATGTCTTTACGAACAGACGCAACATAAAAATAAAAACACGCGCACATCACGCAAACACGAGCAAAACACATTTTCGACACTCAAAAGACCATACCCTCCGACGGTGACCGAAAAACGCGCGTAAAAAACGACTACACACAAGCACGAAACATTGTCGAAACAGCGTAAAAAAAAAACGTACCGGGTGACCGGGCAGGAACGGCGCGAGGCGGGGGACAACACCAATCGTCCCCACCCCGGGCCCGCCTCCTCCGTGCGGGATGCAGAAGGTCTTGTGGAGGTTCAAGTGGCAAACGTCAGCGCCGATGTGTCCGGGACTGGTAAGAGCCACCTGGGCGTTCATGTTAGCTCCGTCCATGTACACCTAAGGGCAGGCCGGGGCATAAAAGGGGCCGGGGATGGGGTGAGGAGCACTCAGTTGCTGCTTGAATTAGTCATTTTATGAAAATATTATAACGACGTCAGCTGTGAGCTCGACGAGTATAGGGTCGACAATATTAATAGTAAGTATTTTGACCATTTCGGTCATGCATCCGCCTTGGGATCGGCGGAGTACATTAATCCAACACAAAAACAATACATCTTCTGTAAAAACGAGAGGCCGGTGAGTATCACGCAGCTTGCGAAGATGAGTATCGACCATTAGATTCTACCGGACTCACAGCTAGCTGACGTATATACTTGAAATAGCTTTATCTCGAAAATAACGCGAGAAAAAATCGGGTCCGGTAGAACTAACAAAAAAGGCGATCCCCGCAATCAAACAAGCAAGCAAACAGGAAAACACCTAGAGAGTGGGGTTAAAAATGAACCACTAAAAGTTGAGCGAGCGGAAGAACGAAAAAAAAATACTGAAAAAAATCACGACGCTTTAGCGGTACTGGGCATCAAAAGAAGAAAGAGGGGGGAAGGGGGGAGGGGGGAGGGGGGGGGGGGGGCTCACCAATCCCCCATTGTCGTGCGTGATCTGGCAGATCTCCTTGATCCCTTCCTCGAACACGCCGTAAGTTGACGGGTACGTCACCATCAGTGCCGCCAGCTTGTCCTTGTGCTTGATCGCCTGGTGTGGTTTGCCAAAAGTTATCATGCCGCGTAGGTGTAATCAAGTCAGTGAAGTAGATACGGAGAGTAATGGACTTGAAACTAGGTACTAACATCAAACCGAAACCAAGACAAAAGATCTGGTATCTGCCTCTCCTTTCCTTCCCTCTTCGCGTTGATATGATATGATGATAGTGATGCACCACACTCCACCAGAGCCTAGACGGCACACGAGAAAGAGGGCATCCACGAGAGAGGCTTCCAATCAGCAAACAAAATACTCCCCCACTCCCCGCAAACAAACAACTCCCCCAACCTTCGCCCTAAGAGGTTCTTAAAATCCATGTCTCCCTTCCAGTCGCTCTTTGACAACGATCCCGTCTATGCCCGCCAGCACAGCCACCAACCATTCCACAACCCAACCCCAAAAAAACTCATCCAAACTCTAACCAAGCCAAACCAAATTAAATCAAAGCAAAGCAAGCAAAAAGAACGTCCCCGCCCTAAAACACAAGAAAAAAAACTCGCAAAAAAACAAGAAAAAAAATCTAAATCCCACCCAAACCAAACGAAATCAACACCAAATTACGAACGTCCCCGACCTGAAAAAAATAAAAAAATAACAGACAAAACGAACCAATTAACGATCAACAGCCCAACCAAACCAAACCAAATCAAATCTAAACCAAATCACAAACGCCCCACCCCCAAAAAACCAAACAAAAAAGTCCCGCAAAAAAAAGAAAAAGCAAAGTCACAAATAATTAAAAGACAAATGCACACACACACCTTCGCCCGAAGGTCCTCGATGTCGATGTTTCCCTTCGCATCGCTCTTCACAACGACCACCTTCATGCCTGCTAGCACGGCCGACGCCGGGTTGGTCCCGTGAGCCGAAACAGGAATGATGCACACGTTTCTGGCACCGTCATTGCGGCTGAGGTGGTACCCGCGGATGCACAGGAGTCCCGCGTACTCGCCCTGGGCACCAGAGTTGGGCTGGCCGGAACAGGCGGCGAAGCCGGTGATCTTGGCGAGGTCGTCGTGGAGGGTCTCGATCATTTCTGCGTACCCTCCGCATTGGCTGTAAGGGTTTCGATTTGAGAATGGGGCGGGATAGAGGGGGGGGGGGGTCGGCAGTATGAATTAGTAAAAAAAACATCATACGAATATTCAAGTATTATACTACACCAAGGTAGTCCAAGCATAACAGAACCTCATCATAATCATATTATACGAGCTATTCCACATGTGGGGCTGGCCTGAGCAGGCTGCGAAGATAGCTATCTTGGGCATGTAGTCGTGGAGGCTCTCGATCATCTCAAGCGTATCCTTCGCAATGGGTTCTTGGGGTTTCGATTTTGTTTCGCTGGATATCGGAGGGGAGGGTGGGGGAGGTGCGGGTATGAATATCGGTCGGGGGGAGGTTGTACATATGTCACAATACGGCACATAATGCTACAGCTGTGGCGCGCAAAATATACTAGTCTATAAACTCCTTGGGGCTGTTTGGTGTTACTTGTCGATATAATGGCGCGGGGGTCTGTGGCATATTGTTTCCTATGTAGCATTTACAAGAGTTGTGTCCCCCGTCCCAGCTTGCGATATCTCCGGGAGTTCAAGTTACAATTACATCCCGAACGGGCAGCTTCTTTGTAAAACAAAAAAAATATCGCGTAACGCGGAAGACAACAACAAAAACAAAACAAAAAAAACTGCACCAGATACCACTAACGGCTTGCGACACCTCTGGGATTTGAAGTGATAACCGCATACAGAAGGAGGAGCGTTGCAACACACAAGAAAAAAAAAAATCGTAAATCCTTACAAGACACAAAAACAACTGCACCAGGGACCTCGCCAACCAAAGGACGCGTGCTACGATAAGAGGTACGAAGTATATATTAAGGTATACCTTTTTTTGGCGAACATAGTTTCTGAATGACGGGGCTCTTAACCCAAAATCGTCGGAAATTTCCCATTTTTTTTGCATGATTCTCGTTGTGTATGTACCCTAGGGCATGTGATTTTTCAACCGGTAGCAGTTATATTTTCACTCCTTCATCACTGGAAACCGTATTTGGGGAAAAATTACTTGAAGTTGGTATAGAGGGATTTTCGGGAGGTGTTAACTGTTGAGGATATTAGTGTTTTTTTTTCATTGATTTTCTTTCTGTCCTGCCGACGACGCCATTTGTTAAGGAATTAGTGGGGTATTAGTCCGTTTGATCACTTGCAAAAGGTTAACCAATGGCTTACCCAAACTAAGCCTTATAACATAACGCCTTCACTGGAAACCGTCTCTGGGGGAGAAAATTACTTGAAGTTAGTATATAGAGGGATTTTGCAGAGGTCTTGACGCCTCCACCACTGGAAACCGTCTTTGCGGAAAAAATTACTTGAGCAAGTTAGCATAGAGATTTTGGGGAGATGTCTTCACTGGAAACCGTCTTTGAGGAAAAAACTACTTGAAGTTAGTATAGAAAGGGACATTGGGGAGGTCTTAACGCCTTCACCACTGGAAACCGTCTTTGGGTGAAAAACTTTTTGAAGTTAGTATAGAGAGGGATTTTGAGGAGGTCTTAACGCCTTCACTGGAAACCGTCTTTGGAGGAAAAACTACTTGAAGTTAGTATAGAGAGGGATTTTGGGGAGAGGTATCAACGCCTTCACCACTGGAAACCGTCTTTGGAGGAAAAACTACTTCAAATTAGTATAGAGAAGGATTTTGGGGAGAGGCCTCAACGCCTTCACCACCGGAAAACGTCTTTGGGGGAGAAAATTACTCGAGTAAGTTAGTATAGAGAGGGATTTTGGGAAGAGGTCTCAACGCCTTCACCACTGGAAACCGTCTTTGGCGGAAAAACTACTTGAAGTTAGTATAGAGAGGGATTTTTGGGAGAGGTCTTGACGCCTTCACCACCGGAAACCGTCTTTGGGGGAGAAAATTACTTCAGTAAGTTAGTATAGAGAGGGATTTTGGGGAGAGATCTTAAGCTCCCAAATTGAGGGTAGTATTAGAAAAAAAGTGGCGAACCTCCATCGTAGCACGCGTCGAAAAAAAAGGTGTAAGATTGAACGTACGGGGGGGTTTGTGGAGCAGGAACAGATATTAGTATATGTGAAGGGCATGTATGTTTGGGCATACTGTTGTATGAGAGAGCGAGTTGGTTGAGATGAACTGCCATTCAGGAGAGAGAGGACACGGCGGGCAGCACAAAAGCAAACCTAACGATGACAAGTGCTCACTGTGCGGGCGCGAAGGGGTGGATGTTGGCGAATTCAGGCCACGTGATGGGGATCATTTCCGAAGTGGCGTTGAGCTTCATGGTGCACGAGCCGAGGCTGATCATGGACGTGTTGAGCGAGAGGTCCTTGTTCTCGAGGCTCTTGAGGTAGCGCAGCATCTGGGTCTGCTCACGAAAAAAACGGAAGAAAAAAACGAATCAACAGGGCGGGCCGAACAAAGTTGAGCAAAATACTCGCGGCGTGTATTTGAGCTTCAAAGCAGCGCAATATCTGCGTCTGTCTTGCTTATTCGTTTGAAGCTGACAAAACAATAGACCGAAACCCCGCGCTCTAGCTCAATGGATTATTATTAGTGTTACTCTAGTCTACACCTAGACAATTCGATTCGATGCGAGTCGAGGAGGCAAGAGAGGGCTGAAGTATTCTCGCGATAAAAAATGAAGGCGGGTACCGTAGTGGGGAGGGGGGAGAAGAGCCTGCTTTATGACCCCGGATATGAGTTAGTACTAGGGAGGGAGAATGAGAAAGAAAAAAGAAAGAACACATCGGTGGGAATAGCAAAAAAGAAAGAGAAAACAAAAAAAGTGACCTTTGCCTTTGTAGAGCCTGTGTACCCATGTACACCAGGTACATGATCATCGTTGTTGATGTTGTCGTTGTTGCACTGACATTGATATCATCGTCATAATCTAACCCGAGGTCAAAATATAGCACATGTCGCACATATCAGATCCCTATCGATGATCTGTGTGATCTGTGCCTTTCAGCGCAGACAGATCCCTTGTCGATATGATCTGCATGACCTACGGATAGATAATGTTGCCGCGTGAGAGCCGGATGACCTGAATCATGTATAGCCCAGGTTTCCTATGTTGGATCCAAATTATACAGATCCTGCACAGTATATCGTAACGACAGATGTAGATTATATAGTTCATCTGTGTGATCTGTGTTTCAGGGCACCCCCGTCATGCAGAAAACGATTTTGCAAAAAAGTGCCAACTCTATCGAAGTGTAGCACGCTTCGTGTGGGTGTGACAAACCTCCGAGTGATGAGTATTGAAGACCGGGTGGGTCATGTAGTCGGACGTCCGCACCAGGTCGCCGGAGAAGCCCATCTTGGCGCTCGAAGCAGCGCTGTCCAGCGCAGAAGCCGGCACGTCGAAGCCTTCCAGCTGTAAATATTCCAAGAACAAAAAGGGGGCGGGGGAAACGTGAAGAGGACTTGGGAAAATTGAGACGAGGCGAGTTCGACTATTTCGTACCGCTGCTGCTGCTGCTACTACGAACACTGTCACCACCTCCATCGCCACGAGCACCAATCATCACTTCCCTCACGATCACCACCACCTCCCACCACAAATACCATTCTCCCAATAAAAACTCACCCATATAGTATATTACATTTACCAACAACGCAGCCTGCAAAGATGAGTATTGATCTGAAATTCGTCGAACTCACGGCTGACGTACTTGAAATATTCTCAATAAAACACCATCGCCATCTCCACCATCAGCATCAACCCCCCGGCCACCACCACTCCACCATTACATCCACCACCACCACCACCACCAGCAGCAGCACTACCACAATTAACACCACCACTACAAACAACATAAAGACGCGCGTACGTAAACAAGATCAATGTGTTACCTCCAACACGTTACCTCTCAATACTTGGTCATGCATGATAACTATTATAACAGCATTATAGCATAGCGTCACTATATACTAGGTGTTGACTCACGAAAACTTACTGAAAACGGATGGCCGATGCATTACGCAGCTTGCAAAGATGACCGACACAAGTATCGACCCTAAATTGGTCGAAGAACTCACAGCTGACGTTGTTAGAACAATCCCAAAAAATGTCACTGGCCTGTACACTCCATGCAAAAGACCAAGCGATAAAAGACTGCGCTGTAAACTCCTTTTCGCTGGTCGGTGTTACTTGCCGGTTACAAGGGCGGTGGCTAATGCTTTTTGCTTTGATTTTTACAAGAATTTTGTCCCCGAGCTGAGACACCCCCACCACCTCCCGGGGGGGAAGCTTGTACCAATACTAACAGTCTGGGTATAAGTATAAGACAATTTTCCTATGTATAGCTCAATGAAAACGTGGCTTATATTTCGGGTCCATACGGGCAGAAATAATACTCACGAGAGCGACGACATCCTCCTGGATGATGGACTCTCCGAAGTTGAGGCCGACGGTGGACGAGTCGATCACGCGCACATTCACGCCTTTCGCCTCGCACGCTGCGGCAACTCCCTCCGATGTCTTGCCTTTAGCACCAACGTCGACTGAAAAGCAGCAGTAGAACAAACGTCTTGGTTTGGTTACCGTTATTACACTGTTGAAAAGGTTTTACTGCTGTGTGCGTTGTCTTCAAATCAAAGCGTTCTTTCTAAGTACCTTTAATAGCTACTATTGATATTGTTAATATTGAGAACATTTTCATGAAACTATTCTAACGACGTCAGCTGTGAGTTCGACGAATTTAGGGTCGATACTCATCTTTGAAAGCTGCATTGTCGGTATTTGCATACTATAATACTTTGTATGTGGATGCGTTTTTTTCACTCAATGGGAGGGATCCTGTTATTTTGTTTTGTTTTTAATTTTTATATTTTGTTTTGTCTCCACTATAATGGTTGGTGTTTGCTCATGTTTACGCTGGCAACATCCACAGGAGTCATGTATATTCAACGAACACAACATCTCTAAAAGCGAGTCGCCGGTGGAGGGGATACAACAACTCAACAGGAGAAGCTCCGCAGGGAACCCCTTACCCCCTCTTTACAGCTGCACCGACGACTTTTTGGGGAAAAGACTTGGAATTAGTGTGGAATATGTTTTCCAACAAATAACCAGGTTAAGAGCCTCGGCAGTCACCATGACCATGCCATCACATATCTCCATTTTCTATACTTTGCTCTCCACATGTTGATCGTGGTGAGGACGACAAAAAATCCTCACTTCCCATGCATTATCATAGTTAATTGTGGTCATTTTTTTTTTTTTCTCACACTTTTACTTCCCAGCTTCTGGACAAGTCCTGTCACAGGTAGGTGCCGTCCCCCTGTCCCCCCCGGTTCTTGCCTTCAATTTTTATCGCCCATACGTTTCAGCAATCTCACTGCTCGCCGGTTTTTCATCGCGTGTCGCTAACTCACGCTCTCGCGCGTTCCGCAAGTCAATTTGTGCACAAGAACAAGTCCCAACAAATTTATACGAGCATGCACTCGGCGGGAGCTCGAGCTCACGAAACTGACCTAAATACCAGGCTCGAGGATAACCTGATACGCCACCGGGGCGACCAATATAGCTCACCTGAGAAGGTGTCGAAGAACGTCCCGGTCGGAACCCCGTACCCCGCCCCTTTAAGAGCCTCGGCCGTGACCGAGGCCATGCCATGGATGCGCTCGGCGATAGCCTTCACGCCCTCCGGCCCGTGGTAGACTCCGTACGAAGCCGCCATGTTGGCTAGCAAAGCCTGAGCCGTGCAGATGTTAGAGGTAGCCTTGTCGCGCCTAGCATCGTTGGTTTTTTTTGGTTTTAGTAGGAGGGAGGGGGGGGGTGGGACGGGGAGGAGACGGGGGAGCGGGCGGGGTTAATCGCTGCGATCCACGATACAAGAGTGGAAACAAGTTCCCTGTTGATACTATAACACAATTTCCCACCCTCCTTCTGCTGCTTCTTGTGTCCTCTCCTCATGGGCTGTTCCTGCATCGGCATGACCATGTGGAGGGCGAGGGGGCATCGCAGCTATCGAAGACGACCAACCCCCTCAAACAATCCCCCACACTACCTCCCGGAAACCCAACCCTCCACCTCCCCCAACCCCAGCATATTACACTTCAGCCCCGACCATCCCCCCCCCACCCCCTACCCCACCCCACTCCCTTCCCCCAATCGACTCTTCGCCCCCCCTGTACTCCCCCCCGCCCCCACTGGATACCAGGGTCAATGGTCTCAAGACTACGGCTAAGAATGAGTACACCCCCCGCCCTCCCTCTCCTGCTCCGTCTCGAAAGGGACGCGTGGCCAGCGGTCAAACTAACAAGGCCAGCAACAAAGCCCCCCCCCCCCTTCCCTCAACAACTTCTTCCTTTACGTCACCTGATGTGCTGTTCGCGGGTCTGCATGGCCATGCGGAGGGCGGGGGCACCGCGGCTGTCGACGGTAACACCAATGATGCGGCCCGACATGCGCCGTGAGTACGACAGCTTAGAGGCCATGAACGCTGCGTGGGGGCCTCCGTAACTGTCGTAAAGTGATAATTGCGTTGTGGGGGCGGTGGGGGGAGAGGGGGGACGAGGAGGGGGGGGGTAGGAGCCAATTCAATAAGGTTGTGCAGGTAACTGCCAAAATGTGATGGCGTTATGGGGGAGGGGGGGGGGGGGGGTTCGTTTCAACAAGGCTTGTAACGGAGGGGAGAGGGAGGGGGGCGGGAGGGGTGGGACGTGGGTGGAGGGATCGTTTCAATAAAGTTGGTTGGGGGCCGCCGGAAAGGTCACCAAACGCACGGCGAAAATACAAAACCGTCACAAAAAAACAGAAAAAAACGCTTCTTACCCGAGGGGAACTCCGAATCACTGCGCCGAGCCGACGGCAACATCGACGCCAAAGTCTCCCGGCGGTTGGAGCACACGCACCAAAACCCAGCCGAAATACAGGGCCAAAATACAAGAAAAAAAAAGCTACAAACCGCGACAAAAAAAAAAGTAAACGCCTCTCACCCGAGGGGAACTCCGAATCGCTGCGCGGAGCCGACGGCAATGTCGACGCCGAAGTCTCCCGGCGGCTTGAGCATCGTGAGAGACATGAGGTCCGTCGCAGCCACCACGAGAGTGTCCGACTAGAACCGAGGCAAACACAAAATACAGAGACGGCGAGGGTACGGGTGGGGGATAGGGGGTGGGTGTGGGGAGGGTGTAAGAGCTAGTATACGTGAGCTACCTCAAGGTTGCCGAGTGAGCATCGCAAGCCGAGATGTGTACATGCTTTCTTTAATTTCTGCTGTCGACATTTTACTGGCGAAGCGTGCTATACCGCTTTTGATAGAAAAAATGCACCATATTGTAATTCAGCTACCGTATTCTTCGTGTACAGACTATATACAAGGTTCCCCTGCAGGGTGCGTGGTTGTTGGCTTCCTTCAAGTCCCGGGCGTTTCGCGAGTAGAACAGGGGGGATGCAGGCTTTCCTATGTACGAGGTACGATAACCAGCTGCAAACGCGAAAAAGCTTTCGAAAACGGAAGAAAAGACGACTTAGCCACCGCGCAAATAGGGCATGTACCACCGACCAGCCCAAATCAGTGTACCCGGTAAGGTGTTTTTTTTTTTCTTTTGTCATGCTTCATGCTACCACGTTTTATTACCGGTCTTGCATATGCTACTCTGTCCACACGCCATACACGGGTATTGAGTTTGTCGAATTCTCACCGCGTGCGCCTTCTCGACGAACGCCTCCGGGCTGATGACCTCCCCGTACGTGTTGGGGTACTGGATCAGGGCCCCGCTGTAGTCCTTCCCCGTGAAGTCGGCCTTGGTGGGGTCACCCACCTGGCGAAAAACAAAAACATGGATGCCAAGTACAGGGGCCGGTTGTTATCGCCAAGAAGAAACGCACACACGTAAAAACAATGTTAACGAACAAACACTAAAATAAACGCAGAAAAAACAGGAAACGCAAAAAAAACGAAAAGAACAAAGAGGGAAAAAAAAGAAAAAAAAACACTTGAGCAGGGCACCGCTTACAATGTCCTTCCCCCATGAAGCCGGCCTTTTTGTTGGGTTTACCTACCACGCGAAGAACAACCGTGGATAGCAAGTGAACAGGCCGAACATCGTCGAGAAAAAAAAAAAAAAAAACAGAACAAACAACACGAACACACCGAAAAAAAATAAAAATAGAAAGAATTACCGTCCTGCCCGACCTGTGAGAACTCAAACACCACCCGACCAGACCCAACCCGACCCGACCGGCAAGATTTCCGAAAAAAAATTCTCTGACCCGGCTGGCGGTCATCGGGATAAGACACCGAGAAAAAAAAACGTTGAATTGGGCAAAACCGGGAAGGCGTACGACAACTCACTACGATGTCGAGGTTGATGGCAGCACCGCGGGTCTGCACGAGCGCGATGGTCTGGGGGTGGCAGTCATCCGACACGAAAAACTTATTCCGCTTTGCCCCCTTCTTCAGACCGTTGCACCTTTTTTTTTTCATTTTTTTTGGGGGGGGGCGGGGGCGGGGGCGGGGGGAGGGAGTCGGGGGTCAGGTACGGCGGTTATTAGTATTTTACGAGAAAAAAAAAAATCGAAACACGTCAGCTGCTACTTGTTACTGCGACCAATTTAGCGTCGATACTAATCATTTTGAAAGCATTTGAAAGCTGCGTGATACACCGGCCGACGCTCGTCTTTACATGTAAACGTACTATTATCAGTATACGACTCCTATGGATGTTGTATCCACCGCCAACTAACAGAAGGGGCGCGCGCGCGGCTGTTCGGCTGTTGCAATATCATGCCGCGCGTTCTGTCAGAGATCTCCTCGGATTGTAGCTCGGGTAGATAGATGGCAGCATGCCACGGCATGAGAGCGGTCAAATCGCCATGTCCCGGCATACTAACAGCCATATATTGCCCACAACAAATAAGGGCCATGAGGCCTGCTTCGGCTTGTCACGGTGATCTTGAATCGGAATACCCCCACTGTACTGTGCTGTAATTGCTTGTTGGTGTAGCTTGCCTGAAAAGCTGTTCTCGATTTTATATTAGTTTTTTTTTCCACCCCATTTATTATGCTTGCACTACTCTCTCTCGCCCTCCCTCCCAGTAGTAGTATAACTCAGATCAGCGGTCATATAGCGGGCCCTCCTGCCCCCTCCCCACTACGGTACATGCCTTTATGTTTACTGCGAGAAGAATTTAGCATTTTCTTCCCTCGTCGATTCGCGTCGAATTGTACCTACCCATGCTGCTAGGCGTTCTCAGCAGTTAGTTATCCTATTTTTGCATTTCTGCAAATAAAGTCGATCTCACAACGGTGGGAGTTACTAGGACCAACGATAGTAGTATTCGAAGATAACCGCTAGATAGGCCACCGGGGCGACCGGTTCTATATAACTCACTAGATAGAGATGATCAATCAGCGATCAGCAGAAGGAGGAGCACGTCAGCTTCACAAAAATATTTGTCAGTCATGTATCAACAAGACCGCTTTTCCAGTTGACGGCGGCAAACGATCAAAACAACAACGGAAACAGAGGCACCACCGCAACAATAAAAAACGCCTTCCACAGCGCCTGTACTTCTCCATAGAGTCTTCTCGGGGAAAAGAACAACCCGCCGATGCGATACTGGGACGAAAAACACCACTGGTTTCTTACGTGGATACCGTCTATTACTTACTAGGACCTTCGCGTGGCGCAGCTTCACAACAGGAACGATTTTTCCCCTCGTTTTCCATGTCGAAACGTGTTTCCCTGTTTTTTGGTACACCCTCCCCATCCATGCTATATGTCAGACCAAAAAGAGTGTGTGTAATACAGCGTCAGTGTGTGTACTCTCACTCGTACCTATTTTTCCCCTCGTTTTCTATGTCGAAACGTGTTTCCCTGTTTTTTGGTACACCCTCCCCATCCATGCTATATGTCAGACCAAAAAGAGTGTGTGTAATACAGCGTCAGTGTGTGTACTCTTACTCGTACCTATATTACTTGCACGAGCGCAAACTATGTCGATGTGCCCGAACTCGTATACTACCACCCTCCTCGAGGCCGGGGACGAGGCCACTCGTAATGCTGCTGTATGGCTTTTTCTGGCGCAGTAATCGTAATCACTACCTCTTCGTTTTAGCCATGCGTGCTCTTGTCATGTCTATCCATGTACGCACGTACCTACCGAAATTCAATAATGAAATGCACTACTACTATGATATCATACCTACCGCGGTACCATGGGGATTTTCTTACAGCAAATAGTCTTTGTTTCGGGACAAATAATTTGGAAATACTATCTTGCCCAGTTATATTTCATCAGTCTCTCCATATATCAACATCTGAAGAGTAACATTAGAGTACCGTTCAAAAGACAAAATTTTTGCGCACTTCTCGCTTGTCTCGCTCAGCCTCCATCCGCGTTCACGTCGAGGTGCGCAACGAAAAAAAAGGCAGAGGGTGAGGGGCGTTTGAGCCGCCCCCTGAAGACGGCGCTCGAACGAAGCGATTCGACCGAGAAATTCCAGTTCCAAGAATCCCATACTGAGGCCGGGACGAAAAAAACTCCTGACCAAATCCCTGTCCCCTAAAAAAAGAGAATCAATACACCGGTGACTAAAGAAGGCCACAAATTTCAAAATTCCCGAAGATCCCAGCCAAACTTTGCCTGAACGGTTGTCTATGGATCCAATTTGGTACAACTATTTTTTGAAACTTTCCAGAATTCCGGAAAAAAACGACGTCTCGCGGCGATCTTGGCCAACATCGGCCTGAGAAATTCTCAAGCAGGTCTTGGATTAGATTCGGCGCAATTTTGTGTTCTCCACACACTTCGTTCGACGAAATCAACGACGGCGTCGTGAACTCTGAACGTGGCGAGCTCGTTAGGGGCTCCGATCCCCCCTTGGTGTACAGCGCTCACTCAATGGCCGGTGATTTGTGACGGGCGCCGATCAGGCTTCTGTTGAAAACACATTTGGTGGCTTGTGTGTAGAAAACTGAGACAAAAACTCTTTATCGTCTCCCAACGGGCGGAACTCAGAATTTTGAGAGGATGTGACGGAAGACCACAGGACAACACAAGCAACCTCTCACGCCCTAGGGCGTGGATAGAGATGAACTCTTCCGCGCTGTCACCTACACTCATGTGGCCTGCCTTGTCCGGAACGAAGAGGAGTGACCATGGGTTGTCTCCACCTCGAGATCGAAGGTCAATCGTGTTTGGTGGTCAGTGTTGATCAAGGCTTAAACGAAAAATAGACAAATTGACCTGTTGGACCGCATGACCCCAAAAAAAGCTAGAAAAAACAGCAACAAACAACGGAGGCAGAGGCACCACAGCAACAATAAAGCACGCCTTCCGCACCGTCTATTATGCTTCTCCATAGAGTATTCTCGGGGAAAAGAACCACCCGCCGATGCGATACCGGGACGAATGCATGTCACTGGTTTCTCACGTGGGTACCGTCTATTACTTACCATACCACCTTCGCGTGGCGTAGCTTAACAACAGGAACGATTTTTCCCCGTGTTTCTCATGTCGAAAAGTTATCCCCTGTGTTTTTGTACACCCCCCCCCCCTGCTGTAAGCCAGCCAAAAACTGTGTGTGTAATGGAGAGCATCAGTGTGTGTGCTCTTACTCGTATCCATATTACTTGCACGAGTACAAACTATGTCGATGTGCCCGAACTGCCACCCTCGAGGCCGGGGAAGCAGCCACTCGTAATGCTGCTGTGTGGCTTTTTCTGGCGCAGTAATCGTAATCATTACCTGCTCGTTTTAGTCACGCGTGCGCTTGCCATGTCCATCCATGTACGTACGCACCTACCGAAATTCAACAATGAAATGCACTACTACTGCAAGTAGGTATGATATCATACTTACCGCGGTACCATGTTTTTTTTTCTTTACAGTAGATATTATTCGTATTGGGACAAAAACATGGCGCCAATTTGGAAATACTGTCTTGCCAGGTTATATTTGATCAACCTCTCCATACACATGTACATCGAGACCCGAAGAATAACTGGAGAGTACCGTTCAAAAAACAAAATTGACATATTTATGCGCGCTTCTCGCTTGTCTCGCTCAGCATCTATCCGCGTTCACGTCGGGGTGCGGAACGGATAGGGCAGGGCGAGGGGCGTTGGAGCCCCCCCCCGAAGACGGCGCTCGAACGAAGCAATTTGACCGAGAAATTCCAGTCTCAAGAATCACATACTGAGGCCGAGACGAACCCCCCCCCGACCGAATCGCTGCCCCCTCAACAACAAAAATCATCATATATGTATGTACATGCCAGGAGACGGCACATTCAGACCTTGACTTGGCAGACCAGACGGCAACTATTCAATAAATCAACTTGACGCCAAAGTACTAGGTTTTAGTGTGACACCCTTGTTTTATTTACACCCTTGACAGCCCTTTGGCAGACGGCAAATTTTCAATAAATTACCTCGACTGAAAACAAAATTACTAGGTTTTAGTGTGGAACGCTTGGTGTGACACGATTGGTCGCTGTACGTTTTTCCTTGACTTGACCGACTGCCTCGTGACGTATTGGAACACCACCACCACCATACCGCCTGCTTCCTCCTCAACCTACTGTAAACTAAACAATACACTCGTTTGGGATGGTAAACTAAACGAAAAACTCCTTTGGGCTGGTCGGTCTCATTTGTCCGATTACTTGCGCAGTGGCTAATTTTTTGTACCCGGTATCGCTCGCAGGAACGCCCTTTTGAACTGTAACACCCCGCAAGAATGTAACGCCTTTACAACTGGAAACCCGTTTTTGGGGACAAACTACTTGGAATTAGAATGGGGAGGGGTTATGGGGCTCTAAACCACCTTCCGAAGGGGAACTTTGTTTCTCCAACAGAGTGCATTTCTCTACGCATGTCGGCGCGCGAAACTAGTCTCACATGGACATAGCCTCCGCTGCGGCGGTGGCCTCGTCCAAAAGCGAGGCGTTGGACATGTCCATCCCCGTCAAGTCCGCCACCTGGAGGAATGTTCGTCGGTAGAGAAGGAGAAAAGAAGGCACCAGTCAACAACAACTTGGACAATCGAAAAAGCTAAGTGATCATACAACACTCAACATCTTCTCACCATCCCCATCAGCGTTTCAACATCACCAAAAACATCATCACCACCACCACCACCACCCACCCTAACCAACCCTAATCAACATCATCAAACCACCATCACCACCGCCACCACCACCACCATCACCCCCCCACACCCCCCCCACCCCACCACGAACTATATTAGTAGCGACGAGTAATTGTGACAACACAAACACCAACATTACCCAACATAAAAACGCCACCATCCCCACAACCACCCTACCCCCCACGTCGCCACCACCACCATGAACTGCTGTAGGCTTACGCCGACGACTTAAGAGTGAAGATTAACCATCCATCACAGACGCCTGCCAAGACAGAGGAGGCACATTTAGTGCAAAACTATTTTCTGGATTTCGGGACTCGTCAATCAACCCCTTTAGAACCGTACTCCCGACATGGGGGGACAAAAACACTTGGATTTACACCAGGACATTTTTTAGGGGAGTTGGAAGTGGGTTGGTTATTAACCCAAAATATCGCTGAAAAATGTCAGAATTTGTTTTGCATTTTTTTTCAGAGTCATTCATCGGGTTGCACTTTCATTTATCAGAATAGCTTTTCGGGTGAGATTCAGAGCTCCTTAACCCCTTTAGAGCCCCCAAACCCCTCCCTACACTATTTTCAACAAATTTTGTCCCAAAAATGAGTTTCCAGTTGCAAAGGCGTTAATCAACAACTCTCAGAAGGCAGAATGACTCACACCGACCAAACAGCCAACGCCCACCACCACCACCACCACCAACACAAACCACGCCACCAAAACAAACACCACCACCACCCTCACCCTCCCCTCCACCATATTTTTAATCCAGGCCTTTCTTGATGGTCTTAATGGTCTTACCATGGTCTGGAAGTTGAGGAGAGACTGGAGGCGTCCCTGGGAAATCTCGGCCTGGTAAGGTGTGTAGGCGGTGTACCACCCGGGGTTCTCGAGCATGTTTCGGAGGATAACGGGGGGTACCGTCGTCTCGCTGTAGCCCATACCGATGAAGTTTTTCATCACCTGCTCAAACAAAAAGATACGCACCAGGGGGAGGGGGAGACGGGGGGGGGGGGGGGGGGTGGACGAGGAGGGAGATGGAGAGGGGGGGGGGGGGGGGGGGAGGGAGAGAAATAATATACAAACAACAAAACAAAAACAAACATACGTAAACACGCATACACACCAAGGACGGAGGGAGGGGCGTGCAGGGGGGGAGGGAGAAACAGAGAGAAGTGCGAGTAAGAGAAAAAGGGATGTATGTGAGAAAGAGAGACGGATAATCGCGGAACTAAATGGTGGAAGCAAATTGTGGAACCATAATCACTCTCGGCCAGGCTTCGGCCAGGCTTGGCTACACTAGGTCCCGATTATCGCGCGCTACGTCGGGCTAAGCTGGGCTATGCTATGCTACGCTAGGCTACTCCACGTTAGTCTACGCTAGGCTACACTACGCTACATTAAGTTACGCCACGTCACGCTAGGCTACGCTGGGCTACGCTACGCTACACCACGCTACGCTACACCATGCTACGCTAGGCTACGCTGTAGGGCAGATTAGGCTAGGAAACGCAGGGGCATGGAGCGGTAAGGTGCGCGACCAAGACTAGGATCGGATAAGCCAAGCTAGAATAGGTCATGCTAGACTAGGCCACGATAGGTTACGCTGGGCTACGATAAGCTACGCCACGGTACGCTATGCTACGCTATGCTGCGCTATGCCACGCTATGCTGGGCTAAGCGAGGCTAGGCTACGACCAGAAGGCGCTAGGGGCTGCTTGGCGCCAAGGTCTAAGCTACGAACACGCATGTTTTCCTCAAAGCAACCCCGGCTGCTTGGGTAGGGTGTGTGTCTGCCGCAACGTAAGGAGCTGCGTGACACACGCGTACCATACTCACAATCCAACACCCCGCCAAAAAAGACCAACAACCCCTTACCTTGTTCTTGTCAGCGATCGTTCGGATCTTCGCCAGCGCCTCGCTCTCCGACAGCGCCGGATCGAGGTCGAGCGGCTGTTTTCGCCCCCCCCCCCCCCCCCCCAACACACACATCGAGCGACAACATGTCCCCCAAAAACAACAGAACAAAAAAAAGGGTGAAAAAAAGGGGCAACACAGACCACAGACGCACGAACAGCAGAGAACTTATGAGAAAACTACTAAAAGGTGTTTTAGGGCGAATGCTACCGTAAAGGTGAACAAGGTATTAATACCAGACATTTTGTGAGGCTCCTCGTTTGCGGCGGAGCTCTCCATGCTTTCCAAGGCAGAAAAACTGATTTCGTCAAGGAAAAAAAAAATGCAGCCCAATGAAACAATTTCACAGCCTATGATTGTAAGGTATACCCCGGCCTCACCCAACACCTAATTTTGTCAAGACAAGAAGAAGAAAAAATGCAGCCCACAACAACCCCCCCCCCAAAAAAAAGCCTACTAACCTTATATAACACCAATTGCAAGTGGTCAAAGCTTATATAAGGCAATTGGTATAACCTTTTGCAAGTGGTCAAACGGACTTATACCCCACTAGTTCCCTAACGAATGGCGTCGTCGACAGACCAAGGGTTTTTTGGGTCGTGGGTTTAAATCCCACATCCACCACAAATAAACTTTTTCAGATTTTCCCCACGTCGAACTTGAAAAATACTCTCCCCGGTTCGTCTACCCAGGAAATGAAACGGCTTGGATAATTGATATATCCGCCCGTATATCCGGCCGACCTGCTATCCCGCCGTTTCAGGTCGGGAGAGTGTTATAAGGCTTAGTTTGGGTAAGCTATTGGTTGACCTTTTGCAAGTGGTCAAACGGACTAATACTCCACTAATACCTCAACACTAGTGTATTATAGAAACGCGTTAGTAACATAATTGTTTAAAAAGAGGCACTATTAACCCCTTTAATGCCCCCGAACCCCTCCCCATACTAAATCCAAGTAATTTTGTCCCCAAAACGGGTTTCCAGTTGTCAAGGGGTTAACAGCAGTACCTGGTAAGTTCTAACAATATCTGGTATATCTGGTATACCGGCATACTGCTGCATTAATAGTAATTGATAGTGATCTGCCTGACGGTCCAAACGGATGGATTGGGGCACCTACACCAATTGCAAATACACTGCAAGTAGTGGGTCCGCGAAACGTGGATGCACTTCTAAAAAGGTACCGGCAAGTTAGAAAAGGTACGGGTAAATTATACAAAGGGCCTAATCACAGCAGTAAACTCTAAAACGGCACTGATACTAACAGTAACAAATAGTGGTCTGTCTGACCTGTGGTCCAAACGGATGGATAGAGCACGGTACGGCCGACGAGGTCGCCCCGCAAATTCACGCCGACTCCCTCCATCATCACATCAACGTTCTAAAAAGGTACCAGGGGTCTACAGTAGTCCAACTGGATGGAGTGGGGCACGCTGCGATCGACGAGGTCGTCCAGCGACTTCACGCCAACTGCCTTCATGACATCAAATGTTCTAAAAAGATACTGGAGAGCTCTGAAAAGGTATCGACACACTCTAGAAAAGGTACTGGCAATACTTGGCAATGAATAGTGGTGAGTCTTACCTTGTCCAAACGGATAGAGTGGGGAACGGTGCGGTCGACGAGGTCATCCAGCGACTTCACGCCCACAGCCTTCATCATCACATCGATGTCTGCCTCGGAAGGCCCGATGTGCCTGCGCGCGAACTAAGCAACAACAAAAATAAGGAACGGGGGGGCGTGAGGATGGGGTGTGCGATGGGTGTGTGTGTGGGGGTCCGCATCGCTTAGGTCGACGTGCCTGCGCGCGATTTATGGAAACCCAAAAAACGTCGCGGCCGTGGGGGGGGGGGGGGGGGGGGGGGTGAGATGGGGGAAATGATAGGGGTGGGGGGGGAGGATTGGGATGGGGGGGGGGGGTGTTGTTGTTGTTGTATCACATTAAACACCAGCCTGCCTTCCAGGGGGAGAGAGAGACGGGTCGGGGTTGGCGTAGGTGAGGGTAGGGGCAGGGAGGGGGTACTTGACGTATTAATGTATCATATGACACTGCTGGGAGAACATCGATTTTTGGTTGGCGGATCTTCATGTGTTCGACCAATCAACGGCATCCCAGCTTTGCGACGGTCTCATTCGACGAAACTCTCAAGTTCTACCCCGATTTCAGTATAAAGGCTCCCGGATTTCTTACATACCGGTAAACATCAGCCTGCCTTCCTCATTACCCTGTTTTTTTTCACTACTGATAGGTGTCCTGTACCGTAAGCTCGTGGGCCAGATATATGAAGTAGGTGTTATAGTAAGACAGGATTTATAGTAACATGAGTTAACCCCTTTGGAGCCCCCGAACCCCTCTCTACACAAAATCCAAGTAATTTTGTCCCCAAAAACGGGTTTCCAGCTGTAAAAGGGTTAATTCGAGTTTCTATTTTACCCCCGGGCCAAACGAAAATAAAATACAACCAACTTAGAGCAGGCTGACGCCTGATTGTTCAGTACGAGACCTTACCATTGCTGCTATATGGAGTATTCGACACTCGGTACTGCTGCGGTTGACGCACTCTATTGCTGTGCACAAGACGAAGCGGAACATACTTTAATTCGCTCATTGGGTTGGGCCCTCTCGGCCTTTATCGGTCTGCCGCCGACCGACACGGACATTCATCTCCAATATACTCCAAGTCCCCATGTTAACCAACGCATGAATGTCGACGACGACAGATTAAATATCCCGCCGCGCGAATTCCGAGCGACAGCCATATACGATGTACAGAGGTACATGCATACTATCTCAACCCCTTGACTACTGCTGTGTTGTAAGATGAGTGCCTTAAGTACCAGGTACCTTGCATTAAACAAATGCACAATATTACTAGTATACGAATAACACTTCGCCAGGCATCAGACAGCAGTGCGTTTTTGACATATCTAAACGAAGACATCAGTATAAGTAACACAAAATAACGACTCACCGTGTCCTTGGGTGCGAAGATCTCGTCCGTCTTCGCCGAGAATGATCGCGTTGCCGCGCTCAGCGAAGCCGGCCTTCGCAGGGACGCCTGAAGCGCCACCTGGGAAGGCGTGAAAGGGGGGGGGGGGCGGGGGGGAGGGAGAGGGAGATGTAGGGAGAGTCAAGTGAGAGAGTAACGACGTGCGGGAGAAAAAGAGGGGCGGGATTAATGGAGGGAGTGTGGGAAAATATGAAGGGAAGGGGGAAAGGGAGGAAAATGAGAAGGAGGGGATTAATGCAAGGAGTGAGACATCGAGAGAGAAAGGGGGGGGGGGGTTGCGACGCAGGAGAAAAAAGGGATAAGAGCCGAAACGGAGAAAGCGAAAGAGGGAGAGAGGGAGGACGAGAAGAAAAAAAGGGCATAATGAGATTAACGGAGGAAGGGACAAACTAAGGGGGATAGACAGGGGCAAAGAGAGATAGAGATAAAGGAGCGACAGGGAGAGGGAGGGAATGATCCATAGAGAGCGACGGGGGGGGAAAACGATAAGGGGAGATGGATAAAGAAAATAAATAGAGAAACAAAACATTCATGGGGGTGGGAAGGTGGAGAAGAAAAAACAAAGCGGGGAAATTAGCTGGATTGGTTGATTGAAATGGGATAGGATAGGAAACGACACAAACTTTTTTTTTTTTTTTCATGTTTCAAATATGATACGTCGGCTTTTGAGTTCGATCTTTTCTTCGTGGCTGTGGACGGGACAAAGGAGATTGCGTACCTGTACCTGGTACGTACGTTGCTAAACACTCGGTTGAGGCATTGATTGCATCGACACAAGGACAGCACCGAAACCGTAGCCTGGAAACGGACAAGCATCACACCAACAGCAGGCAGAAGCAGCAGACATCAGCAGGTGCCGTGGTTATGTCGCACCATACCCGATACACAAAATCTATGATTTTGACGTGCAAGTTACTTTTTACAGCAGAGGTGTGCGATACAAAAAAAATACCGGTATGTTTTGAAGTCTACGTACTTGTTGACATATCGTGAGTCGTACCGGAGCGGAGTAGAGTGTCAGTATTTTCGGGTGGTGTTTTCGTATCCGACTGCTTTGCTGGTGAACTCGAGAGCCAGCTGTTCGACGGGTTCAACCCGGTAGAGCAGGTCGACTCCGGCTAAATAAACAGCGGATCGAGCGTGTACAGATATGGACGAGGCAATCACAAGCGGACCTCTATATAAGGACCTGCACGAGAACACTTATTCTGCTATGCACGCGTGATTCTTCTCATGAACGTGTTCCGCACTCTGCTGCTCGTACATACGCACCCTGGCATAAACAAAACTTACTTACATAAAGTATAAAACATGATTGACTCTTCATGTTTAGTCGTAGCTTGAACAACCCAACCAAGCAGACATACATACGCACACAAGGCAGGCGGCACCTACATAAGCCCTGCGCCGTCGGCAGCACACACAGGCAGGTCATCTCAGGCGAGGGACGATGAACCCTCGAGACGGACACATGGCCTACAGTACGCTGCGTCAGTCGGAGGCTTGCCTCTATACCTGAGGCACTACGGAAAATCTACCGCAAATATTTCGCACACTAGAACTTTGAACCGCCCTGTGAAACACCAACATGGATGACAAGACAGCAGCACAGAAGCAATCTGACACGTACGCGTTTCCTGCCTATACCCAGCTTGGAAGGGGAAAGGAAAAACAGCCGACCCGCCATAGAAAGAGGCCTCAGCTAGCGCACAAATGAACACACAGACAGCTCGGGAAGACCGATGTATACGGGAGGTGGTGAGGGAAGGAGCTAGCTAGCGGCTTCTTCGTCTAGCCCCGCCTACTGTGGGTGATTGCATGATGAGGTACAGCTTGCTTACCCGGCTCGCAGAGAATCGCCCAGCGATCATGATCACAGACAGCGCCCGAGAAAGGAAGCTGGTAAACGTCGGTCAGAGGAGCAGCTCCACAGGGCAGGAGTTGCTACCGGTGTCGACCGGTTGGGTGTTTGAGGTATCTCGGCTGGAGGGATGGAGGCGGCTGGGTAGGGCGCGGTTGTGGGTGCAGGGTGGGATGGGCTGCACGTGAAATTTGTATGACCACATCATCCCACGAAAACCAACAAAAAATGGCGTGTTTCGTGTTTTCAGTTTTCGTGTACCAGGTTCGTATCATGTTTCCACCTCTGAACTCTCAGAGTGGAACAAAAAAAAAGACAGACGACAGAAAGCGGTATACCGTCACCCTTCCACGCCACTGTGCGGTACAGGAGACTATACCTACGTTTTTTACCCCGATCCGCGACGCTGATTGGTCAACTCAGCCTCGTACCGGTTTTTGACACCAAGTTCTTGCGGTACATATATTCCTCAGCTCCAGAGTGACTGGAGCCTGTCCTATGACCACGGACTTGATTATGCGAGTTAATGTGAGAACAACAACAACAACAATCGTACCGCGGCTGCTCAGCTCCGCCGTCACCGTTTGTTTCCTGACGCGACCCATCATAAAACGCTTATTTACTGTCTGTCGCAAAATACACCATGCGGACACCGACTTTGCCCCAGACTCTTCACGCGGCCCACATAGCCCTTCTCAATTCCCGACCGAATCTCAACCATATATGGTCACAACAACGTCATCTGATATCACGTGTAGTCTATACTCGTAGCATCCATCCACTTATATACTCCGTAGTTTATAAGTGGGGGCGTCTTCTCCCCTTGCGTAATAAGATTTCAACGGACGGCGGACACGTCATCGGGTGTGTGTGTGGGCCACAACACGGGGTCGCTCGCGTGTAGGGGGACCGTCACTCCCTCTTTATCCCTTTTCCCCAGCCTTTTCCCCGCCATCCATGCATACCTATAACCCCTGGAGCCTGTCCTGTGACCACGGACGGACTTGATTATGCGAGTTAATGTGAGAACAACAACGAACAACAACAGTTGAACCGTTAACAACAACAACAATAATAATACGTGTACGTAAGTGGGGTGTTCGAGCCACGTATATTATAAAAAATGAAAATACACTCCATCCAGCTGTGAGATCGATAGATTTCGTCGAAACTCATCTTTGCAAGCTGTGTGTGATACTCCGATCGCGCGCATTACGAGTTGTGTGTCCTCATTAAGGATATAGGTCGGCGACTCCCCTTACAACTACAGTGTAGCTATCAGGGTCAACAGGGTGATTTTAGTCAGTCTGTGCGCGGAAACTATAAAACCCGTTTCTGAGGGGGACAAAATCTGACAGCTGTGAAGGGAAATGTATCCTTTTATCAAGTGAATCTTGTAAGTCGAATAACCGGTGAGGGAGTGGGGCGGAGTTTTGAAGGACGCGGGGGCCTGGTTTTGATCAAAAGCGAGCGGGTTTGGAAGGGGGGGGGGGGGGGGGGGAGGGGGAAATTTGTGCATGTAAGCTACAAATCCTTCCGAGGGGATAAATCTGACGGATTTGGCACCAGTATATTATTGGGGGCGGGGGGGGGGGGTTGGGGCGGGGGGGGGGGGGGGGCGTGTGGGGCAGCTCAATATGTGCGTGGAAACTATACATTATTTTGAGGGGATAAATGCGACGGTTTTGGAAATAATACATCAGTTTATCATGTATATCCTGGGGTAAGTCGTACAATCAGTGAGTAAAGAGAGGGTGGAGTGTTCGAGGGGGTGGGGTTGGGATGGGTTGGGGGGGGGGGGGTGGGGGGGGTGGGGGCGGGGGGGGGGGCGGGGGGGGGGGTGGGGGGGGGGGAGGAAGGGCTTTAGGTGAGGGGTTTGTTACACGTGTGGTGCTAGGTCTAGGCGATGGTGCGGGTGATGGGGAAGAAGGGGGCGTTCGAGGCGGGGGGGGGGGGGGGAACACAGCGGCATGGATGGCTCTCGAAAGATAATGAGGTGTATATATAATATATTATAAAAAATGAAAATACACTCCATGGATCAGCTGTGAGATCGAAGATTTCGTCGAAACTCATCTTTGCAAGCTGTGTGTGATGCTCCGATCGCGCGTATTACGAGTTGTGTGTCCTCATTAAGGATATAGGTCGGCGACTCCCCTTACAACTACAGTGTAGCTATCAGGGTCAACAGGGTGATGTTAGTGAGTCTGTGCGCGGAAACTATAAAACCCGTTTCTGAGGGGGACCAAATCTGACAGCTGTGGAGGGAAATGTATCCGTTTCTCAATCAAGTGAATCGTGTCAATCGAATAACCGGTGAGGGGGGGGCGGAGTTTTGAAGGACGTGGGGGCTTGGTTTTGATCAAAAGCGAGCGGGGTTGGAGGGGGGGGGGGGAGGGGGGGGGGGGGCGGACGGGCGGGCCATTTGTGCGTGGAAGCTATAAATCCTTGACAATGTAGTAAGGGGATAAATCTGACGGTTTTGGGAAAGAAAAAAAAAAAATAATAAAAAATGCACCAGTTTATCATAGGGGGGGGCTGGGGCGGGGGTGGGGCGTGTGGGGCAGCTAAATCTGTGCGTGGAAACTATACATTATTTTAAGGGGATAAATGTGACGGTTTTGGAAAGAATGCATCAGTTTATCATGTATATCCTGGGGTAAGTAGTACAATGAGTGAGTAGAGAGAGGGCGGAGTGTTCGAGGGGGTGGGGGTGGGATGGGGTGGGGGGGTTGGGGAGGTGGGGGGTGGGGGCGCGGGGGGGGGGGGGGTGGAGGGGGCGTGGGGGGGGAAAGGAAGGGTTTTAGGTGAGGGGTTCGTTATACGTGTGGTGCTAGGTCTAGGCGATGGTGCGGGTGGTGGGGAAGAAGGGGGCGTTCGGGGCGGGGGGGGGGGGAGGGAAGCAGCGGCATGGATGGCTCTAGAAAGATCATGAGGTGATATCCAGTGCGTGAAGTGTTTATTCATCTGGCGGATTTCGATATTAGGTGGGGCGTTAGAGCAAGAGAGAGCGAGAAGGGAGGGGGGGGGGGGGGGGATTTTTAGGAGGTTTAGGTCACAATTAATATTCAAATACACTCCGGCTGTGAGATCAAAGATATGTAGGGGCTTGTTATACGCGTGGTGCTAGGTCTAGGCGATCGTGCGGGTGGTTGGAAAAGAGGGGGCGTTGGAGGGGGGGTTGAGGGGGGTGGGGGGAAAGATTGAAAACTACGTCATGGATGGTCAGAAAGGTAATGACGTGATATCAACTGCGTATAGGTGTTTATTACTCTGGCCGATTTCGATTGTGAGTATATGTATGGTGCGAGCTAGTAGTGTGAATAAGGGGTAGTGTTGTTGAAATTATTTGAATAAAATTGCTTCCCCACACACCCCCACCCGACACCCCCACCCCATCGAACCCTCCACCCTCTACTCACTGGTTGTACGACTTACAGAATATATGCATGATGAACTGGTGCATTCTTTCCAAAAAACGTCACATTTATCCCCCTAAAGGATGTGCAAAGTTTCCACGCACAGATTGAGCTGCCCCGCCCGTCCCGCCCCCCCCCCCCCCATGATAAACTACTGGTGGTGGCGGTGCATTCTTCCCAAAACCGTCAGATTTATCCCCTTGAAGGATTTATAGTTTCCGACGCACAAATTGAGCTGCCCCACCCGTCCCCCCCCCCCTCCCCCCCCACCCACCCCCGCTCCCTTTTGATCAAAACCAGGCCCCCACGTCCTTAAAAACTCCGCCCTCCCCTCACCGGTTATTCGACTTACAGGGATTCACTTATTATTATTGATACGAGAACTGATGGATATTTCCTTCCACACACAGCTGTCATATTTTGTCCCCCTCAGAAACGGGTTTTGTAGTTTCCGCCCACAGACTGACTAACATCACCCTGCTGACCCTGATAGCTACACTGTAGTTGCAAGGGGAGTCACCGACCTATATCCTTGATGAGGACACACACAACCCGCATAATACGCGCGATCGGAGTATCACACACCACAGCTTGCAAAGATGAATGAGTTTCGACAAAATATTCGATCTCACAGCTAGCTGGACAGAGCTGGAGTGTATTTTATTTCTGTCATTAATAATATAAAATTGCTCTCTGTCTGTGAAGGAGGACCGAAGTATGAAAAAAGGAATATGAAAGCGCGTCGTTCTTCTATTACATGTGATGATGGAGATGCTACTACTTGACGTTGTGTGCCCAAACGGTTGAGATTCGGTCGGAAATTGAAACGCTATGGGCCGTAAGAATAAATTGGTCCGCGTGGTGAATTTTGCGACCGAATGCGTTATCGGTCTCGTCAGGAAACGGTGACGGCCGAGCTGAGAAGCCGCGGTACGATATATGGCAAGGAGTTGGTGTCATAAACCGGTACGAAGCTGAGTTGACCAATCAGCGTCGCGGAGCGGGGTCAAAAACCTAGGTGCATTCTGCTGTACCGCACGGTGGCGCGGAATGGTGGCGGTATACCGCTTTATGTCGTTTGCCCCCCAAAAAAGCGGCCTGTTTCTAAATATTGGTGCGATATCCAAAGCTTTCTGCGATTTTTTCTGTGACTGCATATTCTGCTTCAAATACTAGACTAATTACACTGCAACTACATGCCAGGCCACAGTATCAACATGGGAGAAGGTTGTGAACGCATGTGCTTTGACTGTGGACAATACGTAGATACCTTGATCTTACGAGAGACACGGTTGGCCCGACGAGTGCCTCGCATCACCTAGATTATATGGTCTTGGACAACACTGACGGGTCGTGCACTAAGCCAGAAGGAGCTTTTTATAAAACCATCCAATCGGTCGTACTCACAGCTGACGTTTTTCAATTTTCATGAATTTGTAAGATCATTGCGATGTCATCATTCCCCCGCGCAATTTAATTTTGCGGCGAGAAAAAAAAACCAAAAACATGCTGCGCTCGCTACTTGTTGGGTACCCGGTGTGAAACAAAAGGAAAAGAGGCACTGCTGCCAAGCACCCAGCCTGTGAACCTCGTGTGAAGCGGGAGAAGCAGCTTGAGGAATAACGTATCATGTCGACCCTTCCTCCAAGAGGGGTGAATGCACACTATGCGATCGCTGCGGTGGCGGTCACCATCCTGATCAATCGAAGGAAAGACATCAAGCTCATCCCTGGGTTGCTGCAACGTAATGGAGGCAAGACTAGAAAGGTTCGTACGTAGACAAGCCAGTGGATTGCCCGTGAGAGGCGGATTGGGTAGGTGGTACTGTCGTAGATGCTGCCGCAGAGTGAAGAAGGAGCTCTCTCCCTGGCATGGGCGCAACGGTTTGAAGGCATGCTTCTGGTATACATAGCCTTTTGGTGCTGTCATGATGTGCCATGTATTCGCGACGTACCCGTATCATACATTTATTTTCAAAAACAGAGGCAGTTGAAAATCACTTGATTTCTATGTACGACGTGAGAAACATAAACATCGCGTTCACGCTACCTGGTATAGTACGCACGCATGTTGTGCGAGTCTGCGAGTCTGCGAGCGTGCTATAGCTGCTGCTGTGTGTAAGCCTACGTATTGCTTTCAGTGCATAGGGTAGCGGTGTGTTGGGTCAAGCGAGAAGGCTTCTGGAATCGAATAAAGGGTGAAAATCTAGCCCAGGGGAGCTTGAGAGCGCCGGAGAGGGGCACCGCATGGACAAGCTGGGCACATCTACGTACGTACCTCGATAGGGGTCAAATTAAGGACCGTTTGCATTTTAATATTCATACAAAACAGTCACTACATTTCTGTCCTCATAAGGGGTATGTTTGTAGGCGGGAAGGTCTGCATGATAGCCGATTAGCCAGCAGTCTCCTTAGGGACGAGGGGACATAACAACAGCACAACGACAACAGCAGCAGCAGAAGTAAAGGAAGGTCGTATCAATTGTTGTGTTTTGCACTTGTCCAGAGCAAGGCTTTCCCTGCCTTTATGTGCCCGTAATTCATAGCTTACCTGGTACTCGCTATGATACTCAATACTATGCCTCGTGAATGATACGGCATGATCTCGATATGATTTCGATCGTACAGCAGCTGAGCATGGAGAGGGCAAGGACATGTTGGTCAACCAATTTGCATTATTGATACTAACTCTGAATGTTGTGCACCAAGAGCGCACATATGTACGAAGCAGAACCAGTGCTTCTAAAACTCAAAACGTTTTTATTTATAATGAAAGATGCACTATAGAAATCGTATCAGGCACGAGATATCAGGTAAAGTTTGTGTTGGGTATACGAGTACTCACTTGTGGTCAGCAGTTACAGGTACTAGACTTAGTGCCAGGTGCTCAGATCCTATTTTAAATCCGATGTGGCGTCAAGACTCTGTACGTTGGCATATAGACAATAAGCGTAAGTATAAGCAGGTGGCAGGCAGCAGCTGGTTTTCGATTCGAGACCACCATCCTCACCCATCGATTGCCCTATTCTTTCGTCGCTGTTATTAATAGCCACAGCAGTTAGTCAATGCGAGTGTATTTCGAACGCCCCCCGCCCCCTCTCCCCATCCAAGTGGCCACACCAAAAAAACAAATAGCATAGATGAGCATTGACCCGAAATTCGTCGGACTCACGGCTGACGTCCTTGAAATATTTTCATAAAATACATTCATTCGAAGCTGCCATCCATATCCAAGAAGCGCGGAACTCTCGCCTGCCTTGGCCTGGACTTATTTACTGTTTTGACCTTGTTGTTGGAACGGTTGGAATGGAACGATGCTGTTCGCATTCGTTCGTACCTGCTTGTTGTCGATGTGAACATGTGAACTGATGAATTCTGGGCAACCCGACCCGAACAGATTATTGCTCAACTGACGTTTGGGGCGGGACCGTGCAGCTCGACTCTCGGGCAGGGGTACCGTCACGTCAGCAGCGATTGTTCCTGACACGTACCTTGCAGAGAACAAGCGTTACACGCAAACATATCACAAGGCAAGCCTCACAGAAGACAGCAGTGCTGGCCATCCAAGTGGCACCATCGTGGGGACAAATCTAGAAGTTGTGACATTGCCCTCGTCGCTCGACGAACACTACTGAAACTTCTATATACATCGTGCCACATTTCTGCCAGACAAAATACGAGCACCCGTTCGTAACCCAGTCTTTTGCGTTATGAGCCTCCTGGTCAGGCCGCGGCGGTATCGCGTGGCTCCTGCCGCGGGCGAGCCCTACGGCGCCCAAATGTGCTCTACCCCGTGAGTCCCATGTCATCCCATGGGTACCCACGCGCTCGTGGGCCCCCAGCGTATGAAGCGACACTCCCAGATTTAAAGAATAATTCCAAGCACCAATAGGTCGCCGTAAATCTCGTTCCAAGTGGGCCGTTTGGTTTTGCTGCACAAGATTAACTACTCTTGAGGTACATTCTGCCTCTTTCCAAAATTCACGATCAGGGTGGTAAATCTACAGATAGTAGGAATCTATTCGATTTGAGGAATCTATTCGATTTGATAACCAATTGTCAGCAAGGCCAAATGATTTTTCCGTTCCAGATCCCAAGCGTTCCAATGCCTTTTTTTTGGGAGGGGGTTAAGACACCCACACAAGCGATCCTTACGAGGATGCAGCTCAACCTTGGTGCGACTCGCCGAACACCTCACGGCGCTTCGCGCTTGGTGCACGCGATGTCTGCTTCGGTCGGTGAGAACCCGACACGCCCCCGTCCCGGCATTGTTGTGATGCCAAGGTCAACGGTCATACGACCACGGCTGTGCATGAAATGAGCGCCCCCCCCCCTCCTTCGTCTCGAAAGAGATGTGTGGTCAATGGTCAAATGACTATGGCAGGAAGCAAATGAGTACACCCCCCCCCCGCTCCCTTCGATGGGGGTGCTATTGAGTAATTAACCATTAATGGTGTTCTTCCGTTCTCCGAACGCCTCCTCGCCGCCGTGCTGGGGATGTGGCGACAGCTTGTGTTTTTCTGTTTTCAAGGATACGGTTTCGCCCCGCCCGCCCCCAGCCACTGGGGCCTTTTGTGCCCGTCGTTTTCGAGCCCCGTACGGGTATGCTTCCTTTACTTTTCCACTATTAATATTGGCGACCCTTCGCGAGGCTTTGTAACCTCTCAGGGCAGAGGTGTGGGAGTGGTTTTGAGATCTGCATCTCCTCGTCATGCTCTAGGTCGTGGAAAGCGGTTGCTTCCCCAATCTTTCCTGTTGCTGCTTACACGGCCTGGAAAGCCCGCAAAGCCCAAGGATACCTCGTGTGTTATTCGATAGATAGTATTTAGTAATGCCGAAGAGGGGTGACTTCTTACTTAGGTTGCATATGCATATCGGAAAATAGGGACGCTTCACGAGACGAACCCCCCCTCTCTCCTCTTTTGCAAGTGCGAGAGGTTTGTCCATCTGTCAAAATTCGATACTCTGTAATGCAACTTGAGCGAAACACGAGTGAGAGGCGCCGCTTGACCGTAAGCACTACGGTCCCATTTTCGCGACATTCTGCTTGGAAGTTGGGGTTTTATTTCTAGTTTTCAAACGGTTAGATGTATCTTTGAGGCCCGGATACAGAACCTCGATGCCAACTTGACGCTTCATAGTAGCTGCTCCCCTCTGAAGTGTGTACCTGGCATGAGTATTAATACTTACTGGCATGTCTGTCTCACCCCCGACCCCCCTCCCCACCCCCCCCCCCCACCCCCCCCTGCCGATGCCTCCCCCGTTTGAAACAAATAAAACGTTTTTTTCAGATGCTGATCGGCACTGGGGGCATTTTCGTGTTCGAGCAAATCGTGAGGAGGGCGCTGCAGAGGGCCGGCCTCAAGCTTCCCTCCTCCCTTGTGTCCATGGTTTGCGCCTTCATACTCCTTAAGGTTAGGACGTCGTCATACAGTAGGGATCCCTTTGTAGTGCCCGTTGAGTAGTGCGGGTTACCCGCTACAGTGCCTGTGAAATTGCCTCGCACATACGGGAAGACTCAGTAGTGGTATAATAGTACGCGACGTAGTGACGGTTGCAGCTGTGGTGATGGTGATTCCGACTGGTACACAGGCGCAACTTGTACTCGTAGAGGGACCACTACTCTATATAGTGCTGTTGATGCTGATGCCATTGCTGACGCCGATATTATTGCTGATGTTGCTGCTGATGCTGCCATTGTCGCTGATGCTGCTGCTATTTGCTGCTGCCAACGTTGCTGCTGCTGGTGTTATTGCTGCTGTGTTGTTGCTCCTGTAGCTGCTGCTATTGATGTCTCTGTTGCTGCTATTGCTCTGCTGCTATTGTTGTTGCTGATAACGTTATTTTGCTATTGTTGCTGCTGTCGCTATTGCTGCTAATTTTTTCTGCTGCTTACTACTACTGGTATGCCTGCTGTTGCGGCTGCGAATGCTGATGCTATCACCATCGCTATTGCTGGTGCTCTTGCTGGTATTGTGACAGGTGTACGAAAGCTCTAACGGCAAGCGCGATGCCGACAAGGTGGCCAACTACTTCGGCCCCGCCGTGGACCACCTGGGCAAGTGGATGCCCCTCTACCTCGCCCCTCCTCTAATCGTCCTGCCCAACGCCCTGTCAGAGGTATCTACGCTCTGCTCTTGCAGTACTGGTACATCAACCTCGCTCTTACCCTTGCCCTAACCGGTACCCCCACCCTTACCCTCACCCTTACCCATTCCCTTACCCATTCTCTTACCCTTACCCTTACCCTTACCCTTACCCTTACTCTTATTCCTTCCCTTGCTGTCACACATACCCCTACCCTCACCCTTACTCCCGCCCTTACCTTTAGTTACACCCGTTACCCTTGCCCGTACCCTTGCTCTTGCCCTTACCCCCCCCTTTACCCTTACCTTTTCCGTTACCCTTACCCTTACCCTTACCCTTACCCTTACCCTTACCCTTACCCTTTCGCTTACCCTTACCCTTACCCTTTCCCTTACATTTACCCTAATTCTTATCCTCTCCTTTTCCCTTATTCTTACCCCCCCCGTATCCTTACCCTCGCCTTTATCCTTGCCGTTGTCCGTCTCTTCACCCGTACCGTTACGGACGCCCTCTAGCCTTGCCCTTACCCTTGCTCCTTGCCCTTACCCTTGCTCCTTGCCCTCACATTTACCTTTGCCGTTGTCCTTACCTTCACTCGTGTCTTTCCCTACACCCGCTAGCCAAACCGTACCCTTGCCCTTACCCTTGCCCTTACCCTCGCCCCCACCCTCACCCGTGCGCTCACCCTTACCCTTTCCCTTGCCGTACTCCTACCCTTATCCCTTACCCTCACCCTATGGTTACATTTTTACCTATGTTCTTCTTGACTCGGGCACGCATGTTCGCGCTTACCCATATGCACTCATTTTCTGGAATGAATGGAATGAAGGTACAAGGCGCGGCGATGTGGGCCAGGCTTGGCGGGGTGCACGTGGTGGGGTGGGTGCTGTCCATCCTTTCCACGGCGGCCATCGCCAAAGCATCGCAGGTGAGATGCTGCTGCAGCTGTGCTGTGCTGTGTTAAGAGGAGAAGATTCAATGTGCACGGTTGTCGCTTTCCTCTGCTGGCGCCTCCGCCCTTTGCTGTGTCAAGAGAAAGAGATAAATATTTCCCGTTCTCGCTCCCCTTACCCGAGTGCCCTCCTTTCGGGCCGTGCCGGGGTATTACGCTACACTGCCTTGCTGCTGTAGTTTTTGTCTTTTTGCTTTTTTAATAATCGCTTTTAACGTCAAGCTCAACTCGTAAGAGGGTTTACCCTCAGCGACGTTCTGGAGAAGCCGTGGTCACAGGTGTCTGCCCTTCTCCCCTCCGATACACGCCTTCGTTTTTGATCGCGCATAGGGTTCAGCATTCCCACGCTTCAGCTTTTTTACGCCCGTCGATTTGCATCGAATTTAGCCAACTCGCGCTCTCGCCCTTTCGTCTTGTAAATTTTTAAGGAAAAATTCTTTGCGGGGTTCGAACCCACGACATCGACCTCAATAGGTGCGCGGCTTACTATTGAACCACCGAGGGCATGTGTTGTAGAGGAGTATCAGGTGTTTTAGATTCCTTGTTAGCAGGCTGGCTGCCGCGCGCACCCGAACGATAACTGGTTACATGTTCCCTGTCGCTCTCCCACGGCTACGCCAGCTTGGCATTGGGACATTGTGCAAGGTCCTGCGGCGACATACTTGCTGCATGTAGCTCCTGCAAGGCTCTTCGACTGTTTGTTCTTGCTGTTTATAGAACTGAGACCTTGGAAACATTCCTCGATGGTGACTTCAGCTGGCCATGCTTGGAAGATTTTAATGGCGCGGGATGCAGCACGAGCGCACGATCAGCCACCGCAGACCCCCCCTCCCCCCCACGCACGCCCCGCCCCTCCCCTCTCCCCCCCCCCTGCCGCCCGTCTGTCACATATAGAACGCTGAAGATGACGTTGAAACGCCCGTGGGTGAATCGCCCCCTGTGGGTGAATCGCCCCCGGTGGTAGACGTGGATGAGGGAAAGGTGGAAGTTGACCCCGGGGGGCACGCTGCTGGTGTCCCCGTGGACGAGGACAGCGGTGGTGGTGGTGGAGGGGGAGAGGAAAAGAAGGGTAAGACCAAGGTGAGATAGCGGGAGAAGGATTGCGGCAGTGGCGGCGGGGTGGGTGGGTGGGTGGGTGGGTGGGTGGGGGAGATGGGGAGGGGAGGGGTTGTGTGTATTGGAAGGTGGGGGACGGGGAGGGGGGTAGTGGTAATGGTGGAGGAGAGGAAGACGAATATTGTTAAAAATATGGTGAGTTGCATTTGTGCGCGGCCGGGCTGGCGAAGGGAGGGGGCCGGAGGGGGGGGGGGGGGCAGGAGGGGAGGAGGGGATGGCGTGTATTGTTCACTTTGCTTCCCTTGGCAGGCCAACAGAACGAAGTAAAAAACCATCACGTTGATTGACAATGATCCATATTTTAAATGGCACCATACAGGAGGAGAAGGCGGCGGACATGCGTAAGGCTTGGACCGTGATCACGGCGGCATCTTACGCGCTGCTGCCGTGGTGCAAGGAAGGACCCGCTGCGGTCAGCACGACGGTCCTGTCGCTCTTGCACGCCAATGCCCTGCCACCGGGGGTCAAGAAAGTGAGCTTTTCTTGTTTCTTGTTCTCAATATTTTCATGTTCCTATTGTTATTTTTGTCTTGACTCTTATTCTTGTTTTGAGTATTTTCATATTCCTATTGTTATTATCGTCTAACTCTTATTCTTGTTCTTGTTCTTGTAGTCGGTTTTATTCGTATTCCTTTTACTATTACATACCTGCATACCCCTTTTTCTATTATATACCCGGTATACATATCTGTCCTTGCTGTTATTAGGTTTCTTGTCCCTATCTTCACTCGGGTTTTTATTGCTATTTTCGTTTTCGACCGCGTTCTTGCCCTCGTGTTTGCTGAAACCGACGGCAGATCCTGCACCCCCTGGTGGTGTGCAGCCTCATTACGGGTGGGGCGTCCTTTGGCCTGGGGAAGGCCAGAAATCTCCCCCTCACGGCAGCCTTGGAAGGTAAGCGCAGCTGCGCCGGCCTCTTTTTTTTTCTTCTTCTGCCGAACGATGCTTGGCCCCCTCACCATGCGTGAAGTAAAAGCTCCCCCCCCCCCCCCACACACACACTCGATGCCTTCCTGGTCGGTGAAAACCTGATGTTTTCCGCCCCGGCTTTATAGGGATGCGGGGGTCTATGACCTAGTACGGGTCATGAATGATAATGAGTACACCCCGCCCCCCTTCTGTCTTCCCGGTTATATACCGCCTCCCGCTTCCATGGAAAGGTTACTTCTCGAAGGAGGGCATGCTCTCGGGGGGAGCGGGGGACCTTTTTTTTGGCGTGCTGAACGCTTCCTGCTGCGCCCTGGGTTTCCGCATGTTCTACAACCGCGACATTCTCAGCAAGAACCTGGTGGGTTTTCGGTTTTTTGGCGGATCGCGTCGGGCAGGATGACCCGACCCGACCCGACCCGATCCATGATATGTGAAAATTTCTTGCCCCAACCCGATATGGCCCGACTTGACCCATATGAGATTTCGAACACTTCCTGACTCCACCGGACTAGACCCGCGAGGTTTTGATGGATCTCCTGGCCCGACCCGCTGGTCGGATCATGACCCGTGAAACGCCCTGATTTGCTTGACGTGCTGCGCTTCATTTGGGCTGTGCTGGGGTAGGGATGGGTGTGGGGTGGGGGCTATATTGACAGTTCTGAGCAACAGCTGTTGCGAGTACCAGGTATATGTTGCTTTTGGTTTCGGCTTACCATTTTTTACGTAGCCGAGTTATGAGGGAGTCAACAGTCTCACAGAGAGCTCACGGCGAACAAGAGCTATTTTCAAGAGCCGCGCGAGGCAACATCGGGTTCCGTGTTCGCCTGTTCGACATCGAGTTGGGACGGACAGCGTTTGATGTGGCCCTTTGAGACCCCCCCCCCCTCCTCTTCGATGGAGTGACCACACCAGAAAACAAAGCAATTCATTGGTTGCTGTCATCCATAAGCAAGATATTAGGCACAAGGTGCCTAAGTCCGTCTTACGAGCGGTTCTTGGAAGGATGCAGTTCGCCCTTCATGCGACTCGTCGAACACCTCACGACGTTTCGCGCTTGGTGCAAGCAATGTCTGCCTGGTTGGTGACCCGACGCGTTCCGTCCCGGCATAGTAGGGATGCTAGGGTCTATGGCCATACGACTACGGCCATGCACAAGCTGCTGAGTACACCCCCTCCCCCCTCCGAAGTGCACAATCGTCCTTCGGTGACAAGGCGCGGGGCGTACTCACATGTTGCTTGCCTTAGTCTTTTGACCATTGACCACGCGTCCCTTTCAAGACGGAGCACCGCTCCTACTCCTACTAGAGACACCTCCAACATTTGGGAGCTCAGTATGTTTCTTCCACACAGAACATTTGTTATTTTGGTTACATATTATCTCCTTCCTCTGTCCTCCGGTGAGCCGGAGGGTAACCACGCGGCGAGGTGTGCGGCATCCATGCCGCGGCAAAACGTCGGCAATAACAGTCGCCGTAAGATCAGTGTTTTTCCCTCCCTCACACCCCACTCCTACCCCATGCCCAATCCCCGCCCCTATCCCCACCTCTATCTTTCTTTCAGAGGCCACTCCTGGCGAGTACTGTCTGGTCGTCGATGACTTCGCTCTTCGGAACGGCGGCTGCGGCGGGCGCAGTAGGCCTGCCCCCGCGTCTCAGCATGACTCTCACGCAGCGGTCGGTGATGTCGTCCCTCGGCATCCCCGCGGCGTCCCTCCTTGGTGGAAACCCTGCTCTCGCTGTGGCGTCCATCCTTGTCACTGGTGAGAACAGGAGTTACAAATACCACTCTGCCCGGAAACAGAAGCAACAACATTTATTTCGATATCAATGTCCAAGGGTTGGTTATTGTTCCGGACAGAGTGGTGATGGGCATTCGATTTATTTTGGTGTACTGTGATATTCTGTGTATTGTTTTGTGTTTTTTCTTGCGTTTTTCCATCGTTTTTCTACGTGTTCTTGTATTGTTTTTGTTGGTTGTTTTTGGCCCTTCGCCGTGGAAGCCCGTCCCTGACGGTGGCGTCCGTCCTTGCAACCGGTGGGAACAGGCGTTTTGTGTGTGTCTCGTTTGTTTTGTGTTCATGCGCGTTTCCTCTCCTTTTGCTTTGTTTTGTGCTTGACTTTGGTTTATTTTATGGGTTTTTTTGTGAATGCTCGTTTGTGTGATTTCTGTGTCGACCTTTTTACCACTACATAAAGGGATCCAACTCTTACTCCAAGTAGTTTCCCCCAAAACATGCCTGCAATTCTAGAGGCGTTTCAAGGGTTTCCACGTATCAGTTGTGTGCGCAAGTGTGTGTGTGCATTCGCGTGCGGGTGCGGGCCACCCCTCCTTTTCACCCTCCTCCAACCTCCCCGACCCCTCCCCCGCCCCACTCGTATTTCGTCATCAGGTGTTTACGGCGCGTCAGTGGGTACAGCGGTTCTCGACGCCATGGGAATGGCCGCGGGACCTGACAACCTCGTCCCCCGCGGAATCGCTATGGGAGCCTCTGCCCACTCTATTGGAACAGCGGCGCTCATGGAGAGAGAGCCAGAGGTAATTGAGTTGTTGTTGTTGTTGTTGTTGTTGTTGTTTGTTTGTTCCGTTGGTTGGTTACTGGGTTCTTGGGTTGGTTGGTTGGTTGGTTGGTCGGTTGGTTGGCGTGGTTGGCTGGTTGGCTTGTTCGTCGTTGTGCATGTTTGTCTTGTTTTCCCGCTATATAAATCTACATACGGTAGGCTTCAGCAGTCGCCAGCTGAGTTTCGACCAAGTAATCAATCACACTCACAGCTGACGTGGTTGTACTTGTAATGATTTTATTAAGGCACATACGGTACTCTGTTCGCTTATTTGGAACTGCTCCCTTAACGCATATCATACCCGTCCTCTTTTGCCGGTTTTTGGTTATTCGCTCTTTCTTTTTCACCCCCCCCCCCACTATAAAAATACCGACGGCAGGCCGCAGCGGTCGCCAGCGTCGCGCTTTGCCTGGCGGGTATCTTCCACACGGCGGTATGCGCCGCCCCTCCCGCGCAACATCTTCTCCGCGTCCTGGCCGGGGAACGATAAAGCTCCCCCCTGTTTTTGTTTCTCTCCCTTGGGACTTCAGAGAGAAACATATCGAAACCTTTAATGATTACAGCACCGGCAAAACACGGAGCAGCCCGTGCTTGTGGGGTGAGGGACGTGCCCGGATTGCCATTGAGTAAGAAGCAATGTGACATGCGCGTGGTATAGACATACCCGTACAGTTGTCGCATGCTCTTGTTTCGCTTTTGATAACATTGCCCTCGACGTCGTTCGTCTTGGGCGCTTTGATACACATGGGCCCCCGTAAAGGGTTAGGCTCTTTAGCACTGCATTCTCGTTTTTGGGGACAAGTTACTTGCATTTAGTGTAGGATAACATTTGTAGTGGAGGGGTTATAGTCTAAACGAAATCGGATGGCATCCGGATTTCGGAACAGCCGCGCGCGCGGAGTTCGCGTGCTGTGGTGATTTGGTTTCGCTACGATCAACCACCGCCTTTTTTTCATTTTTCGAGGTCAAGTTTTAGAAAGCCAAAGAAATAGTGCAATCGCACGTACTTCGAGAGGGGTTTCGATGGGTAGTTCGTAGGCGGTTCGAGGAGTAGGGGTCGCCCTTGTTACCGCAGCTTTGCCTGCGAACATATCGGTAACATCGCAAAACGGGCAATTGCGAGAACCGCACTCAGGAATCGCCACCGCAAAGCTGTGGGATAGGGGACGTATCGCTATCACCCCCTTGTAAGAGTACGCAAGAAGCAGGGGTTTCTACCACAGACACGAAGTATCATATGTTTCTCTCTAGGCGGTGTTACGAAGCCTTCAAGGACCGCCTTTTTTCTCCAGAACTTCGTATAGATACGCGAATCGTTCGCGAATCGGGACAGGAAAACGCGTTGCGATGAGTAGATCGAGACGGGACTCGATGAACAATACGGGAGAGAGTTCCATGAAGATATATGCCCCGTCATTTTTTGGCTTGTTTTCTAGTACCTGCTGGACGAGGTGAAGAGACGGATGTGCCACGAGATGTCAGGAGTTCGTAGAGAGGCTGTTGGGGTGGGGTGGGGTGTATGTGCAACGCTTTTTCGGGGCGTCACTACTGTACGTTTACGCGGCGTCGTTTTTGTTTGTGTCGTCCACCCGTTGCTAAAAACAAACAACGGACGCATGTTGTTGTTGATCTCACATTAACTCGCATAATCAAAAGTCAGTGGGCACAGGACAGGCTCCAGTCACTCTGGAGTGGAATAATTTACCCGAGGGACAGAATAAAGCAAACCCTCGTGAGACTTTTCAAGCGGAAATGTTTTGGGAGTTCATGGCGATTACAGCGTTGGCCATACGAAACGGCCTGGGCTGCTGGGATGGAGTGTGCGTCGGAAGTGGAAGGGATGTAGCTGGACGAGACGCACATAGCGTGGTGGTGATGCCCGTGCTGCTGGACGCTCGGTTCTAGACACTTGATAACGGGGGCAGTCGTTGTTTTTTCGTCGTCGTTCATGTGCCCCACAAGCGCTACGAAAACCTCTAACCTCGAAGCTTTCCCGGCTTGAGCTAGGAGCTACATGACGAGCTGCATGCGCACGTTTTTCTGGCTTGAGCTGTAGACTTCATATCGGCGATAGCTCATCTGCATGCACATTCATGGTTTCGCGGTTGGAGCCGCCATGTCAGGTAGGTGATTGCTCATGTGCACTATCGAAGTATTTGCCCAGGATGAGCTATTGGAGCTACATAAGCTGCACATATGTTTTCGTGGCTTGAACGAAGCGGGGTAGGTTAGCTCATTTATTTTCTGCGCTCGCAACTAACAGATTTAATAAGCCTGCAACAGGACATAGTTCATCTGCACGTACAGCGGGAGGCTCGAGGGTGCCCGGACATTTTTTTTTTTTTCTTTTTCTCATCCTCCGGCGGATGGGGAAAAATAAAGCTTTAGCTCACCACACTTCCACGTATTTTCATACGCGTCGTGTGTCGATTTAACTCAGTTGCTTTCGCAGCCCAACGCTAGCTGGCGCACCCTTCGGGTCCCATTGTAGGTATAGCGTGAGCTGTCCCTATCAGTGGTCTTCGTAACAACCCCGGCAGCGCAAGCTGCCGTGGGTGTAACGACCAGTCTTTCGTCGACACCTCACTCACATGAAAAATGGTCAGAGAGGAACACTAACCGGGGCGTTGTGATCGCAGGGCGATTTAGAAGACCACAAGTATTTTTTTTCAACAACGAAGGTGTAGACTATGCTATCCCAATCCCCGGGCACCGTCGGGGAGTTCCCGTTTTTTTTGTTAAATTTCTTGAAAATTTTTGCTCACATCGCATCTGATCTGTTATCGTCGCACTGTTTTGTTTCTCTTTCTCCCTCCCTAGACGTAACTAAGTTCACTCAGATCCAGGGTCGCTGTTAAGCGGGTCCTTCTCTCCCCTCCTCACTAACTACTACGGTACGTTTCTCCAATTTGATCGCGAGAAGACCTTTCTCTTGCCTATAGTCTAGTGCTTGTTGAATAGTGCCCCACTGTCCTATAGTGCGGCACCACGGCTACTCTAGTGGTACTCCGAGAAGGGGATGCGTGGTTGGGTGATGTTGGGAAGCGTGCTCCTCATGGGTTCCAGTGTCTTCATTGGTCTCTCCTCAAGGCTCGCTGGATAAATTCAATAGATTACATGCATTATTTTCCTAAATTAAAGGGGATACTAAAAGACAGACATAACAGGGCTAGGCACGGTAGTGCGGGGTAACGCAGGGAAACACAGGTTCGAGCAGGTAGTGAGATGAGGGGCGTCCTGCTTGTCCCATCATCGTCACCTACATTACCGCCCATCCATGACGGCCTTGACGTGAGTGTGACATCAAATATGACCCGGCTTCACCTCAACCATGACATGGTTTCACGTCGAATCTATAAAATATCCTTCTACGGAGGGTAGTCCATTACATTAGGCCACCCTGAGAAGTCGTAGATGCAAATCACCTGGCAATCAAAGGAAATCAACAAAATATCCAGAATTGGAAAGGGGATCGAAGATGCGGCTATTCGAAACAAACGAAAATGAGGCTATAGATTGCCCCACACCTCGTAATAATAAGGCTGTTCATTGTGAGGGCTGAGAAGTACATGACGCGTGTTACACGGAGCCCCCCGGTAATTTTGAAACAGTGCACCCCAGAAGTACACCGTCATTTTTAGGTCCGGATTTTTGTTTCGGAAAAACTCAAATATAGCCTAGGTTATCGACGGGTACAAGAGGTACACATATTTTCCGTTTTGTAAGGTCTGATTTTGTTCTGTTTTCGACTGGATGAATCGGTGGTTCTAACCATCTCCCGAGCACCACGTTCCCCCCCCCGGGAATATCTACAATCGTCCATCACCTTCCGGTCTTCTTGGTGACGTTCGAAAAATACTTGTACGGCATCATACCTCTCTACTCCGGTGCGTGCGATACCAAATCTTCTCGTTCCCTATCCATTCCGGACCAACATGGACCCACCCCCAACCCTCGCGGTAAATCCCGCACCAACCAGGACCAAACCCCTCAACCCTCACAATGAACAGTGTGTTTTGCGTTCCTCTCCTGCTGTAGCCATGGGTGGTACAGCTACGGCGAAGGACCTTGTCATTCTGTTCAATAAAATCGAAATAATGCCCGGAGCGCATTTTTGCGGCCGGGGTCGTTGACTGCATTTCCACCGCCGCCACTGACTCCGACCCGTTCAGTCAAACCGGATCCCTCGACGTTTGGTACCGCCACCATTACACACCGAGACTAGGAGAACGGATCCCTCTACGAGAGACGCCCACCTGCTGCGACTGCAATTTTTGTTTAGCGCCTGAGGGCAAGAGGTTTATTTTTTTCCCGCGGGGGATCGCAACAACGCCGCAAGTCGACTACCACAGAGTGTGTCGCCGCAACGGCGTCCATTAGGCCAGTGCCGCGGTAGTTACCGCATATTATGCCACCCCGGCTACAGCCCTTTGTGCCCCACCAGCTTCTGTACTCGGACTTGATCGCTTCTTGAACACCCTTCCACCCCCCCCATCTGAGCCACGGTAACCGTCCCAACCGACACGTTGCTGCTCACATCCCAACCCCAGCTCCCATAGCCGCCCACCCCGTGCGGCCGCGTCTGTCACCACAACGGGTCAAAATCGCCCGCCCATCACTGCGCTTAACCCCCTGCGCCCAAACGCCCCTTCTGTTGTTTGCTGGTACTCGCTCACAACTGCATACGGCGCGCCCACGGTCTCGACCGGGCGGCACCCAAAGACACCCCTGTCTGAGGTATAATACTTTTTTGGTTATTGGCCACGTCGTACCTACCCAACTACGACTCGCGTCGGCATCTTTAGACGCTCCGTCTGCGGTAATCTGCCTGTTCGGGTTTTCTTCGTTGAAATTCCGACCCACTTCCGCCTCTGATGCAGTTGTTCATACGACCACCGAGTCAAACCAACCCCCCTCCCGCGACTGCCGCCTTTCTACGCCACTATCGGTTCGGTCTATTTCTTTGAAATTATGACCCACTCCCGCCGCTACTACAGTTAGTTGTCAAAACGGCCACAGAGTTGCCCACCAACTTTATTGCCGCATTTCCCTACACGCCCCAAGCCCCAGCACCCACTAACCGTGAACCCACCGCATAAAAACGCCGCACGTGCCCTCCGCAACCAGCCCCCCAAAACGCCGCACGCGCCCCCCCGCATCACCTACCGCTCGGGTCAAGACCTCCGTTCTTCTCCGACTACCACTTACACCACCGTTCTTCTCCGTCTACCACCAACATCACTGATATTGCCCGCAGTAACAGCGGCAGCGAAGTCGCCAACCATGCAGACGCCATCCTACCCGCAGTGGCTCGACGACGGTCGCGACTACCTCGAGTTGTGACGCCCACGGCGCCTGCATCTGCGTCCCAAACCACCTGCGACGAGCATCATTCTCAACCCCCTGGCCATCGAGTAACACTCCGCTAGCTTTCTGACGTTTTTCCTGACCTTTGCACCGTGCCGGCGACACTCTTCCACTGTAGCAACACCGCTACGCCTCTGGTGCGCTCAACCCAGATTTGGGCATGCTTCAGGACATTGGCTTTTACTTTCCGTATGTGCGGAAACGTGTGGACCGTAAACCCGGCGCCATCACCCGCCAATAACCCGCGACAACCAGTGCCGTTCGTTATAAATGCCGTGGCAACTATTTTTTGGGTCGAAAGCGCCATGACCGCCTTTCTTCCTCGAGCAACTGCTGCGACAACGACGACAACATCGACAGCAACAGCGTGGCCGGCCGACAACCATTATGGCCCGAAACCTTGGCCGCTATAAGCTTATCAACCGACACAGCACCACCAGCGCCAGGCGATCTAATTGCGGGACGAGGGTCCAGCTTCACCTTTGCAAGGACTAGCTACAACCCCGCCCCCGCCCCCCAACAATCTACCCCCTCCGCCAAGCCCCAAACATGTGATATCGCTTGTTTAAGCCTGATCCCCTTGTTCTAGCGATGATCTTGAGGTGTGGGTGCGAGGAGGCCAATACGCCGAGCCCAACCGGGAGGCTCCACTTGACATCTTTCACCGATGAGCAACGCTACGTGAGAAAGAGTATGGCTACCAGCGATTCCGGACTACAGCACGAAACTTCTGCTGCTTCCAATTTCGGGCCATCGCATCCTGAGCCCGTCTCGCCTATTTATCGGCGGTTCCACCCGCGCTCGTCCTAGAACGTACGCGTTTTTCAAGTGCCAGCGGTGGGCCCGCGAACGACGGGTTCCCATTCGCTGCAACGGTGTTGACAGCACCACTGCCCCTGGGCCCATGGGACAGTCCCGTCATGACGACGGAAAACTCGCGATCATAGTTGACCAGGATATGCCCTGGGCCCCCTGCCCCGGCTCCCTCGCAACCCTCGTGCATTGCGAGGACACGGACCACAGGTACGGCATTTCCTAGGGAGTTCTATCCTTCTCTTCCAACACTTGGAGACAGGACCCCCAGGGTATCTTCGCCCCGCTCCTTCAAACGCCACCCACGGAGACCCTCCCAGAGCCTCGGTGATACAATACCGAGACTCCCTTTGCGATTACGTGGACCCAGCCGGCTCTCTTATCTAGATCAGCCAGCTGCACCCTCGTCATCGCCACGCGACAGTCCTAGAGACAGACGCAACTGACCACTGTTTGGCGGCTCACCGCAGCCAGCCTACACCGAGCTACTTTTTGTGGGATGTTCAACCTTTAGCAGTGGCACCCTTTCGGATTCTTCTCTCACGGTTTTTTCTTATCACCAAGTGGAGTAGTTTCTGACATCACCTGAGACCGACATTTTGAGCTACACCACGACCCCGCAGCTCACCCGGCTTCGACCAAGTGTCGGAAATGATCCGCCATGGACATTGGTTCCGACACCGACAAGCGCCGAAGGTCACCGCCTGGCGATGTTCCCTACGGGCGCGAGGATAGCAGCCATTCCCTCCATCTGGTTGGGTTGGTTTCCTCGAAATAGTCACCGATCTATCCCCGACACCGCCGACCATCTCGAGATAACAGCCGCCCTCCCCCTCACCGTCTGCATAACTCTTCTTTCGACAAACGTTGGAGACCCTACCGCCCCCTTTTCACGGTTGCCCTGGCCCGAACCATCCCGCCTATACCAGATCACCAACGGTACCTCCCGGCCAGCTTTTCTGTTTACCCACCAGCGTACCCACGCCGCCGCCGACTTTTCCGTCTTCCCCAACCACAACAAACCCACGGTTTATCGCTCCCGACCCAGGTCTTTAGCTACCCCCCAATTAACCGGATCCAAACCACCAACGGCCCTTCAGCCTTCCTCGACGACACAGCCACGGACGACCTTCCCAACCACGGTTTACCGGCGCTCACGCGTCGATGCTTCCGCCTACACCGCCTTTTTCATATCCACCTTGGTTCGATACCACGGCGTTCTATTCCTCAGTGGGTTATGTTTTTTCTTGCGGTACGTGTCCTCCTTTTCCAACCATCGACCGATTTTGTTTCTGTTGCCAGTGAACACCGAACAGTTCCCCTCCAACCCAACGACCCCGAATCCCCATCCGTCCCCGAAGACTCGTCTGCGACACCACCCCTTTTGCCGCGACAACCCTGTTGGTGTACCACCTGAACCTAGGCAATCCCTACCCGTTCCTGAAAGCACGTCTGTGACAACACCATCGACCCCCCCCCCTACCCTACCATTCCTATAGGTTTACCATCTGAACCTGTGGTCTTGTTCCTTTCCGGTTATGACCTATCCGAGCCGGGCATCGGCTTGGGTGGGCTCGTTCCGCAGTCCCTCTCAACCCACCACCACATCCCGCCGCTCCCATCTTTTGAGTTGCAGTGAATTATTTTTTCCGGGCATGAGCGTTCCGAACCGAGTATCGGTTCGGGTGGGCTCGCTCCATCTCCTCTCCGCCCCACCTCTACCATTCCACCGCTCCCCTTTTTCCGAGTTTGTTATTTTTTTTCTCGGGCTCTTAAACCTCCCGAGCCTGGTACGTCTGGGGATTATTGTAGCCAGAAATCGAACCCTTCCACGGCCTCTTCGCTGCCCACGTCGAAAAATGCGAGCATCCCATCCCGGGTATTGTTTTGGGCGGGTTAGTTCCCCCTCTCTTCCGACCCACCATCACCATCCGCCCCCATCCACCGGCGACTCGCAAACCGTGCACCTCTCCTTTAGGCATTGACTTGGGTGGGCTCAAACCTCCTCCCTCCTGCCCCATGCACCGCCACGTTTTGCTGGAAATACTTTCGGCAACTCACCGTTCGTTGCGGACCATACCAAGAAACCATCGACCCCTTCTCCGCCCCAAAACTCCCGTCGGGTCTATTTCGGCCCACGACATCGCCTCCGGTTCGCTAGCCAGCTCCGAGAAAGGCGCCGAGCACGCTGGCGCTCCTCCTGGATCGGCCTTTAGGCCGTCCGTCGTTCTCCCCAGCGTCCACCATTGGCGCATCCCTTCTAGGACCTCCTCATCCTTCGTCGGGCCTTTATTTTCTCAGAGACGTCATGGCTCCGCAGCCAACGCTGGAAACTATGTACAGCCCTTCCGACAACGGTTTTTCTCGCCAGTACCTGTGGCTAGACTTCCAAGATCATCGAACCCCGCCACTGCCGCGCAAACACCGCGACCAGAGCTTCATCGTCACCAGAATCTCGTCGTCACCTGAGCTTTGCGACCAGAGCTCCATCTTCACCAGAGCTTCTTCGCCACCTGAGCTTCGCGACCAGAGCTTCATCTTCTCCGGAGTTCCACCTTTCACCAGAGCTTTGTCGTCACCCGAGCTTCACAACCAGAGGTCAACCTTTTTGAGAGGTCCATCTTCAACAGAGCTTCATCGCCACCTGCGCTTCGCGACCACAGCTCCTCCTGCACGGAGATTCGTCGTCGCCTGTCGTCACCTGAGCTTCGCGACCAGAGCTCCACCTTCGTCAGAGCTCCACCTTTCACCTGAGCTCCACCTCCGTCGTCCGCGACTACTTCATTCGATGTCTTTTCCCTTTACGCTACTACCGGCGACAAGGCACCCTTTTTTCCGGTCACTACCACCGGCCCGGGCGTCGTCGCCACCAACTACCCCAACAATTTGGGAATCAACGACTTCTGCAGCCATGCATCGATGGACCTGCCGCTTCCAACCGCTACCAGCGGCGAGGCGCCCTCTTCCTGGCCACTACACCACCAACTCTGGCGTTATCGCACTGTCAGCGCTGACCAGCTGGGACATATTTCGCCGACACCTTCAGCCACCGCGCCGGTAGGTCTGCTCTTTCAGTCAGATACTAACCGCCCCCAGCGTCACGGCCACCGTCGGCTACTTCGGACCTTCTCTACCGTCTATTCCAGCAATCACGCCGTCATCCTCGCCGCGTGAAAAAGGTAATTCCACCACCACGAGCACCGCAGACATCTCCACTGGCCCACTTTAATGGACTACTACAACGTCAACGCTTGCGTCTCCATGTTCGCTGCGGGACACGCACATTCCACCACTGCGCACGCGATCCGACACCTTCTTCAACCAACCATTCTGAGCTACTACAGCCTCGTCTTCTTCCGTCACAGAGCTCCTATCGCATCATCCACGAACACCCCATCCTCACTGGCTCGTGCTCTCTAACGCGTTTTGCTGGATCATCATCCGCCTCCAGCGCTCCTACCATATCTTCCGCGACCACCACGACGTCACCGTCTCGAGATCGGAGCGCAGCGGCACACCCTAGCACGACCACCAGCTGCGTTTCATCGGTTTTTTCTTCAGACCCTATACCATCAAGTTCCAGGATCAACCTTCGGCGTGTCTTCTGCACATTTTCCCGGAGCACCACCTACGGATCGGCGAGTCTGCAACGCCACACGACAGGGATATCTGCAGCCACGGTATTGTCGCGTTGAGTCGCACCTACCCTTTTGTCTTGTCGTCCATCCTCCTAACCATGCTTCTTGAGTTCCTTCTTGATTTTCTTCATGGGATTTATTTGGAGCGCATTGGCTTCTTGATTTTCTCCTTTGGGTGTGATCTTTTTTTTGTTCAGTAAGTTTCAAGGTGCCTCTTCTTTGCCTTGACTTTTCGGGTTGTCCCACTTTTGACCAGCACGTATGTTTGCGTGCTTGTGTGGGTGTGCTCCCATGACGTTTCGGGTTGTACCACTTTTGACCAGCACGTATGTTTACGTGCTTGTGTCGTTGTGCTACCCTGGCCATCCAGCCACTGATTTAGCTCGCTCCATTTTCGTAACCAGACCGAATTTTTGTGATGGTTCCGTCTTCCTGTTCCTGCCGGTTAATTCTGTCCCGTTTTCGTAACTTGGCCGCAAACCTGCCGTGTTTTCGTTTCCTCCCGTCGGTTTAGCATACCCTTGTTTCGCAGCCCGCGAAATCACTGAGGTATTGTTTTTGTCGGCCTTTCCCCTGCTTTTGCACTGCGTACGTCATAGGTGCTTATTGGGGCGTCGTATTTGTTTTCTTACAGCTATGGCATATGTGTCTAAGCCCTTCCTCAGCTTTTTGCACTACGTACGTGAGGCGTCGTATTTGTTTTCTTACCACTGTGGTATATATATATGTGCTCTGGCCCTTCCTCTGTTTTCTGCACTACGCACGCCGTAGGTGCTCATTGAGGCGTGTTGTCCACCTTGTTTGCGTCATATCGCCCTGTACAAGTCTCCTCTTCTCGGTTGGACATCCATGTGCTTGCGCGTATGTTTTCCCCTATTTTTCGTCGCTTAGCTTCCAATAGGAATGGCTCTATAGTAGGCCACTTTTTCAGAGTTTCACGACATCAACTTGATGGTAGTATTTTCGGGCTCGTCGTTTGTTCACGACCCCCCCCTTCTTTGTAGTATCAACCCCCAAAACCATGGTAGTTTTGCTCGATCCTCATTAGCCTGAACTTCGCTTGCACGCTGTGCCTGCGCCCCGCTAGCATTTTTAGAGTTGTACGTCATTTGCCCCCCCCCCCCCACTCTGTCCGGCTTATGGTACCAGCCCGCGACATCGTAACAATTTCGTCTGATTCCTTCTCTGCCGAGATGTCGTCTGCACCATGTGCGTGCTTTTTCGCAGAATTTCTGGACCCTCCGTTGTGTGAAGACCCCGTTTTCACCGCTCTCACGGTATGAGTTGGAAAAATATCGTGTTGGCTTGGTTTTTCTATCTTGGGTTTCCTTCCCCCTGCACTATGTGCCGGATGGGAACGTACACTCCCTCCCCTCTGCAGGGTGTGCATTTTCGGAACGTGTTCTCTTCCGACTCTGGCGTTCGCGCATTTTCGGAACCTATATCTTCCGCTTTCGCGTTCATGCAACGCGAGTATTATTTGTATTTTCTTGTTATTTCTAGAAACGCTTGCTCCTTAGTGGTTATCGCTGTACGCAGCAAACGACCGACCGTAGTAGCCTTCTCTCCTTCCTTCTGGGAGAATTTATTCGCGGACGCTTAGCGCGCGTATTAGCTTTGGACCCTACTGTCTCAGTACAATTCTACCTGGTAGGCTCCAGTATAGTCAGTGTTATCGCCTCGCGGCTCCCCAAAGTACCCCTTAAAGTCTGACTATCGTTGAGGCTCCAAAAACGTTTTACTGTAGTAGTATGACTTCTCTCTTCCTTGCGGCATTCAAAGTATGGCATTTGTTCGTTTTCGGTGACCTTTATGGTCGCCTTGATCTTAAACTTGTGCCCAAGTTGTTCTACTTTTCTACAGCACGGCGAGTGTTCGCCCTTGCGGTTTTTGCTTTCGCCTACTACCGCCGATGTAGCCTGCCCACGTTTCGTGCATACCGACGACCCATGGCGCTTCCGAACCATGTCGAGGTTTTCCATCGTCTCGTTCCCACCTCGCCTTATGCGATTGGCGACAACATGATGCTTCCCGCGTTATTTCGATTCGTTTTCGCGAGGCATGACTTCCTTTCTTGTTGCTGTTCGACTTTCCTTGTCCCCAGGCATACTTCCCTTTTAGTTGCTGGAACGTTCTTGATTCTTGGCGTACTTCCCACCACGAAGTTCACTGCACTGTAGCCCCAGCCACTTGGTACTGCGGCATTCCAGCTATTGCTACCCCGTATGGTCCCACATTATCGACTATCGTCTTCACGTTGAGAGCCGCCCTTAGGTCCCACGTTAGCGGTCCCGTGTTGACTCTTCAGCTCATCTGTCGGTTCTCTTTGGCCTCTACCTTCTTGTTTGGTTGTACCTGCCCCCAAGAGCTCCTTGCTGTCGGGTTCCGTTCTAGCTTTGTAGCCAGCGCATCTATTCCCCTGGACCACTTTCTCATATTTAATAGCTTTTTTTCGCGGCACCCCGACCCCTACGGTCCAATGACACTGACCCCCGTCCTGACTTTGCAGCTAACAGGTTTTGTTCCTCTCGACCACTTTGTCTTGTTTCTTTTCGGCATACCTGCCCATAGCGTTTAACGACACCGGCCTTAATCGTGGCTTTACAGCCCGTCCTGTGCAGTCCACAGGCCGTCCCTTCTTGGCCCCCGTTTTTATCTTGCCTTGTTGGCGTACTTGTCGCATCTCGGTCCCACGTTTTGACCTCAGTTTGGCTTCGCAGCCCATATAGGTCGTTTCCATGTTGACCTCCTTTCATGTTATGTTTTCGGCGAAATCGCTTTCGGAGGAATGCCTTCGCTACGTACCTAGTGTTGCTCGTTTTCTTAAAGTATCCTTTCAAGGTCCCCTGCTATGGACCCTCCTTTTGTTTCAGGCTGGATTACGTCACTATGACACGATTTGCCTACTTTCTATTTTCCCCTGCTTTATGTCGGTTACCTTTTTAGGGTTGCTCCAGGTTTGCGACCCCGTGTTCCCGAGGTATAGTACCTAGCTGCGGCTTTATTCGTATTGTCTTCTCTGTTCCCTACACTCTTTGTGGATCTAGATACTTCCAGCGCTGCTTCGAGCTCAACGAGCATCTTCTTGTTGACCCCATTTTTGGCGTGCTTTGTTATGGTTGAATAGCCTCGCTACGTTTGCTGGCATTGCTCCCATTATTAGTTAGCCGCTCAAGGTGTCATGATGTCGATTCTCTTTCTGGCTTCCGATAGTACCTTCCGTCTTTGTGTCTGCGTTTCAGTTTCGTTCTTGTTTTGAGTATTGCTTTGGCTAGGTGACCTCACCACTTATCTCTTCCCGTTTTCCTGGTACTGTATCCAGATAGCTTCTAACGGTACTCCCCTGTTGCCCCCCGGTTCAGCTTTCCGGCGTATAACACACGCCTCCAGTACCACCATTTTGGTGTTGTCTGTGCCACTGTTTGGGTGTTGTCTTTTTCTGCGTTTTCGCGATTTGTTTTGGTTGCCTCGGTTCCCCGTTCTACAGTTTGACCAAGGGCCTTATGCTAGCCTCCTAGGTCCCACATTACGGCCCCTGTGCTTCCGTTACACCTCAGCGTACTGGTTCTTTATAGTGTTGCCTTTCGATCAATGGTCCCGCGTCAGCCTTCCAGGTCTAATCTTGCGGACCCTGACATTATTTCAGGCAGTGCTCTTTGTTTTCTATCATTTCAGGCTCTTGCTCTTCTGCCTTTCGACGAATGGCCCGACGCTTGCGCAATTCTTCGCGTCTTGGTTGTTTCTATTTCACCGTCCAACCGATGGCCCCACGACAGCTTTCCATGTCCAACGTAGCGGACTCTGACGTTCTTTTAAGCAGTGTCCCTTGCCTTTTTCTTGTCTTGCGGCAAATGGCCCGACCGCCCGCCCCTTCGGCACTACGCCTCAGGCCGTAAACTTGTCTGGCCTTCACAGCGCGAGACGTGGTCCCTTCTTATCTTCCGACTTTTTTTCCGCGTCTATACCTTCCTCTTTGGCTCCCTTCGCATCCTTGCGCTCAGTGGCCGCGCCCTTCGTGTTTTCGTAGGCCGATTGCTACTGGTATACCGTAGGTGCATACCCTTTCTTGAGCTCTCACGGTTGTGAGCTTCATCATAGGGTTGTATTTCTTGCAATGAGGCATTTAAGCCTCATAATCACGAGGTGTAGGGGAATCTATAGCATCATTTCCGTTTGTTTCGAATAGCCTCATCTTCGATCCCCTTTCCAATTCTGAATATTCTGTTGACATCCTTTGGTTGTCAGGTGATCTGCATCTACGACTTTTCAGGGTGGCCTAGTGTTATGGACTGCCCTCCGTAGAAGAATAGTTTATAGATTCGACGTGAAACCATGTCATGGTTGAGGTGAAACCAGGTAATATTTGATGTCACATTCACGTCAAGGCCATCATAGATGAGCCATAATATAGGTGACGATGATGGGATAAGCAGGACGCCCCTCATCTCACTACGCTGCACACTACCATGCAGCCCTGTTATGCCTGTCTTTTAGTATTCTTTTAAGGGAATAATGCATAAGCTTTGTTTATTCAGCGAGCCGTGAGGAGAGACCATCCAAAGACACTGGAACCCATGAGGAGCACGCTTCCCAACACCGAGCAACCACGCATCCCCCACTTTTACTACCACTACAATGGTGGGATTTGAACCCACGACCCAAAAAACCCATGGTCTGTCGATGACGCCATTTGTTAAGGTATTAGTGGGGTATTAGTCCGTTTGACGACTTGCAAAATGCTAGCCAATGGCTTACCCAAACTAAGGCTTATAACATACAGTACAGGTCACGTACGTACTGTACGTACTGATAGTAATAATAGCAGAAAGGGTGGTCGAGGCTGGTTTTCTCTGTTTCCATTTGAGAAGGGGTGTGTTTCACACTACAATCAGTAGAGTACAGCTAATCGGGAACGGTGTGATGGAGTGTCAGTATACCTGGCAATATATTCGGTAAGATAGCCCCCAGAGTCATGGTCTATTGACCACAAGAAGATTCTCTTAGACGGAATATTCTGAGTGGAGAAGATAACCCATAGGATCTAGCTAGCTTATACGAGTACAACGGTAGTGCGTTAGGGGGCCGCCGCGTGAGGGGACCGCCAGATCGTTTTTGGGCAGCGGGACCGCCGATCGAGGGGACCGCAAAGGGGTTTTGAGCAGCGGGACCGCCGAGTGAGGGAACCGCCAAAGGCTTTAAGGCTGCGGGACAACCGATTGACGGGGCCGCGATCATGTTTGGACGGCGGGCACACGGACTTAAGGGGCACCAGGCTGTACATAATTCAGCCGATTAAACGCAAGTAAGAATCACCGTAATTAAGTATTGCGCCATGGCGAAAAGATGATTCGGGTAGAGCTCTATACCACTACATACATGCAGTAAGGTTTTATAAAATGTAATATTTGTTGCGATCCCCTCATTATACATGTTTATACGTGCATATGCACGGTGTACCAAAACACTGATACATTCAGTGCGATAATTCGAGATCGACACATCGTGTGATCATCACCTGTCTTGATGAGGTTAGTTAGGTAAACTGGGGAATTTTTGTCCCGGTCGATATAATCACACGTCAACACCACAGAACATAAGTAATGCCTTTGGCAGATAGGTGCGGATTCCACAGCCGTAACATCACTTCAGAAACGTGTTTTTTACAAGAACTTTTAGTCCGTCATCAATCATGCCCCCGTTGGAAGTACTCGTCTTTGTTCCTTTCTTATTCAATCTTGCCGACCTGTCCTACTCGTAAAGCGAAATACCGCCGACACACGCCCGATGGTCGCTTATCCGCTTACCGCCCTTCCAGTCCAAAACGGAAAGGCAGAACTTCCTCCGTAGCATCCTCTGGGCCATATACGTTTTCGTATAAACTCTGTTGCAACCCCGTAACATCCCCTTCTCGGCAAACCGCCCCAAAACAATCAAATATACTTTCAGAATAACACCCCGTCTTATCGGCTTACCGCTCAACCACTGCGAAACGAATAAACAGAGCTTCTCAATAACATCCTTTCAGCCATATACCAAAACGGAAAGGCAGAACTTCCTCCATAGCATCCTCTGGGCCATATACGTTTTCGTATAAACTCTGTTGCAACCCCGTAACATCCCCTTATCGGCAAACCGCCCCAAAACCATCAAATATACTTTCAGAATAACACCCCGTCTTATCGGCTTACCGCTCAACCACTGCGAAACGAATAAACAGAGCTTCTCAATAACATCCTTTCAGCCATATACCATGATACGTTTTCGTGTAAGCGCTGTTCCAACGCCCCACCATCCCTTTGCCGGGAAACCACCCCAAAACCATCAACGAGGACTTCCTTAATAACACCCCATCCCCGCGATAACGTTTTAGAATAAGCGCTTTTTCACCCCGCCTTGGCTTCCCACACCCACCAAAATCTATTTACCCGTGCAGCGAAAGCACGTCACACACGCCCGGTGGTCGCTTATCCCCTTCCGGCCCTACCACTAAAAAACGAAAAAACAGAACTTCCATAGAATAACACCCTCTCAGCCGTATAATATACGCTTTCGTGTAAACGCTGTTCCAACCCCCGCAACACCACCTTATCGCCAAAAACCATCAAGCAGAACTTCCATAACAATAACACCCCGTCCGCCCGAGTGCGTTTTCGTATAAACGATTCTCCGCCTGCCTTGGTTTCCCACACCCGCCCAAGCCTAATTACTCCTACAGCGAAAACACTTCAAACACGCCAAGCGGTCGCTTCTTCGCTCACCGCCGTACCGCCGCAAAACGAAAATCAGATCTTCCTCAATAACATCCTCTCAGCGATGTACGTTTTCGTACAAACGCTGTTGATACCCCGTAACTTCCCGTCATCGGTAAACCACCCAAAAACGACCAAACAGGATTTCCATATATAACACCGCCCGCCCGATTACGTTTTCGTATAAACGCTTTACCACCCGCCTTACTTTCCCACACCCGCCCAAGCCAAATTTACCCGCACAGAGCGAAAACACTTCAAACACGCCCGTTGATAGCATGTCCCCTACCACCCACCACTCCAAAACGAAAAAACAGAATTTCCATATAATAACACCCTCTCAGCCATGTACGTTTTCCTGTAAACGCCGTCCCAACCCTCGTAACACCCCCTTACCGGTCTTAGGATAAGATACCTTAGTAGTCTCCATCGGCCTTGAGACTGATGGGGATGCCTTCGGATGTTTAGTTGGTTCGGAAAGAAGTAGGCAGTGGTCCTGTTCAAGGAGATGAAAGAAGTGGAAAAGTGTTTTATTAGACTGGTGGGGAACAAGGCGGAAACCAAGCACTGAAGTGGTGGGGCTCGTGTCGCTCCCCAATATCAACGTCCGTCCGCTCGCGATGATCTACTCCTATGTTCCCGTACGATGATTGCCAGGATTATCTACCCGATGTCAGCTATTGCTAGCACTTGTTCTATGCTTTGCAAGCACTCAAGCAATGGGGCTCTGTAGCTCCCCAAATTTCTGCCTACGTCCGCACTCAATCATCACTCAACTACTGCAGTACGTTCCTATACGATGACTGTTATTATTGCCTACCAATATGTCCACTTGTAGCAGTTTTCTACTCTACGCTACGAAGTCGTCTCTACCCCTGTGTCTGGTCCTACAGCAGCAGTAGTTCTGCGGCTGTACACGTTAGCTTCTCTTACCGCATCGGCCCAGCGTCAGTCTCCGTATGGCCCCGGTGGCCATGGTCTGCTTACTGGAGACTGACCCATCCCCTGGTCCCGAACTCCCAACTGCCTCGCAATTGTGCTGAAACCAAATCTCACCACAATAGCCCACCCTGCCACACCGTCATCCTATCAAGGGCGTGCGGTGGAACAACCCTCGTATATGAGATTGTGCTTCGCAGGGGCTACATCACTATAGTACCTTTCGAAAACCCGCCCGATAAACGCAGCAACCCTTCCCCAAAGGAAATACCCCATTAAACGTATTAAATTCCCGTCGAGCCAAAATGTCGCCTTCGGTGTACCCCGATTGCGTAATTCCAAACCCCGGGAGAAGAAAAAAATATGCTAAATGCCCACCCCGGTCCACCGTTGCCTTATAAGGGGCGTGTGGCTGGACAACTCTCGTACGTGAGGTTGCCTATCGCAGGGACTACTGGACGACCTTGCCAAACTCTTCCCTGAGAACAACATGCCAAATATATATATATATATATATCCCACTAAGTATTGCAATTCTCGTAGAACTAAAGTGCCCATTCTGTGTACCCTGATTGCTTAATTACGATTCGCCCCCCCTCCCCCGAAGTTGACTTGTAGCCTGGTCGAGTCCCGCTACTCGAACCTCCAACCCCGCCCCTACTTCTGCTGGTATTGCAACCCCCCGCCCCCCCCGAAGTTAACCTGCAGCATGGTCATGTCCCGCTGTCTGCAGCCCCCCTCCCCCCCGCGACACCTCTACTCCAATGATGGTGTGTAGTTTTTCGGACTCCGCGTTCGCTAAAGCACGAGCCAACACCAAGATCCTCGCTCCTCGCTAACGGTTGCTAGTGTCTCCTCTGACAGATGTACGGTGTATTGCTTCTACAGGTCCAGCATCTTTATGGTATGCGGTAGACTTTTGCTCCCCGCGTCCTCCGCTAGTCCCACCACTCGTGCCAGCTGCCATCCTGCGTGGGTCCTTTTGAAATAGATGTACTCGAACCAACGATGTCAGGCGAATACAGACTCGGCCGTGCTCGGACGTCACAGCACACCATATATCCGGTCGGTAAATGTCTCTCGCCTTTTTCTCGGGCAATAGCTCGCTTAGCTACTTGGATTCTGTACCGGCGATATTTCGTGTTATCCCATCTGACTTGCACGGGTTCTCCCGCCCAGTACCTCACCATCAAGTTCCCGCACTGCGTTTAATCCTCTTCGTGTTCCCATATGGGTCGTTCTAGCTTTTCCCAGTACATATAATATTGCACCGCAATTTTTCCGCACAGCCCTCTCGATAGTCGGTGTCTGCTTAGTTTTCGGGGCGTGACGCGGTGTGTGTCTAGCTCTGCGGTCACGTCGTCAGTCGTCAGGTGGAACGGGGGTGAGATCTTCGAGTAGTTGTTCCGAACGTAGTTGCTCATCGCCCACGGCCAAAACCTCGGCGCAATCTCATCTCCGTGGGGGTTAAAGCATTTCTTACACCTGAGTACCGACACGCGCGCATTTATGCCGCGATTACCGGGCTCATCAGCTTTAATATCCAATAGTAGTAGCTTCGGTCCTCCCTCACGTCCATCAGTCATTTTATCTGGGCCGCCGACTAACACTTTATACGGTCCTGTCCAACAACTGGTTGGCTAGTTGACTGACCAGTGCAAACGCCTTCACGTCCGAGCTGCCTTCGGCCGGTTTTGTTACGAGTTTCCCTCCTCCCGTGATAGTACCGTGGTCGTCATACACCCATACCTAATCTCCCGTTTCAAACCTCGTTTGTTGTTAATAATTTGCTCGACCTCTTCGTTTGTGGCTTGATGCTTCGCCTTTGTGAGCTGGTCCTCCTCCCTTACCAAGTTTTACGCGCGCACCTGCCTATCCCGCAACCTCAAAGAATCAAGGTGGTTTCTTTTCACGCTCTGGTGACCTTTCACGCCACTACCTTCTAAGATCGTCATCGGCAACCGTGGATACCGCCCGATGTGTACTTCATTGGGCGTCAAGTCTGTACCCCTGCTCACGTTGTTGTTGTGGGCTGCTATGGCGTGCAATAACATTACGTCCTAATTCCTTTGGTCGTGTGCGACGAGATATGCCAACATTTGGCACAGGGTGCGGTTCGACCTCTCCACCATGCCATTAGTTTGGGGGTGATATGAGCTCGTACATTTGTTTTCGGAGCCCGTCATTTTCAACCCCCCCGCGGCACACTACTGACACAAATTCCTTTCCGCGGTCAGATAAAAAGGTATGTGAGCACCTCCACCTCGGAATATAATCGTGCACCAACCGTGCTGCACAATCTTCCGTACTTTTACCCTCTTTCGTAATCGCGTGTGCCTCCGCGTGTCTGTGTTATAAATCCACCACTAGGAACACGTATGCATTACCTTTAGCCGTGGTCGGCAAGGGTGCCAGCAGATCGAAAGCTACCATCTGTCCTGGTCTGCTCGGCAAAAGAAGGGATATTAGGGGCCAGCGCACGGTTTGCCTCGTGCTTTTTCTGGCCTGACAAGTATAGCATCTTCGAATCCACCGCTTTGCGCCCTCAGCCATGCCAATCCACCAATAAAATCGCTGTAATTGTCCCAGAGTCACCTTTTCGCCCAAGTGTACTGCCTCCTTGTGCGCACAGTCCATCACCCATGGTCTCAGTAGCAGCGGCACGTAGGTTCGCGCCGGCTCGTCTCCCAGCAACTTCTCGTATTGTCCGGGCTGTCTGTTCGGACGATCCGCCGGGACACGCGACGGACGCCGGACAAGTAGTTTTTCGGCGTTGGGAAGTTCCATTTGTTCACCTTGCGCTACTAACCGTTTCACTTCCTGCCCGCCCACTCTTGGATTTAATCCGTTCTCGGTTCTGTCACTGTTTGGTGTGCTATTCGCTGAACACGTCATTACTATCCGAGCAGTATCATCCTTACCCTGGGCGGCCGCCCAATCTTCAACCGTTTTCTGGCATAAATGTTCTCCAGACTCGCATGCCGCTTGACTGTTAAGTTCCTCCTCTGGGATTTCGAGTGGCCCCGACCCAGCATCGTTTGAACCCGCCTTGGTCGCTGCCCTGCCACTACCAACTCCTTCGTCTGGATTTATTACTGCCACGTCCTGCTTTGACCTTGAACCTAGAAGCTCTCTTCCTTCCTCGGTCATGGGGCATGCACGTAACATTAGGCGGGGTTCTAGTTGGCCGCGGACTACGGAACTCTCGTCGGGATAGGTCTGTGGGCTGTCGCGCTTCAATTGTTTTCGTTGGAAAGCGTTGCTCGGCTTAGGAAACAGATGGGGCGTGTGGTGCCATCGCTCTGCTCCTGCTTGACCACGGCGCCCGGCCCGTCCACGGACGCATCCGTGATTAATTGGAACGGCCGGTCCCCCGAGATTGCCGCGGGAAAGTCTGGGGAAGCCAAGACTCTGGGGCTCGACAGTTGTTCTAGCAAGGTCTCCACGATCTGAGTGTGTTTCGCTGTGAACTCAAATCGGGCCCCCTTCTTCAGTAGTGTATTCAACGTTTTCGTTTCCGCGGCCATTTGTGGCGAAAAATTCCGGTAATAACTCACTGCTCTCATCATTGAGCGCAGCTGACTGACGTTAGTAGGCATCGGCATTTTCAGCAATGCTTGCACTTTTCCGGGGTCGGGCGCGATGCCTTCGGCGGTGATCCGTTGGCCTTAACTTTCACCATTTTGACCCCGGGGTGCACCTTCTTTGGCTCTAGTTTCGAGTTACAATTAGTGAATCGTTCCAAGAACTTCCGGATATCGTTAACATCTTCACCCCCGTTTTTGGAAAAGCAGACGATGTCGTCAATAAATAAGCGTACCCGCTCCCAACCCTCGCACACGCGGATCGTGATAGACTGAAACCACCCTGCGCTAGACGCAAGGCCCATCGGCATAACTGTCCACTCTCAGTTTCTGGATTGAGTACACGCCGCAGTCAGGGAAATTGAGCCTTCGTGTATGGAGCACTGAAAAAAACCACGGAACAGGTCCACCGTACTATAAACATGGGCACCGCCGAGATCAGCTAGTAGGTCATCTACCGTCGGCAAAGGCAAAACCGGTATAACTGATTGTTCATTGAGCCGCTTGTAGTTGCACGTTATCCTAATCTTGCCGTCCGCTTTCGCGATTACGACTAATGGGGAATGCGACCGGCGTAGGATCCCGGCTAAAACTAGTTTGTCGATTTCAGTTTGCACCTTTGCCGCCAGCACCGGAGAGTGGCGGTATGGTCGCTGCTTTACGGGCCGTGCATCGTTCTTCAGTAGGATACGGAACGGATCTACGGTGTGAAGTGACCTAGGTCTGTACTGTGACGCGAAAAACGATGTCCGTATTTACGCAGCAAGTCCCCAAGAGTATCGATATCGGTCTCCGTCCATAACGCCTTATCAAAATCGAATCGAGTGTCGTGCACGTGTGGTGGCACCAACTTCCACAGCCGTATGAACGCTGCGCGTTGCTTCTCGTCTAAGGCTCTAGAACTGCTTCAGGGGGCTCGCTCAGGCGCCTTATTTGCCGCGTTCACCGCATTAACCGTTTCTAGAGGTGTGGTAGTGAATTGCGTTTTAGCTAGGTCACTTTTTATCCGGGGCGCGCGACCTGTTCCAAGTTTTATGCCCGGCTGCATTATACAGGGTTGTATCTCCCGTATGGCTGAAATGAATTTCTGAGGTGCCGGCCTCAACTACTGCTCCCCGGGGTAACCAACCTTTGTTGAATCGTATGTAATACATCCCGTCGGCCGCCTTCGTGCCGTCTGTATTAGTGATATCGATTTTAACCCATGACACAGCGATCGGAATTCTTCTCCACTTTCCGGCAAACCGGGCAACCACAGCCGTGCTACTGCTTGGCTCTACTAGCCCGACTGCATTGTCGACCCAATCTGAATAACGTTGAGCATTTTCGGCATCCCTCTGTCCGCGCGTGGTAAAGGTTAACACTGTTTCGTTTTCATTGATGTCAACGTACTTTCGTATCGGGAAATCCGCCCATCCATCACGTCCGAGTAATAGGCGTGCGTCATGGCGTCGTCGGGTACTACGTGCCCATGCGCCGCCAAGCAAACCGTCGGCGCGCGTTCCCCACCCGATACGATTCCCCCTTCCCCCCCCCATCTGTACGTTTAACCCTACCCTGCTGGATGTGATCAGTGGGATACCATGGAAGCCCCCCCATTTCCTTTCTGGTGTCTCTGACCACCCATTCTGTGACGCAGACCCACACGCCAGCATGCGCTCCCATACCTTGCTTTGAATGAAGGTGGACGGGCTCCCAGTGTCGTGCAGGCATGCGTCCTCGTGGCTTTGGATCCCCCGAAAATGTGCGCTCGAGCCGAGTGTCACCGTCTGTCCAGCTTTACTCTTGCCCCACCGCTCGCGAGAATTCCGGCAGGTAGTCCGCCCGCTCTCCGGGTGCGATGTCTACCTGGCACAGTGGGAAGACAGCGGAATGTTCGTTATCACGCTGGTCGTGCGAGGGCTCTAGTGCATGTATGCTGTCAGGCATACCTGGCGTGTTAAAAAAATCTCCACTCTGAACACAACCACTACTATCAACGCTCAGCGCATTCGAGGTCGTGATAGATACATCACCACATGCATCTCGCTCAAATATGGTTGGCATACTATCTACGTTTGTACATCGTTTCACTCGTAAGTGCTTGTACCTTCCCCCGGGTGTTGCCACCGTTATCGTTACCGTTCTGTGTATGATTTGCCACTGTCGGCGGGGAAAGCACGCGATCTTTGCTGGGTGGGCCAGATGTCGCTCCCCGATTCCAACCTTCCCGAGCTCTAAAATTACTACCGGTGGGAGGTACCTCTGACTTCAAATGTCAATTGAATCGGGCCCGCTCATGACGCCGTTGGCGTGAGACAGTGACTTATATATAGTTTGACCACTCTCCAACACACTCAACGATGTATCGTTGCTACGAGCTAGGGATTTCCTCGGTAGCGTATCCCGAGTCTGTACGCTGTCCGGACGGCCTAGCCCGCGCGCATCTCGACTACCATACGCGGCGGAGCTTGTGCAAAGTGATGGTCCCATGTTAGCTGCGCGCAATCGGACCGCGGGGTAATTACTTCCGCTCGCTCCGGAGAGATGACTACCTACGACACCCTCACTCTAATCGCTTACAGGCAGGTCGTATCCTGTCCCTTGGCCTGGAACTGCGTTGTGCACCACGATTCCCGCCGAACTCTTCCGTGCATCCTGCGACGGTTGGAGGGCCACCCCTCCATTTCCGTTCTCCTTTGACCCGGCTGTACCTGTATCCGAATACGCGCGCAACAACGGGGGCCGTGGTGCTGCCGGCGAGAGTCGGCCCACTTACCGCCGCCTCCTCTCAGTTGATTCTACGCGTTCTACGGTTCTCGTGCCATTGGCACAACCGCTACTGCCACCTGCGCCACCGTGCCATTACCTCTGCTGGGGTCCCCTCGCTCACCGCTGGGTGAGTTATGTTCGACCGGTTAATGGATGCAGCTGGGCAGTTGCGGGCAAAATGGGTATCGTCCCCACAGTTTAAGCAGCGTGGGCCAACCGCTCTGTGAACAGCATCTTTAGATTCGCGGTCTGCATAGTAGATGTAAAAGGGTGGCTCATCATTATCTTTGCCGAAACCTCCCTGCTTCTGCATGATAGTGTACACCTTGGGCGAAATTCTGCTTCCTCATCCTTAAAGTCAGCCTCGCTCTGATCCACCGCCATGACTCTCCCTAACGTTTGGCTGCTGTAGGTTTTTGGGTATGTCCTGATTTTCATTACCATCTGGCTATCCCCCCACGTATACGAGTCGAGTGGCTCGCTATCGTCTAGTTCAGTGACACGTCATCTACCGCGGCCACGAGTTCGTCTACGTCTGAAAATGGTACCGTGGGCATGTTTCGTCCGGAAGATCTGTGCACTCAGGGACGCGAACTGGTCGTCTATACCAGTCTTAAGCTGCATGGTTCCGTAGTCGGGTGCGACCTGGCCGGAACACCCGACATTGGACACTAACAGTCGTAGCTCTCACTGAGAAGGGTGTTCCATGCGGAACTACCAGATTTTTGAAGGGCCTGCATTACGGTGGCCGGGGAGGCCCGGCTCGAACCCCGACACAACGCACGCAAAATGTGATCAAACACTTCCTGACTGTTCTGACCCGCATCCAGAAGCTTGCCGCCCTGTGCAAACGCGTACGTGACCAGAGTCTTCATCGGAGCCGCCTGCGCACAAGACGCGCTCATGGAACGGCGGACATGTCGCTCTATAACTATCTCCGAGCCTCTGGTCCAGGCGACCGATTCCGTATCATCGCACGAAACCCGTAAACTCTCAACGACATTTCGCAAGGCGGACGTGAAGTGTACGAGTTCTGGTACGTTGTGGTCAGAAGGAAAAAGGATGCCGTGTAGAGCGATTAAGACATTGGTGTCGAAACGGGCATATGCACGTTTGATGCTTTGAGTGTTAGTCGCGCTGTCACCCGTCCCCCCGCCGTTTCTAACTGTCGCGCGCCCGTTAGTAGTCGTGGTGGCTGCGTGCCTATTGTGCTGTGCCTGCGAGGGGTTCTGGAGCTGCGCTGAGTCCGGTAATGATTCTGCTCTATCGCGCTGACCCTTCTCGTCACTCTGATTTGACTCTACCTCGTACCTGTTACGACTCCGGTGGTTGCTGTTGTCACGGTGTCCGCCCCTATGGCCGGGAAAGCCGCCGCCCCAACCACTGTCACCGCGATCCCCGTCCTGCTGCTGAACTTTGTTGAAACCATGGTGTCCCCCAGCGCGATGTCCGCCGTTCCCCCCGTTGTCAACCGTGGGTGCGCGCGGGCCCCGACTTAGGGTAACGGTGAGCGTCGGGTGCTCGGGGTCGTATGGGTCCGGTGTCGCCTTGGGGAGGTGGTTGTCATCTTCCAGTACGAGGGAAGATCGGGACTGCTCCCGTTCCACCCGCCGCTTCGTCAGCAGGTGTTCTGCCTCTCGGGTCTTCTGCCTCTCAAGCTTGACGCCCCGCTCTGCTTCTGCCTCTCAAGCTTGACGCCCCGCTCTGCTTCTGCCGAGGCTTCGTCGCTGGCCAGAATCTCCCCCTTGACTACGGCAATTGCGGAGGTGTACTCCCAATCCCTTTTCCCCCGCTCCATCCGGATGGCGTCGAGGCGTTCTTGAGCAGCTTGGCGTACCACGCGTTGCTGCTCGACAACTCGGAGGTGCTCCTCCCCCTTTCTTGCTGACTCGCCCCTCTGATTGCGGAGCGCGTCTGTCTCTTCCTTATTTTGTCTATACTCCCTCTCCGCCAGGGTGGGCTTCTTGGAGATCCTCCCTGCTCGTGTCTCCTGCGGAAATGATTTTAATGGGTCATGGTCCGCGGGGGATGGGTCATCAAGTGCCGCAAACCGGTTACCCCAAATTCCTGGGTGGTACGAGAGATCATCTCTTGGGTTGCGGCAGAGGGATGGGCAGACGCAAGTGAGATGACCTCATTGATATATTCGTCTTCGATGGATGCAGCAAACTCGGCGTCACGTTCTACGTCTTCGTTCGTCCGGGTAGCCGCCTGTGCGACCCGCTAGTACTCTCCTTCCTGCAGCTTCCTTGCCAGTTTTACATCATCGTGGTACATAGGCGAGCGGAAAGGAACAGTGCGCGCATACGCCTCTACCGGTGGCCGGGCTGCGATGGGAACGATCGTCCCCCCGGGTCCTGCGGCAGTTGCTACACATAGGCCCAACGAAAGGGGTGCAATACCAAATGCCACTGATTTTTCCTTGAAAGTCAACCCCTCTCCCAACTTCATTACAGATGCAATCACTTCCATTCATACCTTGGCCTCCTGGTCTTCGTGGAACGACGGGATGTTGAGGAGCTCGGGAGACCATTTGGAAACGGTTCGACGGGGTTTGGCTAGAGGGAGGCGGTCCCCGCCTTTCTGGATTATGGTTATGGGATACATACGCGTACACCAGGCTCTGGCGTTTACCGGATAGCTACTCTAGTATCCTTTTGTCGGTGCCGTTTTGGTTGGCTTTATTTCCGTTTTGGTTAATATTATCCTACCGCTATCCAGTTGATGCTCGAGAGCCTACTAGGGCCGTAGGAGTTAGCGATACCGTTTCAGCGCTTGATTTCAAGAACATGAAACCCTACGGAATGAAGATCGTAACGAGGAGGCCGACACAGTCGTGCTTTCTTGATTTGTAAGTCTCTCCTAAACCCCAACATTAGCCTAACCCCGACCATCTAGAAAAATGTTCAGAATGCACGTACGTTGAAGGGTTAGTGCGGACTGATGACCATTTTATCGACGTAACCTTAATGCTAACCCCGACCGCCTTACACAATTATTGGAATGAAAATATTCTGGAGAGTTGAAATGTGCTTGACTATAAACACCACCCCCCATGAAGGGTAGAACTCACATAGTAGGAGAAAGTGAAACATAGAAGGAGGAACGGGGTGTGTTAGAGGAGGAGATGATGAAATAGACGAATGTGCCATGGAGGAGTTTGGTAGACGAGAAGAGTAGCGGGGAAGCGATCGCTATCCTAGGAGATAGATGGTGGCTGCAGACGGCGAAACAGGAAGCTGATAAGATAAGCAAACCGTTTTATGTAATATATGGAAAAAGCCTAATGAGCGTCCAAATTTAAGATAAGCAAACCTTTTTATGTAATACATGAAAAACGCGTATTGAGCCCGCAATTATTTGCAGGCTCAATACGCTTTCTCAATATATTACACAAAAGGGTTTGCTTATCTTAGTTGGAGGTGTCTCTGATAGGAATAGGAACGATGCTCCATCTCGAAAGAGGATGCGTGTTCAAAGACCAAATGACTAAGGCAAGCAACAAATGAGTACGCCCTCCCCCCCCCTAGCCCTGACTGTATGGAAACTCCTTCGGAACGAACTTATGTACAAGAGATGCTGTGAACTATTAGCCAATTCATCACTTGGCCAAGTCGTGACACAATTTTTGTGTCCACCCGTTTCGTGCGGGAAGTTGCGGATTTGTAACGATGCTCGTCAGGGAACGGTTCCACGGGGTTTGGCTAGACGGTGGCGTTGCCCGCCCTTCTGTACTCTGGTTATTATGGGATACGCGTGAACCGAGCGTTTGCGTTAACTGGATAGCTACTCCAGTTCCTTTTGTTGATGGTTCTTTGTTTGGTGTTTTTGTTAGACTGCTTTTCATGTATTGTGTGTGCCATGTACGTCGGCGGGGTGACATTACGTGAGGAGTGGATTTGTAAGGATGCTGATTTGGAAACGGTTCCACGGGGTTTGACTAGAGGGTGGCATTGCCCGCTCTTCTGGACTCTGGTTATGATATACATACGCGTAAACCAGGCTCTGGCGTTAATTGCACAGCTACTCTAGTATCCTTTTGCCGGCGGCGTTTTGGCTGGCGTTATCCGAAACAACGCCAACCAAACCGCCACCGACAAAAGGATACTAGAGTAGCTATCCGGTTAACGGCAGAGCTTGGTTTACGCGTGCGTATCTCATAACCAGAGTCCAGAAGCGCGGGCACCGCCTCCCTCTAGCCAAACCCCGTGCAACCGTTTCCAGATGAGCATCCTTACGAATCCACAACTAATGTTGTCGTTGTGCTCACATTAACTCGCAAAAATGAAGTCCGTGGCCACAGGACAGGCTCCAGTCACTGGAGCTGAGGGATACCCCAGGGAAAAACACAAACCAAAGGTGGTACACGCATATATCACAGCTGACGCAATTTATGTCTCTGCCAGAAACATACAAATGTAAAATCGGGAGTCAGCTACGATGTGCCAGGTCCATATTGGTGCATATATGTCTCACTACTCGCGCCTGGAAAAACCGACTATACCGTTTGTCACTAAAGAAAGACTACCACGTATATATTGCACGTAGTACCTATCGCCACGCATACGCACGACGGACGCAAGTCAATTGGAAAAAAAGAAACAAAGAAAAGAAGAGAAGATAAAGGAAAGAAAAGAAGAGAAGATAAAGGAAAGAAAAGAAGAGACAAGAAAGCGTAAAAACGAAAAATGAAAAGAAAGAGCAGGAAAGACAAGACAAGACAAGACGAGAAGAGGAAGCAGGGAAAGGGAAAGAGAAAAAATGTCAAACTAGCAGACCTTAGGAAGTGACTAAAGACGGGATTGGGCTCATAGAGGGCATCAAGTGCATCATCATTGGCACTGGGGAGAGAATGCAACATGGCGAAGAAGCCAGGGCGGTCTTACGCTATCTTGTGACGGCCTTCCACAATTTTCAAGACCATAATGGCCATACCCAGACTTCAGTTGCTTGGGCCTTACGCCCACCCTTCCCCCTCACCCCCTCCCCCCGGCCGCTTAGAGATACCGACGGTGGATGGCGCTGCGGCAACCTTTGCGCGTCGCTCGGCAGCTTTGCGTCTCTCCGTTTTATGCCAATTCCGCATGAACAACCCGGCTCCCTCCTTTACTCGCCGAAACCATTTGTCCGCCTTCTGAGCAGCCTTTCGCCACCCTTTGACCCCACCCAGCCACTCTAGTATCCTCTTGTCGGTGGTGTCTTGGTTGGTGTTGTTTTGGAGGCTGCTTTTCATGTATCGTATGTGCCATGTACGTCTGCGGGGTGGGGGTACAGTAGTTGTGGATTTGGAAAGAAGCTCATTTAAAAACGGTTCGACGGGGTTCGGCTAGAGGGAGGCGGTGTCCGCCTTTCTGGATTATGGTTATGGGATACATACGCGTAAACCAGGCTCTGGCGGTAACCGGATAGCTACTCTAGTGTCCTTTTGTCGGTGCCGTTTTGGTTGGCGTTGTTTCCGTTTTGGTTGGCATTAGCTCAAATAACGCCAACCGAAACGCCACCGACAAAATGATACTAGAGTAGCTGTCCAGGTCACGCCAGAGCTTGGTTTACGCGTATGTATCCCATAACCAGAATCCAGAAAGGCGGGCAACGCCACCCTCTAGCCATACCCCGAGGAACCGTTTCCAGACGCGCATCCTCACAAATCCACAACAAATGTAACCCCACCCAATCCTTTTGTCAGTGGTGTCTTGGTTAGCGTTTCTCTTGGGGCTGCTTTTCATATATCGTATGTGTCATGTATGTCGGTGGGGTGGGGCTATAACCAATGTGACCCCAACCCGCCGACATACATGACACCTACGATACATGAAAAGCAGCCCCAAGATAAACGCTAACCAAGACACCACTCACTGACAACAGGATACTAGAGTAGCTATCCAGTTAGTCTAATGCCCGAGAACCTGGTTTGCGCGTATCCCATAATGACAGTCCACAAGAGTACATTATTCACTTCAACTAATAAAACAAGGTTTTTACGGCTGATGTCGTCCGCTTATCGATTCGAGTCCTAGACCTTGACCCGCGAGCTCATTCACAAGATACCAAAACGGACGGCATCGCCACAGCAACCAATTCCCCCACCCCTTCTTCCTCCGAGGCCACCCTCACCACCGACCGGACACGTAATGCAATGCATCCGCTGCCCCGCCCCCCCGCCACCCTCGCTTGCCACTGCAGCAGCGGCACCGGCGCTCTGTCTCGATGCTCATCTGGAAACGGTTCCACGGGGTTTTGCCAGAAGGCGGCTACCGTGCCCTTCTGGACTCTGGTTAAGGGATACGCGCAAACCAGGTTTTGGCTTTAACTGGATAGCTACTCTAGTATCCTTTTGTCGGTGGTGTCTTTGTTAGCATTCTTTTGGGGCTGCTTTTCACGTATCATATGTGTTATGTATGTCGACGGGATGGCGTTACAATGCATATGATACATGAAAAGCAGTCCCAACAGAACGCTAGCCAAGACGCCATCGGCAAAAGGATACTAGAGAAGCTATCCAGTTAACGCCAGAGAGCTTGGTTCGCGGGTATTCCACAATTAGAGTCCAGATCCCATAATGAGAGTCCTGAAGGGTAGGGAATGCCACTCCCTAGCAAAACCCCGTTGAGCCGTTTCCAGATGACTATCGGGACAGAGCGCCGCTGACGCTGCGGTGGTGGCAAGCGAGGGTGGCGGGGGGGTAGCGGATGCACTGCATTACGTGTTCGGTCGGTGGTGAGGGTGGCCTTGAAGGGAGAGGGGTTGGGGACTTGGTTGCTGTGGCGATACCGTACATTGTTAGGTACCTTGCGAATGAGCTCGCCGGCATGGGGATCAAGCTCACGCTAAAGACGAGCTGATACGAAGTGAACGTGGTCAATTAGTAGGCGTGATGTGGGGTACTTGGTTGGATTGGATTGGATTTTATTGGGTGGTTCATGTTGGGTAGGTTACCAGGCTGATTGGTTGATGGGTTGAGTAAGCTCGCTCTCAGCACTTTCAATACACTGCAAACATTTTTCCGTACTAATTCCGAGTAGTTTGTCAGTGGTCAACCCATATCTCATAGGGCACTCGAGAACCTGGGACTTTCGTGGGCGCCGATCGATGGTGGGTGTGTTGCGTGTTTGATACTCCTAGCGATATGGAGGCGTCAATCTATAAACGTGGCTGCAGTTCTAAAACAAGCAAGGCCACGTTTCGCGCCCCAAGTCGAGCTTGGATGAGTGTAATCGTCAGCAGTAACGCGATTGGTGCAGAGACCACTTAACACAGATAAGACTCGCTGGAGTACTATAATAAAACGCATGGCATTTTCTGCGGACGACTCGCCCCTGGTAAGAGGAGCATCTTGGATGGATGGGCTCAGGGGTGTGCCGGGGGTAGAGAGGATAATAGGTTTCCTTCGTCCACGGAGGGGGGAAAATGGGGGCGGGCGGGACCGAGAGGGTTATGCGAGGGAGGACGGGAACGTTATCGCTCGAAGGATTTCTTCCATTCTCTCTGGTCTTATCGAGGAAGAATTACTTTGTTTGGAATTTTTTCTCCTGTCCCCGTTTGCTCTTGCCTGTGATGCCACCAGTGTTCTGCGAGAGGTGGAGGGGTGAGGGTGCTCTGAAGAGTATCCCCTTTCGGTTATTCGACGAAGAGGGTATGTGAGCGTTCGGCGTTCTTTGTCCTCAGTCAAGTGTACGGGGGGGTCAAGGGCGACCGATCATACTCGAAGAAAAGCAACTGTGTCCAAAAACAATTGACGGAAAAACTAATTACCTCAAGTTATAAGTGACAAGCCAGGCCAGAGAGCTTGTCTTCGGAGGACGAGAGCACCCGAAGGACCGCAGGTAGTCACGCAAACCCAAGCTTGACAGGTCGTGCCGACGTCGCCATGTGTCAAGTGGTCCCCGAGAGGGATGCAGGGTTGTCGGTTTTGGCAAGCGTTCTCCTCATGGTTCACGGTGTGTTTATTCATCTCTCCTTTGGCTCGCTGCTTAGACACAAGGTCAACATTACGACTGCTACTCTAAAGGAACGGTCTAGGGCAGGCAGAGCAGCGTAGTGACATGGTGGAGAGTCCTGCCTGAACCATCATCGTCCCTTACATTCTCACCCATCTATGATGGCCTTGACGCGAATGTGACGACATGGTTTCAAGTCGAATCTATAGACTAGACTAGATCCATCTACGGGGAGCATTCCATAGCATACGCCAACAGAGGGGAACGTCTCTGCCATAACTAATTGATTTGAGCACGAAACCGCGTAGATTCCCGTTAACAGCGTGTTCGTGGTCGTCTGTCTGGCTGCCACCATCGGTGTTGTTACTTCCACCGTCGTGGTACTTCCCACTGCTGTTGTGGCCTTGCTATTTGTCGCGCGATCTAGATATATTCCTTGGTCGTACGCATCACCGTGACACCATATTATTATGGCTTTCGTCGACCGATGACCGCATGGTCAGCGCATATCAAACAGCTTGAACATAGATATGGTGGCCGATTTCACACATTATACGTACCAATTAGACAGAGTGAAGGTATCCTCCGAGACGTGTGATGACGAAGGCGGCACGCATATAGGTCGCTTAGTAAGAGTCTTAGAGACTCCGCGGTACGTCCTACTGCTGTTTGGTCATCGGCGTGCACCGAGAATCGCATTATCTTCTTCTGCTGCTGCAGCATGCTGCCGCTGCTGCTTTCAATACGTGCTGCTCTGCTGTAGCGCTGTTCCTACTGCTTGCTGCTGCATGCAGCGTATCTCCTGCGGCTACAAGGCTGTGTTTTCGCTTGCTAGCAGGTACCTGGTACCATTACGTGCCAGTGTGCTTGAGTGAGGCATGCCTGTTGTATGTATTACCATAAGCGTGCATGTCGGCTTGTGCTTGCTCTCCGGTACTGTGGTCTCTTGCGTGCGAGGTCGGTACAGGCATGGAAGCTCGCGCTGCCTGCACGGCATTCGCTCTCGGCTGCCTGGGCTACGACGTGAGCGACGAGCCCTGCGATCGACGTATTAAATCTAAGCTAGCACGGCCCTGTGGTCGTAGCTTTTCGATATCTGGTCTCCCCACTTTCTTTTGGTTCAACACAACATGATCATCGTACAGAGGGTTGTGCACCCAAACGTAATTGCAATTATTATCATTATCATTGTCATTATCATCATCATCATCATCATCATCATCATCATCATAAGCTTCTGTACCTTAGTCTAAAAATATAATACTCATGAAAATACTTCATTGATCGGCAGTTCCTCACATGAGAAACTCAATCGCCCAGGGACTTTTTGGCGCAGAAAGTGCAATCCCTACCGTGGGATGACTCAGCATGTCCATACCTGGGTTGAGCGCACCAGAGGCGTAGCGGTGTTGCTACAGTGCGAGAGTGTCGCTGGCACGATGTTGACAGCACCACTGCCCCTGGGCCCAAGGAACAGTCCCGTCATGGCGACGGAAGAGTCATCATCATCATCATCATCATCATCATCATCATTATCATCATCATCATCATCATCATCATCATCATCATCATCATCATCATCATCATCATCATCACCATCACCATCACCATCACCATCACCATCACCACCACCATCATCATCATCACCATATTATCATCACCATCACCATCACCATCACCATCACCATCACCATCATCGTCATCATCGTCATCACCATCACCATCTTCATCACCATCACCATCATCACCATCATCACCATCATCATCATCATCACCATCATCACCATCAACCCCATCATCATCATCACCATCACCATCATCATCATCACCATCATCACCATCATCATCATTATGGTTACAGTATTATGATTATGATTATTATGATTACTACCAGGTATATGATTATGATTGTTATGATTATTATGATTGTGATTATTATGATTATGATTGATATGATTATGATTAATATGATAATGATCACCATCACCATCATCACCATCATCATCATCACCATCATCAACATCACCATCATCATCATGATTACTATGATTATTATGATTATGATTATGATGGTTATGATGATTATGATGATTACAAGGATTGGGCGGGGCCGCCTATCGGCGGCCCCGCCCTCCGAAACAGTTGCGCAAAAAGGATGTGACTGAGAGAAGGGGAAGGTAATGGACGGTACCAAGAGGTTGAGGTGCTACATGTATTTGAAACATATGTCATTAAAAATGGTGGGTTTTGTCGGGAGTGGTTTTGCGCGCAGCGTTTGTGAAGGTAGGTGTCGGTGCACTGCATAGAGGAATTGGAAATACGAAACAAAACCCAAATAACAGGAGGTTGTGGATAGGCGAGAAATAGACGGGAAAAAAATAGAAAGAAAACAGCGGTTGAAAAAATAAATAAACCGTGGCTGAAACGTAATATATATGGAAAGCTCAATTGGCAAAGGTAGTAGCCAGACCTTGGCCGAATCCGGAGAAGGATTCGGACGGCATGGCATGCGCCGCGAGCGCTGAAGAATGGGAGACGAATTCCGTATGTTTATCAAGTGGAAAAATCCTATCGCAACTGCAGGAAAGAAACACAACGTTCATTAGAGCAATCAGACCAAGTCCATGGCACCAAGGTACGCGAAAAACGAAAAATGCAAACCTACGCCGGAAGGCAGACCATTCATTTCTTTTAGCAGCAGCAGCGGCGGGGGTAGAGGTGGCCGATGGCCCATCGAGGAAGTGCGGCACAGCAGCAGTAGTGTCTACAGTAGCAGTCGTCTGGCAAGGGGGAGGGGGCACACACACTGGCTCCGCGAGCTCAAGACCGCAGACAGCTGATTTTTCATTATTCGAAACGTACTCACCGGAGACACCAACAGCGGCGGCAGCAGCAGCACAGCAGCTACACTTCACAAAAAAACATGATTCTATAAATGAATGTGTAAAACATCAGCTCTGAGTACGACCGATTGAATGGTTGAAACTCAACTTTGCAAGCTGCGTGGTACATGGTTATAAAAACAACACAAGAAAAGGCGGAAAAGTTTTGGAACATGCGCAGAAGAGAGTGAGAGCAGCACCAGCAGCAGCAACACACAGCAGTAGCAGCAGCAGCGGCGGCGGCGGGCGCAGAGGCGGGCGATAGCCCAGCAAGGAATTGCGGCACAGCAGCTGTAGTGTCTACAGTACTGTCTACAGCAGCGGCCATCCGGCAGGAGGAGGAGCACACACAGCACTGGCACAGGCTAGGCGAGGTCATGACCACAGAAAGTCGATTTTTTATTTTAAGAAACAAACGCAGTAGTCAGCATCAGGAGCAGCAGCAGGAGCAGCAGCAGGAGCAGCAGCTGTAGCAGCAGCAGCAGCAGCAGCAGCGGCGGCGGCACTACCACAGCAGTACAACAGCAGTGGAGTAGTACGTACCGACCAATCCACAACGGCAGCACACAGCAGTACGGCAGGAGCTGGGTGGGATTTGCACTTTCTTACGATTCTCCAGCTTCCAGGGGAGAGCGCGAACCGTCCCCGGGAGAGGCTTTTCATGCCCCCCGCTCGCGGAGTTGGGACTCGTCGGCCGTTGTGTCACCGTGCCGTGATGGAAAAACTTTGTAGAGCACGCCCAGCCCTTTCAAGTTCTTTCAACTTGTAAGGGCGCGTAGAGGTGAAGGGTTCCTTTACTATACTATTTTCAGAGTAGGCTAAGTTTCGCCGCTTCGCTCTGGTCAGCCGCGTTCTGCTCTCTCGTTAGCCCTCAGCCTAAAACGTCATCCTAGGTACCCATACAAGGATCGGGCGGCGCCGCCTTCGGCGGCCCCACCCTCATGATTGTTATTAAAGATGGTGTGAGGAAGAGGAGAGTAAAGAAAGGTGAAAAGTAATGACTCCTACCAAGAGGTTGATGTGCAATTTGTGTCGGAGAAGATGATATTTTGGAAGAGAACTATGTCGGCGGTTGCTGACGAAGCGGGCAAACCTCGGAAGGATGGCACGCCGGCAGGAGACGGAGTCGTCTCCAAAAGTTGAAAAAACATGTATTAAAGAAGGTCAATCATAAAGAAAACCAACACTTTTTTCTGCAAGCGCAAAAACTTTTGCTGCAAGCTACAGTGCACGTAAGAAGGAGGTCTCGCTAGGCAACTCCTGTTGACTGACAAAAAAGAAGGTGTCGCTAGGCGACGGAGTGGACGTCGACCCGAACCCTCATGTCTACGGGTGAGAAACGGTACGGAGCAAGTTGGACGGTCGCCCGCGATACTACTGTAAGGATCAACCTAATACATGCAAGAAGAAGGTGCCGCTAGGCGACGGGGTATATTCTACCGCAACCGAGACTCGTGCGGAACAGCGGAAGGCGCTCAGAAGTTGCAACCGGTTTCATATGCAGTACATGACCTAAAATAGAAGCTGGCGCTAGGCAACTCTTGTCGGCTGCGAAATTGAAGAACCACCCAACATTCTGAAGAAGAAGCTGCCGCTAGTCGACGGGTATACCGCAAAACTGCCAAATTAGAAAGGCACCCAATCCTTGGAAGGAGAAGCTGCCGCGAATCGACGGGTACTTATACCGTAACTGAGACTCATACGGTACACGAGTACGATGCAGAAAACTTTTGCTGCAAACTGCAGTACCCGTGAGAAGGAGGTGTCGCTAGGCAACTCCCGTTGACTGAAAAAGAAGAAGGTGTCGCTAGGCGACGGGGTGGACTTCGACCCGATCTCGGTAAGACAAAGACTACGACACGAACTCGGTAAGACAAACATGCAGGCACATATCTACGGGAAAGAGACGGTACGGAGCGACTTGGACGGTCGCCCGTCATACTAAGGATCAACCTAATACATGGAAGAAGGTGCCGCTAGGCGACGGGGTATAGTCTACCGAAACCGAGACTCGTACGGAACAGCGAAAGGCACTCAGAAGTTGCAACCGGTTTCATATGCAGTACATAGCCTTATTCAATAGAAGCTGGAGCTATAGGCAACTCTTGTCGGCTGCGAAATTGAAGAACCGCCCAACACTCTGGAGAAGAAGCTGCCGCTAGTCGACGGGTATACCGCAAAACTGCCAAATTAGAAAAACACACTATAGTCGAAAGGAGAAGCTGCCGCGAGTCGATGGGTTATTATACCGCACGCAACTGAGACTCATACGGTAATAGGAGTACGGTGGAGAAAACTTTTGCTGCAAACTGCAGTGCCCGTAAGAAGGAGGTGTCGCTAGGCAACTCCTGTTGACTGGAAAAAAAGAAGGTGTCGCTAGGCGAGGGGTTGGACTTGGACCCGACCTCGGTAAGACAAAGCGTACGACACGAACTCGGTGGGACAAAAATGAAGGCACATGTCTACGGGCAAAGACAGTACGGAGCCACTTGGACGGTCGCACCCCACCATCACAGCAGTAGTACAACAGCAGTACAACAGCAGTGGAGCAGCACGTACCGACCAATCCATAGCGGCCGCGAGTCGACGGGTACTTATACCGTAACTGAGACTCATACGGTACAGGAGTACGATGAAGAAAACTTTTGCTGCAAGCTGCAGTGCCCGTAAGAAGGAGGTGTCGCTAGGCAACTCCTGTTGACTGAAAAAGAAGAAGGTGTCGCTAGGCGACGGGTTGGACTCGGACCCGAACTCGGTAAGACAAAGAGTACGATTACACAAACTTGGTGAGATAAAAATGCAGGCACATGTCTATCGGAAAGAGACGGTACGGAGCAAATTGGACGGTCGCACCCCATCATCACAGCAGTACAACAGCAGTACAACAGCAGTGGAGCAGCACGTACAGACCAATCTATAACGGCAGCATACAGAGTATCAATACGGCAGTGCAGCGGTACACCTGTGGTCCTGTGTCCTGTGGTACGCCAGGAGCTGGGTGGGATTTGCACTTTTTTTACGATTCTCTACCTTTCGGGGAAGATCGCTAGCCGTCCCCGGGAGAGACTTCTCATGCCCCGCGCTCGCAGAGTTGGGACTCGTCGGCGTGCCTGAACACCGTGCCGTGATGGAAAAACTTTGTAGAGCACGCCCAGCCCTTTCAAGTTATTTCAACTTGTAAGGGCGCGTAGAGGTGAAGGGTTCCTTTACTATACTATTTTCAGAGTAGGCTAAGTTTCGCCGCTTCGCTCTGGTCAGCCGCGTTCTGCTCTCTCGTTAGCCCTCAGCCTAAAACGTCATCCTAGGTACCCATACAAGGATTGGGCGGGGTCGCCTATCGGCGGCCCCGCCCTCCGAAACAGTTGCGCAAAAAGGATGTGACTGAGAGAAGGGGAAGGTAATGGACGGTACCAAGAGGTTGAGGTGCTACATGTATTTGAAACATATGTCATTAAAAATGGTGAGTTTTGTCGGGAGTGGTTTTGCGCGCAGCGTTTGTGAAGGTAGGTGTCGGTGCACTGCATAGAGGAATTGAAAATACGAAACAAAACCCAAATAAGGAGGTTGTGGATAGGCGAGAAATAGACGGGAAAAAAATAGAAAGAAAACAGCGGTTGAAAAAATAAATAAACCGTGGCTGAAACGTAATATATAAGGAAAGCTCAATTGGCAAAGGTAGTAGCCAGACCTTGGCTGAATCCGGAGAAGGATTCGGACGGCATGGCATGCGCCGCGAGCGCTGAAGAATGGGAGACGAATTCCGTATGTTTATCAAGTGGAAAAATCCTATCGCAACTGCAGGAAAGAAACACAACGTTCATTAGAGCAATCAGACCAAGTCCATGGCACCAAGGTACGCGAAAAATGCAAATCTACGCCGGAAGGCAGACCATTCATTTCTTTTAGCAGCAGCAGCGGCGGGGGTAGAGGTGGCCGATGGCCCATCGAGGAAGTGCGGCACAGCAGCAGTAGTGTCTACAGTAGCAGTCGTCTGGCAAGGGGGAGGGGGCACACACACTGGCTCCGCGAGCTCAAGACCGCAGACAGCTGATTTTTCATTATTCGAAACGTACTCACCGGAGACACCAACAGCAGCGGCAGCAGCAGCACAGCAGCTACACTTCACAAAAAAACATGATTCTATAAATGAATGTGTAAAACATCAGCTCTGAGTACGACCGATTGAATGGTTGAAACTCAACTTTGCAAGCTGCGTGGTACATGGTTATAAAAACAACACAAGAAAAGGCGGAAAAGTTTTGGAACATGCACAGAAGAGAGTGAAAGCAGCACCAGCAGCAGCAACACACAGCAGTAGCAGCAGCAGCGGCGGCGGCGGGCGCAGAGGCGGGCGATAGCCCAGCAAGGAATTGCGGCACAGCAGCTGTAGTGTCTACAGTACTGTCTACAGCAGCGGCCATCCGGCAGGAGGAGGAGCACACACAGCACTGGCACAGGCTAGGCGAGGTCATGACCACAGAAAGTCGATTTTTTATTTTAAGAAACAAACGCAGTAGTCAGCATCAGGAGCAGCAGCAGGAGCAGCAGCTGTAGTAGCAGCAGCAGCAGCAGCAGCAGCGGCGGCACTACCACAGCAGTACAACAGCAGTGGAGCAGTACGTACCGACCAATCCACAACGGCAGCACACAGCAGTACGGCAGGAGCTGGGTGGGATTTGCACTTTCTTACGATTCTCCAGCTTCCAGGGGAGAGCGCGAGCCGTCCCCGGGAGAGGCTTTTCATGCCCCCCGCTCGCGGAGTTGGGACTCGTCGGCGTGCCTGAACACCGTGCCGTGATGGAAAAACTTTGTAGAGCACGCCCAGCCCTTTCAAGTTCTTTCAACTTGTAAGGGCGCGTAGAGGTGAAGGGTTCCTTTACTATACTATTTTCAGAGTAGGCTAAGTTGCGCCGCTTCGCTCTGGTCAGCCGCGTTCTGCTCTCTCGTTAGCGCTCAGCCTAAAACGTCATCCTAGGTACCCACAAGCGGACGGGGCCGCCTCAACGGCGGCCCCGTCATCCAGTAGAGGCGCCCCGGTCTGAGGGCGAGGATGGGAGATATGTGAAAGTAGAGGTGGTTGTTGTTACATATTGAGCTGTATCGGGGGATACCAAGAGGGTGAGGCTGTAGTGGTTTGTGGTCACGTACAGGGGACTGTGTACCTCTACGGGCAAAAAGACAGTACGGAGCCACTTGGACGGTCGCACCCCACCATCACAGCAGTAGTACAACAGCAGTACAACAGCAGTGGAGCAGCACGTACCGACCAATCCATAGCGGCCGCGAGTCGACGGGTACTTATACCGTAACTGAGACTCATACGGTACAGGAGTACGATGAAGAAAACCTTTGCTGCAAGCTGCAGTGAGCTGGGTGGGATTTGCACTTTTTTTACGATTCTCTACCTTTCGGGGAAGATCGCTAGCCGTCCCCGGGAGAGACTTCTCATGCCCCGCGCTCGCGGAGTTGGGACTCGTCGGCGTGCCTGAACACCGTGCCGTGATGGAAAAACTTTGTAGAGCACGCCCAGCCCTTTCAAGTTCTTTCAACTTGTAAGGGCGCGTAGAGGTGAAGGGTTCCTTTACTATACTGTTTTCAGAGTAGGCTAAGTTGCGCCGCTTCGCTCTGGTCAGCCGCGTTCTGCTCTCTCGTTAGCCCTCAGCCTAAAACGTCATCCTAGGTACCCATACAAGGATCGGGCGGCGCCGCCTTCGGCGGCCCCACCCTCATGATTGTTATTAAAGATGGTGTGAGGAAGAGGAGAGTAAAGAAAGGTGAAAAGTAATGACTCCTACCAAGAGGTTGATGTGCAATTTGTGTCGGAGAAGATGATTTTTTGGAAGAGAACTATGTCGGCGGTTGCTGACGAAGCGGGCAAACCTCGGAAGGATGGCACGCCGGCAGGAGACGGAGTCGTCTCCAAAAGTTGAAAAAACATGTATTAAAGAAGGTCAATCATAAAGAAAACCAACACTTTTTTCTGCAAGCGCAAAAACTTTTGCTGCAAGCTACAGTGCACGTAAGAAGGAGGTCTCGCTAGGCAACTCCTGTTGACTGACAAAAAAGAAGGTGTCGCTAGGCGACGGAGTGGACGTCGACCCGAACCCTCATGTCTACGGGTGAGAAACGGTACGGAGCAAGTTGGACGGTCGCCCGCGATACTACTGTAAGGATCAACCTAATACATGCAAGAAGAAGGTGCCGCTAGGCGACGGGGTATATTCTACCGCAACCGAGACTCGTGCGGAACAGCGGAAGGCGCTCAGAAGTTGCAACCGGTTTCATATGCAGTACATGACCTAAAATAGAAGCTGGCGCTAGGCAACTCTTGTCGGCTGCGAAATTGAAGAACCACCCAACATTCTGAAGAAGAAGCTGCCGCTAGTCGACGGGTATACCGCAAAACTGCCAAATTAGAAAGGCACCCAATCCTTGGAAGGAGAAGCTGCCGCGAATCGACGGGTACTTATACCGTAACTGAGACTCATACGGTACACGAGTACGATGCAGAAAACTTTTGCTGCAAACTGCAGTACCCGTGAGAAGGAGGTGTCGCTAGGCAACTCCCGTTGACTGAAAAAGAAGAAGGTGTCGCTAGGCGACGGGGTGGACTTCGACCCGATCTCGGTAAGACAAAGACTACGACACGAACTCGGTAAGACAAACATGCAGGCACATATCTACGGGAAAGAGACGGTACGGAGCGACTTGGACGGTCGCCCGTCATACTAAGGATCAACCTAATACATGGAAGAAGGTGCCGCTAGGCGACGGGGTATAGTCTACCGAAACCGAGACTCGTACGGAACAGCGAAAGGCACTCAGAAGTTGCAACCGGTTTCATATGCAGTACATAGCCTTATTCAATAGAAGCTGGAGCTATAGGCAACTCTTGTCGGCTGCGAAATTGAAGAACCGCCCAACACTCTGGAGAAGAAGCTGCCGCTAGTCGACGGGTATACCGCAAAACTGCCAAATTAGAAAAACACACTATAGTCGAAAGGAGAAGCTGCCGCGAGTCGATGGGTTATTATACCGCACGCAACTGAGACTCATACGGTAATAGGAGTACGGTGGAGAAAACTTTTGCTGCAAACTGCAGTGCCCGTAAGAAGGAGGTGTCGCTAGGCAACTCCTGTTGACTGGAAAAAAAGAAGGTGTCGCTAGGCGAGGGGTTGGACTTGGACCCGACCTCGGTAAGACAAAGCGTACGACACGAACTCGGTGGGACAAAAATGAAGGCACATGTCTACGGGCAAAGACAGTACGGAGCCACTTGGACGGTCGCACCCCACCATCACAGCAGTAGTACAACAGCAGTACAACAGCAGTGGAGCAGCACGTACCGACCAATCCATAGCGGCCGCGAGTCGACGGGTACTTATACCGTAACTGAGACTCATACGGTACAGGAGTACGATGAAGAAAACTTTTGCTGCAAGCTGCAGTGCCCGTAAGAAGGAGGTGTCGCTAGGCAACTCCTGTTGACTGAAAAAGAAGAAGGTGTCGCTAGGCGACGGGTTGGACTCGGACCCGAACTCGGTAAGACAAAGAGTACGATTACACAAACTTGGTGAGATAAAAATGCAGGCACATGTCTATCGGAAAGAGACGGTACGGAGCAAATTGGACGGTCGCACCCCATCATCACAGCAGTACAACAGCAGTACAACAGCAGTGGAGCAGCACGTACAGACCAATCTATAACGGCAGCATACAGAGTATCAATACGGCAGTGCAGCGGTACACCTGTGGTCCTGTGTCCTGTGGTACGCCAGGAGCTGGGTGGGATTTGCACTTTTTTTACGATTCTCTACCTTTCGGGGAAGATCGCTAGCCGTCCCCGGGAGAGACTTCTCATGCCCCGCGCTCGCGGAGTTGGGACTCGTCGGCGTGCCTGAACACCGTGCCGTGATGGAAAAACTTTGTAGAGCACGCCCAGCCCTTTCAAGTTCTTTCAACTTGTAAGGGCGCGTAGAGGTGAAGGGTTCCTTTACTATACTGTTTTCAGAGTAGGCTAAGTTGCGCCGCTTCGCTCTGGTCAGCCGCGTTCTGCTCTCTCGTTAGCCCTCAGCCTAAAACGTCATCCTAGGTACCCATACAAGGATTGGGCGGGGCCGCCTATCGGCGGCCCCGCCCTCCGAAACAGTTGCGCAAAAAGGATGTGACTGAGAGAAGGGGAAGGTAATGGACGGTACCAAGAGGTTGAGGTGCTACATGTATTTGAAACATATGTCATTAAAAATGGTGGGTTTTGTCGGGAGTGGTTTTGCGCGCAGCGTTTGTGAAGGTAGGTGTCGGTGCACTGCATAGAGGAATTGGAAATACGAAACAAAACCCAAATAACAGGAGGTTGTGGATAGGCGAGAAATAGACGGGAAAAAAATAGAAAGAAAACAGCGGTTGAAAAAATAAATAAACCGTGGCTGAAACGTAATATATATGGAAAGCTCAATTGGCAAAGGTAGTAGCCAGACCTTGGCCGAATCCGGAGAAGGATTCGGACGGCATGGCATGCGCCGCGAGCGCTGAAGAATGGGAGACGAATTCCGTATGTTTATCAAGTGGAAAAATCCTATCGCAACTGCAGGAAAGAAACACAACGTTCATTAGAGCAATCAGACCAAGTCCATGGCACCAAGGTACGCGAAAAACGAAAAATGCAAACCTACGCCGGAAGGCAGACCATTCATTTCTTTTAGCAGCAGCAGCGGCGGGGGTAGAGGTGGCCGATGGCCCATCGAGGAAGTGCGGCACAGCAGCAGTAGTGTCTACAGTAGCAGTCGTCTGGCAAGGGGGAGGGGGCACACACACTGGCTCCGCGAGCTCAAGACCGCAGACAGCTGATTTTTCATTATTCGAAACGTACTCACCGGAGACACCAACAGCGGCGGCAGCAGCAGCACAGCAGCTACACTTCACAAAAAAACATGATTCTATAAATGAATGTGTAAAACATCAGCTCTGAGTACGACCGATTGAATGGTTGAAACTCAACTTTGCAAGCTGCGTGGTACATGGTTATAAAAACAACACAAGAAAAGGCGGAAAAGTTTTGGAACATGCGCAGAAGAGAGTGAGAGCAGCACCAGCAGCAGCAACACACAGCAGTAGCAGCAGCAGCGGCGGCGGCGGGCGCAGAGGCGGGCGATAGCCCAGCAAGGAATTGCGGCACAGCAGCTGTAGTGTCTACAGTACTGTCTACAGCAGCGGCCATCCGGCAGGAGGAGGAGCACACACAGCACTGGCACAGGCTAGGCGAGGTCATGACCACAGAAAGTCGATTTTTTATTTTAAGAAACAAACGCAGTAGTCAGCATCAGGAGCAGCAGCAGGAGCAGCAGCAGGAGCAGCAGCTGTAGCAGCAGCAGCAGCAGCAGCAGCGGCGGCGGCACTACCACAGCAGTACAACAGCAGTGGAGTAGTACGTACCGACCAATCCACAACGGCAGCACACAGCAGTACGGCAGGAGCTGGGTGGGATTTGCACTTTCTTACGATTCTCCAGCTTCCAGGGGAGAGCGCGAGCCGTCCCCGGGAGAGGCTTTTCATGCCCCCCGCTCGCGGAGTTGGGACTCGTCGGCCGTTGTGTCACCGTGCCGTGATGGAAAAACTTTGTAGAGCACGCCCAGCCCTTTCAAGTTCTTTCAACTTGTAAGGGCGCGTAGAGGTGAAGGGTTCCTTTACTATACTATTTTCAGAGTAGGCTAAGTTTCGCCGCTTCGCTCTGGTCAGCCGCGTTCTGCTCTCTCGTTAGCCCTCAGCCTAAAACGTCATCCTAGGTACCCATATTATGATTATGATGATAATGATGATTATGATGATTATTATGATTATGATCATTATCGTTATGGTTATCGTTATGGTTATCGTTATGGTTATCGTTATTGTTATCGTTATTGTTATCGTTATTATTATCGTTATTATTATCGTTATTATTATCGTTATTATTATCGTTATTATTATCGTTATTATTATCGTTATTATTTTCGTTATTATTATCGTTCTTCTTCTTTTTCTTCTTCTTCTCCTTCGTCTTCTTATTGTTGTTAACGTTGCTACGCCTATCGTAGCACGCTCGTGTTTATACCGAACACAACGCGCTTCAGAACCCACATAATACCCGGCTGTCCTTTTTTGAAATACGTCAGCTGTGAGGTCGAGCGCTGGGTGCGTGGTCTATAATATACTGTATGTAAATGTCACTCAACGCGCTTCGGAATCAACATAATAACATACCCGCTGTCCTATACCGTTCAAATACACCAGCTGCGAGTTCGACCGCTCGATCGAGTGGTCAGATCCTATTTAAAACTCTCACGATAAGCGCTCCAGGGTCAACTTCTCGAGTCCATCCTATGCTAGGCGTGCAGCAGATTCTAACAAGCTTCCAAGATCCTAACATTCATTATGAGAAAAACAATATCCCACCCCCAACATTGATCACTTCGAGTACAAGCACTCGTTTGCGCAACCCGACCCATGTTTCTATGCGCTGGTCCTAACACAAAAGTACTACTCGTAAAATGATCATATGTACTGATACAGCAGTAGTAGTTCCGCGCTTGAGCCCAACCGGCCAGAGATGTTTGTTCAAAGAAGTACAACCCTCTTGCGACGCCCCTTCCGTGGGATGACTCTTTCCGGCTTTCATAAAATGTTTCAAATACGTCAGCTGAGACTTCGACCGGTTGAGGGCGATGCTATATGCAACTCTCACAACGCTCTTCAGATCCAACTTACCCCGGTGCTGTCCTTGTCCAGGACGACCGCCACATGTTTGGAGGGCTCGGCGGTACTTGCCCAGCAGCAACTGCGAGCACCGGGGGCGGTGCACCACAAGTACGACCTCTGCGAGTTTGAGCCCCGTGGTTGCTCAACAGCCCCTGCGAGCACTGGTGGTGACGGCTACGGTTTAGAACGCGCGCTATGATAGGGGTTCGTACCACGTTCAGGTTGAATCATTTTTACATAACGAAGCTCCTCAGCGAGAGACTTGCCGATCTGTTCCCGCAAGACAAAGTACGTAGCGATTGTGACACCCTTTTACTAAAGGCGCTCTGCAAGATGATATTGAGAGAGCATACGCTCTCTTATTAACATCTTTCATTCTCGAAGTCGGCATCGTGTTGACCATCCACTTTCAATATCCTGCAAAACGCTATCTTGGAAAAAAACAAACTCGAAGTCGGCATCGTGCTGACCAACGAATTTCAATATTTTGCAGAACTAGCATACATACGCTCTCTTATTAACATCTTTCATTCTCGAAGTCGGCATCGTGTTGACCATCCACTTTCAATATCCTGCAATCCTGCAAAACGCTATCTTGGAAAAAAACAAACTCGAAGTCGGCATCGTGTTGACCACCGAATTTCAATATTTTGCAGAACTCCTTTAGTAAACGGGTGTCCATGAGACAACGTAACGATCGACGCCCGTTTATTACTAAAAGGGTTCTGCAATATTCAATGTGAATGGTCAACACGATGACGACTTCGAGAAAATATGTTAATAAGAGAGCGTACTGAAGCATGTACTTCAACGTCAAGACGGAGACTGCAAAGCGGAAGTTCTCGTACAACTCTATCTACTAAAACGGACGGGAAGGGGCAATCGGTAATACTTCATAATAAAAAGTACAGTGGTGGCAGCACCGCCTGTTGTAGTGGGTTGCCGCAGAGGCACTAATAGCGTTGCTGCACCCGTTGTTTTGCCGAGTTCAAGCCGGTGGATTTGACGGGAAAGAGGGTTGTTTCGGCCGACCCTGCATAATGAAACGATCTCGTGACCTGCCTAAGCCACACGGAAAACGGCGAAGAGGTCACCTTCTTATTCTCCAATAAGGAGCGGAAGAACAGGATGGGGGTAGTGCGCGCAGAACGTTGAAAAACCCTTGACTTCATGCTCCTACGCTGGCGCTAACCCCGACCTTCCAGGAAAACGCTTGAAATGAAGATGTAACAAGAAACCGTGTATTTGAAATCAAGCGCTGAAACGGTATACCTAACTTCTACCGCCATAGGAAACGCTACGGAATGAAGATCGTAACGAGGAGGCCGGCACAGTCGTGCTTTCGTGATTTGTAAGTCTCTCCTAAACCCCAACATTAGCCTAACCCCGACCATCTAGAAATGTTTTCGGAATGCACGTACGTTGAAGGGTTAGTGCGGACTGATGACCATTTTATCGACGTAACCTTAATCCTAACCCCGACCGCCTTAAACAATTATTGGAATGAAAATATTCTGGAGAGTTGAAATGTGCTTGCCTATAAACACCACCCCCCATGAAGGGTAGAACTCACATAGTAGGAGAAAGTTAAACATAGAAGAAGGAACGGGGGTGTGTTAGAAGAGGAGATGATAAGGGGTGTTTGACGAGGAGAGGATGAAACTAGACGAATGTGACATGGAGGAGTTTGGTAGACTACAGAGTAGCTAGAAAGCGATCGCTATCCTAGGAGATAGATGGTGGCTGCAGACGGCGAAACAGAAAGCTGATAGGAGATATAGAAGCAAACCGTTTTATGTAATATATGGAAAAAGCCTAATGAGCGTCCAAATTTAAGATAAGCAAACCTTTTTATGTAATACATGAAAAACGCGTATTGAGCCCGCAATTATTTGCAGGCTCAATGCACTTTTTCAATATATTACACAAAAGGGTTTGCTTATCTTAGTTGGAGGCGTCTCTGATAGGAGTAGGAACGGTGCTCCGTCTCGAAAGCGATGCGTGATCAATGGCCAAATGACCAAGGAAAGCAACAAATGAGTACGCCTTGCCCCCCCCCCTAGCCCCGACTGTATGGAAACTGCCCCGGAGCGAACTTATGTGCAAGAGATATCGTGACCAGTCAATCACTTCGTCGCTCGGCCAAGTCGTAACACAAATTTATGGCCACCCGTTTCCTGGGGGAAGTTGTTGCGGATTTGTAAGGATGCTCAGCAGGGAACGGTTCCGCGGGGATTTGAGAGAGGGTGGCGTTGCCCGCCCTTCTATACTCTGGTTATGGGATACGCGTGAACCGGGCTTTTGCGTTGACTGGATAGCTACTCCAGTTCCTTTTGTCGATGGTGTTTTGGTTGGTGTTTTTGTTAGACTGCTTTTCATGTATTGTATGTGCCATGTACGTCGGCGGGTTGAGGTTACATCAGGAGTGGATTTGTAATGTTGCGGATTTGGAAACGGTTTCACGGGGTTTGGCTAGAGGGTGGCGTCGCACGCCCTTCTGGATTCTGGTTATGGGATACATACGCGTAAACCAGGCTCCGGCGTTAACCGGATAGCTACTCTAGTACCCTTTTGTCGGTGGCGCTTTGGTTGGCGTTATCCGAAACAACGCCAACCAAACCGCCACCGACAAAAGGATACTAGAGTAGCGATCCGGTTAACGGCAGAGCTTAGTTTACGCGTACATATCCTATAACCATAATCCAGAAAGGCGGGCACAGCCTCCATCTAGCCAAACCCCGTGCAACCGTTACCAGATGAGCATCCTTACTAAATCCACAACTAACTAATGTTGTTGTTGTGCTCACATTAACTCGCGAAAATCTAGTCCGTGGTCACAGGATAGGCTCCAGTCACTCTGGAGCTGAGGAATACCCCAGGGAAAACTATGAACAAACCAAAGGTGGTACACGCATATATCACAGCTGACACAATTCATGTCTCTGCCAGAAACATACAAATAAATGTAAAATCGGGAGTCGGCTACGATGTGCCAGGTCCATATTGGTGCATACGTCTCACTACTCGCGCCTGGAAAAACCGACTATACAGTTTGCCACCAAAGAAAGACTACCACGTATGTATTGCACGTGGTACCTATCACCACGCATACGCACGGCAGACGCAAGCCACTCGGAAAAAAAAGAAAAATGAAAGGAAAGAAAAGAAAAGACAAGAAAGGACAAGACAAGAAGAGGAAGCAAGGAAAGGGAAAGAGAAAAAATTGTCATACTAGCAGACCCTAGGAGCTGGCGAAAGACGGGATTGGGCTCATAGAGGGTATCAAGTGCATCATCAATGGCACTGAGGAGATAATGCAACATGTCGAAGAGGTCAGGGCGGTCTTACGCTATCTTGTGACGGCCATTGGAAGGCCCATGAATTTCAAGACGATGATGGCCAGACCCAGACTTCAGTCTCTTGGGCCTGACGCCCACCCTTGCCCCCCCTCCCCCCCCACCCCCTGCCCCCCTCCCCCCTCCCCCCGGCCGCTTAGAGATGCCGACGGTGGATGCCGCTGCGTCAGCATTTGCACGTCGCTCTGCAGCTTTGCGTCTCTCCCTTTTATGCCAATTCCGCATGAACAACCCGGCTCTCTCCTCTACTCGTCGAAACCATTTGTCTGCCTTCTGAGCAGCCTTTCGCCACCCTTTAACCCCACCCAGCCACTCTAGTATCCTTTTGTCGGTAGTGTCTTGGTTGGTGTTGTTCTGGGAGCTGCTTTTCATGTATCGTATATGTGCCATGTACGTCGGCGGGGAGGGTCTACAGTAGTATGAGCATCCTTACAAATCCACAACCAATGTAACCCCACCCAGCCACTCTAGTATCCTCTTGTCGGTGGTGTCTTGGTTGGTGTTGTTTTGGGACTGCTCCTCATGTGTCCTATGTGCCATGTACGTCGGCGGGGTGGGGGTACAGTAGTTGTGGATTTGGAGGAATGCTCATGTGGAAACGGTTCGACGGGGTTTGGCTAGAGGGAGGCTGTGCCCGCCTCTCTGGATTATGGTTATGGGATACATACGCGTAAACCAGGCTCTGGCGGTAACCGGATAGCTATTCTAGTATCATTTTGTCGGTGCCGTTTTGGTTGGCGTTATTTCCGTTTTGGTTGGCATTAGCCTAAATAACGCCAACCAAAACGCCACCGACAAAATTATACTAGAGTGGCTATCCAGGTTACGCCAGAGCTTGGTTTACGCGTAATGTAAGTATCCCACAACCAGAACCCAGAAAGGCGGGCAACGCCACCCTCTAGCCATACCCCGTGGAACCGTTTCCAGACGGGCATCCTTTCAAATCCACAATTAATGTATCCCCACCCCGCCACTCTCGTATCCTTTTGTCGGTGGTGTCTTGGTTGGCGTCCTCATGGAACTCTTTTTCATGTATGGTATGTGTCATGCCTGTCGGTGGGGTGGGGCCATAACCAATGTGACCCCAACCCGGCGACATACATGACACCTACGATTATACACGAAAAGCAGCCCCAAGATAAACGCTAACCAAGGCACCACTGACAACAGGATACTAGAGTGGCTATCCAGTTGACGCCCGAGAGCCTGGTTTGCGCGTGTCTTATGATGACAGTCCAGAAGGGTACATTATTCACTTCAACTAATGAAACAAGGATTTTACGGCTGATGTCGTCCGCTCATCGATTCGAGTCCTAGACCTTGACCCGCGAGCTCATTCACAAGATACCAAAAACGGACGGCATCGCCACAGCAACCAAGTTTCCCCCCCCTTCTCCTTCCGAGGCCACCCTTACCACCGACCGAGCGCATAATGCAGTGCATGTGCTGCCCCACCCGTTCGCCACCCTCGCTTGCCACTGCCGCAGCGTCAGCAGCGCTCTGTCTCGATGCTCATCTGGAAACGGTTCCACGGGGTTTTGCGGGAAGACGGCTACCCTGCCCTTCTGGATTCTGGTTATGGGATATGCCCAAACCAGGCGCTGGCGTTAACTGGATAGCTACTATAGTATCCTTTTGTCGGTGGTGTCTTGGTTAGCGTTCTCTTGCGGACTGCTTTTCATGTATCATATGTGTCATGTATGTCCACGTGATGGGGTTACAATGCATATAATACATGAAAAGCAGTCCCAACAGAACGCTAGCCAAGACGCTGTCGACAGAGGGACACTAGAGAAGCAATCCAGTTAACGCCAGAGAGCTTGGTTTGCGCGTATTCGACAATGAGGGCCCTCAAGGGTAGGAAGTGCCACTCCCTAGCCAATCGCGGGTGAAACCGTTTCCACTCGAGCATCGGGACAGAGCGCCGCTGACGCTGCGGTGGTGGCAAGCGAGGGTGACGGGGGCGGGGGCAGGGGGACAGGGCAGTGGATGCACTGTATTACGTGTTCGGTCGGTGGTGAAGGGTGGCTCCGGAGGGAGAGGGGTTGGGGAATTGGTTGCTGTGGCGATGCCGTACGTTTCTAGGTACCTTGCGAATGAGCTCGCGGGCAAGGGGATCAAGCTCATGCTAAAGATGAGCTGATGCGAAGTGAACGTTGTCCATTGGTAGGCGTGATGTGAGGTAATTGTTTGGATTGGATTTTATTGGATGGTTGGTTTTGAGTAGGCTAGCAGGCTGATTGGTTAATGGGTTGAGTGAGCTCGCTCTCAACACTTTCACTACACTGCAAACATTATCCCGTACTAATTCCGAGTAGTTTGCACCCACAGAAAACGTGGGTGCAGCTCTGAAACAAGCAAGGTCAAGTTTCGCGCCCCAAGACGAGCTAAAGGGATTCTGCAAGATATTGAAAGTGGATGTTCAACACGATGCCGGCTTCGAGAAAATATGTTAATAAGACAGCGTACTGAAGCATGTACTTCAATGTCAAGAAGACGGAGACTGCAAAGCGGAAGTTCTCATACAGCTCTATTAAGACGGACGGGAAGGGTGTATCGGTACCACTTTGTAATGAAAAGTACATTGGTGGCAGCACCGCCTGTAGTGGGTCGCCGCAGAGGCACTAGTAGCGTTGCTGCACCCGTTGTTTTGCCGAGTTCAAGCCTGTGGATTTGACGGGGAAGGGTTTTTTTCGGTCGATTCGGGGTCAAGAGATCTCGTGACCTCCTGCCTAAGCCATAACGAAAACGGTGAAAAGATCACCTGGTCATTCTTCAATAAAGATTGGGAGAACAGGATGGGGGTACCGCGCGCAGAGGCACAGGAAGAACCAAAATACCTCAATAACCTCGAAGGCTTGGGCAACTTGCCTACGCCGAAGACGGGGAAAAGCGAGACTTTCTTTAGATACGTTAAATTTGCGGTGAAATCGATGATGATGCGGAAGATTAGGTTGGTAGAACTAGCAACAGGATTCGGGCGATCCGATTCAGGCGGTACGGCCTACGGCGGAGGGTTATCAGAATATCTGCACTAGGATTATACAGATCACAAGTACGAGGTTGACGAGAGGGCCGTGGTTGTCGCGTATGGCATCACCTCTTTCGTGATCAGAGGTCGATTCCCAGCCCCGGCGAAAACCATCCGGCGGGAAGTTTAGAAGAGGGGTGGGATTGGGACAGGGCACGGCGGAGGAGTACACAGTGTAGAGTTCAGGGAGGTGAACGAGGACTATACCTCCAAGGTGTGTTCGAAGTGCACTCATGCGGCGCATTTTTATTACTTACTGTCAATCAGGAAAAAGTTCCAGGGGCATTCAGAGCGAAATAATAGTTTCTGCGTGACACTTCGCCTACACCGACCGATTATACTGAATCCGAAATAGTACCCCTCAGTCAGTCTGGTTTCTAACGGTGACGACTTGACCTTAGCGTTTTCTTCAGCCTCATCGACGAGTAGTTTGCCAATTCCATAATCTGAATATACATTTGTCGACGTAGAATTCAGAAGTACGAAGTACGAGTCGTTAGCAAAATTTTCATAGCAAGTAGAAAACTCTGGGGATACAATGTGTTCACGAAGTATAAGCGAACGTCACATGAATAATTAGTGCCAAAGCACGACTATGACACGCCAAAAAAATGGACAAAATGTACACGGGGAAGGAGAATGTTTCAACGATGGTCTTCGAACGGGTCCACGCTAAATCTGCCTCGTGGTCCATGTTCAGTTTTCGGTCCCGCAGCAAGTCGGTCACCTCTCTAATATACTCGGAGCGGCCCCTTAATGCATCGGCCCCCTAGCTAATATGCAAGGTTCGGTCCCCTAATGCATCGGTCCCCTAGCTAAAACACCAGGTGCGGTCCCCTAATGCATCGGTCCCTCAAGCGCAAATTCCAGGTGCGGTCCCCTAATGCACTGGTCCCCTAACGCATTACAGTGCAACGAGGTGCTCGAGCCGATGCGGGACAAGCTCAACAAACAGATCCACGCGGTACGCCGTTGTAACACAACGAGCTGTGTACGCGTGTGGAATCGGGATGTCAACGCTTGTCGCAACATCTTCGCCGTTGTATCCCACCAGAACTCGCACCAGGGTCAGAAACCCGAGAAGTTCGCGCGAACCTCTTAATACCAGCGGGACGCTCCGCTAGGCAGACAAATTTGGTCGTAGCATGTGGAAGAAGTGCTCGCACGGACAGACCAGGTTAGAAGTGCTTGCCGCACTTCTGGCCATGAAGAGTTCCTTATATTGTAGTACGCGATAGTGCAACTGTTTAGTGTGTAGTCTAGTACTGTAATGACAAGCTATCCAACACATCGTTGGAATCGTGTCATTTTTCGTGATTTACACGATTTCCCGGATTTTCCTTTTCGTGCCTACAAGAAGAGCCTAGACCATCGGGCCGGTGTGTTCATCCGGAGAAACACCCCATTTCTCTCACGATGGGTTTCTGGGCGAGGCATAAAGCTATTCAAAATTTAACCCCCCTCAAAAGGATGAGGGAGGGGGCGCACCTCTAGCACATCACTACAGCAGTATCAGTAGCATACGTGTTATGCGTTCCCGCCCGTGCTCACAGAGGCTATTGGGCGTGGCCGTACGACCGTCACTCGCAAAGCGGAGGACATTTGCCGACGTGTTCTACGATAGGGGCAGGACCTACAGCGGAAGTAATGCTTCTGAGGCTGCTCGTTTGACGAGGGTTATTGTCCCTTTCACAATACTGGGTATCCGACAACTTCTTTCGAGAAAACTGTAAGCTAAGCTTGCCTTATATCAATATAAGACACGAACCTCACATCCAAACGTTTCGTAGAACCTCATCCGGCTGTGATAAACATTTCAGCTTCAGAACGCGACTCTTACCCGCCGTACGTTCTCGTAGCACGACGCTGCCTTGGACGTAGCCCACCGGGTGTACTGTCGTGGAATCCCCCGTCTCTTCCGAAAGTTTGATGGATGTTCTTTCCCTTGTGTGATGACCCCATGTGCATATGCCATGTTTGCTTGACGTTTTTTTTCTCTTCAGTGCCGCACTCACTCGTGTTGACCACCCCGCGCGTGCTAGTCATTTGTGAGAGATGAAAAGCGTCCCTCGGTCCGAAAGGGAGACTGATGGCCGAAATTAAAAGAGTAGGCAATAGAGGCACCGCCCATATATATGCGTGTATAGTTATTTGTTGCGATTGACGTTGGAGTAGTGCCGAGACGAAAAGTTGCAATGCGGGGATGGATGTGCCCTGCACCTCATACATGGCCCCCCAGGAAGAATCGCCCGAGGCGTGTATCTTCCAGGGAGAATATGGTGGAACATTCTTGAATGATCGCAAATAGTTAGGATCCTTGTCATCCATGTAGCCCTGAGATCGACATCGGACCCAGCAAGGCGCATTTACTACATGGACATAGAGTTCGACATTAAACTACATAGTCTATACAGGTACGGTATGAGGTATATGATACATATTAATCGTATTTCCAGAAATGAAAAACAATTGCCTTGTTCGTAAGGCATCACAATAAGGACTGTTGGTTAATAATAACGATTTTTTCGGCATTCGGCGATATACGATATAATAACGCCTGTGCCCGCCGGGGAAAATGCGCTGGAATACTCCAAGACCAGGACCCTCATCTCAATCACACATCCCTCGGATCCACGTCGGGTCCGGGTACGTTTGCCACATGGATCGCTCGGATTCGAAAAGTGCGCTGCTTGTCTCTATAATAAAATATGTGTGCCAAAGTTCAACTCAACGTAGCTTCGTTCTTGGTTCTCTGACATAAAATCAGCCAGAAAAACAGATAATTTCAGAGAATCAATATACGTTAAACTTTGTCGAACCCGAGCTGTCCGCGCAAATGTATCCGGGCCCGACGTCGCTCCGACAAGTATATGGTTGAGATGGATCCTAGTCTTGGAACATCCTTCCGTATACTCCCGGGGGGGCACACGCCTTATCGTCTCCCCGAATTCCGACGAAAAAAAAGTACCTGATATTAATAGTAGCCACTCCTCCTCATCTCGATCACACACCCCCCCTGAACGAAACAACTATAATAACCCATTCGAATGTTTGAAATATTCATATTAATTACCACGTATGTATGTATATACTTGGTATATGTGTTGTTCGACCCCATCGGTGTGGTAAACGCTTCCGGACCCGATGTCGATCCCAGGGATAATTGGTTGAGAAGGATCCTTGTCTTGGAATAGTTTTGTAGGTTTCACCATATTATCTCGGGGAGATATATCCATCGCGACATTGCAACCTCTCGTCTCGAAACCACCCCGACATCACTCACAACAAACCTACGTACATGTGATCGGTGATCGGACTACACTCTTCTACTACCTAGCCGTTTTATTCAGCTAGATCAACCCCTTCCAAACAGCGGAAGACCTGACTTAGTCACCGCTCGCAAATAAATACTGCGCGCGGAGCGGTGGCTGCTCGCCAAAAGTGCTGAATGAAGCAAAGCTCCCCGAAAAAAACAACCAACGGCACACGGGGTTCGTGGCATTTATATAAGAATCGGATCAATCGAGGTTTTTGGAAGAGAGTGGACAAGATCCGGCCTACACGCGAACAAAGGGCACGTCGGGTCGCCGTCCAACACCAGAAGCAGAATATGATTAATTAAGCGATTAGAAGAAGGGAGGGCAGCACCCCTCTACTACCTGGCTGGGCTTCTCCTAGGTGACTTCCGACTCGTGCTGCAATGTGATAGGGGATAGGGGTACAATAATAGCACCTTTCAGCTGTGAGATGTTGCTGACTAGCGTGGCTCGTCAACAAAGGAACTACGTACGGCTCGTCAACAATGGAACTACGGTATACCTAATATCGCAAACTATTGCTGCTGCCCTCTGCCAAATGTGGTGTTCTAGAGTATAGCAGGGCGTTCATTGTTGTTGGAATATATATTGATGCCGGCTAGAATTGCGTATTGGGCTGAGAGCCGTTCATTTTTACCCACATTTAGTGGATGGGATGAGACATACGTAGAGCTTCCTCGAGTGAGCAGCCTCCGTCATGGTTAGCCTATCGTACAGCGTAGTTCGTCACCGGTTTTGCGATTGATGCTCGTACGGCGACCCAACAGTGTCAGCGAGCACCGGCGTTGAATCCGCAAAATATACACAAAGAATAACATAAGGCGCACAGAGCACGGGGGGGCTCAAAAGGAACAAGCAAGCGGCACCCTTCCCCTTTCAGGGTGACTGAAGCCTGTGTTATGTGCCCACGGACTTGAACCGTGGCGAAATTCAGTCGATGTGATAACAAGCAAAGCGTGCCGCAGCTCATTGACCACTCGTGACCAACACTCAGCTTCTGGGAGACGGTTGGACCTAATTGCAACCGCGTTTACAAAACGCAAAAAACACGCTGTTACGATTTTAGTGTTTCAGGACGGGCCGCGTTGTCGGGCATACCTCAATAGAGCACGCCTCCATCTTACTTGGCTAACCATCTACCCTGATCCTACCCGAGGGACCTGATCCCTCTTGGCTGGTGCAGAAGTGTCACCAGCCCCCTGCCCGAGCCGCCGGAGGCCGTGAACTTGTACGTGCCAACCGTAATCGTTTGGCTTGCAATTGATGTCGTAGTTCTAGAGTTGTAATTATCCTCGCGCCCCCGGTGGCCTCGGATGCCCCACTAGATTAGACTAGAGAGGTTTCCTTTTGTGGGTGCGATCCCCTCGCTGCTTGGAGTTATCGCAAGAGGTGTTCCGGCAAGCGTTCCTCCCGCCCTTGACTGCCGTCTCTACCCTGTATGGAGTTCCACCATGGCATTGATGCATGCCACGATAGGAGTGCACTTGATAATATAATATCACAAGAAATATTTATAGTTTCCACCCACAAATTGACCTGCGCCACCCGTCCCCTCCCCCCCCTCCCCCCCTCCCGCCCCCCTTTTGATCAAAATCAGGCCCCCACGTCCTTAAAAACTCCGCCCTCCCCTCACCGGATGTTCGACTTACAGGATTCACTTGATAAACTGATGCATTTCCTTCCACAGCTGTCAGATTTTGTCCCCCTCAGAAACGGGTTTTATAGTTTCCGCGCACAGACTGCCTAACATCACCCTGTTGACCCTGATAGCTCTACAGTTGTAGTTGCAAGGGGAGTCGCCGACCTATATCCTTGATGAGGACACACAACCCGTAATACGCGCGATCGGAGTATCAAACACAGCTTGCAAAGATGAGTTTCGACAAAATATTCGATCTCACAGCTGGAGTGTATTTCTATTATTACAATATTACAAAGGCTCCGCATGGGCGCCGGCATTCGCCGGCGCCCGTGCTTCGGGTAGGGCAGGGCAGCACTTCGACAACTTAAGGTGTAGCTGTCCGATTTGGCATGCATTGAACTTGAAAGTAATGCCAAGAGTTTAATACGAACATGGGATTATGAAAGTCATGATTTGACAGAAAAAAAACGTAATATTATACAACAAAGAAGGCAAGGATAGGCGAAACACACTATGTTAAATGCGCCATCAAGTAAAAGTTGGCGTCTATCAAACAAAAATACCGATAAGAGTATTATTGAGAACCTGCGTCGCCTCTAGGCGAAACGAAAGAGGCCTTGGCATTAATGAAGAGACTGCACTACTGTCCCCGTGGCAATGGAGGTTCGAAGTCGACAGGATGCAAAGTCGGTTTGCATCAAACGTCGACATGGGGCCATGTCAGCCGGCGAGGTTTTGGAAGAAGATTGCTCTGTTTGTTACGTGAAGGCTGTCGCATTGATTAGTCTGCGTGGTTGCGGACGAGGAGAAAAACGAAGAAGAGGAGGGCGATCTATCGTTGCGTCGGCGTTGTCTAAGATAGGTGCAGAGGTCGGCTTTGCTCGTACGGGAGGTTGGCGTAGCGCTTCTTCTCTGTTTTTTCTCGAGAAGGCGGAATATGTGTGTCTGCTATCTTTGCTTCGTGGGTGCTTTCACGTTGTCGAAATCGGACGCGTCCCCTCAATAACAATATCCGGAGTGTCTCTACCATGACGACTGCTGATGGTGCCGTGCGTATTTCCTAGAGACTGACATATTATTTACTGGTAGAAATAATCATATACCTTTCTTTGCAACATTTTTTTTTCTTCATCCCATTTATCATCCCCGCACCATTCTCGCGCTCCCTCCCAGTAGTAACTCAGATCCGGGGTCACATAGCGGGCCCTCCTCCTCCCTCCCCACTTCGGCACGTGCCTTCATTTTTACCGCGAGGAGAATCGAGCATTTTCTTCCCTCGTCGACTCGCGTCGAATTGTACCTAGCAGGCGCTCTCAGCAGTTGATCTCTTTTTTTGATTGCATTTTTGCAAATAAAGTCAAATTTCATCGTGGTGGGTGTCGAACTCAAGGACAATCAAACGTTGGTAGTATTCGAGGGTAAAACCACTAGACCACCGGGGCGGCCGGCTGACAATTGATTAAAACAAAACAGGATATTTGCATAGAGATTACATTCCCTCCCCCATATTGTATGATATTACGATGGTTGACGCGATATAGAATAAAGCGCCAAAAAATACCTAAATATCAGCCTACGCGGAGTTTTAGATATCACGAACAACGAACGATCGGGACGGCAGAGCACGGCAAAGCATAGCGCTTCGCTCTGCTGAGCTAGCGCTGCGCTGCGGTGCGCTGCTGAGCTGAGCCGCAGGGCACTGCACGGCGCTTCGTTGCTGTGAGCTATAGCGCTGCGATGGGGTGCTGGGCGGTGTGGAGCTGATGAGCCAAGCCCAGATCTCAGCCGATGAAGCTTCGTCAACTACAAAACAAATGGTGGTAATCAAAGAAAAGCTGAAGCTGGACCGTTCCGCAACTAATGCACAGGCGGCAAATTAGCGGCAAATGGTAGGAAGTTCAACTTACTAGACAAAAAAAAAAGAAAAAATCGCGAACAGGTTCAAAATCGTGTTGGCAGAAAAACCAAATTTGCAGGAAGCAGCTGAAAGGTCAAGAAACAGGCAATATTTCAGTTGTTGTTGTTCTCACATGAACTCGCACAATCTAGTCCGTGGTCACAGGACTGGTTCCAGTCACTCTGGAGCAGAGAAACACCCTAGGGGAAAACACAAACAACCCAAGGTGGTACACGCATAAATCACAGCTGACGCAATTCATGCCTTCACCAGAAACATGTAAAAGTGAAATCGGGAGTCAGTATACGATGTGCCAGGTCCATACCGGTGCATACGTCTCATTACTCGCGCCTGGGAAAACCGACTATACCGCTTGCCACCCAAGAAAGACTACCACGTTCGCATATATCACACGTAGTATCTATCACTACGCATACGCACAACAGACGCAAGTCAATTGGAAAAAAGAAACAAAGAACAAAGAAGAGAAAGGAAAGGAAATGGGTGCATGGGGCCAAGAAAAAGAAAAGAAAAATAAATTTTGGGGGGTCTACTGGCAAGGCTGCCACCAGAAAGGGATGTCACATGTCACGTGGTTTTTCGACGGTCTACAGCAGTATTACTACGAACGACTTCCGATACACCCACCGAAGCACGGACTACCGGCAAATTACGCGATCGACAGCTGGCCGTGGTTGTCACGTGTCTCTGTGTTGGGGGCCCCTGCCCTGCCTCTTATTGGTTCTTGTTTGGGTAAAATATGCGGTGTGCTCGATGGTCTCCCGGCAGCAGCACACCAGAACGTCTGCTCGTACGACGTACCATTCTTACAGGAAATAATGTAATTTTTTTCTTCATCAATATGGACATAAACGGTTGTTATACTTATATATTGGACAGAGTGATGCGTGTACGACTAAACTTGCCAACGGCACTCGCACTGCACTTTGAGATATCTGCTGTAGTTCTGGTTGCTACTGGTTGCTGCATTATGTGCTAGACGTTTCGCCCTTCGGCTACTGCTGCTACACCTGCTGTTGTGTGTTTGTCAATGTCGTCAGTTGGCATTCATGCTCGTCGTACCTACTGCTGTTCTCACCGAGTACGTACGGGTTTCCTCGTACCTCAACCGTACGACGACGAGCTCAAAACAGAAAGAAGGTGACATGAAATGGCATGGACAATGGCCACATAGAAGCGAGCACAGCGGGACAGTTCGCTGCGAATCAACCGCACTCGTTCATGCCTACAGCAGAGGCTGCCTGGAGTGTCAGCGGCCGTGCTAAAGCCAGGGTCAAAGGCCGAAGAGATGGCTCTTCTACCTGCTCGGTTTAGTCTCGAGATTCTGTTATATATTGGACAGAGTGATGCGTGTACGACTAAACTTGCCAACGGCACTCGCACTGCACTTTGAGATATCTGCTGTAGTTCTGGTTGCTACTGGTTGCTGCATTATGTGCTAGACGTTTCGCCCTTCGGCTACTGCTGCTACACCTGCTGTTGTGTGTTTGTCAATGTCGTCAGTTGGCATTCATGCTCGTCGTACCTACTGCTGTTCTCACCGAGTACGTACGGGTTTCCTCGTACCTCAACCGTACGACGACGAGCTCAAAACAGAAAGAAGGTGACATGAAATGGCATGGACAATGGCCACATAGAAGCGAGCACAGCGGGACAGTTCGCTGCGAATCAACCGCACTCGTTCATGCCTACAGCAGAGGCTGCCTGGAGTGTCAGCGGCCGTGCTAAAGCCAGGGTCAAAGGCCGAAGAGATGGCTCTTCTACCTGCTCGGTTTAGTCTCGAGATTCTGTTATATATTGGACAGAGTGATGCGTGTACGACCAAACTTGCCAACGGCACTCGCACTGCACTTTGAGCTATCTGCTGTAGTTCTGGTTGCTACTAGTTGATGCATTATGTGCTAGAAGTTTGGTCCTTCGGCTACTGCTGCTACACCTGCTGTTGTGCGTTTGCCAATGTCGTCAGTTGGCGTTCATGATCGTCGTACATACTGCTGTTCTCACCGAGTACGTACGGGTTTCCTCGTACGTCAACCGTACGACGACGAGCTCAAAACAGAAGGGAGGTGACATGAAATGGCATGGACAATGGCCACATAGAAGCGAGCACAGCGGGATAGTTCGCTGCGAATCAACCGCACTCGTTCATGCCTACAGCAGAGGCTGCCTGGAGTGTCAGCGGCCGTGCTAAAGCCAGGGCCAAAGGCCGAAGAGACGGCTCTACCTGCTTGGTTTTGTCTCGAAAATTCTGTTACGTGAAAGTATCATGATTTGGGAGTTATTTTGTCACGAAACGTCTTGCCGTCGGTAATTTGTGTCACGAAGTTGTTGGATATCGTCGGTAAGTTGTGTCACGTTTTAGGTGAAACTACACTAAAAAATTGAACTTCCAGCTGGCAAAACGAGCAGAAACAAAAGCAATAAAATACCGAGCAAGAAGCCAAACGAACTAGTATAAAAGTACAGCAAGGAAACTAACGCTCGAGAGTATGCCACCGCAAAATTCCAAACATGATCACGTACCGTTTGGAAATGATGCCAATTTTGTAAATCATTCAGGCGTTGCAGCCATTAAGATTCAACAATTTTTCCAAAATTCCTCCTCGACACTCGCTCGTCTCGCTCGGCACCCGTCCGCGTTCACGTCGATGTGCGGAACGGACACGGCAGGGCGAGGGGCGTTGGAGCCGCCCCCCGAAGGTGGCGCTCGAACCAAGCCATATTCGACCGAGAATTCCAGTTCCGCGAATCGCATACTTAGGCCGAGACAAAAAACTCCTGACGAAAGTCCATGACACCAAGGAATGATTTGATATATTTTTTATAATATTTATATCACATGCTCCTCATTTGAAAACGGATGAGCTCTATACTTCGCTCAACAACAAATATGCTGACAAAAAAACGCAGGGGCCACCCCAAGAACAATTACCTGGTATTATAAAAATAAAAATACACTCCAGCTGTGAGATGAAATTGTGGAAGATAAAATTTCAAGGTTGGGTTCTGTAGGGTACGCACAAACCACACCCACCCGGGGCATTTACCCCGGGTATTACCCAACAAAGAACTTCTATGAGTTCTGTAGGACATTCATACCCGTATCCGGAACTTTTGGAAGTTCTGTATGACATTCATACCCGTACCCGGAACTTCTGGAGTTCTGTACGCCAGTGCCACAAATACCCGGGGTACGGGTATATCATTTTTATATCGAATGTGAGTTCTGTACGCCCGTGGCACAACACCCGGAACTTCTGTGAGTTCTGCAACACTTCCGTACCGTACCCGGAATATCTGTAAGTTCTGTAAGATCCCCATACCCTAAACCGGAGCTTCTATGCTTCTGTAAGACTGTGGCGTAAACAATACCCGGGGTACGGGTATACCTTTGTTACAACACCCGGGAAGCCCACATGCATTATTTCAGGTTTAATAACCCAAAGAGTGTATTATTATGCATTCTATGATGATGTCATATCTTGTCGTCAGTGAAACCAACCGAACAGCGAATGTACGGCAGTAGTAGCAGTACGTATCGTATATGATAGTAGCACCTACTACTCTTGTATGGCCTGTCCATGTTTCTTTCGTTTCTAACCCGTGGGCACGTATTGTATTAGCGAAGGACACTTACTTTCGAATCGCAAATATTCATTTTTTTTAATCGAATTGAATTCGATTCGATTTGGTGGAAACATACCTGGTACGGATTTGGCGCCTATTGCGAACCACGTGTTGCGTATTTTCAAAGTTGTTTCCGATCGGAATAATACATAGATCCACCGTGACGGCGATGCAGCAACCATCGACGTCTAGAAGTATCTTTTGTTTTTCGGTAGTTTCGATTCTTCTTTGTCGCGGCACTTGGCTTATCGAGCTGTGGTGGTAAATATGGGCTTCCGACCGCCATTATTTGTTTTGAAGCGCCACAGCCGGGGTACGCTATGGTATGAATATAGCGCAGAATAGCCGTGAGCGCGGCTGTTGCCCCGGTCGCCACTCATTGAGGTTCACGGTTTATCGCCTCTCTTGGTGGTTTTTCGATAATTCATAACTCCCTTAAATCTACGACAGGTTGCCTCGGGTACATTGGCCCAGTGAGAACATGCCATCTATGCAAGTTGGATTGAATCCTCTACTTCTAATATAATCGAACTCCCCCCCAAGTAAGCCGAGAGAACAGAAGCTGGCGATGTACGCCCGAGGGGGTGTGCATTTACCCGGGTATTACCCGCACCCGGAACTTCTGTAAGTTCTGTAGAGCATTCATACCCGTACCAGGAGCTTCTGTAAGTTCCGCACGCCCGTGCCACAATACCCGGAACTTCTGGAAGCTCGGTAAGACTTTCATACCCGTACCCGAACTTATGTTAGTTCTGTAGGACATTCTACCCGTACCCGCAACTTCTGTGAGTTATGTACACCCCGTGCCACAATACCTGGGGTACGGGTACCGCACCTTTCGTACCCGCTTGGAACTTCTGTGAGTTCTGTACGCCTGTGCCACAATACCCGGAACTTCTGGAAGTTCTGTACCACTTTCATACCCGTACCCGAAACTTCTGGAAGTTCTGTGAGACTCCCATACCCTTACCCAGAATCCACAGGCCCTACAAAACATGACCTTGGAAGATTTTTTTGTCGAAACTCATATTTGTAAGCTGTGTGTGATACTCCGATCGCGCGTATTACTGGGTGTGTGTCCTCATTAAGGATACAGGTCGGCGACTCCCCTTGGAACTGCAGTGTCAAAAACAATTATTATGTCGACCCTCCAGGGGAGTCATTGAAGATGTGTATCATTAGACTAAAGAACAATACATATTTTAAAACACGCGGCCTGAGTATCGCGCAGCTTGCAAATATGAGTATCGGCCGTTAAGTTGATCGAACTCACAGCTAGCTGACGTATGGCTTAGTCTACGTGCACATGTAACAAATAAATGTTATTTTGAAAGCAAAGTCAGTATTCCAACGACTCCCCTCTAGCATCAAAACTACAGTAAGTAAAGTCTTGAAACAGTATATCTTGTTAAACTTCACCACCCTCCCCATATTGGTCTCACCTCTCCAACACAGACATCATCATCAATCAGTTAATGTCTAGAATTTGTATAACAAATGAGCTTTCAACCCCGCCCTCTGTATGCACCCATGTTGTATGCACATAGTAAATCCACTATAAATAGAAGTAACTACTCATCCCGGAAATAGTCAGTTAGCCCAGGTGATTACTGTATTTTAAAGTTGGTCAATTGCGTTGCGCCTCTCCATATTAGAGAGCTTAGTGGGCAGCTCCTCAGGTAGGCAGCCCTGCGTCAGACGGAATACTTTAGGCGAAACGCGCTGCCCTTACTGAAGCATTCTCCACATTTTCTGCCTAGGCTCCCTCCCCGTTGCGCCTAGGAGAAGGGTCAGGCCCAGGGCTGTTAAGTGTTGCCAGTGTCAGGTTGACACGTACGTGCTACGATAGAGAGAGGTGCACCACCTTTTCTTTTAGATCTCCTCAACTTTGGGAGCTTAAGATCTTTCTCTCCCAGAACTGATCGGGATAATAATGAAACTGTTCCTGGGTGAAAAATCCCATGCAAAACAATGACCTAATTCCGACGAGTTTGGGCTAAGGAGTCCCGTCATCCAGAAACCATTTCAGGCGAGAATTGTTACCTCTATCGTAGCGCGCGTCGATTGCTGGGATCGCGAAAAGTAGAGGCTATTCAGGGAGGGCCACTCCCAAAACGCCGAGTGGAGTTGTATTTATGAGGCATCGTCGCCGGTGCTCTTGGCAGCTGTTGATGGGGGGGCATCTTGCCGATCGTTCCACAACAACGCGGAGGTCACCCTGGACAGTGACAGCCAGGTAGGTTGCTTCTGATGGGTAACGTGAGAAGTTGAAAATAGCTGCAAGCCGCGGCAGGCGTGGATGCTACATAACTAAACGATTTTCCGACGGCTGGGGTTCTTTCACTGAAGACCTACAAAAGGTCGTTGGATTCCCATATATCTCTTGACAGGAGGACCGTCAATACTCTTTCCTGTAGAAGAGTAGGATATGGGATTGTCCATCGGGTTAATTAACGTACATTGTCTTAGATGCGTGCTACGATAGAGGCAGCACTTTTTCGCCAAAAATAAAAACTGATTTTCGGGACTCCTTAAATTAACCCAATATCGCTGGAGTGGCGTTTCATTCTCGCATTTTTTTTTCGTGTTACACGGAAGATGAGATTGTTCACAGGGTTGCGCCTTCGTTTTTGCCAAAATCGTCTTTTTGGGTGGGGGCGTAAAGCTTCTGAAATGGGGAGCCTCAGAAAAAAAGGGGCGCACCTCCACCGTGGGATATATATGCCGTTATTGCTTTGCGAAATCGGAGGGTGTATTTACAGATGATATATAGACCTCCTCAGGTGAGTAGTCGCCTTCGGGAAAGAGTAGTTGCACCCGTTTTAGCAGTTCCGCTTGAAGGCGTGTTTTTTTTTTCGGTTAACGTTTCCGGGGGACGCGTGCCAGCATATAGAAACAGCACTTTTTTGTTGGCCTTATTAACCCCTTTACAACTGGAAACCCGTTTTGGGGGACAACATTACTTGGGCTTAGTATAGAGAGGGGTTCGGGGGCTCTAAAGGGGTTAAACCCTATTATATATGAGATAGCATGTGGCGTGTATCAGCTCTTAGTTGGTGTACGCTCGTAGGCTCGCTTTCGGATGACTCGACGAAGACACAGCCTATACAAGTATATTCTACATGATTTGAGGCGAACGAAGGCCACGGTTAGGTGAGCCTGTAAGAGCAGAGAGCTCCAGCAGAGAAGATGTTGTTCGGCGACCCCAGGCCGATATATATGTTGATTGATGATTAATTTGCTCCGCAAATGAGAGCTGATGGCGAGCCAAAAGGAGTGAGCACATGTGGGCGATGCGCCTGTGCGTCGCGCGTAAATCAAAGACAAGGACCCTCAAAATCCGTTGCGAACAAACAGAAAAGGACCCTTGAAATGGACCCTCGAACAACGGTACTTCAAGCGATATAATTCCAGGGCACGAACAAAAAACAAAAAACAAGCTATGACCCCCATAAGCGAAAGACCCCAATACGAGATGCTTCAGCCTTTTGTTTAACAACTCGTACCTCAGGATAATATGCGATCATATGACCCTACGTAGCCTATCTTCTTACTTCAGCAACAACTCGTATCTTAAATATCTTGCTACCGGTTTCAAGAGGGATACCGAAGACTGTCCCCCCCAACGTGTGCCGTACGTACTACATGTACCAGGTACCTGGATGGGATTAGCCTGTAATCTGCTGTGTATCATGTATCCAAGATATTGCTGCTGAGACCTGTGCTTGCTACGTACTGCATCGATAAACACAACTACCAGGCTGAAAACAGTCTGTCGTACTAGCAACGTGCAATGTATACCAGATGACTTCAAGTGCTATCCAGTAACGGATGATGGTTACTGACAAGTAGCAACTCTAACAGGCCTAATCAATTCTGATTGGCAGGGCTCCTTCCTTGACGAGGACAACAAACTACCCAATATTTATTTGGGGGATAGGGGAGATAGACAAGCAACCGATGTTGTCCGGGTAACCTATCTATACCCGACGATTGTGGTGTCTACTGGTACCGGGTATTATTGACCCTTGTGAATACCGAGGACGAATTTTCCGCGGTTGGTTGTGGTTGATTGTCCGAGCGACGAACAACTCAGTGAGGATGTGGACAAGAAGGCACACATAGGCCAGATCGCGATCAAGATCATCTCGAAAAATGCGCTGTGCCTGTCGTTACGATATTATGCTGTGTGAGATGTGTGTACTGTTGTACGAAACATATACCTGGTATGTATTTTTATCCCAGGAAATAATTAATAATAATGTACGTCACGCAGATCATGCGGCTCCCATCCGTCAATATGATCTAGACCATAATTAATTTTGGAACCATGCATATTATATAACGTAGATCATGGATGTATCTGCCATGAGCGAGGCAGGTCACCATGGAATTGTTTTTTTATCAGATTGCACACTCGTTTTTTTAGCACATAGCAGCACTTGTTATTTTAAGTCATGGTTTGGGTGGGATACAAAGCTCTCTGTACACCTTTCCAGCGGCAATTAAGACTCACAACCTCTCCTGCGCCGAATGCTTGGAAATCGCCCGAACGTTCAACGCTGGAGAAGTTCTCAATCTTGGTTACTGTTTAGAAACTGGTGCACAATGGGTTCTGCACCCCACCCATAACCTTATTTTGAAAAAACGAACGGAACATGCGCAACGACTGCGCAATCCTCCAAACAGTCCCATGGGCTGGTCTAGGCACGAGGTACAGTTCAGGCCCGTCGATAAGAAGCACATACTATTTTTGGAGGGAACCTTAAACTTTTGTTTTAAGGTTCTTTGAGTGAACAACAATACGAAGCTTTGTCTTGAATAAGCAATTATTACACTTTAAAGTAACACGTGTGACTTGATTCATTAACTAGTGATCTGATCAAGTTGTACCCCCCGAGACCGTGCGCACGCAAATCCCTGCTTCTTCGGGCGGGCCCCCCGTTTGTAGTTTACGTCACTTCAGCTCGTTTTCGTTTTAAAGCGAGGTGATCCATCGAAGGTCTCCATTGAACGACTTTTCCGACATACTATTTTCAAGGAATCATTTATTTTTTCATCAATTTTTCGCTCCGATCGACGACTCTCGTATCACCAGAGTAGCTGCGATGCTGCAACACCTTAAAACTGGTACGTGCATACAGAGGGGTGGTCTCCGTGTAGTGCCGGCATGTGCCAGCCGGAGATACCGGCATTATATCGGCCAACTGGTATTGCTTCGTGTTCAGCCACTTCTACTGTAGGCATTTGGATATATGTGTGCCAAGCGATTCCGAATGCGACATAGCGGGCAACCGACACTGCTCAACGAGCGCTTTGGAGGGACAGCTACTTTATGACGCGCTATTGCAGTGTACTTTTATATTATCGCAATGAGTCTTCCCGAAGGCGAAAATCATTGGATTATCGTCGAACCCCCTTATCCCTATTAGACCCTGAACAAGGCGGCCCATTAATGGAACATTGAACGAATTCCCCCCCAATTTCTTTTTCAGGCTCGAGAAAATGTTTTTGTCCTTGCTGTCATTTAGGTTTAGTCAGTTACACCTTTCGTGAATGTTATGACGTATCAACTCCGTGTGTGTTTCATGTTGCCGCCCTTATTGTCTTTTCGTGCGCCTCCATGTTTGTGATCCATTCCATCGTTGCTGTGTGGTTCTGGTGGCGTTAACTCCTTTTGAGCTCACCATATTTCACCTACTCTCTTCCGGTGTTGTTGTTCATCTCGTACTTAAAACGTTTCTCTATCTCCATACCTGTCTCTCACCCCTCTGTCTCTGCCTCTCTCTTCCTCTCCCTCCCGTTCTCTTCTTCTTTCTTCCTCCCCCCCTCTGTTCACCCCCTCCGCACTATGTTCCCTTCTTTCTCGCCCTTCTACCCCACCGTTCTCCTTGCTCCTTGCTCCTTCCTGCCACTCTCCCCCTTCTCCCCGACTAATTTCCCTGCCTCGCCCCCCCTCCCCCCCGCCCAACCTCTTCCTCTCACCCTGCCCATCCGTCCCTATCTGGCTGTGCGATATCTGATTCGAAGAATGCCTGACCAGCAAGGTCGATTCGCTAGCAGCGGACCTCTTCATCGACTGCGCCTACAAAGGCGGGGACGCTCCTCCCATAACAAGGTGCACGGGTACAGGGTGAGGGGGACACTCCAAACGATGAGCGTATGTAGTGTTTCCATCACCCTATACTTGCCCATCTTTTTATGGAAGAGCGCGTCTCCATCTCTGTAGACGCAGTCGCTTCATAGGTCGGACACCCCGAGGTTCTACCTTCCTTCGCCTTTTCGTACCTAACGGTGCGTAGCTAAAGAGGAAAGAAAGAGCAAAGGGAGAATGAGAGGGAGAGGGGATGGGAGAGGGAGGATGAGGGGTAGGAAAAGGCACCGGGGGGGGGGGGAGTACTCAGTTTGTGCATGGTCGTACTCGTATAACCATAGACCCTCACATCCCTCGAACGCCGGGACGGAGCATGTCGGGTTTTCACCAACCAGACAAACTTGCTTGCACCAAGCGCGAAGCGCCGTAAGGTGTTCGGCGAGTCGTATGAAGGCTGAACTGCATCCTTCCAAGAACCGCTAGTAAAACGGACATCAGCATATTGTGCCTACTCTCTTGCTTATGGATGACAGCGACAATGAGTTACTTTGGTTTCTACCACTCCAGAGACAGCAATGGGTGTTACTTTAAAGACTCGTGGGTGGCTTGCCAAATTCACACTACGTGATGCGATCATTCCCCTTGTGCGAAGCTAGGGTTCTCCACCCCGCACAATAAGATCTAACTCGATAATCATCATGGTGACCGCCAGAAACAAAACGGCACCCTCGTTGTCTAGCCGACGCGGGGATTGGCACGTTATCCAGCTTTGTTGCCAACCAAAATGGCACGGGGGGGGCAGAAAGAGGACGGCAAGAGTGAGCGTTCGGTCATCATGATGGCAGACCCCATGCCTCCCCCTCCCTCCGTCTCTAGCCGTGCCTCATCCGCTGTGAAGAATGCAGGGTAAGCAAAGTCGACTCGCAACTGGTGAACCTCTGTGTCGACTGCTTCTACGGAGGCGAGGGAATCTCGCTATAAGAAGACGCACGGGTACAGGGCGTTGGATAAGCTCCAGACGCTCACCGTCTGGAGTTTGTTCGTCCCCCTGTCGCCGTGCGTCTCCTCATGGCCGAATATTTCCTAGCCTCTGCTGAATGAATCGATGCTTGGGTAGATATGTCGCGGATTTACATTGTTGCTTATCATCGTGCCATCTTCGCATAGGATGTAGCATCCCTAGAGAGTGAGAGAGGGGAAAGAGAGGGACGAGGGGAGGAGGGGCGGCACAAGTGCGAGTGTTGCGTCACTTGGTTAGCAGCCGGGGGTTGGGAAGGGGGGGGTGACTAACATGTATACCTAGGCAGTTATTGCAGGTGCGTACATAGGCAGTTGGGCTCCTTCCTAGCTTAGCCCTTCACAACAACCAACAAAGGGCCCAATGAAAAAATAAAATGCAATGTGATGGTATACGAAATAAGACCCTAAGGAACAATACTGTCGAACAGGCACGTTCTACGGTAGACGTGCACCATATGTTTCTAAGACTCATCATTTAGTTGAGGAGCTCTATACCTCACCCAACACCTGATTTTGATAGAGTTGAAAGTGCAAACCGATAAAAAGACCCATGGACTAGGTACACAAAAAGTAATGATCGTGAAACAAGAATCGCATTCCGACGATTTTTGGTTCAGAACCCCTGCTTTTCAGAATAAAAATGGTCAGGCATACTACCTGTATCGTTGTATTGTAACGTGTCAACCCAAATACAATATATTATTTTTATAATATATTATCGATAGTTGAAGAGCTCCTCGTCCGTCCGAAGAGTTAGTAATCACAACCTGCTGCCCCTATCGCACCACCCGCCCTCTCCCTACCTCGAAGCGTTTATTTACTCGCATCTGTGCTCATGCTTGCCGTTGTCGATGTTGTTGCCATTTGGTTTACGTTCGCGCTCGTTTTGAGCTTTGTTGTTGTTGTTGTTTGGTGTTGTTTGTTGTTGTTGTTTGTTTGTTGTTGTTGTTGTTGTTGTTGTTGTTGTTGTTGTTGTTGTTGTTGTTGTTGTTGTTGTTGTTGTTGTTGTTGTTGTTGGTGTTGGTGTTGGTGTTGTTGTTGTTGTTGTTGCTGTTGTTGTTGTTGTCAAGGCTGATAGTAGTTGTCCCTTTCACGGGTGCGGTGTCTGATTTTGTCGCTGCTTTAAATGTGTCGTTGTTTGTTGCCCGTTTGGTTTGGTCAGTTTTCCCTGTCGCGATGTTTGTGATCGATTAATGTATTTTTAATGTTGTCCTTGCTGTTGCCAATTGTTTCGCGTCTGTGTTCCTGGTCCATTTTGCGGCGGTTTTCTACATTGTATTGGCCTACCAAATAGTTGTATATCCTTTCTTCGATGGTGTGTCTGATTTCGGGGGCTTTTGTTGTATCCCTTCCTCCTTCCACCCCTCTCATTCATGTATCGTTTCCTCTCTGTCCATTTCCGTGTCTCAGCATATTGTCATGTCTCTAATACCTATTTATCTCTGTCACCGTCCTTATCTCTGCCTCTCGCTCTCCCCCCACTGCCCCTCTCTGTTGACCCCCGTCCACTTCTTCACCCCGTCCACTCTCCCCCTCTGCATCGCCCTTCTATTCCCTATCTTCCCTCTCTTCCCCTCGAGCTATGCTACCCCCGCTGTAAATAATGCAGGACCAGTAATGTCCACCTCCTGCGGCAGGGGGACCTCTGCGTCGAATGCCTTCACAGAGGCAAGGAATTCTCCACGTAATATAAAACGCACGGGTACAGTGTGCTGGACAAATTCCAGAGGGCCATGCTGCTGCTTGCTCACCACATTGAGAGTCTGGTAAGGCCGAACTTGTCATTGGTTTGGTTGCCATGTTTGGGTCTCAAACCGTGGAGGGAAAACCGAAAAACCGAAGTTGCAAATGGCACAAAGTCCGTAAATTTCAGGAAGCACTTACTGTGGATGATTGTTGTGGGAAAAAGGGATAGAAACACGGGGGGGGGGGATAAAGGAGGACTCTAACAATAGAGGCAAAGAAAGAGGGAAGGGGGTATCGGGGGTACCTCGTTGAACCGAGCGGGGTCCATGGCAACCTGTTTAGGCACTTTCTTCTTCAACGCGTCAGCACGAGTGTACTTCTGGAGCTTGGCCACTTGTGGTGAGTGAAACAAACGAAACGCGGCATTTACCGTACGGCAGGGTACGATGCTGCGGTTCGGTTTATCCTCCCACGATAAGAGACTATGGTCCAGGGTTGCGCCCGCGCTCGATTCTTGGAGAAGATTGACTTGTCCAACCTCGTGAATATAGACACGGCTCGCCTGCACCGGTTTCTCCCATTACCTCCATCTCTCCCTCTCTCTTCCTCTATCCCTCTCTCCCTCCCTCCCTCCTTCTGTCTCTCTCTGGTTCCCTCTCTCTTCTTCTTATTGCCCTCCTTTCCCGTCTCTCGTATTTTCTATTCCCCTTCTTTTCTCTCTCCCACCTTCCCTCTGTCCATTTGTATGTCTGCCTCTGTTGCCACTAGGTACATATGAGCCTTCCTCATCAAGGTTCGCGTATAGGAGGAATGCGCAAAGGCTGAGGTCGCTACTACTGTCGCTACTGCTGCTGCACTTATCAGGGCCCCTTTCCCGTGGGTACTACTACCAGGTACCGATGACACTTCCGCTGGTGGTGCCTCTACCGTTTCTGCCAGCATTTCCTCCAACGCTTCCGTCGACGCGGCAAGGGTGACTAGTGGGCCAGACTCTACCGTGGCTGCGAGGAGCACCGCTATCGGTAACGGTAACGGTAACCGTAACCGTACCCCGTGACCGTAAATGCAGCTGAACGGTAACGGTAGCAGTAAGGATAACCGTATCCGTGACCGTAACCGCGACGTCAACGATAACGGTAAATTAAATTGTAATGGAAAGTTTCGTTGTGATAACCGTACCGGTGGCCACGACCGTAACACTAACGATGATGATGATCGTACTAACGCCAACGCCAAAGGTAACGCTAACGCGTTCGGTAGCAAAGCAGGTTCGGGGGGCGGCAGTGAAAATGGCAAGGCAGCTGGGGGAGACGAAAACATAAGGGTAGAATCTGCGGAATCGCCTGGGGGTACGGCTACGGCAACGGGCAACGGTAAAGGTGACGGTAACCGTAACGGTAAAGGCAACGGTAACGGTAATGGTAAGGGAGCTGGAGGAGAGGACAACATAAGGGTAGAATCTGCGAAATCGTCTGGGGGCACGGCTGCGACAACGTACCGACGGTAACCGTAACGTTAAAGTTAACGGTAACGGTAATCGTAACCGTGACCGTAACCGTAACCACGACATCAACGGTAACGGATATTGAAATTATCATTGTGCTAACCGACCGGTAGCCACCACCGTAACGCTGGTGGCTACCGAACGGTGACGATAACCGTACCACCAACGCCAACGCTAACGGTAGCGCTAACGCGTTCAGCAGCAAGACAGGATCGGGCGGTGGCAGTGAAAATGGTAAGGCGGCTGGGGGAGTGGACAACATAAGGGTAGAAGCTGCGGAATCGTCTGGGGGCACGGCTACGGCAACTGTGGCGGAGCGGGAGTGGGAGGCGGCGGGCGAATCGAAACGTTCTTGAAACGGCATAATAAAACACCGGGTGTATAACGTTAACAGGAATCAGGAGCGATCAGAAACAGATGGGGAAAATTCCTAGGGAAGACCTCAACGCGTGCTACCCCCTGAGGAGACAGTTTGATTTTCCGTTACAACGGATACGTTTTTGTCAATCCCCGCCCCCCCTCACTGGGGATGCAGCAATAGGGTCGGTATCTCACGTATTTCGAACTCCTCGAGGATGGTATTTGGCGTTCGTTTAGGAGGATTATTACGGTCCCTCCCTCCCTCACTGGGCATGTGGCGATAGACTAGAGCGTTTGCGCGGTACCATGGTTGGTTGGGTAGGAAAACACATGAAACCAACAAAAATCATGACTCAAGGCCAAACCAACCCAAGAAAGTTAGGTGGAGCTGTGAAGAAAGGGCCAGAATGGCAATTCCAACCAAATTGTCCTTGGGTTGGGTTGGCATTGGGTTATGACGTTCGTCGGATTCGTATGCTTTTAAAATAACCCAACTTGCACACCTGGTATCTCGCAAACACCCTCTGTGCTCTTCCATTTTCGGGTTCCGCGGTCGTTCCGCTCCCCCCTCTGGTTGGAGATGTGACGGTCATTTGAGTTCTTCTGTTCCCACTTTACATCTTGTCGCCCCAGCCCCTCCGCCGCATGCCACAGTTGCGTCAGCAGCTCCGATGCCCGACGTCTTTGGATGGTCCCTTTCGTTTAATACACGTTTCCGTTTCCCCATTATTCGTTTTTGACATGCCTTCCGTGGACTTTGCAACCTCCCGGGGGTGGATATGTCGGGGGGGGGTTGAGGAGCCGAATCTTCGATTACCGGTATGTTTTAGCTCGTGAAACCGATTTTCCCTCGAATCTTTCATATTTGTAATTGTTGTACAGCTTTGCAGGGTGGGTTAGTGTGTTGTGGTATTGCCCTGCAATATTTCATATTTGTACTTGTTGTACAGCTTATCAGGGTGGGCTAGTGTTGTGGTATTGCCCTGGAATGCTTGTAAACCCCAGTATTTCGGCATTCAGTACTTTGGTGTGTCGAACAAAGATCCAAGATCTAGTATGCAGGCACCGTGGATTGCGCGACCGGTTAGAACCTTGACGCGATGAACGTTTAACAGTGTTCATGCGTATCGCGGGGGTAACCCTATAAGGCGTAAGAAGTCGACTGCCCGGGTTAGGACTTCAAAGGGTTTTTTTTCGAAAACAACTGACAAGAACAGTGTCGAATATTCGGGGGGACAGAGTAATCAGGACCAAACATGGCTAGTATAGACTGGGGAACAGTTAGGCTTAAAGTCGTTATCGTAGGTCCTGATTACCATGGTCCTCCGTAAATAGAAGACATTCAACCCGAGTAGCTGGAGGCGGGGGATTAGTCTGAAGTGCGAGGATGTATGGAGTAGGGCGACACGAGGATACGATGGTGATGCTCGTGCTACTGACGACGCACGCTCTACCTAGGCGCCTGATTCGATGAAAAAACGTTTGTTGTTTTGGTCGCTATACATGGATCTCGCAAGGAATAAGAATCTTCCGTGTTGGCGCGTGTTACCGGGGCAAGCCCTGCCATGAGGCGAACATTCCATTCAACAGTTCGCGCTCAAGAAAAAACAGCGTCGTTATTTAGCAATCGACCTATTCGCCGTAACGTAAAAAAAAATGCTAACAATCAAAATCGTAATAAACCAATCACCCAGACGTTATTTAGCAGCCGACCTAGTCCACGTAACGTAATAAAAAGGCTAACAATCAATGTCGTAATAAACCAATCACTCACGTGGCAACTGCTCGCGCACAAGGCAACACACGCACTGCGGGAGAGAGCCACCAAGACACGCCCACCCCACCTATTACCACCAGATACGCTCACCAATATTATTCAAAGTAATAACAATGCCCTCTGAAAACAAAGTGCCATAGTGTAGCCTGAACCCTACCTTACGCAGTACACACGCGCAAAAAATGATCGGGGCCATAGGCAGGGTGTGCCGCAGATGGTTTCAAGCAGCCGTGAGCAAAACAAGACCAAAACATGTGGGCCGGGCTGCCTAAAACAGAACGGTACTCTCCTACGAGCGATAAACATGGAGACCGCGTTTTGACGCCTTGACTGACCGCCCCCTACTCTAGAACTAGTACATTAAGGCCAAGGCCTTGACGCGCCCAGCACCACCGGTCCCAAAAATTGTCGAGCAAAGTATTGCCGGGTTACCTACAACAGAAACAGGCGTACTCTCCTGTGAGAAAAAATACGCTACTAGGAGACCGACGTTAACTCCTTCACAACTGGAAACCCGTTTTGGGGACAAAATTACTTGGATTTAGTGTAGGGAGGGGTTCGGGGGCTCTAAAGGGGTTAAAAGCCTTAGCTGGCCGACCATACATTTAATCAAACACACTAAGGCCAAAAGAGGGAAGGAAACGCCCCGAAAGACCAGCCCCGTAACATATTTGTCGAGCAAGGTATTGCCGGGTAACGTACAACGACAACGTATCGTCTGCGAGCAACACACATGCTAGGAGACGTAGTTTGACGGCATGACTGACCGTCCAGGCACTAACTCCAGCACAATAAACCTTGACGCATCCAACAAGGACTCGACGCGCCCAAAACCGCCGCTCCCCTGGTATATTAGTCAAGCAAGGTATTGTCGAGTTGCCTACTACAGAAGGGTACTGCCCTGTGAGTAAAAAACTGCTGGGTGATCGCGGTTTGCCACCCTGACTGACCACTCCTTGTACTAAAGGTAGCATATTGCCACTAAGGCCTTATCGCGTCAAACGAGGCCTTGGCACACCCAAAACAAACGGTTTCCTAGCATATTTGGCGGGCAAGGTACATACATATTTTGCATGGTACCGTATTCTCGCTCGCGACAAAGAAAACTATGGGAAGGCGAACCATTCCTGCCTGCATCCCTCCTGGGAAGACGCCGTGGTGGCAACAGCTAGACACCGTAACCTCGGGGTGGCGTTTCACAATCTAACGACACCCCTCACAAAAAGACTTTCTGGTTTAGCATCAACACGCCGGCCCGGGGGGGCATACACAAGTATATATCAAGCGCGGAAACAACAATAGGCCGATGAATGGGTGGGGGGGCGGCGCATACAAGTATGCGCATATATTCGGTATACAAAGGAATAACAGCACACACACTTCAATTCCACCCACATTTTCCGACTTTCACCACAATTTGTACAGGCAGGAACAGCAATACATATATCGGCGAAAAATAGTCAGAAAGCCTCCAACCCACCACAATGTGTACACTGAACACAATAAAACAAAAAATCAGCGAACGAATGCAAGACACCCTCTAACCCGTTGACTCCCCTGCCTCGCCCTGCTGGCAGCCATGCCTCCCTACTAAGCAAACAAGCAAGCCGCACTAAGTAGCAATTCGCGAACGCAAGCAGGCCACGCAAACAAGCCATGCAAGCAATCCGTCCAATCAAGCCGCGCAACTAAACCACGTTGGCAAGCCGCGCAAGCAAGCCACGGAAGTGAAGCCGCGGTTGCAAGCCATCTCAGCCACTGTTCGCTCCGTGATTCCCGTTGGGAGCACCGCCAATTTCACCAACAAATTTTGCCATCGAAACGAAAGCAAGACCAGAGATGTCTCCTTCAATACCTTGTGCTACACTGACACAATGCTGCCAATCTAATCCCAAGTGGTTTTGCCCCTAAAACACACTGCACGTGCACATCAGAAAGGATTACCGGGCTGGGACACTAACACGCTCAGCAGTAGAAGCAGCGGTAATAGCCAGCTAAACGACAGCAGGAGTCGCACAGCCCTTGCACCGCAGCAAAAAAACGTACCACTCGAATTCTAAGTTGGCTGTGCTCGAAACCGTGCACTAAGTGCCCTTCAACAAAGGTAGACACTCTATAGAAACAACACGCGCAGCAGAGCGGCGGCAGCAGACCTGGCCAATATGTACACAGACAGACAGACAGACAGATAACTCCAAACGTTTACGCACGCATACAAGCTGCCCAAACGACGCGCAACCGAACCAAACAAAGGTGCCTCCCCAGGGCAAAAACACCTCTTCTCCACCCCCCCCCCCTCTTCCCTCTTCCCTCTCATCCTCCTCCTCCCCCTCCTCCTCCCCGTTCCCTCCTCCTCTCCTCCCCTCTTCCTCCTCCTCGTCCTCCTTTCTTGTCCTTCTCCTCCTCCTCCCGCATCCCCCCCCCCCTTCCTCTCCGTTCCACCCGGAGGGTACAAATGAATGCCCACAAAAACAAACTACCGGGGCCCATTCACGAGTACGTATTCGCTACTCCCAGAAAAAAAGTAACACCCGTCTCGTTCCAAAGACAAATTCGTCTTGACGTTCTTGGTCCGCAGCAAACCAATCAGGGAACGACGATTACTGCAACAACTGCTCTTAGTCTCCTGAAAAAGCGGACTTCGAGGCGATGTATGTGCCTATGGAAATATCAACTACCTCGACGAGACGCTTCTAATATCAAAATGCTTTGGTTGCGGTTTCGCTGCTCATTTTGGAGAAAATCGGCCCAGACGCTCATCCCAGGGAGGGGGTACTATTCTTAATTGTCCTACCAAATACGGGGAAGGTGTGTGAGCTTCAAACGTCCTACGTATAGTGTGAATGAGGTTGACTTCTTCGGACAGAGTTCACGCGTGCCAGGAAGGCGTTTTCTCTTATCTCTCCCTCGTGCACTTTTTTGCTCTTAATCCTGCCCGTACACCCTTTTCACCGTCGCAAAAACCCTCTTCTCAAACTCAGACTCCAAGTACGTCGCACGGATATCCTTCGTCCCAACTCTAATCCCGGGTACGTCGTAATATTCCTCAGTTCACTCCTAATCTCCATGTACGTTTTGAAAGTTTTCGACCAGAGAAAAGGAGTGTAGCTATTCTCACTTCGGCAGGAAAACATTATTCTCACTTCAACAGGAAAAAATTATCCCAGCTCCAATTTCGAGTACGTATTGATAATGCGTCCCCAAAACATTGGTGAAGCTGATTCATACAGACTGGACGCTCTGTGCCTTGGCAGAAATTATCCATCCCTAGTCCCGAGTACCTGGTACGTGCTATCGGTCCGTCCCCCAACAGTTGTAATAATGCAGTTGTACCGAGTACACCGTTGTGCTTCTGCGGTATTTCAACTCTAGTTCCAAAGCGAATATTCCGAACCCCTAAAACTAGCAGATGTTGTACACAGCCAACCCTTTGTGTCTCCGCAGAAAATGTCCAACTCTAGTGTCACGTGTGCTGTCCCCAAAACGTAACAACGCGGGTGGACACGCAGTAGTAGTAAAAAGGGTGTCCTAATGGCTCCCACAACACCAGTTGTACACAGTTAACCCCTTTGTACCTCAGCAAAACACTAACTCAACTCTAACTCCGAGTGTGTCGTCCCCGAAACGTCAAAGCGAGGGTGCACACACAGAGTAAAACAGGTTAAAGCGTACCCGGCATCTCTTTATTTATCCTGTCAATTTGTACAGGGTTAATCCCTTCGAACTTAAGCAGGATAAATTCAACTCTAATTTCAAGTGTGATGCCCCCGAAACGTAAAGACGTCGGTGCACACACAGTAAAACAACGGTAAAATTATCTGTCCAAATTCACCCCACAACATCAGCTGTACAGAGTATAACCCTTGGTACATCTGCAGAAAAAACAAACTGACCTTAATTCCAAGTGTGCTGTCCCCAAGACGTCAAAACGTGGGTCCACACGCACCGTAAAAAGGGTTTAAAGTAAAACTGGTATCTCGTGCGTCCTTCTATCCATGCCCTATCCCCTCCTATTATTCCTATCCATTCCCTATCCCCACGTAATTTCTCAACCCCCTGCCCCTATCTCTTTCCCTTAACCCCCCCTATCCCTCCCCTATTTCTTCTCGTTTTTTTGTCTGGTACGCTAAGTGTGTTAACTGTCTTTGGCGGTATTTTTTTTTTAATCTTCTCCGTGTTGCAAATGGCAAAATTCGAAAATAATAGCGTCTCTTGCTTGCGTCTCCCCTTGACCTACGTGAAGCCAATACTTGTTGAGGCTAAGTTGTAACTATTGATGGTGATGCCGTTCTCGCTTCGTTCTGGTCGAGTTACCCTGACACCCACCCGCAGGTCGCAAAGAAGTCATAGACCTGGGGCGGAACAGAAACAGACAAGCGACGGAACGAGGGATCTTTCATGATACAGCGAGTGCCCGGCGTCAAGAAACGCCTATTGACTAGGCGCCCAGACTCAAAGTGTGTTATTTTGTGTGCGTTCACCGACTTCACCACCAACATATCTCTTGCAATAAGTAGCTTATTTTCTCGGCCCAAATTCAACCATTTACATCGGGCTTTTTTGTATTGTTTGTTTCCCTACCGCATGCCCGTATCTCAGGACGACGTTGTACCCAGGCCAGATGCAACCATAGTCTACATTTTTACCCTCCTGTTACCTTGCTGGCCTGTACACAGAGGAGGGGTGATGGTAACGAAAAATCCAATGCTATTCCAAAACGCTTTTTTTGTATTGTTGAGTGTAATAGAGTGTCAGTATAGCTGGCAATAGATTCGGTAAGATAGCCCGCAGAGTTATGGTCCATTGGCCACAAGAAGATTCTCTTAAACGGAATATTCTGAATGGAGCGGACAACCCGTAGAATCTAGCTAGCTTATACCACAAGAGCGTTCTCGGTAATGGAACGTTCTTCCTCTGGACAAGATAGATAAAAGAAAGCGCGTTAAGCATAATGGGAACATAGAACATCCAGGAGAACGTTCCTCGTACGTTCCATAGGTGAAGGTCCAGAAGAGAGCACAGCAGCAATGCTGGGGTGAAGCGAGCCCTGTGAGCCTCGCCCCACCCCCGTGCTCTCACTCCTCCTCCTCCTTTCCGTTCCTGTCTCCTCGCGCTTCTCACGGCTCAATGCCAGTAATAAGAAGAATCTATAAAGAAGAACCGGTGCTGTCTCCAAGCGAAGCTGATACCCCTGCGTCCCTTCCCTCTCACCTACCGGCACCACGACTCTTTCACAAATGGCGTCGTAGGCCGATTGCTACTGGTATACCGTAGGTACATACCCTTTCTCGAGATCTCACGGTTGTGAGCTCCATCATAGGGTTGTATTTATTGAAACGAGGTATTTAAGCCTCATAATTACGAGGTGTGGCGGAATCTATAGCCTCATTTTCGTTTTTTCGAATAGCCGCACCTTCGATCCCCTTTACAATTCTGGATGTTTTGTTGACATCCTTTGATTGCAAGGTGATCTGCACATACGACTATTCAGGGTGGGCTAATGTAATAGAGTGTCATTATAGCTGGCAATAGATTCGGTAAAATAGCCCGCAGAGTTATGGTCTATTGGCCACAAGAAGATTCTCTTGAACGGAATATTCTGAATGGAGCGGACAACCCGTAGAATCTAGCTAGCTTATACCACAAGAGCGTTCTCGGTAATGGAACGTTCTTCCTCTGAACAAGATAGATAGAAGTAAGTGCGTTAAGCATAATGGGAACATAGAACACCCAGGAGAACGTTCCTCGTACGTTCCACAGGTAAAGGTCCAGAAGAGAGCACAGCAGCAATGCTGGGGTGAAGCGAGCTCTGTGAGCCTCGCCCCACCCCCGTGCTCTCACTCCTCCTCCTCCTTTCCGTTCCTGTCTCCTCGAGCTTCTCATGGCTCAATGCCAGTAATAAAAAATCTATAAAGAAGAACCGGTGCTGTCTCCAAGCGAAGCTGATACCCCTGCGTCCCTTCCCTCTTACCTACCGGCACCACGCGAGTTCCTCGGGGGAAAACAGAATTGTCGCACATTTGAAGAAAAAAATAAGAAATAATTCTAAGAGGCTTCCCATTTTCGTCGTCTGCCCGAACTTACTCCCGTCTGACATATGCTACTTTTCGAACACGTGCAAGGATGGGTGATCGTGACCCGACGAACCACCCGCACGTGTTAGAAAAACAGCAGATTTCGGGCGGAAGAGGCACGGACAAGCGACGCCTCAAATACCGACTCAACGTTGTTGTCCCAAGGTGCTCGAGAAAAGAAAAGCCACGTCTTATAATAGTGGGGGGTTGTTTTTTTTTGTTCCCACCCATAGAACTCATACTTGGTATAATTTAACCACGGAAGGTGCCATAGGTGCAAGACGTACCAACCGCGGCGTACTACGTCGGCACAAGCAGTAACTACATGAGGACATCTGTCGTATTAAGAACAGAAACAAGCAGGAGACACTGGTGACGATAAGAAACAGGGATAATCATAGCGGTAAGAAACGGGAATGCTGAAAACACCAAGAAACTGGGGTTCTCGCAGTAGGATGAAATAGGAATGCTGGGAAAATTAAGAAACAGGAATGATGCCATCATCGAGAAGCAGAAATTACGCTGGTAACGGTATAAAAGAGGAATGAACTGGTGCCAGTAAAGCAGAAAAGCTTGTCATAGGCAGAAATAGAAAAGCTGGTACAAGATAATAAACAGGAATTTCCTAGTCGTAAGAACCAGGAATGCTGCTATTAATAATAATAAGAATCAGGTATGCTGGTGACGGTAAGAAACAAGAATGCTAGTAAAAGCAACCACTTTGTCCGGAAACATAAGCAACATTTCATTTAAACATTAATGTACAAAATGTTCTTATATTTACGGACATAGTGGTAGCAATAATAAGAAACAGGGATGCTGGCAATGGTTTGAATCAAGAACGCCGGTACCCATAAGAAACAGGCATGATGCAACTAAGAAACAGGAATGTCGAGGACAAAAAAGACAGGAATGTTCAAAACATTAAAAAAAAACAGGAATGAATGCTGCTCCAGTGAGAAGAATGAATGCTACATATTATGGTAACATGAAGAAACATGAATGCTGGTAACAGTAAAAAACAGGAATGGTTGTAACAGCAAGAATCAAGATTGCTGGTAACAATAAGCAACAGCAGCATTGGAACAACAAGAAACAGGAACCTCGACCTCAATAAGACACAGGAATGCCGGTACGAATATGAAACAGGAATGCTAGTAAGTGCAAAACAGGGAGGAAGGGAGGGAGGGATGGATGGAAAGGGGTAAGAAGGGTACCTGGTCAAGCCTTGCCCTGTCCATTTGCACCACGCTGGAGGCGTTTTGCTTGGTCAAGGAGCCAGTGCGAACGCACTCTTGAAGTATGGCCGTCTGCAGTGAGAGAACGAAGCAAAGAGCGTCATCGTACCGTAACGAACAATAACGAAACATAACACCCAAAGCATGTGGGGGGGGCAAGGAGAACAGTAGCCGGGGGGGGGGGGGAAGAAGGGGGGGGGCGAGGACGGGGACAAGGGGGGTGAGGAGGAGGAGAGGGAGGAAGGGGAAGAGGAGGGGGCCGGAAAAGGGGGGCAAACACGTTTTCAGAAAATAGATGAATACGTGCGCACTGTACGTTTATAACGCGAAAAAATCCGATCGTACATTGGAGACGTAAATCATACTGTCTGTACCTCTGTTACCTGTGCCACGCAAGCAATGTCTACCCGTCAAGCTCAGTCATTGTTTTGCAGCCTTGTGGACTGCAGTAAAACCCTCGGGACGGGAATCCCAGTACCCAGCGAATCAGTGGCTCAGTGTCAATAGCACATGGCCTGCATGGGCGAGCCCTTGCACACTCGCCTTCATCCCAAGGTAGTATGGTGGGATGATGTGAAGCTGGGAGCAGAGCAGAATCTCCGCCTCGGACAAGTACTCCAGCCCCGGCGCCCCCGTCAGATCCAAGAGATTTTCGCTCGGCCGTTCACACGCTCCGCCCGCTGGCCCCTCCAGCCCCACGCCAACCTCCTGTGGAAACCCGAACAAAGAAAGTAACGAACATGCGATGGTTATATTAACTCCGCAACAAGAAAAAGAGGCATGCGTTGGGTTGCATGTAATGGAGCCCTCGGGTTGAAAATGTAATATATTCATTATACCCGTGCAAAACTATCTTACTCCGATCGAAAGTATACTACTTGCGTCCGAAACGAAAACGTGTCGGCGGTTGTAAAGGCGGTAGAAATAACCGCTGCAAAAAACACTCTATCATTAGCCAGCTTAGTCTGCAGATGAAATGTTTCCTTTCAGCGAAAACCAATCCCACCACAAAAACCCAAGTTTAGCCAGCTTACTTTACAGATCAAGTGTTTCCTGTCAGCGAAAAATCAATCCCACCACAAAAACCCAAGATTACCCAGCTCAGTGTACAGACCAAGTGTTTCCTTTCGGCGACAAAACAACCACATCATAAAAAACCCCAAGATATGTTTTCCCATGCGCGTGGGTGCACTTCCAAAGACGTTCTTAACCCTTTTCCAACTCCTATTTTTTCCTACTATTTCCTAGTCTAATTCTAAGATTTGACACACGTTACGGCATGCGGTGCACCATTTTTGGTGTATGGAGTTTCCACACATGATGAGCATTATACCCCACCAAAAACAACTCATGTTGAGAAGAATAAAAATGCAACCCCGTGAACAATCCTATTGGGCCTAGGCGCATGCATACAGTGAACGAAAAACTGAAAAAAAAAAAAAACGGACGACAATATTCCGACGATTCTGGGTTAAGGAGCGTCTATTAATAAGTCATTCAGAGAACGCGCTTTTGCCAGAAAATGGTATACCTTAACACCTCTATCGTAGGTCGCTTCCAACTCCTCTTTATTTTTGGCTTCCGTTATTTGCTAAGGAGCTTCTAAGTCGTTCAGAAAATGCGTTTTGCCAAAACATGGTATACCTTGACAACTCTGTCGTAGCTTCGCTTTCAACTCCTCCTTATTTTTGGCTTCCAGTATTTGCTAAGGAGCTTCCAAGTCATTCAGAAAATGCGTTTTGCCAAAACATGGTATACCTTAAGACCTCTTTATTTTTGGCTTCCATTATTTGCCAAGGAGTGTCTAAGTCATTCAGAAAATGCGTTTCGCCAAAACACGATATACCTTAACACCTCTGTCGTAGCTCGCTTTCATTTCCTCTTTTTTTTGGCTTCATTTTTTTACTAAGGAGCTTTTAAGTCGTTCAGGAAATTATTTTTGCCCAAACATGGTATACCTTGACAACTCTGTCGTAGCTCGCTTTCAACTCATTATTTTTGGCTTCCATTGTTTGCTAAGGAGCTTCTAAGTCGTTCAGAAAATGCGTTTTGCCAAAACATGGTATACCTTAAAACCTCTTTATTTTTGGCTTCCAATATTTGCCAAGGAGTTTCTAAGTCATTCAGAAAATGCGTCTTGCCAAAACATGGTATACCTCAACACCTCTGTCGTAGCTCGCTTTCAACTCATCTTTATTTTCGGCTTCCATTATTTGTTTTGCTCTTTCTGGGAAGTTATACAAACAAGCGACCTTAAAGCTCATTCTGTGGATTGCCGGATGGCAAAAACAGTACCAAGACCAAACGGATACCGCCTCCCCTCCCCCGCCCCCCGCCCCCCTCGTGTTGCCGTACTCGGTGCACGCGATTCCTGCCTGGATGTATATGCTACCATAGATGTAGCACTTTTAGGATGCATTTTTTTTTCTGAACGACGGGGCGGGCTCTTTAACCTACAAAAATCGTGGGAATGCCGTTTTATTTGCAGTATTTATTTTTGCATTCCTAAGCCCGTGGGTCTGTTTCTCTACCGGGTTTGCCCTACTTTCAGTTTACTCAAAAGCAAATGTTTGGGCGAGGTATACGAGAGCTCCTCAAGTCACTACCCTCAGAAGGAAAAATGGTACACCTAGCTGCCGTAGCCTGCGTCCCCGGTCGGTGAAAATCGAACGTGCTTCGTCCCGGCATTATAGGTATGCGAGGGGTTATAGTCCGAAGGATTACGGTCAGGCGTTATGTGAGTACACCCCCCCCCCCCCAATGAGAAGTGTGGCGGGTACAATACAGAAATAAACGAAAGAACAGAAGAAAGGGAAAGGCTAGCGCTAAGAAATAAGGTGAAAGGGGAGAAGCACTTAGAAATACACGGGGGGTTGAGGGAAGATATTGGCATGAAAACGTATCTGCACGACCCAATGGACTACGCGAAAAAGTTGAAATTGCGATTCCGTGTAGCAGGCCTGGACCTACCAGAAAGAAGACAGAGATATACAGTAGTCGGGAGGAGGAGAACTTGGCTACAGATACGTGCCCGCCGTAGCACAACAATAGATCGTAAGACTCACATTGTAGGAGAAGGTGAAATATACCAGGAGGAACGGGATGCGTTAGAAGAGGAGATGAGGAAATTAGGCGTATGTGACATTGAAGAGTTTGGTAGATTAGCGAGCATTCATTGAGAAAACGATCGATATCCCAGGAGGTAGATGGTGGCCGCAGACGGCGAAAAAGGACGGGGATGGGATGAGCAAACAGTTCCTATGTATCATGTGGAAGAAGCGAAATGAGCGCTCAAATGTTGGAGGTGTCTCTATCAGGAGTAAGAACGGTGCCCCGTCTCCAAAGGGGTGCATGGTCAATGGTCAAATGACTACGGCAAGCAACAAATGAGTACGCCCCCCCCAATGTCCGAACGCCCCACGGTGTTTCGCGCTTGGTGCACGCGATGTCTGCCTGGTCGCTGAAAACCCACCGTGCGCCATCCCGACGTTAAACGGATGCGAGGGTCTACGGCCTTAAAAGACTACGGCCATGCACCATAGTCCCCCATCCCCCCCCAGTTTACCGTATGCAATACCAGGTGTATGGAAAGAACGCATTTGACGCCCAAACGTTGGACGTCCCTCTTTTTAAGAGTAGAAACGGTGCTTTGTGTAGAAAAGGGCGCGTTGTCAGTGTTCAAACGACTGTAAGGAAAGCAACAAGTGAGTACCCTCCCCCCTCCCGCTACATCTCGAAGGGGATGCGTGGTCAATGGTCAAACTCCTAAGGAAAGCAACAAAACGAGTACCCCCCCCCCCAACGCCCCACTACACCCACCATCTCCTGCTGCTTTTCGTGAAGATTCACCCCACCAGCCACGGTGCTGACCCCTTTGTTCTTCAGAGACTTCAGCTGCTCAATCTCCGCCCTGGTCAAACAAGAAACATCAATAAAATACGGTTGTGGTCCCGTGTTAGTGCGGTACCCTTTAGTGCGGGTTCCAGCTTAATGCGTAACCTTTCAGTGCGGGTCTCCAATTTAGTCGGATACCATTTAGTGCGGGGTTTCAGCTTAGTGTGGTACCTTTAAGTATTTTAGTGCGATAACTTTAAGTGCGAGGTTCCAGATTAGTGCGGTGCCTTTTAGTGCGGGTCTCCAATTTAGTGCGGTACCGGGCCAATTTAGTGCGGTGATAAATCGCTTGCCACGATCTCGTTCTACAGGGTAGTGCACTATCCGGAGATAGTTCGAGGCCTCGCCTTAGATAGTACGGGTGTTATCACCGAGCAAGGCACCATACTAGTGAAGTAGACCATGGCCGATCAAAAACAAGCAACACGAAATAGGGCTGTGAGTTGGCAGACCACACTAGCAGCAAGTCGCCGACTACGCCCACTCCGATGCGATTTTATGTCACTAGTCAATGGACTGGTTGGAAGGAATTGCACCTATTAGTATATCCTTGAGGCGATAGACGGAACAACAGCGCGCTTTCGTGTGGAACGAGAGCCTTTGTGTGACTCGAAACGCGTCTAAAATGGAAACATCATGAACAAAGACAGTGGGTGAGCTCACTTTGCCACCTAAGAAAAACCGGTATCAATAGCACAGATAGCCGTCAAGTCCAGCCGGCTCACAGCTAATCTCTATTACGGAAGAACACAATGATCGGAACCAAATCTAGTTAGCAAAAAACGAGGAAATATTTAGATTTTGGTGTATATCGTCGGTTTGAGTACTATGGCCCTCCGTAACTGCTGTAGGTAAGATAGTATGGCAGCTATTGGCCCCAGGAACTCGCGCGGGAGTACGGTCTTGTTGGGAACTGCCTTGAACTTGCCGCGTACAGCAGTGGCGGTCGCCTCAGGTGACTCCAAAGGGGGGGGGCTGCTTTTCAGGTGCAAGTCAGAATCAGAAACTTGAGTTAGCTCGTCACACCAATCAACTACTACTAACCGCATACTAATGTTGAGTTTCTAATTTTGTCGACTGTATCCCGAAAAAACTTGAGTTAACACAGAACAAATATCCCATACTTCGAAGAATACAATTAATTAACCAACTTCTTCGTACACCAAACCCCTTTTTATTATAAAAATTGAAATACACTCCAGCTGTGAGATCGAAACATTTGTCGAAACTTATCTTTGCAAGCTGTGTGTAATACTCCGATCGCGCGTATTACGGGTTATGTGTCCTCATTAAGGATATAGGTCGGCGGCTCCCCTTGCAACTACAGTGTAGCCATCAGGGTCAACAGGGTGATGTTAGGCAGTCTGTGCGCGGAAACTATAAAATAGTGCATATTTTCGTGCACCTCAATTTCTTGGTGGTGAGGAGGTCGTCGATGAGCTCCTCGTGCTCTTCGGCGGTGCTGAACCTCGCCAGTGGCCGGAGCTCAGCGGCAAGCACCTCGCGCTGTTCCTGTACCACCCACCCGGCGCAGGAACAAAACGAAGGACAAAAAAACACATTTTCGTCAGAAGAAACAGTTCGAATCTGTGTCTCAAATCAAACACTCCTATTTTGTATCGAATTAGTTCAAGTCCATCAGCTGTGAGCTTTCACAACGGAGAAAATACATAATAGCACCGAGTACCGTTTATAAAATAAGTTCAAACCTGTATAATAAGACGATGCTCAATTGTGCAAGAATGTTGTTCGTGGTGCGCCGGTCGCGAGTGTCTGCAAAGAAAACGCCTCGAACATAATGGTATTAGGTTTCGTGGTCATTTTCGACGCGTGCCACAAGAAGAGTTTGCAAATTCTCTCTTAAAAACGTTTCTGGATGAAGGGGCTCCTCAACCCAAAATCGTCGGAATATCATTCTTTTCTTCGCCTTATTTTTTCGTTGCATACCTAGGCCGAGGTATTTTTTTGTTCATCGGGTAGCAATTTTGGTTTTTTTCCCCCCACTCAGTTTCGCCTTCGAAGGTATAGAGCTCCCTCCTCAAGTGAGGAGTAGTATTAGAGAAAACGACGGTGCGCCTCTACCGTAGGGTTTTTCCCCCCGAATCAGTTTCGCCTTTGAAGTTATAGAGCTCCCTCCTCAAGTGAGGAGTAGTATTGGAAAAAAGTAACGGTGCGCCTCTACCGTATTGTCTTTCCCCCCAACTCAGTTTCGCCTTCGAAGGTAGAGAGCTCCCTCCTCAAGTGAGAAGTAGTATTGGAGAAAAAAACAGTGAGCCTCACCTCTACCGTAGCAGTGCTCATGCGTGTATCTCTATCTCTATCTGCGATGGGTTGGCGTCGTTGCTGGACATTGTCGGATGGACAACGAAAACCAAAACAAGATAATTGTTGATGTTTCGCCTCGTCATCCGACAATCAATGCGCACAGTAGCAGCAAGCATTAGCTTCAACGTCGATCTCCCCTATCACAAGCATTCCCAAAACAGGAAAAAAATACGTGACAACAACAAAAAATCCAGAGAAACCAAACAGGCGTATACCGCAAAATGAACGAAAATATTTCCAAACAATTACTCTTACCAGAAGAGCAATGTGGGTTCGCCGGATTTCCCAGCTGTTAGTAGTTACTATTTAACCGGTTATTTAATCATATTAACCCGCTCAAACTCCTTATTTTTTCCCATTATAAATCCAAGTGTTTTGTCCCCATGTCGGGAGTGCGGCGCTAACAGACTTAACACACGCGTGGGTCCATAGATAGGGGTAGCACTTTTTAGCTAAATAAGGTACTCCGGAGTATAATATTTTTCACAACGACGGCTTTCCAAGACCCAAAATTGTCCTAAGCATGTCCATGTTCGCAGTTATAATATTTTATCTGCGCGATCGGAGTGTCACGCACAGCTTGCAAAGATGGGCTTCGACGAACTCTTCTACCTCACAACTGAATGGAGTGTATTTTACATTTTAACTATATTTAATGTTATTTGTATACCTACTGCTGCTGTAAATCATTGGATTTTTCCTCGACGATTTTCCCTGTCATTCTTCGCTAAATCTAAACCAGTTTTCGGGTGAGTGAGGTACAGAGCTCCTTGAGCAGCCACCCTTGAAAGGCAAAAATGGTATACCTTTGCCGTAGCATGTGTCGGCGGAGAGAACGCCAACAAATCGACTAACCGACTTACCAACCAAAACAGTATTGGGAAACATAAACACAGCACTAGCGGTCCCTCTATATTGCCGGTATGTGCACTATAGAGGGAAATACCGGCAACCGGCACTAACTACTCAATATACTGCTACTAGTTGTTTCTATCTGTTCCAAACGATTTCACGGGCACTATAGCGGGCAATCGACACGCACTATGATGGAAAACTCTACTGCACCACAAATCGAGCCACCCAACGCGTCAGTCGAACGCAAAGCCTCCGCAAATTACCTCACGCAAGTATTAATTCCTGAATATGCCTGTTAAGAGCCAACCATTAGTGCAACACCAAAAGGGAAATCCAGCAACGTCGGGAATTCGTTTCAATCGTAGTTTCTGATGGGACTATTAATACCTGGTATACATTATAATTGCATCATACCGTCTGGCAGAAAATAAGCTTGCTCCAAAAGCGTGAAATATCGCGGCTCGCGGCATTAGTTTTTCACCTATCGTGTTGGCACCGGCCGCTTATCATGGCGGTTGCTTCTTCTCTACTTCTACTGAAGTGTAGGTTAATGACGAATCGCGCCCGCTTCTCCCTCTCGCCCAGACGGTGGCAATACGCCCCCGATAAAAATAGTAATAATACTGATAACTATACTATGGTATTGTAAAGCACAAACAAATAAATGCCGATCCAACGATCCCGGATGCCTCCCGTCAAGAGAATTAGCTGGGCCCACAAAGAGTATTCATACAACTACGTACGAGAGCAGGCGGTATTAGCTTTTCACCCTTTTTCACCTTCGGCCTCTTCTTCGAAGCGGCCTTCTTTTTCTGCGGTTTCTCGTCCAGACCAGTGAGGTTGTGTTCGATTATGAACTTCTTCCTTTTCTCTCTCTCGTCCAGACGACGATCGAAGACGCTCATAACGTCCCTCTTGAGCTGCTTCTCAGCCTTGTCGTCATCCGGGGAGCACACCATATCGGCCAGTAACTGCTGAGCCCACCCAACCACGAGCGAAAAAACAGGAAAAGGAAGGAAGGGTGGGATTTGAGGTATCGTAAGAAAGCGCACCCATCGAGCACACCAAAAACGGAAGCGAAAATGAACCTGAAGATGAAAAACTGAAACGAAAAAAGGAAGACCAACAAATACAATGACGAAAAATACGAAAAATAGGCGGATACGATAAAAAAGAAAAGAAAAGAAATATGACGCGGAAACACATAACTGCACACACGGCCAACATTAACCACCAGGAATGGCTGGAAGAGCCAAGCCAAGGCAAACAAGCAAGACAGTGAGCAAACAAGAGAAAATCATGAAGCAGCCAGGTAAACTAGCAGGCAACCAAGAAAGAAGGAAACAAAGCAAGCAAGCAAACAAGCCAGAGAACAAAAAAAAGGAAGGCGGCAATCAAACCAAAGCAAGGAAGCACGCAAGCAGAAAATCAAGCAAACGAACAACAAACAGAGAAAAAAACAGGCAAGCAAATAAACAAGCCCCACCGACCGCACCTCCGCTCCTTACCTCCTCGGCCGAGTTATCGTGCTCCTCCTCAAACTCTCCTCTCAGAGGGTGGTACCCGGGAAGACCCGCCCCAGGTAGCTGCTCCACCCACGCCCTGATCGCAGCCTCCTCTTGCTTGTTCTTAGCTTTAGCCACCTTGCGCTTCTTCCTGCTGTAGCGCGAGGTTTTCGCCCCGACCACCGTCTCCGCCCCCCCCTTCGCCGCCGTTGCTGTAGCCGCAGTCCTAGCCGCCGCCCCAGACGCTCCCCTAGCGGTAGCCGCCCCCCCCACTTCCATAGTGCCGTTCCTTCCGCCCAAGGCCGCATGGTTACCGTTTCCGAGAGCGATACCATTGTCGGTACCGTTGCAGTTGCTGCTTCTGTTGCAGTTACCGCTGCGGTTACCTTTAGCACTAGCGCTAGCGTTTCCGTTCGCGTACGAGTTACCGTTGGAGTTACCGTAAGCAGTACCGTTAGCTTTACGGCTACCGCTAGCGCTCCCGCTCGCGGCCCGGGAAGCGCCCCGCCCACCGGCAACCCTTGCCGTGTTGGCGGCGGCGCCAGCGGTACCGTTAGCACAAGCGGTAGATGCGCCGCCAACGGTAGCAGTAGCCGCGGCAGAAGCAGCACCAGTAACAGTAGCTGCATCAGTATCAGCAGCAGTAGCCGTCACGGTAGCGGCAGCAGCCTTCGCCTCTCGCTCCTTCTCCGCTAGGGCTTGCCATGAAGGCTCGTAACGAAAATTGGGATTCGTCCCAAGCTCAGCGATTGTCCGGCTTCGGAACTCGGCGGAGTTCTGCACCTGGGGGGGGGGAGAGGGTCGGAGACGCGAGTTTCCACCCGAAAGCGGGGAGCCAAGCAGTCGGGTTACGACTTGGTCCAGCTTGGATGAACTGGTTGATATGCCACGCTAATTATTCCATGCATTTTCCTTCCGAGACTATTTACCGGCGGCCGGGGTTAGGGTCATGCTCTCAACCCACGTACATTTCAACAACCCGCGTTACATCTTCGCCCCGAGAAATTCCCAGGCGGTGCGGATTAGGGATAGGGTTCCTTGGACAAAACGTTAGATAGTCCACACTAACTCGTCAATACATTTACATACTGAGAAATTTCCAGGAATGGTAACTAAGACGCCCCTCCCCGCTCCCCCCCCCCCGAACCCTTCCTCGGGGATGTCAGACCCCCCTGCCCCCATCCCACGGGAACAACAATGTCTGGTATCGACACCTTCCACCTACTGCACCACACATCACCCCCCGCAGGGCGGGCTCACAACCCTCAGAGTCCTAGAAGACAGAACCCCGCCCCCGCCCCTCCTACCCTCAGGGGATGTCAACCCCCCTCTCCCCGGAACCAGCATGCCTGCCATCGACGCCTGCTACCGATTGCACCGCACCTTTACGCCCCGCAGATGGGGTTCGCAACTCTGAGGTGAGGTCAGCGGGATGGGCACTTCCTCTACGCCACCATGTTCCCGGCGCTGCAGGTAGTGAGTTGGCAATACTGATCCATGTCTCGCCAGGTACACGTCAAAATAGTGAGCTTCGAGCTCCGCGGGAGACCTGCGCTTGAAAAACGGTTCCTGCGGGGGCGGGGGGGCGGGGGCGGGGGGGGGGGTTAAATTGCATTCTTTCAGTGTTGTTTTCGATCCGGTTTTCGATTTGGTTTTCGTTTTTTTTCGCATTCGTTTCTGAAAAAAGTTTTTTCGTGTTTTGACATCTTGCATGTTTTTTTAGGCGTGTTTTCGATTGATGAACACTTGTATTCTTAGTGCGTCATCAATGATTTGTTGCATGATTGTTTTCGCGCGAATAAATTCGTGTGTCCGGTTGGGGGGTGTGTCATGTGTGGTGCAGCGCGCGAGAGGCACGGAAGGACAAAAAACGGAGAGACGGGGGGGGTGAGGTTGGGGTCGGGGGCAGGGGCGTGTTGAGGGGAGGGTCGACTCATGGTTTCAATTGTCAAGCTGGATAGCAACGGTGCATCAAGGCCTCGTTAGGCCTTGATACCAGGTATACTACTAATAGTACATACGGTAGAGGTGATTGCCGTCTGGGAGTGGTGACTTGATAAATTACTCCATGCTCCACCCAAAAACTTAATTGGAAAAAAATAACAGTGGGAAAAATAATCGCTAGAAAAATGATAGAATAGAGCCATCATACCCGATGAACAATCCTATGGCCTAGAATTACACGACGAAAAATATTGAAAAAACATGAAATTACGATTTTGTGCTAAGGATAGCTAAGGAGAAGCCTCGTCATTCAGGACTTTTTTTCAGCCAAAACATTACATGCCTACCTCTAACGTAGCACGCGTCATATACGCTATGAACGGTTTCAGCTCAGGGGGGCTCATACGTTGAGGGGATGAAATGCGGCCTCCTTGTACGTAAACTTCGAAGCACTTCGGAGTGGAAGATTGATCGAGTAATTATTACCAGGTATGTGCTTTCGTCAGTAGGGAGGGCGATAAAGACAAGATTCGACCAAATGCTTAATCTCACAGCTGTTGTATGTAGCCCTTCGCAATTTTTCACAAAATAGATGGCAGTATGATAAAACCTAGGAGGGATAATTATTAATTATTAACAAATTCATAATTAATAAATTTCATAATTCATTACTCAATAATTCAAGGTTATGTTCTGTAGGGTTTGTGGATTCCGAGTGAGGGTATGGGAGTCTTACAGAACTTTCAGAAGTTCCGGGTGCGGGTATGAACGTCCTATAGAACTCACAGAAGTTCTTTGTAGGGTAATACCCGGGGTAAATACGCCGGGTACGGTTTGTGAGTACCCTACAGAACCCAACCTTGCAATAATTCGTAAGTTATTTTCGGCACTCCGCCGCACGCCTATGTATGCATCTTTCCTCCATCTTTCATGTAATCGGACGCCTCCGGTTTCGGGCAGTACGAAGAATGCATCTTCTTGCGTGTAGCAGGCCACGGTAAACAACGCGTACCAGGTCCGAAATGAACGTATACATTTGTAAACCCCTTGTCCCCTATTTTTGGGCCTATTTTGGGGGGTTTCAGTCTAACGGCGCCATGTTTCTACGCGCTGAATCTCCCAGAAAGTACCCGAAAGGCCTCTTACGTCGACAGGCAACGGGCCTTACCTTACCGCATTAAGGCTGACATGGCTCGAAACACACGCCCTTCTCAGAAAAGGGCGTTAACACAAATTTTAAGTCAAACCTCAAAGGCCGGGAGCTACATAACTGCTACTAGGAGCTTGCTCTACTGGATAACGGTAGGAGTAGCTGTCGTCAACTTGCGTGCGCGTGTGTTTCTGGGCGGTGGCCGACGTATGATCAGCGATTTTATCTTGGAAACGATCCATTTTTGGCTACTAGTAGTAGAAGGTGTTGATGCATGCTACCGTAATACGGTAGAATATCTCCATTTTTTGTTCTGAGGGTCATAACCACTTGTGGAGCTTTATCGTTTTCCTCAAAACCGACTTGGTTGGGGAAGAATAAACGTAAAATATTACCCGACTAATAAAATCCACTTAATGAAGAAGGTGTACAACGAAAAAGTAGGTGTACAACGAAAATATTGCAATACATATAGACAAAATATTCGATCTCACAGCTGGAGTGTATTTTAATTTTTTTTAATGTAGACTATATATTATAAAAATTAAAATACACTCCAGCTGTGAGATCGAAGATTCGTCGAAACTCATCTTTGCAAGCTGTGTGTGATACTCCGATCGCGCGCATTACGAGTTGTGTGTCCTCATTAAGGATATAGGTCGGTGACTCCCCTTACAGCTACAGTGTAGCTATCAGGGTCAACAGGATGATTTTAGTCAGTCTGTGCGCGGAAACTATAAAACCCGTTTCTGAGGGGGACAAAATCTGACAGCTGTGAAGGGAAAGGGGGGGCCTGGTTTAGATCAAAAGCGAGCGGGTTTGGAGGGGGGCGGGGGGGGGGGGGGGGGGGGGAGGGGCAATTTGTGCATGTAAGCTATAAATCCTTTCGAGGGGATAAATCTGACGGTTTTGGCACCAGTATATTATTGAGGCCGGGGGGGGGGGGGCAGCTCGATATGTGCCTGGAAACTATACATTATTTCGAGGGGATAAATGTGACATTTTTGGAAATAATACATCAGTTTATCGTGTATATCCTGGGGTAAGTCGTACAATCAGTGAGTAAAGAGAGGGTGGAGTGTTCGAGGGGGTGGGGTTGGGATGGGTTGGGGGGGGAGGGTGGGGGGTGGGGGCGGGGGCGGGGGGCGGGGGGGGGGGGGAAAGGGCTTTAGGTGAGGGGTTTGTTATACGTGTGGTGCTAGGTCTAGGCGACTATATATATCAAAGATCCGGCGATTTTGGGTAATTCAGAAAACGTCTCAAAAAAAAAAGTGCTCGTATTTCATACGTCTATCGCAGCGCGCGTCTGGTGCGATTATTGGAACTTTCCGTCGGTCAAGGGCAAAAAAGTGCCGTCTCCCGACATATTCGACGGCAAGAGGGGTACCCGCCCTCCCTGTTGTCGCCACTACTGTGGGTCTAGGCTACTGTTAATACATACACACTAGCTCGAGAGCTCGTGCACCTCACGTAAACAACGAGGACTTGAAGATGGTTTGTCGGCGCTGGGTTGACAAAGTGATCCACGGCGACGTAAAGCCTACAAACGCACAGGCACCATAAAATAATACAAGATAACAAGTAGTAACAAACAGGGCAGCCCCTCGGGCGAGTGCCGCTGAGCCACTAAAGTGCAAGGCCGGAAAAGCGCCCCCCCCCCCCAACCGTAGCCTGGTACTATGGTTGGTGAAAACCCGACGTGCTCCGTCCCGGCATAGTAGGGAGAAGCGAGGGTCTGTTTTCATACGACTACGGCCATGCACAACCTGAGTATCGTAGCGTTGGTCGTGAGTAGAGTGATGTTGTCTCTACCGTCTCCCCCGATACCGAAATAAAGTAGGCTATTCATCGATTATTTGATGACCCCCCTATGCCCCTTTGTCATGAGGAAGAACATCTATTGACAGATATACGGGGGTTTGGTTAAAATAACAGATAGGAATGAAAAACATCTTGCACGGCCCAATGGACAACTACGTGAAAGCCCTGAAAAAAACGCGTTTTCGTGCAGGGAACCTGGACCTGCCGGAGATGAGAAGGAGGTATGAGGTATAAGGTATAAGGTATAAGGTATAAGGTATAAGGTATAAGGTATAAGGTATAAGGTATAAGATATAAGGTATAAGGTATAAGGTATGAGGTATAAGGTATGAGGTATAAGGTATAAGGTATAAGGTATTATTATATACCAGTGGCCGGCTGGAGGAGGAAGAAGGCGCACAGAGCTGCCCTTGTGGCAACGCAGACGAGAGAAGACTCCGCATAGTTGAACGATGTGAAGTGCTGGTAGTATACAAGGAGGAACGGAATGTGTTAGAGAAAGAGAAGAGGGAAATAAACGAGGGTGACATGCGGACAACTTTTGGTGCATTATTAGGTAATAGGGCGAAAATGATCGCTAGATATTCAGGGCGACGGATGGTGGTCACAGACGGCCAAAGAGGAAAGAATACGATAATACGCAAAAACGTTTACCTTGTATATGGAAGACACGTACTGAGCCCCCAAAGCGTTGAAGGTGTCTCTATTAGGAGTAGAGAACGGTGCTCCGTCTCGAAAGGGATGCGTGGTCAATGGTCAAATGGCTAAGGCAAGCAACAAAAGAGTACCCCCCCTCCGATTAATAAACCAGGTACGTGTGTAGACTATGGGTACAATCTCCCCGACTGCCGAAATCAACCGACCAACTAACAAAATAATTACTACCCCCTTACGCATTACGCTCCGAATCTCGAAAGCAGTTGATTTATATATTATGACTGACATTAACGCTGCAAATTTTGGATGGAAAATAAATTAACTACAATGCAATACATATTTTCACACAAAGCTTGCAAAATATGAAGTTCGATGAAGTCTTCGCTCTTACAGCTGGAGGAGTGTATTTTATATTTTTGCCTTCCTAACTATTGAAGCGCCCCTCCTTGTATATCGTCTTCTTCGAAGGCGAAGAAACAATGAAAATGTCTTGAATTGGTATGGAAAATTAAGCAAATCTGGGGAGTTGTTGTATCCTATCGTATCCCTCCAACATGACAAAAAACTGAATGTCTCGAATTACTTTATGAACTAAGTAAACTTCGCCAACCCCCCAGATATTTTAAGGGGGGTAATTAACTAGATAGTTAATTATTACCTGGTACGAAGTATGTTCTGAGTTTTTTTAGGGGGGTGGGTGGTTGATAATTTTTGCGAAAGAGGGACGCAGCAGTAGTGGTCGTCTCTCCGAAAGCCGAAATAATCGTTTACCTGGTACCTGGCATGTATTACCCCGCCCTAGACCATAGTCTAGATATATTTTCCGTGTTTCCTTTTGAAGCAACTGCAGCTTCCGAGGCGTGACTCACCAAGTCTGCGGCCTCTTCCCACGCCGCAATCCCCTTCCTCCGTGTGTGGTCAGCGAGAGCAAGCTCCTCGGCGGCGGTCCAGTCTTCTGCAAGACAAGGAAGGAAGGCGAGGCGTGTTGCTGTTGTTGTTGTTGTTGTTGTTGTTGTTGTTGTTGTTGTTGTTGTTGTTGTTGTTGTTGTTGTTGTTGTTGTTGTTGTTGTTGTTGTTGCTGTTGTTGTTGTTGTTGTTGTTGTTGTTGTTGTTGCTGCTGTTGCTGTTGTTGTTGCTGTTGCTGTTGTTGTTGTTGTTGTTGTCGTTGTTGTTGTTGTTGTTTAGACACATGAACTCCTTAAGAACTACAGTAGGCCCACACTATGGACTATCGAGGGAAGCATGATTGTAGTTATTCCGTATGGATAGAATGGGATAGGAAAAGGGTTAAGGGTCGATCCTAACGAAAAGAAAAAAAAAAAAAAACGTGCGTTTCTCGCGAATCGTGATATTTGTCACGATTCGCGATAACTAAACTTCCGAATAAATTCAAAATAAAATTGACGTCATGACACGTGAGAAAAACAAAATGTATTCGGTTAATGGACAGTGTAGGCAGGGTTGTGGAGCTTGTCCCAACTCAGTAGCTGTAAGTATCAACAAAATATCTCCCCAGGCAGGTTATATTGCCTGCGGAGGACGTTAAAATATGTGCCTACATGGGCGACTTTGTCGCCCCCCCCCCTTGCCCCTTTCCCCTAGCTACTAAGAAAAGGACGCAACGCTCACACGTGACTGCAGGGGTCTTGAACTTGCCCATCACTCTGGAACCACTCGGGAACAGGGTCATGTCTTCTAATGCATACGTAGGCAGGATTTATCGCCGAGCCTGCTATAATTCCTGCGGGGGCTGGCTGCGCTGCCTGCGCAGGCGTAAAAATGCCTACGTAGGCAACTTTATCACCCCCCCCCTGGCTGCGACGAGAACGACGCAACGCTCACCGGTGTACACAGGCGTTTCCAGTTTGTCCATGACTCTGTAGGCGTGGGTTTTTTTGTGCTCAAACACTTCTTTGCCTTGATAGAAGCAATTTATACAAAGATCGACCTCGCGGGGGTCGACCTGTCTTGCCCGGCACTCCTCGCAGCGTATGAAGCATTGCTACAGAGGGAAATAAAGGAAGAGAGGGGGGGGGGAGGGGGAGAGAGAGGGGCGGGGGGTTGGAAAGGGAAGATAGCGGGGTAGCGGGGAGAAAGGGTAGGGGTGGGAGGGGTAGGGAGAGGAGGGGTGGGGGGGGGGCGGGCGAGAGAGAGAAGCAGAGACAGAGAGAGAAATAGAGACAAAAAAAAGCATTGATGGAAGAGGGGGAGCAGGGAGAGGATTGGGCGAGATGAAAAGGCGACGACAGAGAGAGAGGTAGAGGCAGGTATATACGGAAATAGAGAGAGAAAACAATGCGGAAAGGGAGAGAGGTGGGAAGAGGGAACAAAAATAAAAATAAGTTGACCAAAACCAGACGTCGTAGCGCTGTTCGCGGAACGACAATGCAGATCAAACGAAATCGAGAGCGTAGAAAATTATCACGAACCCGAAGACGACGACGACAACAACGACAACAACAACAACAACAACAACAACAACAACAACAACAACAACAACAACAACAACAACAACAACAACAACAACAACAACAACAAAAACAGCAACAACAACAACAACAACAACAACAACAACAACAACAACAACAACAGCAACAACAACAACAACAACAACAACAACAACAACAACAACAACAACAACAACAACAACAACAACAACAACAACAACAACAACAACAACAACAACAACAACAACAACAACAACAACAACAACAACAACAACAACAACAACAACAACAACAACAACAACAACAACAACAACAACAACAACAACAACAACAACAACAACAACAACAACAACAACAACAACAACAACAACAACAACAACAACAACAACAACAACAACAACAACAACAACAACTGAACAAAATCACGGACGCATGCTACGATAGAGGTGCCACTTTTCGTGTGAATCGTTTTCTGAAGGACGGGGCTCCTTAACCCAAAAGCGTCGGAAATAGGCCACTTTTTTTGCACGATTCTCGTTGTGTAGTAAGGCCATGGGGGTGTTCATCCGGTAACAGTTTTATTTTTCTCCAAATCAGTTTTTTGGGGAGAGATCTTGAACTCCCAAATTGAGGGATAGTATTAGAAAGAAAAGCGTTGCACCTCTATCGTAGCACGCGTCCACGCTCGGCCTTTCTTCCTTGCCTTCCAGAGGAGGACGGGATCAAACGAACAACGACAACCAGTGGGATACGGGCAAACCAAACCAGACCAAACCTAGGTACGATACGAAGCCTGCCAATGGTTGAAATAAATCCACTAACGCGCGAGTAAGCAGCATTGCACAATTCCACGCTGCTGCGCGCTCACAGCAGACGCTCTGATTAAAGTTCTGATGGTGATCCTCATTGTTTTGTCGTGATGGTGTGATAGCGTTTTCTGGGCTGTTGGCCTTTTGGGGTCTTCCGACTTGAAAGGGAGAGCATGTCGAAATTATTATAAAAATTAAAATACACTCCAGCTGTGAGATCGAAGATTTCGTCGAAACTCATCTTTGCAAGCTGTGTGTGATACTCCGATCGCGCGCATTACGAGTTGTGTGTCCTCATTAAGGATATAGGTCGGCGACTCCCCTTACAGCTACAGTGTAGCTATCAGGGTCAACAGGATGATTTTAGTCAGTCTGTGCGCGGAAACTATAAAACCCGTTTCTGAGGGGGACAAAATCTGACAGCTGTGAAGGGAAAGGGGGGGCCTGGTTTAGATCAAAAGCGAGCGGGTTTGGAGGGGGGCGGGGGGGGGGGGGGGGGGGGGGGAGGGGCAATTTGTGCATGTAAGCTATAAATCCTTTCGAGGGGATAAATCTGACGGTTTTGGCACCAGTATATTATTGAGGCCGGGGGGGGGGGGGGGGGGGGGGGGGGGGGGGGCAGCTCGATATGTGCCTGGAAACTATACATTATTTCGAGGGGATAAATGTGACATAAATTATATGATTACAGCGTCGGCTACCCGAAGCGTCAATTTCTCTCTAAAGGGGGGGTGTACGATACGCAACGTTAGGATCAATACGACACGCGCACAGCATGCTGATACGTATACACACATCATACTGCTGCACGTTCTTTCTACTATTGCACTACTTACTGCTGCTGTAGGTGGAAGCCGATCGTCGTATTTTTTGTCGCTGTCGAAACGGCTATAATAATAGCCCCGTAGACGACATTGGCGAGGTCGCGCTCCTCGTCGTATAGTCTATAGACTACGTGTCGCATTTCTGTATCGTAATAACAACTGAAAGAGATTGCGTCACAGCCTGTTACAGAGTTGCATTTTTGGATACGATCTACCAGGTATTTCGAGCGTCCACCGTGCCTGGTACAGCGTTGCAACAGGAACTCGTGGGATGGTCTACATACAGGATAAACAGCAGCACATTGCACTAACAACGGTGGTGGGTCTTAAAAAACACATAATCCCCTGCCTGCCGTAGCCTCCTGCGCAACACAGGAATTCCGACCGCAAAGTTGCGCAAACGCGACAACAGCAGCGCAACAGCTAACTATGAGTAAACGCCCTGGAATCAAAAGTATCACGAGCAGGACGGCGAGAGGCGTCAAAATCCGCAGCTGCCAGATGTTCCCGGATCCAACGATGGCATCTATGTATCTCGTGCGAACTCTGTTGGCATAAGTACACCATATTGATTGGTATTTCGACGAAAGGCACGGGAAGAAGTACGGTCTTCTCAACCGTCCACACATAGGACAGACAGATCATGAACTAATTCGTCTGTCTCTCATAGCTCTCAGCAGGCAAACACGCCCCGGTATGTGTGGAAGACAAGAACGTGCAGCAGCAAGCAGTGGATGGTGAGCTGTGCGCGTTTCGTTTGGATTCAATACAGAGTGAGTGGCGGTCTCCCTATAGACCTATACGTATTTATATAGAGTAGACTATTAATAGTGCGGGCATGTGTCAGCCAGGTATACCGAGCAGTGTATCGGATTCCGCAGCACTCATGGGTGCACCGATGCCGGCATGCCAGTATTATGTTTAGTCTGTACTAGTCTACGTATCGTCTTGTCGTATATGCTGGTAGCGGGTTCCTGTCGTGCCATGCGACTTCGCCGGCACTATGCCAGCAAGATGCCATATCATTCTAGCACTATAGAAGGACCCCCACTACTTGCAGTGCCGCTAATCGAGATTCTTGCTTGTACATGTGCATATGTGTATCACTACAACAGCAGTAGTATACAGTACTCGCTTGATGCTGTTGCTGTTGATGTTGGCCTGCACTGCTGTTCATACGAATGGTTGAAAATTCAAAAAAACGATACCCAACGCATTCTAAAATCAGTATAATAAGAAAATTGAACCAAGATTTGTTTTCAAAAACTGCGGAGAATTTCTTGTGTACCAACGAACAAACTCTCGAGCATACCACAGGAGGACATTGCTTTTCGCGCGCTGTGGGGGAAGCAGTAGTTGCACTCAGCTACTCTCTTACCCCTGCGATGCCCATCTTGCACGCCGCGCAGGACTGGACCTTGGCCGGGTCAGGGTTGGGCAGCATGCTGATCGCCGCTTTCCTGTTCTGCTTCGCCGTGGTACGCCCGCCGGAGTGTCTGGGCGCTCCATCATCAACATCGCCACCGCGACCAGACTCTTCGCGAGTGAGCTTGTCGACCGCTGAGGATCTTTCGCCAAGGTGGGGGATCAAAGATATACTGGCTTGAGCCATGTCGATCTTCTCCTGCTGCACAAGAGGAAGTCTTTATAGGCCTTCGGCCGGTGAGGGAGGAACGATGCCAACGTGTGGAACATGCACACCTCACGATACGAGCTGCCAATAATAGCCGAAAGCCGAACAGTCCCTATTTTTCCGAACCATAACGCCTTCTCATATCTATATAAAAAATGAAACGTTCAAACCAGCTCCCACCCACCCTCCCCCTCCCAAGCTCACATGTTCGCATCGTTCCTTCCTGAGAGTTTTGCACCGGTTGCTGCTACTTTTTTAGGGCCGTTCCTAACGAACCAAAAATGTCAGGGAATCCTGACATTTTTGTCAGGAATCCTGATTTTTCATGTCGGAGATCCTGTGAACAAAAAATATCACGAATCGTGTGTGTGTATGGGGTATTCCTCAGCTCCAGAATGACTGGAGCCTGTCCTGTGACCACGGACTTGATTATTATGCGAGTTAATGTGAGAACAACAACAACAACAACAACAACAACAACAACAACAACAACAACAACAACAACAACAACAACAACAACAACAACAACAACAACAACAACAACAACAACAACAATATGAGTGTGTGTTTTTCTTTTGTCAAAACGATTCACAGCTAGCTGTAGTAGTAGTCCGTAGTAGTCACGATTCCACGATTCCTCATATTTGAAAGCACGAAAATACGCCTGACCAAGCCTCACAAACCACCTTGCACCACATCTCCACCAAGAGGGTAACCAAGGCCGGTGGGGCATATATGGGACATGGCAGACCCTGCTGAGCACGCCGATTGCGAGGAAAGACGAGGTATTGCAGACGATGAACGGCTGCCCACAGGAAGCGCTCGGCGCGGGCAGACGACGGCGTTGGAGCGGTTACGAGCCCGCGATGAGGAGGATGAACAGAGCGACGAGGACGAACGACTTGAGCGTCGACAGAGGAGAGCCGAACAAGAAGAGCGCGAAGAGCGTGAAGAAGAGGAAGAGCGCCAAGAGCGTGAAGAAGAGGCAGAGCGCGAAGAGGAGGAGAGGCAGCGTGTAGAAGAGGCTTGGCGGTGGCAGATGGAACACGAAGAGCGGCAACGGTGGGAACGCGACGCCATCGCCCTCACACTCGGCTGTCTTTTGGTATGTCAGGAGGCCACAGCAGCGGAGCGGAGGGCTGGAGCGACAAAGCGCAAGCGTCTCAACAGGAAACGTCACGCCACGGCTTCGGTGAGAGAGGAGAGCTTCAGGAGGAAGTATTGCATGGATGAGCCGGCGTTCAACAAGCTCGTGGAGATTCCACGCCCTGTCATCGAGGCCGATGAGACGTATGCACGTGAGTGTTTTGTCGCTCCATTTTTTGAATTTTGAATTTTGGGCAAGCAGTTGGTACTGCAGCAGTATCTGCCTCTCGTTCGTTGTCCCCCTTGTCCCCTCTCGGGCGAACCCACACAGGGTTGGTGCTGCTTGTTGGACGTACGGGACACGTAGAACTTCCGTCCATCACCATTTATACGACGTCGAGAGTATATGTCGATAGGTCGCCCAAATCTTTCATGCGTACATTGTTTGCATCGAACACCGAAACAACAACAGCAGCAGCAGTACATACCAGTGCTGCTGTACCAGCACGTTCACACAAGAATGAACACGAGGACTGTTCTTTTTCGGTTCGCACCAGGTCTCATACTGGTACGATACGTCTTGTAGTGAAAAAGGCGTCGACGCATCGTCTTCGTTCGTACTGTACCCGTAGCATGCACCAAAACAGGTCAGGTGCAGCAGCAGCTCGTACAATTAGTAGTACTAACTGCTAACTGTATCATGTCCCTCGAACATATTATACCCAGGCATCGACATCTTTTCATGCACCTCGTACCTATTTAATAGCATGTCCTATGAGATGCACCAGGTCAGGTTGCAGAAAAAGTGAAACCTACTTTCTTTCTAGTCTCCTCATTGCTGCTGCCTAATTTCGATGCGTGTTCTTGCTTCATGCTGCTTGTCCATGTGTACCTGCGTCGGCTGAATTGGTTATGTTCTGTGTTCTGGCTCCCGCTGTTTGCTGCTGCTGGTATCGTATTACGTTGTTGATTCTCCTATGCCCAACCGTTACAGGCGTATTTATGTTACAAAAAATGAAAATACACTCCAGCTGTGAGATCGAAGATTTTGTCGAAACTCATCTTTGCAAGCTGTGTGTGATACTCCGATCGCGCGTATTACGGGCTGTGTGTCCTCATTAAAGATATAGGTCGGCGACTCCCCTTACAACTACAGTGTAGCTATCAGGGTCAACACGGTGATGTTAGTCAGTCTGTGCGCGGAAACTATAAAACCCGTTTCTGAGGGAGACAAAATCTGACAGCTGTGGAGGGAAATGTATCCGTTTATCAAGTGAATCCTGTAAGTCGAATAACCGGTGAAGGGGGGGCGGAGTTTTGAAGGACGTGGGGGCCTGGTTTTGATCAAAAGCGAGCGGGGTTGGAGGGGGGGGGGAAGGGGGGGGGGGGTGGGGGACTGGGGGGGGGGGGGGCGGACGGGCGGGAAATTTGTGCGTGGAAGCTATAAATCCTTTTAGGGGACAAATCTGACGTTTTATATTATACTCTCGGCCTCGTAGTCTGCCGCCGCTGTTGCTTCCTTTCTATCACATAATGCCATCATGTGGTTGCTTCTTCCTTTTCAAGTAGCGTCACGTACTCCTCGCTTGTGCTTCGTTTCAACGTCGCGACGGCCGTTATGAGGGGCGCGAGATGGCGGGTGCAACTCTTCTGTGTTGTATGTGGCGTTTTAGGTACAGCGCATGTACTGGAGGATGGGGATACGATCTGGTGCCAGGGTTAGGTATTGGGTGATTATCTACGTAGGGCATGCTATGCCTCTCTTATACAAACACGTTTTGTATTGTACTGGAATAAGTTCACCTCCGCCCCTCTTCCCCTCCACTCGCGCCTACACACACGCGCGCTTTTGAAAATTCCAGGCGACAGAGACGTCTTCTACTTGCGCGAAGCAGGCGTACAGTACCCCCAGCTTGCTGAGCTAACCCAGAAGTTGATGCCAGACGAGGTTGCGGAGGAAGCGGGAATGACTGCATCCAGCGATGGGGGAGGTGAATCGAGCGGGGGTGACGACGACGACGACGGAGACAACGGCGGAGGGCGCAACGCTTCTATATCGGAGGCACACAGACTGAAGACGAAGTCAAGAGCCCGACAAGCAACGATACGTCGTCAAAAGAAGGCGAAGGAATCCATAGCGGAGTATATGCCGGCCTTGCGGCGCGAGCTTGAGGCTATGTGGGCAAAGTCGACTTCTACCACAGTTGCCCCGGCTGCTCTCGACACCGAGCGTGCACTGAAGTCGCTTGAAGCAGAAATTAATCTCCAGAAAGCTCAAATGAATCTCCAGAAAGCTCGAATGAATCTCCAGAAAGCTCGGACAGGGAAAGCAAAGGCCGAGAAAGAGATGGTAACGAGAGAAAATCGGCGGCAGGCAAGAGCGGAGTACAAGCGCCTTCGCAACGAACTCCGAAAAGAGGAGGCCGAACCAGAGCGCGATGAAGCGCTCATTGCGGTGCTAAAAGGAGCCGCAGCCTTTGCCCTCAAGTCGATGAAGGGGGACAACGACGCGCCGGATGCGTGAATGCAACCGCCGCTGTGAGTTGTCGCCTCGTGTTTGTTCGCTTTCCTGTGAGGCATCGTAACGTCAACTGTGTTGCAGTTAGTGTGCATTCTCACCGGAAAGCGCGTGTTGAGTAAGGGCTGTCTTTTAGGGCGTGCTGTCGGTGGACTAGGTGGCATTCTATTTTATTTTTTTCCATGCCTGCCGTTTGCGACAACTGTACGTCCACCTTTTTTTTTGTCTGTAACGTGAGTCGGTGTTTGGTGTATACAGTACCTACGACTCTTGGGGTGCGGGGGGCATGGGTTTTGGGATTTTGTTCTCTTTTAGTGATGCCGCTGTCCGTGAACGGGGTGACATATTTTTTTTTCATCGTTGTCATCCACGTCGACGATATGCCCATATATCTTGTGTTTTCTGTATGACGGGTCGGTCTTTTTCGTCTGCAGTATTTATGACTCATGGGGTTGGGGGGGCACGAGTTTTTTTTTGTTTCGCGTATCCTCTTCGTGATGCCCTGGTGTAGCATTTTTTGTTGTCGCTTTTCTTTCCGTGCTTGCCATTTGCGACGACGGTATGTCGATGTTTTTTTTTTAGGGGGTTGATATGATTAGTAGGTGTTGTATGTCTGCAGTATGTACGACTCTTGGGGTGAGGGGGGCGCGAGTTTTTTGTTTGGTGTATCCTTTTCGTGATGCCCCTGTCGGTGAACTTAGGTGTCTTTTTTTTTCCATGGTTGCCATTTGCGACGACGGTATGTCTTTTTTTTTTTGTCTGTATGCTGAGTCGGATTTTGGTGTCTGCAGTATGCACGACCCTTGGGGTAAGGGGGCGGGAATGAGTTGTATTTTAGTTTGTTCCCTTTTAGTGCAGCCGCTGTCGATGAACGGGGTGGGAAGATTTTTTTTTTCCGCCCATGTCATTTACGACGACAGACTGAATTCCCATATATATATTTTTTTCTCTGTACCACGAGTCGGTGTTTTTTGTCTGCAGCTGGTACGTCTTTTGTAGCGAGGGGGGCACGAGTATTGTCCGCTTCGATGTTTCCTCTGCGTGATGCCGCTGTCGGCGAATGGGTGTCATTTGTAGGTATTATTTTGTTTCCATCCTTACCATTCAATTTGTTTGTACGTCGATTTTTTTTCCTCTTTTTGTCGTATATCACTCCGTACGGGGAACAAAAAAGGGCCGTGCGCGCCCGTGGCATGTTACGCGCCCTGCAGAGGAGTGTCGCTTTTGCGTCGAAAACATTACGCCCAAAAACAGCCCCAAAAATGCTTTGAGCCTACGGCGAAAAGAAGGACCCGGTTTGATTTTTGGCGAAAGGCGCGCAACCAAGAATAAAACTGCGGCGATCCTTGGGTGTGCAGCAAAATGTGTGTTGGGGACATCGGTAGTTCTGAAAAATATTTCAACACCGCGCAACAGCGTAATAATACCTACCAGGTATGCTTTTTTCCCCTGGTCGTTGCGTGAGGAGGAGGGGGGGGGGGGGGCGGGGGCTCTTTAGCGTCGTGGAAAATGCTGAGTCAAACCGGCGATTGGCTCGCGGGCGCTGGCGTGAGGGGAAGGCAGGGGGCCTTCAACAAGTTATAATTTAAAATATAAACGTGTTTTACCGACATCGTAGACAGCCCACATTTGTCGTGTTTTTACTCTGTCCGATCAGCCGACTGATGAGATGGTGGAATGGCGATAATAAGCGTTAGTCATAATCAACAACGATAATATGCAGAGGGCCTTTAACAAGTTCTAGTTTGTGGAATGATGGATTTCATGCAACATCGTAGACGGAAGGCACTTCTTTGGTGTTTTATTGATCAGCCGTCAGATCAGATGGCGGAATGGCTCTAAATACACGCTACCAGGTAATCATTACCAACAACAATATATTCGCGACAATACGAGGGGAACTGCGGCGCAGTCGGCTGTTGCTCGACGTCTTGGAGGGCAAGCGGAAGTCGATTTTGTGGCGTCAATATTTTATGTCTATAGATGGAAGCGAAGACAGAACAATGTATTTTTCTGTTGAACACCCTTTCTCAAATCGGCACAAGCGTGGGATGTTGATAAATACCGCAGCTCCCACCGTGGCACGCACGCCAGCAACCCGGGAACGGCGTGAGTGGGGCCGAGGCCGTCACGGGCGCAGGCAAATATGTCACAGCAAAGAAACACCTTCAGCGCGAGAAACGCCGAAGCATTCGAACCCGCGAAAAACACAGGGGAGCCCCCAAGAGCGACACTACTAGACTCAAAGCATATTGTATAAAGTAGTCGCAAGCTACTACTATTAAAACTACTGTTGTTGTACCAAGTACTGCTCTTCTTTTCTTCAGCTGTTGTACCGGTCGGATTAGGGTGCGGTTTGTTTTGTGACGTGGCTACACAAAACAGCTAAAAATGTTTGTTCCTTCACTTTTTATATTGCCATCCAAACCATAGACCTTGTCTAACCTGCAAATTAACAGAAACACTCTAGCTACCTGTGGGTTGCCGCGAGGTCGCGACCGGACTGAGGCTACAGTAAGGGGTTCGTTTTTGTGGCCTTTCGTTGTATTTGATAGTGCCTCTGTGTAATTTGCGCGAGTGATCCCCTTGTTGTTCCTGTGCGGTCTTAAGCCTTCGTGCGGCTATTTTTTTTTTTTGCGATATGAGTCCGTAATGGAATTAATGGTAAGCTACCCTACGCCTTAAATAACATGTTAATAATTAACCTAAAAAAAGTAGTTTTATATTCATGTTTCAAATGTTGGTCCGTGAGGTACAGAGTCGAGGGGTGTGCATTCCTTCATTCACGTGTTGCGGATAGCCGCGGACATGTCCGTGGCAAGCAACCGCGGCGTGCCGCGGCTGTCCACGGTCAATATCCCGCGGATATCCACGGCAACGCCCGTGGCTAACCACGGACTGCATCGATCGGATATCCGCGGAAAATGCGCGAAGTGTCCGTCACTAACCGCGGCAGTATTTGCTGCGGACGTCCACGGTAGTAATGTCCGCGGCAGTGTCCACGGCCGCTCCCGCGGCCATGTCCACTGCACGCCACGACTATGTCCGGGGAAGATGGGGATACCAGTGGCAATGTCCGCGGTTGTCCACGGCAATGGCCGCCGCAACTCGAAAACGAAAAACAACAGCGAAAAGAATGAAACCGACCACGAGAAAAGGAAACGAAAACAAAATAATACGAACACGGGACTCAAAACACGAGAACGAAAACGAATATGAATGTAGAAACGAACTGAAAAGAAAAGCAATCGTACACATAATTGAACGAACACGAAAACAGCCAACCAAAACAAATACGAACACGCAAACACATACACGAAATACACTAAATCTACTTCGTGTACTGTTAACTGTGATCAGAGATGGCCCGAAAAAAACAAACTGCAGCAAGAAAGCCAGGAGGCCAGCAAACAAGCCGACAAACATACCCAACCAACTGCGCCCGCGCTCGTCACCTCCTCCACCGAGTTTTTGCGTTCGATTTCAGCATCTCATTTTTTTGCAACCCCTCCCCCCCGGGTTTTCGTTACCAGTTTTTATATTACCTCGTGTTAAATGTCATCATGATCGGCCTTTACCGTTTGTCACACGTGTTACGAATCTCCCTCTCTCACCGTCGGGGGCTATTTATTCGAGTACAGTAGTTGTCCGCCTATAGTGCAGGCACGTACCAGCCGGAAACACCGGCACTACAGCGGCAACCAGCACTACTACGCATACTGCCACTACTGCTTGGTTGTTCCCATCTGTGCCAATCGATTTGACAGGCACTATAGCGGGCAACCGGCACCACGCAACCGGCACCACTTGTAGAAGGACCTACTGTGAAGAAATGCCACCGTTGTTCGTTTTGACGCACAGAACAACTGTAGCTGGTGCCTTCCATTTTCCGGATGCATTTTTTCCGCTGCCCGCCCCTTCTTCGCTGGGGATTAGGTTGTGGGGAAAAGTCGAGACAATCGCGCATTAATATTGTACTCTCTTGAAACATGATTTGTATCTGGTATACTTGTGTGGATATCGTTTTGGAAGTGTTCCTTTTCGTTAATCTTTTTCGTATTCTCTGCCTTCTTCGTTTTTTTCAACATTTTTTCAAATACGTCAGCTAAATGCGACTTTCGATCAATGTAATGGTCGATACTCATCTTTGCAAGCTGCGTGATACTCCGGCCTTTCTTTCAATTTTTTCTTCATTGTTTCGCAGTTACTATTCGCGCGCCAACTGTGAAAAACGGCAAAGCGACACCAAACCCCAGAAACATGAAAAATCTCGACTGCAAGAAAAAAATACACGCAAACGCAAAGCACACGCCTTCTCAATATCACAACCAAAACCGCGACGCTTAACGTATCAACACTTCTTCATCTCATTAATTATCCTCGCACTACTCTCTCGTTCCACTCCCAGTAGTAACTCAGATCCGGGGTCACACATAGCGGGCCCTCCTCCCCCCTCTCCACTAAGGAACGTGCCTTCATTTTTATCACGAGCATAATTCAGAATTTTCTTCTCTCGTCGACTCGTGTCGATTTGTACCTACCCACGCTGCTAGGCTAACACTGCGAAATAAATAATCCCACACAAATTCCTAATGATCCACACAAATTCCTAATGATGTCCCTCCAAAACGTTATCTAAAGGTGCTGTAATGTACTACCGCATTTTTTGCGCGGTGTAAAGAAACCCGACAAAATCAGTAAATGGTACGCGCACGGCCGCGCCTGGTCGAGGCGTTCTTAGCCCTTGAAGAACTGGAGAATGATTCCACCTTAATTTCCCATACAAATTCCAAAGCAGTTTTTCTGCAGAAAATGTGGGTACAAATCTAACGCACGTTCGAAAAAGAAAGAAGCGGTGGGTGTGTCTACGTACGCGCGGTCGTTTTTACGATGCCCTCGCTTCGGCCGGACTGGCTGCGATACGTAACGACGAATGTGCCACTACATCAAGATTTCCGCGATGCCCTCGCTTTGGCGAGGCTGATATGCAACTGCCATCGATGCACGACATCAAGCGAAACCAAGCGAGACCGTTACGCAACGACATCAACAGCGAGGCCAAGCGATAGACAAGTACCACCGAAAACGCCTACGACACTAATCCGATCTTTCTATGGTGACAAATCTCCTCTTTTTATTTCTAAGATTCTATAAGGCACATCTACGAGTACGATCCAAAGCAACGGCGTCGGAATTGCAAGCCAGGAAAAAGTCCGCTGACACGCTACATCCGTATACCTTACGCAACATCTACAAAATCCGCTCGCCTCCCTCCTTCCTTCCCTTGCACCGCTTTCTCCCGCGAGTCGACATCATCCCCATCAACCCAACTCACAGGAACCCGTCGAACGCGCAGGTTAGGTAACGACGCGTTACGCAACATCTATAAACTCGTCGACCCACCCCCCGTCCCCTTCCCTCGTTCTCTTGTGCCGCCTACTTCTGCGAATCGATACCATCCCCATTCACTGAAACGCGTTGGACGCGCAGCTGAGGGACGCCAACCGTCACGCAACATCTATAAAGTGTCACCCTCACCCCTCCGCCTCCCCTCCGCTCTACCGCCTGCTCTCGCAACTCGATATAAACCTCCGTCAACCAAACGTCACTAAAACCCATCGGAAGCGCAGGGGACGTTGTCAGCAATATGTCGCGCTACACCCGTTTACCTATTCAATGTCCTCCCCGTCCTCCCCCAGCAATATATGCCTGGTCGGTAAAAAACCCGACGTGCTCCGTCCCGACAATGCATGTAGGAATGCAAGGGTCTGTAGCCATACGACTACGGCCATGCCTGATACGATTACCCCCCTTCACCCCCCTCTAGGTAAGCCACATGTCACACCGCACGCGTAAATCTATCTACTCTCCCCCCCACCCTTGCTTCGCCTCCTCCCGTGAGTCCAAACCATCTCCATCAACCAAAACTTCGTGAAAGCCAATCCACCCCAATACCGTCATCGGCCTAGCACTACACTCTCCCCCTCGCCGCCCGCAGTTTTCACACCCCGCACCGCCTCCCCCCTTTCTTCAGGAAAAGAAACAGAAACGTTTGCCACCCCCGCCCCCACCGCATCAACCCCTTCAACCGAAGAAACAGAAACGTCAGCCATTCTCACCGCTATTCCATCGATCTCCACCCCCACCCCCTCCACTTTCTCCGCCTCCTTGCTAACCAAAACCGAGGCACCGCCTTCTCCTTCCCCCGTACCCTCATCCCTACCGTTGCCACCATTGCCGCCTTGAAAAACAGAATAAACACAAACGTCGGCCAACCCCAGCCCCCTTTCCTCCGCCGCCTCCACTACTTCTCGGGTACAAGAGACGGAAACGTCCCCTACGCCCACCCCGTCCTCCACCTCCGCCTCCTTACTTATCAAAACTGGGGCACCGGTTTCTCCTACTCCCCCTCTACCCTCATCCTCAACTCTACTACCGCCGCCGCCGCTGGTGCCACCGGTGCCGCCTTCAACAGATGAAGCAGAAAGGTCCGCCACCCCCACCCCCACGCCTGCCGCCTCCATCGCCTCCTTGCATACAGAAATAGAGTCGCCGCTCTCTTCTTTCCCCAGCCCCTTCAGCTCCCCCGCCTCCTTGCTAACCAAAACACACGCTCCGCCTTCTCCTTTCTCACTACCCTCATCTCCAACTACACCGGCAACGTTGCCACTTCCAAGCCCTATAGGCGCGATTGTAGGCGCGGGTGCTGATGCATGGTTAGACGTGAGGTTGGGTGCTGCAATTGGAACGTCGGCAAGTTCCTTCTGTTTTCGCACAATATGTTTGGGCTCTGTGGCTGCGGGTGCTGCTGCCGTAATAGGCGCTGCTGTTCCTTCTGAGGTAGTTGAGGTTGCTGCAGCTGCTGCTGCTGCTATTGCTTCTGCTTCTGCTGCTGCTGCTTTCGCTGCTGCTACATCCGCCGCTGCTGCTGTTGATGCTGCTGCTTCCGCTTCGGCCGTTGCTTCTGCTGCTGCTGTCGCTGCCGCTGCTTCCGCTACTGCTGTTGCTGCTGCTGTTGCTGTCGCCGCCGCCGCCGCTGCTTCTGGGATTGTTGATGTGGCCGTGGTGGTGCCCGTGGCAGGCGTCGCTGCCGCCGCTGCTGTTGCTTCTGGGGTCATCGTTGTGGTGTCGCCTGTCGGGATGGTAGTTAAGGTGGCCGTGGCCGCGGAATATGGTGTTACCGCTGGTGCTGCTACTGCTTCTGGGGCCGTTCTTGTGGTGGTGGTCGTCGTGGTTGGCGTAGGGGTTGTGGTAGGGGTGGGAGTAGTGGTGGTGGGGGTTGGGATGGGTATCGGGGTCGGAGTGGACATCGGGGTGTCCGTCTCAGCGATAGCGGCTATTGCGGCGGCCGCGGAGGCGGCAAGGGGAAACGGGTTATGCTCAGGCACAGCCGATAGCAACCGGTAGAACTCGGTGTAGGTGAAGCCTCCCGCTGCGCCGGAGGCGGCGGACTTGCGGGCTTCCATCTCTCGCAAGGCCGCGCCGACGGGACTCGCGTCGACTTCGCTCATGACGTCCAGCACGTCGTGGCCTTCGGCGAAGGCTTCCTCGACCTCGTGCGTTGTGAACACCTGCGGCGATCGATGATACAGGGAGCGATTCATTCGTCCATTACTTACTGGGGGCGTTAAAAATTAATGCCTCACGAGGCAATAGGGCCGGCCCCTCCACCTCAGTGGCGGACGGTCCAGGTTGTGGCACCAAGAGACCAACGGGTTATCGTGCAACACATACCATATGCGTACAGTAGTTGGCGAAAGTCCCATCTTAGCGATAGGGGGGGATATTCAATGACTCCCGGAGGAAAAGGACGACCGAAATTAGCTGTTGGTATGAGTCTTGAGGGCCATTGGAGGACGTACGTAGTCCACAAGATGCATTGCAGTACAGTTGGCGCTAGGAACCCGCGCGGCAGGAAGTTTGGAACCGTCGTCAAGTTGTCTGGGTTGGTCGATGATGGGCGGTCGTTGTACAAAACTCAGCAGCAGGAAGCAGGCAGCAGCAAGCAGCATCTGGCAGCAAATCCAACATTAGCCACCACCAACAGTTGGCAGCATAAGCCAGCAGGGCAGCCAGTAACAGTTGCTAGCAGCAGCACTTATCAAGGTAGCAGGCAGCAGCAGAGAGAGAGCAGGCAGCAGCAAGGAGCTGGCAGCAAATCCAGCATTAGCCAGCAGGGGCAGCAACGCCCAACAGCAGGCAGCAGCAGCAGCAGCAGCAGCAGGAAGCAGAAGACAACAAAGCCAGCAGCAGCTAGTAGAAGCTATTAATAGCAGCAGCAGCAGCTCGGTTCGTGTCTTTTGACATAGAGGTTCTATCGAACAAACTGCGCGTTTCGGTTCTGTTTTCATGTACGTACAAGTTCACCCCGGTTCAGCACCGCTGCACAGGAAGCCGTGATCGACAGTCCCCGCCATGGCCGTTCGTCGGTCGTTTCAAGGGCTATGGCAGATGATGACGACAAATCCAAGCACATGTGGTTGTTTCTGTTGCTTGCGATGCCCAAATTTGCTGCCCAGCGGAGTGCGCAAGGGCGCACCAAATCCAATAAAAAAGCACGGCCTCAGTTTATTTTTTCCCGCTCATATAGAATATAAGGCTCCCCGTCGGCGGGACGGGGTTGATTCAATATCCCAGCGGCGTCGCTAGTCGAAAAAGGGGGAACACGTTCCAATGACATGTGCAGGTGTGAGCTACAGCAGTAACGATTTTGCTTGCTGCTGTAAGCTTCGCACACCTGGTCTAAGGTCCGACAACGCGCGTTTGACAGTTGCATTGGACGTGTTAGTGGAAATCAATTCATTCATTGGGGGATGTATGAGCACGTATATACCTGCCATAAACAACTACCTTCAGATTCTAGGAGACCGTTCACGACATGCAGCTAGAAGGTAACAACGAACGCGTGAATCGGGAGCTGTATGCACAATTAATTGACTTCGGGGTCCGACCATGAGATCCAGTACGCCGTGTCTTTCTGCGAAGGCTCGCCGTGAACACCTGCCGCATAAATAAAAAATACGATTGGCGGGTTGTCATCGGCGGCGGCGGCGGGGGTGAGCGACTACCGACAGGCAATGCTACCGACGGAGACGTTCTTCTCTTGTTATGGATACCGTATTCTGACCGTGTATTGCACACCCCTTCCGAGGAATATCACGGCCGATATTCTCGACGGCCAGTAGAGATGTACCGGGCACCGCGGTGGTCTAGTGGTTACCCTCGAATGCTACTCGAGTTGGCTCTGGAGTTCGAATCCCACGCTGGTCAGACTAAGTGACTGTATCTGCAAACATGAAACATGAAAAATCAAAGGAACCAACCGCTGAGAGCGCCTCGCGGGCACGTAGTGTAGTGGGGAGTGAGGAGAAAAGCCTGCTTAGTGACCCTGGATCTGAGTAACCCCTCCAGAGCCCCAAATATCCCTCCCTACACTACCTTCAACTAATTTTGTAAAAAAAAAGGGTTTCCAGTTGTAAAGAAGGCGTCAAGAGTACGAGCGAGAGAAAGAGCGAAAAAGTGCGAAGATATCAGACGGCATGAACAAAACAATTAACTACAGTAAAAAAAAACACCATGGAATATGGCAGTGCATAACATGCCCCTTAGGACGGAATATCAAATGCCGATTTACTCGACTATCCTTGGAGGGCAAACGCCGAGCGACGCGCCTACGGAAAACTATCGGCCAGATCGTCCGAATGTTCCGATATTTTCCAGGGCTTTTCACGGGTCGGGTCGGGTCTGGTCTGGTCTGGTCGGGTCGGGTCGGGTCGGGTCGGGTCGGGTCGGGTCGGGTCGGGTCGGGTCGGGTCGGATAGTGTCAGGGTGACCCGACCCCGACCCGTAAGATTTGAAAAACTCCTGACCCGACCCAATCCGACCCGTGACATTAACAACACCTCCTGACCCAACCCGCTTCGACCCGCGAGTTGAAAAAAAAAATCGTCCGGGCCATGACCCGCGAAAACCCCAGCTACTTTCGGGGCCTGTGTCCTCTTGGTGTTCGAGGAATCCGACTCTGAAATATCATTCCAGGCATCCCAGGGTGTGCGCTATATGCGTTGTACATCGTCATATGCGGTGTTGACAACGTGAGCAAGTATGTAGCACCCCGCGAATGGCACCCCGATCAACCGCGGAGGGAGGGGGGGGGGGAGGGGGAGGCGCGGAAGGTAAATTCGCGGTCTCATTGCATCTTTGATCAGTAACGCACCTCTCCCGTGAGTAATTTGACGTCAGCCCCGTTTATCGCCCCCTTTCGCCTCCTGTCAAGCCAGCCGAACGCCTCCCTAGACCCAGCCTCGTCCGCCGACCTCCCGGCCAAACACGCCGCCAAAAACGTGCTGAAACCTATGCGACCATACCCCTCCGGATCCATCGATCGAAAAACTTCCAACTCCACCGCAGAGGCAGTTGAGGTTGAACTAGGATCTGAAGTTGATGTTGGGTCCGAAGTTGAAGTTGAAGGTGGATCTGTAGTTGAAGTTTCATCTGTAGTTGATGCTGGATCTGAAGTTGAAGTTGGCCCCGACGTTGAAGTCGGAACCAAACTTGAACTCGGGTCTGTATTTGACGTTGTAGTTGAATCCAAATTTGATCTTGAACTTGGATCCGAAGTTAAGGTTGAAGCTGGATCTGAGGTTGAAGCTGGGTCTGCGTTTGAAGTTGAAGTTGGTTCTGTTGAACTTTTGTTGGTGCTGTCAGGGCCTCCTTCTCCAATGGCTCCGGCAGTTACGTCGCCGTTGACGGTGACTTGGCCACTACTACTGTCGGCAGCGTTGTTGTCGGGGGTAGCCGGGGACGGCAGCGGAGGGGGGGGAATCCGGACCAGCCCCTGCAAAAAACGACAACAAACCACCGACGACACAAAAACAGGCGACCGCCGACGGGATGACCGCGACGAAAAAATAAATAAACCACGAGGTATCCCTTCGGAGTGCTGCCTGCGGCTCTCCGTTTAGGTCCGAGCGACGCAAAGGGAGTGTGACGCAAGATATCAGGAAGGCACATGCGTTGGGTATCCCGATTCAAGAGCGCGCGAGATAAAGAGCATTCGGCATCTGTGAGCGGTCACATCGGCATGTCCCGCCTATATACCAAAGCCTACCTGGTCCATTTTGTGTGCGTAACGCCTTTACAACTGGAAACCCGTTTTTGACGAAAATTACTTGCAATTAGTATAGGGAAGGGTTTTAGGGCTCCAAAGGCGTTCAGAGCGCGTATGTCGGAGTACCCGCTGAGTTTTTATGTCACAGACAGGGGCGAGCGCGGCACACTGCTGCTGTATAGCACAGAGAAAGAGCGAAGGCCTTCACGCGGTGTACGGCCTGTTGTTGTGGAACATGAGGCAAGCTGCTCCCGGAGAAGACGACAGTACATGGCAGAGCAATACAGGTATTTCAGACCGTTAGACGGCGATGTACCCCTGAGATATAATAGTAGCAGCGGCGGCAGCCGACGTGGCTGTATCAACAGAAAACCAAACTAGTGCATCTACATTCAAAAAGGCCTTGACGCGGTCAAAGCTTGCCGGCCTCCAACAACAGCCTCATACTGCACATAACACACACCAAAACACACGAAACGCACAAACACCAAATCGCTTGCAGACATTCCCCACACCTAAACAAAAAACCCCGGTTAATTCACAAATGTCTCACACCACACACAACGCACATACAAAAAAAGTACGTGATTTTCCCACAGCTCCACCCCCCCCACAGACACAAAACGCAAAAAAACAACGGCTTCATAATTCTTCCACTCACCTTCACGAGGGCTTCCTCCGTGATGTACCCCTTGCCCTCTGGGTCTAAAATGCGGAACGCCTGCTTAGCTGGGAGAAGCTTGGACGCCTCTAACGTTCGGCCCACCAGCCGCAGCCCCAACCTACGCAAAACGCACGAGTCCTGCCAAAAAAAAATGGAAAAAAATTGGCGGCGGCGGCGGGTGCGGGAGGGGGGGGGAGGTACGCGTCGGTTGTAGGGGGGGGGTGTTATCTCTAGCTTGCAGCGCATCACCACCACCACCACCAGCGACTCCGATCAATAGCCTCGCCCCCCCCCTTTGCCCCCTTTGCCCCCTCTAGAAGCGCCCCTTTCCCCCTTCTCTCCACTCTCTCCGCTCTGCCACCACTATCACCCCCCCCCCCACCATCCCTCCCCTGCACCCCTTCCAGTCTCTAGACCCCCCCCCCCCCGTCCCCCGAAAGGGATGCGTGGTCAATGGACAAATGGCTAAGGAAAAAACGAGCATAACGTCCCCCCCTCCCTCCACCCCTCCCCCCCCCCCTACCACCCGCACCTCCGCTATCACGCGCCACCCGCCCGCCCCCACCCCCTGCCCGCTCGCTAGACGCCCCCGTCCACACCCCTGCCCCCACCATCACACACGCCCGCGCGCATCACTTCCCTTCTCTAGAAAGCCCCCTCCCCCCCCCCCTTCCCCCCTCCATTCCGCCGAACACCTCACGGCGCTTCGCGCTTGGTGCGCGCGATGTCTGCCTGGTCGTTGACAACCCGACGTGCTCCGCACGGACATTGTGGGGATGGGAGGATCTATGGGCTTAAGACTACGGCTATGAATGAAATGAATACCCCCCCCCGCACTCCACCCACCTTAAAGGCATGAAGGGATTCAGCAATAACATTATCTATCCGGGCGTCGGCATCGACAGCCCTGGCTTTAAGCCAGGGGTGATCGAGCGCCTCTGCCGCCGTCATTCTCTTGCTCACGTCCTTCTGCTCGCCGACAGCAGGAAGGGGCGGGGAGTGGGGGTGGGGGAGGCGCGGGGGGGAAGGTGATATCGTTGTCAAGATCATAGACCCTTGCACTCCTACATGCCGGGGAGGGAGAGGGGGAAGCGCGGAGGGGGGGAGAGGGGAAAGTGAGGAGGGGGGGGGGGGGGGGGGGCAGGGGAAGGCCTCTTGCACGCTGCTGATCGTGTGGTGGTGGGTGCTGCACAACAACAACAACAACAACAACAATACCACGCATCAACACCAAAATCAAAAGTCAGCATTTACACCAACATCTGCCCCGAAACGAACACCACCGCCCACACTACCACCACTACCACCAACACAACCACTGCCCAAAACATAGTACAACGCCGCCACCACTACCATAACCACCGCCACCAAAACGAATTACAACACCACCACCACCGCCACCGCCACTATCCCCGCTCACCTGCGACAATCGCGACACAAACTACCTCCGAAGACATTCCCCACCCCACCTCCCTTAAACGCCCCCCCCCCGCACCTCCAGGTGTGTGTAATGAGAACCCCCCCCCCTAACGCCCAACCTCTTCTCACCTGTAACAATCGCGCAACGAATTGCGCAGCCTCTGGAGACCTTCCCGACCACCCCGCCCCCTTGCACGAAGGTTTTCCCATCATAACGCTAGCACACGCCGATTCCTGCGACATCCCCGGCTGGGGTAGCGGCCAAGCTAGCACCAGCCATGTCAACGCCCCCAGCATCCACATGTCCCCTCCTTCCTTGCAAACCCCTCCGCTTCTGACCTCCGGGGGCAGAAACCAACCTCTCCTCTAAAAAGAGTTTTTTATTTTTTGGGGGAGGGGGCGGGGGGGGGGGAGGTGGAGGGGAACGAGGGCGGTATTTAATTCGGGGTGGAGGAGGCGTATCATGTTGGGGAGAGGGGGGGGATTGTTTGCGTTTCGGCGTGTGCGCTTCCAGCATCCACATGTCTCCTCCCTCCTTGCAAAGCCCTCCGTTTCCGGTCTCTGGGAGCAAAAACAAAAACCTCTCCCCTAAAAAAGCATTATGGGGGGGGGAGGGGGGGGTATTTTGCAGGGGTTTCGTAGGAGGTGGGGGTGAGGGAGGCGTTACTACGGCTCAACATATATTGTAGTGTGCGTAGGGCAAGGTATGTTGGTTGGTTGGTTGGCTCTTGTGTTTAGAAGGGGCGCGGGGGGGGGGGGGGGGGGGGGGGGGGGGGGGGGGGGTACTCATATGTTGTTTGCCTTAGTCATTTGGCCATTGACCACGCATCCCTTTCGAGACGGAGCACCGTTCCTACTCCTTACAGAGACACATCCCAACATTTGGGAGCTCGGCACGTTTCTTCCATCCACCACAAACAGTCTTTGCGTATCTTCTCTCTTTCCTCCTTGGCCGTCTGTGGCGATCATCTGTCTCCTAGGATAGCGATCGTTCTCTCGACACTGTGATGTACCAAATTGATGGGGTGAAGCCCAAGCAACCACAAGCCATGCCAGCGTTCCCTGCATCCACATGTCCCCTCATTTTTAGCAAACCCCTCAGGCAAGAAACCAACCCCTCCCTTTGGAACGGAGTTTGCTTGTGAGGTATCCTTGCGGGGGGGGGGGGCGGGGGGTACTCAGTTTGTGCATGGCCGTAGTCGTATCGCCATAGACCCTGGCATCCCTACTATGCCGGGACGGAGCATGTCGGGTTTTAACCGACCAGGCAGACCTTGCTTGCACCAAGCGCGAAGCGCCGTGATGTGTTCGGCGATTCGCATGGAAGGTGAGCTGCAGCCTACTAAAAAAACTTTTGAGGCGGGCTTCCGCACCTTGCGCATACTTTCGTGCATATCGGATGACAGCTTCTAACTAATGAATTTGTTTTCTGGTGTGGCCACTCCCAGAGACTGCCATGGGGATACTGTGGAACTCCCTCGTTGAAAGCTTTTGTTGGGGGCGTGGCGTATTATGGCGGCGAGGCCGACGGATTTGTAACAATGAAAACTCTAATGTTTCGCTCCGGGGGGAAAAAAAATAAAAAATGACACACTACCCCGGTTTTTCACGCGTCATGTCCCGACCCGCCGATCGTGTCAGGAGGTTCTCTAATAAACTCTCGCGGACCCAGTGGGTTTTGGCCAGGAGGTGTTGCAAATCTCACGGGACGGGACGGGCCGGGTCGGGTCAGGAGATTTTCAAATCTCACGGGACGGGACGGGTCGGGTCGGGTCAGGAGGTTTTCAAAACTCACGGGACGGGTCGGGTCGGGTCGGGTCGGGTCAAGAGGTTTCAAATCTCACGGGACAGGACGGGTCGGGTCGGGTCGGGTCAGGAGGTTTTCAAATCTCACGGGACAGGACGGGTCGGGTCGGGTCAGGAAGTTTTCAAATCTCACGGGACGGGACGGGTCGGGTCGGGTCGGGTCGGGTCAGGAGGTTTTCAAATCTCGCGGGTCGGGACGGATTACTCTGACCCCATCTGACCCATGTAACGCCCCGAAAATTACACAAAGACAACACCTTTCCCTTCTTGGAGTCGCCGCTCGTAGGCACGTCGGAGCCGAGGCGAAGCCTCCGGTGCGACCCGGACTCCACTTTTGTTTTTTCCTCACACTTCTACTTTCCAGATTCTGGACAAGCCGTGGTCACAAGGGTCGTTCCTTCTCACCCCCGGGTTCTTGATTTCAAATTTTTATCGCGCATAGGGTTCAGCAATCCCATTGCTCGTCTGTTTTTCATCGAGTGTTGATAAATACGTTTCTAACTACATTAACCCCCCCCCTATGTACACCAGGTGCACAATATTACATGTCATGCATGCTAGGGTACAAGTGCGCCATTACTTCGGTCAGGATCGTCGCTCAAAAAAGCCCTTTACGTCACCCAAAAAGCATTTCGAAAAAAAAAACTTTTAAACTCGTCAGCTGTTAGTTCGATAAATTCACGGCCGATACTCATCTTTGCAAGCTGCGTGATGCATCCAATTTTGCCAATACAACGGAGGAGTTGCACTGACGCACGACGGACACGAAAAAAACGTGCAAGTAAGTGTGTGGTGAGTGAGCCGAAGCTTCTGTTTTTTTTCTAGACCATCGTTAGTTTGAATAAAACGAACTGTCCCGCTGCACGGACAAACACATGGTCTAGGTATTCAACAATTTTAGTTGCAAAAAAAAGGCCAAAACACACGCACTTTCGGGTCAAGAAGCTCCGCCATTCACAACAAAAAATAGCCAAAAAGTGCACGCGTGATGTGAAGGGACAATATCACGAGGGTGTAGGGGGATTGAAAGCACACCCCGCTCCCATTGAATTACTCGGGAGTCTTGACCTCACCATAATACTTAACACGCAATTACCTGGAAATAAACTTTTGGTTTCGAGGGCAAGAAGAAAAAAAAAGAACAACAAAAAAACGTCCCCTCTACAACCCCCCCCCAACCTTTCCCTTCTTAGAGTCGACGCTTTTAGACCGAGTCGGACAGAATACTTCACACACAACTAACTAATTGTTGATTTCGGGGGAAATACGAAGAAAAAAAAGCGTTCCCTCTACAAAACCCCCCATACCGTTCCCTTCTTAGAGTCGCCGCTCTTCGACCCGTCGGAGACCAGACGAAGGGTTCTCTGCGGCCCGGACTCCGCGGTGAACCCCCCCAGCCCCATCGGAGTGGAGGCGGAGCGTTTAAGCCCAGCGTCGACGATGCGAACATCCGCCCACGGCCCCCTATCCTCGAACAAGCAGGACTCCACGCTGAGGTTCCCATGCACTACTGACTCCTGAGGTTACGGTGCAATGGTGCGGTTTACGAAGACATGGGAAGGCGGTGTATGGTCGGGTGGTGGGGTTTCCAAATGTGTGGGTTGGGAGGGGTGCGGGAGTACTAAAAGTATGCACGGTCGTAACGTTAACCCCATTTGAGCCCCCCAAAACCCTATTTCCAAGTAAATTGTCCCCAAAAGCGGTTTTCAGTTCTAGAGGGGTTAAGGCCACACGGGGAGGGTGGGGGCTTGCGGAAGCCAACAAGGGTGCCATATCCTTCATGTGGGGTTGAATCATGGGAAGACGATGCAATAGGGTACCAAGTGAGAAGGCGGCATAAGGTGTAAGGTGGTGAGATTGTCGAAAGTGTGGGGACGGTGGGGACGGTGGGGACGGTGGGGACGGTGGGGGGGGGGGGGGGGGGGCGGGGGGGGAAGGACTGCTCCCTGTCCTCGAACAGGCAGGGCTCGACGCTGAGGTTTCCATGCACCACTCCTGGGAAACCCATGCAATACGTAACGTGGTGGGTTGCGGATTGCGAAATGGTAAGGCGGTGTCAGGCGTAAGATGGTAAGATGGTGTGGTACTAGAAAATATGGGGAGAGACGGGACGGGGCGGGGGGAGGGGGGGGGGGGGGGGGCTCGAACAGGCAGGGCTCGACACTGAGGTTTCCGTACACTACACACAAATTGCAAGCGCTATACCACTGAGGTTTCCGTACACTACACACAAATTGCAAGCGCTATACCACGAAAACAAACATGTGAAGCACGCCAAAAACGTGAAAGATCCCTACCTCTAACATTCGAGCTAAGCACCAAGAACCTCAACACGCACAGCACCCCACCCCACCGCAAAAAAAACATCATAAAAAAAAATATAGAAACTTTGAAGTCAACGCCGAATGGCAGTGTTTGCCCCTCCCTGCCCCAGTAACACATCCGGAGAGTAAAACCACGAACCCCCAACAGACTTACAGAGTGGCAGTGTCTTAACGCTCCCGCGATCTTCCTGATTATGTCGGCCGCCTCTCTCTCCCCGTACGACACCTTCTCAAGGGTCTTCAGCCTCTCGAGCAGGTCTCCCCCGCTGCGCATTCGTTGGGGGGTAGGTGCGTGGGTGGGTGGATGAGTGGGTGGGGGGGGGCATGCTCATTTGTTGCTTGCCTCAAGCCACTTAACCATTGACCAGACATCCCTTTCGAGACGGAGCGCCAATCCTACTCCTAATGGCGACAGTTCGCAGGGGTGTTTCACACGGAGAACGGGGGAATACGCTCTGCGTTCATCAAATTCGGACTGGCTTTTTGGCGAGATGCATCTTTAACGACGTTCGCCATTTTCTCCAGGAGAGACTTTGAATTGTATAAAAAAAAAAAAAAAAAATCCCGGTACTTTTCTCGCCGTTTCATCCTAAGAAACGGATAAAAAGCGTCCGAATCTGGTTGAGCGGACACTGCGGTGTATCGAAAAAAAAAAAAAACTCCTACGTATCCTGAAGAAACGGCACGTTGGAGACGTCTCGCAAAAAGGCTTGTCCGAACTTGAAAGGAGCGGGCCCGGTTCCCAGCTCCCCGTGTCAAACACGCCTGCGAAGCTGCCAATACCTCCATTTCCGGATTTCAACATCAGCTTCTTACACGAGCTGGCCTTCGCTCACAGGAACGTCTGTGCTATACAATTTGGTTAAATTGACACACGACATGTACGAAAATAAGTGGAAGCGTGATGAGCATAACCCCTTTAGAGCCCGAAAATACCCCCCTATACTAACTTCAAGTAAACTTGTCCTCAAGAAGGTTTCCAGTTGTAAAGGCGTCAAGCTTTCATTTTTCCACAATCCGCCGGAGGATTTAAAAAAAACAAAAACAAAAACACCGTGCTTCTCTCTCGTCAACCTTCGACATGCTCGGGATTCCAAGCCAAACACATCCCCAGCGGGAAGGTTGTTCGTACAGCAGTACCCGGTGACATTCTAGCACTGCAGCACTGCAGTAGCAGCAGTCCCGCAGGATCGAACGAATGGCCTACTTGATACAACGCATCAGCGATAGCATCACTACGCCATGGCACCGATGTCGCAACACTGGACCATCTGTCTGCCCTGCAGCGTCCACGATAGCATCACCGTTGGTTCGGCACATTAAAGAGCAAACACAGGGGTTACATATAGCGTACGCACAGGAAGAACATACGCAGTCGATATACAGCAGTAAATACAGGAGTAACACACGTAGTCGAAATACAGCAGCAGCGTAAACACAGAGCAATATACGTCGTCGAAGTACAGCAGCAGCAGCAACGCAACACACTACTGCTGTACCAATACAGCAACAGTGTCGCCAGAGTAGCACAGCGGTACAAGCAGCAGGGATGCAATGGTGACTGCTCCCACCGCCGAACTAGGAGCACAGCAGTGGCAATACGATAGAAAGAAAGAACCGTCAGCAGCAGTTAACAGAACAACGTATTCGGAACGCAGCAGTTTGCGGTATTTAAACATAGGCTAACACAGGTAGCAGCAGTACCTGGTAACAAATAAATCGTGAGTATCATCGACCCTAAATTCGTCGAACTCGCAGCTGACGTGTTCGGAAGATTTTTTCAAAATCAAACTATTTCGTACCCCTGGTGCACCAGTTACGATGCAGAAGGGGTCCCAACGTAACGCCGTACCTTAGCACCAGGGCAACACCACCTTGCTCATCGGGGGGAGCCGCCTTATTCATGCCAGGTTGTAAGCGCAACTTGCCAGTCGCGGCGAGTGACGTTAACCGCCGAATATCGGGATACCGCCTCACTCCAACCGCCTTGTTGGGGGACCCCTACCATATTGACCGTCGTTTGTCGGGGGACCATCTTACTCGTATCGCCTTAATTGTTGTTGTTCTCACATTAACTCGCATACAGTAGGTGGCCCTGTATAGTGGCAACCTGAATAGTAAAGTGCCCTATATAGTGGCATGAAAATCTCCTAGCAAAATCTCAACCCGATATAGTGGCACTTTACCACTATTGAGGACGGGGCCCTCAATAGTGGCATTTTGGGCAACACACACACCCAATAGTGGCAGTTCCAAGTAGTGGGCCCCCACTACTGCTGTACCACACCTGCCCACACACACTCTCAGCGGTGGGCGCCACACGTATCATGCCAGCCTGCGCGGACCTAGAACTGTGTAAACTCCCAAACAAACCACTGGGAGAGAAAGACGGGCACGAGTAAAGCCTACAGCAGTTTCAGAGCTTCGTGGTGGTTGGGTTGATGCGCCGGGGTGGGGGTGTTTGAATTTTCTTTACTGGCTGTTTCAGTTAGTTTCGCGTCTCTACGTTGCTGTTTTCATGCGTTCTACACGTAGTGTTGAATGTTGAACCCCATGTTACACTGCCCGCCGGACAAAAAATATTGATGTGCCACCCATGATACAATGCGTTTGGACGTGGTTCCTGTGGTCTGCCTTCGCAGAAGAAACAGGTCTTGACCACAGAAGGCTCGGTAACCGTTGGATAATCAACGGTCATTTCATGTGTTTCATGCGGATACTGCTGCACACAAATCAACCACGAGTACTGGAACAGTATGCACGGCTTTACCTGTACACAACAGCGTATAATCAGTGTACAGCGTGAACATCGAAGCTCTTTATTCGATATAGTGGCAATATTGCCACTATAGACTGTCTAATAGTGGCAATAGTGCCACTATATCGAATAGTTGCACTGCCCTGAATAGTGGCACAATTCTGTCCTGCCACTATATGCCACTATACAGGGCCACCTACTGTAATCAAGTCCGTGGTCACAGGACAGGCTCCAGTCACTCTGGAGCTGAGGAATACCCCAGGGGAAAACACACACAACCCAAGGTGGTACACGCATATATCACAGCTGACGCAATTCATGCCTCCACCAGAAACATATAAAAGTGAAATCGGGAAATAATGGGGGACCCTTACTGTATCAAAGCGAGTTCGGCCGCGTTATATCGGGATACCGCTTCACTCAGGCCGTCTTGCTGGGAGTACCCTACTACTACTACTACTACTACTACTACTACTACTACTACTACTACTACTACTACTACTACTACTGCAGTACTACGACAATTACCTGTATCGGTCGGGGGACCCTTGCTAGTAGTATCACGCGATTTCGACCGCCTTATATCGGGATACCGCCTTAGCCCCTTCAGGACTGCAGTCCCAATTTGGGGACAAATCACATGAAAATAGAGCAAGATGTATAGGTTTATGACACTGCAGTGCTAAAGGGATTAACTCCGGCCGCCTCATTGGGGATATCCTACTCCGTAACACCGCGATAATTACTACCTGCTACTCTACGTTTATTACCTGCATAAGTCGGTGACGACATAGTAGCGCTCTTCCGAGCAGAATATCTCCTGCAAGCGGCAGATGTTGGGATGGTCCAGCACCGCCTGCATAACGAACGCCATTGAACAACAACGACGAACAAAAAAAGGCCATGTTAACCCATTTCCAACTCCTAAAATGATTCCACTGTAGTGTAAATCCAAGTGTGTTGTTCTCTTATCGGGACTGCGGTGCTAAACATGACAAAACGGTTATAACCCCTTGAGAGCCCCCAAATCCCTCCCTATACTAACTTCAAGTAGTTTTTTCCAAAAATGGGTTTCCAAGGCGCTGAAGGTAAGGTAACCCCTTTCGGGCTTCAGAGGGGAGAAAAGCTGACTGAAAAAATATTCTTACAGGTCATGACCCGGCGGGCTTGGGGTCCGGTTAGGAGGGTTTAACTTGCGGGTCGAGTCGGGTCGGGTCGGGTCGGGTCGGGTCGGGTCGGGTCGGGTCGGGTCGGGTTGGGTCGGGTTGGGTCGGGTCGGGTTGGGTCGGGTCGGGTCGGGTCGGGTCACCCTGACTCGATCCGATCCGCGACGAGTGATCCGACCCATGAAATGCTCCAAACAAAAGCGACGACATCGGACGACGACGGCATCAGCCATACAAAGCAGCTCGGGGTGTTAGAGTACTGACGTGTGCTACTCGTACGATAGAGGCAATAACATATCAACAGCACTCAACCCCTTTATTAGGACAGCAGTCCCAATTTGGGGACAAACCACTTGAAAATAGAGAGTAACATACACAGGTTTCTGTACATCGCATGGTACTACAGGAGTTAAAATGGCAAAACAACATACTCCGTATTTATTGTTGGAAGACCGGGCGGTCCCTGACTCTACCTCGTGGGAAGGTCATTCATGATGCGTGCTACGATGGAGGTGCACCATTTTTTTGTTTTAAGGATCCTCAATTTCGGAGCTTAAGACCTCTCCCGAAAACTGATTTAGAGAGAAAAGCAAAGTTGCTTCGTACCGGACGAAAAACCCCGTGGCTTAGGTAACGGATGAAAACTCCCGTGGCCTAGGTGCCGGATGAAAAATCCCGTAGCCTAGGTGCTGGAGGAACAAAAAAAAAATGGCCTGGGTACCGGATCAAAAATCCATTGGCCTAGGTACCGGACGAAAAAGCCGGTGGCCTAGGTACCGGATGAAAAATCCCGTGGCTTACGTACACAACAAAAATCATGCAAAAAATTGGTATATTCCCGACGATTTGGGGTTAAGGTAAGAAGCGTCTTTTTTTTTTTTTTCATCCTCCGGCGGATGGGTAAAAATAAAGCTCAAGCTCACCACACTACCACGTACTTTCATACACGTCGTGTGTCGATTTCACTCAATACTATAGAAGTCATTCAGAAAATACGTACGCCATAAAACGGTTTACCCGAATACCTCTATCGATGTCATTCTTGTTAGGTCATTTGCAATCTGAACAACTTTTATACCCAAGGCCATTTAATTGGTCGGTCATCGGGTTGTATATTCTAGGCTCCTTGCCTCAGAAATGTCCGAAGGTAATTCTCTTCTCTTCAAGGTTCGCAATTTGAATATTACTGCTAAAAATAGACGGGATGAGCAATTATATAGTATATATACTACACTTCAGCTGTGAGATCGAAGATTTTGGCGAAACTCATCTTTGCAAGCTGTGTGTGATACTCCGATCGCGCGTATTACTGGGTGTTTGTCCTCATTAAGGATATTGGACGGCGACTCCCCTTGGAACTACAGTGTAGCTTGTACCAGGGTCAACAGCGGGATATAAGTCAGTCTGTGCGCGGAAACTATAAAAGCCGTTTTTGAGGGGGACAAAATCTGACAGCTGTGGAAGGAAATGCATTTCCAACAGCTTTAGGTCGCATAGATGTAGGGACTTGCTATACACCTGGTGCTATTCGTAGGTCTAGGCGATAGTGCGGGTGGTGGGGAAGAAGGGGGCGTTTGGGGGGAGGCGGGGGGGGGGGGGGGAGGAATTGGAGCTACGGCAAGGATAGCTAGAAATATGATGAGGTGATATCAACTGCCTGGTAGTGTTCATTACTCGGCATGTTTTGATTTTAGGTGGGGCGTTTGAACAAGAGGGAGCGGGAAAAAAAAAAAAGAAAAAGGGGGGGGGGGGGGGGCGGAAAATAAGTGAGCACATAGACTACATATATATATAATGAAAAAAACAGCGAACACAATAGATGACACTTCGTACTCGAACAAAGATCCATCTGCTCAATCAAGAGCTACACTATAAAACCCTATCCTTCACCCCATCCTTGTCGTATGTTGTATCCTTGTATCCTTGTAGCTTGAAGCTTAACCATCAACCGTCATCGCCGGAAAACGGTTCACCTTTCGACTACAACTGTATAAACGTTTTATACACACATACATCTAGCCAAACATAATCCGCTGATCCCAACACCCACACGTCTTGCATTGTTGTCTATCCGTGAGGAGAACATTAACATTTGAGTGCTATTCCTGTGCATGTATGTGTTATTCACAGAAAACTGATACTTCCACCCACATCTACACCCAGCACAACAAGTCAACCGTTCGTGCCGGTGCCCCCTGGAGAGACGAGCTAGCTCTGTTCGCAAAAACCACGACACAAGAGATAACACATTGCGAACACAGCACGGTGCTTGGGCCATGCGATTTACCGCAACGAACGCGCGGTGGGCAAGAAAAAAAAATGCAAGCAAGCACACAAGACTATCTGCAACAAAACGTACTATATGTGTTCCTGCACAGTGTTCCGGACCTCCTCCATAATCTAACCTCACAGGTACGTGCCCGGCTGCTGCCGCCAACGATGATAGGGTGGTGTCATCTGCTTTGTCGCTATTGAATACTTGCTGGCTGCCTGATTTCGCTTTTTTTGGTTTTCATTTTTGGTCACCATGTCTTGTTTATTTTTCATGTGTTCTTATCCTCCGGCGGATGGGGAAAAACAAAGCTTAAGCTCACCACACTTCCATCTATTTTCATACACGCCGTGTGTCGATATAACTCAAATTTCATTCGCAATCCAGCCGATTTTCTGGCGTGTCTTTCGCTTCCCACTACCTGTTATAGCGACAGCATGATGAGCGGTCCCTATCGGCGGTCCCCGTCACTACTCCGGCAGCTCAACGCAAGCTGCCGCCGTTGTTTCAATTTAATCATTTTTTGTTCTTCCTGGGCATCGCTTTCTTTCCCAGGGGTGACAGACATTATCGGGATCTTTAAAATCATGGAACTACCCCCAAGCCCAACCCTGACCCATTTTCTTTTTTGTTGTTTTTGTCTCACATTCAACACTTGTAAAAAATCTAAGAGACCGTGGTCACAACCCATACAAGTACCTGGTGCGAAATACCGGTCGAAGCAGTGTTCTCTGATGACGTCATAATGACGTCACCGGGGTGAAATGGTTGAAAGAAAAGCTACATCTTTGCAAATAATGTGTATCACTGCTGCCTCCCCCCTGCGTTCGTTCCCGTTTCCTTCCTCCCTCTTCCAATTTGTTTGTGATTTTATCTTTCTTATCCTCCTCTTTTCTCCTGGGAAGTAGCCTGGTGTGCCGGCTTGAATGTGTTTTGCCCTTGTGTTCGTTGCGGTTGGCATTGCATGGCCAAATCACCTTGCTGTGTATGCAACGCGTGTCTCTGTCTTGTACTAACTAGAGCAGTAGTAGCAGTTTGCAACCATAGAGCTCTCTCTCGATTAACAGGGGGCATCGGCACCAAAGTTACTGGTTGTTGTGCTGGGTGTAGATGGGTGGAAACATCAGTTTGATATGAAGAACACACACGGAATACACAGAAAAAAAAATGGACTGATGGTGTTGGTGTCAACTCGTTGATGATGTTGACGTCGATGTTGTTATCGAATGTCATCGTTGTCTTGCTTGGATCAGTCAGTGAGGTCCTGAAAAATAATAACCCGCTACATTTTTTGTATCGTAACACGACACATCAGGGGGTAACATGTGTGTTGTGACTTCGCATTAAACCGTTTCTCTAGGCAGCGACATTATCAATAGTGAGTTTCGGAAAAAAAAAAGGCGAAAAAATGAAATGGTTGGGCAGCGTTGCTCATGGTTTGTCGAAGTATAGCCGCATAAAATACGTTGACGGCTAGAACAACACCTGAGCAACCTGCTTGCTCAGGTTGGAGAGCTTCAAAAATAGCTCCCAACCCTGAGCAACAAACTGCAACCGATTACGGTCAAGGAACAGAGCACACACGGTATTAGGTTGCCTGCAGCACTTCAAAAACGAACGCTGAATCGCCGCCAATGCGTCGGTAGCATGGCAGGGCCCGCCATCTCCTCGAACCAGGACTGATTTCGTGACGCTGTGGGGACGAAATCAGTAGCAGCTTTCCACGATCAATCTCAGCCGGCAGGACTCGTACGACTAGAAGAGGAACAGGAGGTATGACAAGCAGCCTCACAAGCTGGGTCACAGCGAGGAAGGTTGCCGGGGTGGACGCCCACTCGCTGCCACAGCGTTAAGTATCAGAGCCTGTCAGTTCCTCCAACCAGTCGCCGCTTGGTGATACTGCTGTGGCGGCGAAAGCAGCACAGCAGGTTAAATCTAGGCAGGCTACATGATGAGAGGAGGGGAAGTGGATGCCGTTGTTGTGTTCCCAACGCAACGCAACGCAAATACCTAAGCAAGCAACGCAACCTCGAGCTGGGTGACGGCAAGGAGGACGGCGACGACACCTGGCCATTATGACATGGTGTTTTAGACTGGCGGAGGGAGCAGGTCGCAGCAAAAGGTGGTGGAGCGCCGTGTGTGGTAGAACGGCAGGAAGCTCGAAGCTCGTTGCATATCAAGCGCAGGTCTTACGTTTTGAGCTCTCTGCAGACTCTGTCGAGCACGGCGAAGAGCCCCTGAGCATTTTTTTTGTTTCTCATGTCGTCAAATTAAAAATCCTGGAAGCATGGCCCCGACCATGAGCAACCGCCCGTGACCATTTTCACTTTCGTTTTCCATTTTTTTTTTCCGAAACTCTCTAAAAATACACCGAGAGTCCGTGCCGATTATTCTTCGTCCTATTAATAGAGATACAAAATATGTTACTGTGAAACAGAGTAAACCAAACAGCAGCAGCGATGCACATTTACTACTGTTTGTTTTCAACCATTGCACCCGAGTGACGTCACTGTGACTTCATCAGGAATGTCAGTCATCCCCAAACAGTCACAATTCATCAAGGTAGAGCAAGTGAAATGCTAGCGTACCGGGCACGAGAACACAACAAAACAAGCGAGACCACAAAAAAGAACATGGGAAGACCGGTGACAATGGAAGGCCGATAGTTTGGCCAAAAAGTTTGCAAACTTTTTTTGGGGGGGTTATTTGCTGAAAGATTCCAGGTAACGTCGCTATGGCGGAAAAATAACAATAGTTCTTGTTTTCTGGCTCTTTTTTTGGTCACGCGGTCAAACAGGTCAATTTGTCTATTTTTCATCAAGCCTTGATCAACACTGCCCACCAAACAAGATTGACCTTCGATCTCGAGATGGAGACAACCCATGGTCACTCCTCTTTGTTCCGGACAAGGTCACATACATGAGGGTACGTGACAGCGCTGAAGAGTTCATCTCGATCCATGCCCTAGGGCGTGAGAGGTTGCTTGTGTTGTCCTGTGGTCTTCCGTCACATCCTCTCAAAATTCTGTTTTTCGCCCGTTAGGAGACGATAGACAGTTGATAATGTCTCAGTTTTTTACACACCAGCCGCCAAATATGTTTCAAAAGACGCCTGATCGGCGCCCGCCACAAATCACCTGCCGTAGAGTGAGCGCTGTATACCGAGGGGGGGTTGGAGGTCCTAAACGAGCTCGCCACGTTCAGAGTTCACGACGCTGTCGTTGATTTCGTCGAACGAAGTGTGTGGAGAACACGAAATTGCGCCGCGTCTAATCCAAGATCTGCTCGAGATTTTCTCAGGCCGATGTTGGCCAAGATCGCCGCGAGAAATCGTTTTTTTTTCAGAATTCTGGAAAGCTTCAAAAAATAATTCCACCAAATTGGGTCCATAGGCGACCGTTCAGGCAAAAGTTTGGCTGGGATCTTCGGGAATTTCAAACTCTTGGACTTCCATTGTCACCTGTCTTACCCTCGAATGCGTCGTACTACAATTGGTTCTGGAATTCGGATCGCCCCGGGCGTCTAGTGGATAGTGGTTGGGGGTCGTTCTTAACGATACGTGCAGCATTTCAGTTTTTAATGAAATTTCGGCATATTACCCACATCAACGAGGGTTGAACCTTGACGAGTACGAGCCTCAGTTGGCTCGCAAAACAATCGTCCACCCGGCACAGAACCGTCACTAGAGCAGCAGCAACGCTGGCGGGAGTCACTCGCGTGGTTTTCCCACCGGAGTCGGCCTTACTCGTAGGCACGTGTCGGTGCCTTGGGGAGTGAAATACATGCCCAACTCGTCGCGGTACAACGCCCCAACGTGACAAAAGTCTCGGCTACTGCCGTCGGCGAGCTCGTGCGGTCGGCCGCCTCGGTGCGGTCACTTTGTCAACTCGACGACGAGAGCTCAGAAGCTCACTGCGCCTTCTGCAATCAGCCACGACCTGCCAATGACCTTGCGAACGACACTGCTCAGGGTCGTGCGCTCGCAAGTGGTGGCACAGCTCGAGCGGTGCGGTTGCCCGATTCTCTACACCCTTGTACCTAAATTGTAGTTTTTTTTCCCTAAAAAAACTGAAAAACCAGTGTAACCGTCGGCGGCACAAGAGTATCGGTTGGTGGCATGAGTGTAACTGTCGGTAGCACAAGAGTAACGGTTGATGACACGAGTGAAACGGCCGACGGCACGAGTGCAAGGGTCGGTGGCGCATTGGCACCTGCTGATGACTCAAGTGAAACTGTCGGTGGCATGATAGTAACTGTCGGTGGAAAAGGTGTAACATTTGGCAGCAAAAGTGAAACGGTCAATGATAAGAGCGAAACGGTCCATGACAAGAGTTTAACGGTCGATGACACGAGTGCAACGGTCCGTGGTGGTGGTACGAGCATAACGGTCGAGGACCACAAGAGTAGCGGTCGGTTTCACGAGCAACGGACGATGGCACAAGTGTAACGGTTGATGACACGAGTTTAACGGTCGGTGGCACAAATATAACGGTCTATGCCACTCTAGAGCAACGGCCGGTGGCATAAACGTAACAGTCGATGCCAGACAAGTGTAACGGTCGGTGCCTCGAGAGTAACGGTCGGTGGCACAAGTGTAACGCTTGGTGACACGAGTGCAACAGTTTGTGGCATGAGTGTAACGGTCAAAGACGTTTGACGGTGGCACTTCAGGGAAGCGACGGACAGTGACTTAAAAAAAACTGCCGTGATGGAGGCTTGCTAAAACCGTAACTACTAAGGTTAAAGAGTGCATTACGTCTGCCGTACGCCCGCGTCACCGGTACTCGATATCGGGTGACGGGCGCTCATTAGTCTTATTCGGATAGGCAGTCGGCAACGGTCGATGACACGAGTGTAACTGCCGGCTTAGCACTCAGCACTCGACATTATTCTACGCTGACGAAGAAATTTGGGTCTTTGCGATGTACCAATACCAACGTTTGGCTCGGTAGTTGGGTAGGAAAACGCATTGAGAATAGTATTGAAACCGTCGGACGTCACAATCCAAGGCCCAACCCAACCCACGAAAAATCAGCCAACACATGGTTCAAGACACACGTTTTCCCATGCCTCTTTTTGAGATTTTCTACAGTTGGCCTATTTTTTTTCCTGGGCTGCAATGGCTAGCCTTGGATTCACGAGACATTCGTCGGCTTCAGTAATTTTATTGATATATTTTCCGACCAAACAGAGGTTAGAAATCGCGGTCGGGAACGAACTACACGCGGGATTCCCGTTCCCGTCCCAACTACATTTTCCCGACCCGAGCTTTACCGCGCGTACCCTTGCCAAAAAATCGCAAGCACCCTATTATGGAATAACGATTAATCGGGGTTCCGCAAAACAGGCGGTAATAGTACTCGGGTACCCGTGCCGTCATAACCCGCAGGCTCCGAATACCCGCTGGTGTTGAGGTCGGACCTACTGTATGTATACCCGTTGAACGGGTATACATAGGTCCGACCGGGTGTACCCGCCGGGTACGCGGGTACCCGCCGGGTACGCGGGTACCCGATCTAAGAGCGCCCACAATTAGAGGAACAGACTGACCCCTTTAGAGCCCCCAACCCCTCCCTATACCAATTCCAAGTAATTTGTCCCCCAAAGACAGGTTTCCAAGTAGTAAAGGCGTTAAGAGCGGTCAAATAGACTTGTCACAACATGAGGCTCGATCTAAGAACGTCCGCTACTAGAGAAAACCAACTCAAGAGCGGTCAAATATACGTGTCACGCCACGAGACGCCGGGATTAAAAAAAATGTTATTAAATGCAACGTCCACACTAAAAACCTACCCTGGTGTATGATTACAGCGGGTACTCCCATTTAAGAGCATTCGGGAGTTAAGAGCGGCCAAGCCGGCACGTCCCGCCACACTAAAGGCTGTATATTTCCCAACTCCAGATTAGAGCGCTTTGTGTCAAGAGCGAATGTTTCGGCATGTCACCGGGCGCTCTTAAGTCGGCGTATCCACTGTATGAAAGCAAAAGCAATGTCAAATCTGAGAGGAGGGCAACAAGGAGATCAGAGCGGAAACAGGTACCACTGGCCTGTTACCAGGGGCTCGCAAAATCCAGTACCCCACCATCGATGAATGGGGTCAATCTCTATTGCCAACGACCCGAGCGCAGCTAACCGCTACGATAAGTACTATACCCGTGCATAGCAGCTTTTCCACTGACAGGTGGACTCCTCAACGGAACAGCTGCCAATATCGTTCGAATCTCACTGTACGTTTGCGCTTTCCTATGGTATCCAGAGGGCAAAATATTGACCATCGGGGAGAGCCCACAAGCAGAGAAAAAGGAGTGTTGCGATTTCTGTGCGAACCGAGAAATTGACGGGGCAGGGGGGGGGGGTTCAAAAACACATTTGGCTTGATTTTATTAGTAACCCCCTGCTGGCTGCTAAAAAAAAACGACAGAAAAAAGTCCACACTTGTTTCTTTGAGGAGCCAGACAGGGAAGGAGTTTCACTAAAAAAAAAAAAGGATGAAAAAAAACCCGTCATCCTCTCGATTCGCACAGAAATCACAACGCTACAGAGTAGTTTTTTTTCTTCTTTCCGTTGACCTTTGTAGAAGTGTGGCTCCGCTTTCTCTTTTCTGCGTGCTCCCCTGGCTCCCCTGGTTAGGTACACTTCTTAAGCTGCAAGGGGTGAGACACATAACATCCTTGCAGGTCGACCAAGTGACCATGCCCTTGGTGTTACTCACTCTCATAGCTCAGAAGCGAAAGAGAAGCAGCTTGATATTATATATTATTCCCTCAGGATCGGTGATGACAAGTGGGACGGGAGGCACAAGTCTCTCCGTCTCCTGACTATCCCGAATACAAAACGCCATTCTATCATACGATAACGGCCAGTTACCTGTCGGAAGCAGGTAATTACCGGCCTTCGGCCGGCCCTTAACACCCTTGTCTACCAAAACAAACTTTTGGTGGAAATAGAGAGCTCATACGAGGCGCCTCACGAAAAATACGTGCACCCCCGCCGCGGCAAGCGTCAAAGTGCGAAATAATACCTGTGCGTCGAAGCTCTTCCAGACCTCGTCCACCTCGCGCGCGCTCCGGCTAGCGGGCACGGGCACCTCTCGAACGCGGTACGACCTTCCGGTCAGCTGAAAACCACAAACGAAAATAATTAAAAAAAAAAAACAGCGCAAAATTTAGAGACGACCATACTACGTGCGAGCGTACGATGGGACGTCTCGAACGCGGTACTGCCTTCCGGATAAATGAAAACCACAAAAAACACACACAGCACAAAATTCAGATACAACTCTACGTCCTAGTATACGATCGAACGTCTCGAACGCCGAACGACGTACCACCTTCCAGCTAGCTTAAAACCACAACAACAACAAAAATCGCAAAATTTAGAGACGGCCACGCCATTATACGTGCAAGGATACGATGGAACCTCTCGAACGCAGTATGCCCTTCCCGTAAGCTGAAAAACACAATAAAAAACAAAAACAAAGAAGCGCAAAATTGAGAAACGATGACGCTACGTACGAGTGTACGTTCAGTACACCGAACAAACCTTGAAAGCAAACGAAACACCGCGATTGTGATAAATTGTACCAGGTGTGCGGTATGGTACGACCTTTCAGCACACTAAAAAACTAGATGAAACGCAACAAAAACAGCGCAAAGCGAAAGGTGATGACGTGGTTCGACCGTCCGGTGCACCGAAAACGATGTAAAACAAAACAAGCACAGCGCAAACCGATTTGATGTTGCACTACGATCTTCAACAGAACTGAGAAACGCCACAAAATAAAAAGGGAAACAGCGTAAAGCCGTAGCGCGGTACAATACTTCCAGGACACTGAAGACGACGCAAAACAAAAACAAAATACCCAATCGAAGGTATCGTACACGCGTTGCGCAGTACCGTCGGCACCCAAAAGCGACACAAAAAACAAACACGCAAAACAGTAGCACTACCACCACCACTGCCAGTACCACTCGTACAAACCGAACGCATCCACGACACAACACATAAACCAAGCCGAGCCAAGAAAAGCCAAGATGGCACGGAAAAATTCCACAAAACCCGCACACAAACATATACCTCACAACTGGCCTCATGAGTTGCCACGAACGTCTCGTTATCCTCGTCCAAAATTACCCTTGTCGTGCGTCCCCCCCCCACCCCATCCCAACCCGCCTACAAAGACATACAAACACGCAAGATATACAAAATACACGCATCTCACAACTCAACTTGAGAGTCGCCACAAACGTCTCCATACCCTCGTCCTCAACAACCACCGTCCAGCCTGCCCCCTCCCCCTCCCCGCCCCACCTCCACCGCCTATCAAAACATGCAAAACCATGAATCTCCCAACATACGTACAGTTCATAACTCGCCTAATGAGTCGCCACAAACTCCTCCTTATCCTTGTCCTCAACAACCTTCGTCTACCCCCACCCCCCGCCCACCGCCTACAAAAACATACAAATGTAAAACACACACAAACAAAATAACTTACCTTATGAGTCGCCACAAACATCTCCTTATTCTCGTTCTCAAGAGCCGCCGTCCAGCCTCCGCCCCCTCCCCCCCCTGCACCGCCTCCCCCGCCGCCACCCCCATCCTCCGAGTCAGACGTAACGTAACCCGTCTCCCCCTTGGCGTACATCTCAAACAGACCTCGGCGAAACTCGATGTTGACAAGGTTGACATGCATCCTGGTCGCCCTCCCTCTCCTCATCTCGGCCGCTTGCTCAAGCGCGAATACCGTGGGGCAGTAGTCATCGACTACCGCGTGATCGCCAGCAGGAATTTCCCTCTTCCCCCCCTGCGCTGAATGACAAGCACCCATGCCTATCCAACCCCCAGTCTCCAATTCCCACAACCACCACAACCTTCAATCACCAGCACCAGCACCAGCACCACCGCCCCCACCACAACCCCTACAGCCAACACCACCACCAGACCGCCGACGCCACCGGCGGCACTTGAAGAGAGAGCGAACGTTTCCGTCGAGCTTGTGATCTTCGGCACGTCGTCGACCTGTACGCCAACAAGGGCCAGACGTTGCCGAAAACAAATAGGAAACCCCTCAGATCCGTTAGTAACCGCATTCGTTTGTTCAACTTGCGTGTAATGAGGCGGTAATATCTGGGGGAAGGGGGCCTGGTATCCGCTTGGAATTGAAGTGGGATCAGACGCGGCTGCCGTCGGTCACTAAAATACAGAAACAAACCCGTCGACCTTGTGATCTTCGGCACGTCGCTCTGGACTCCGACAGGAGCCAACCATTGGCGAAAAAAAATAGGCAACCACGTAGCCCCGTTGCATCAGCGACTCATTTTATTGAGGCCCCAAACTATTTTTGTACATTAGCATGGGATCAGCAGCGGTTTGCCGTCGGAAATTAAAGAGAGGCCATTTCTGTCGTCCGTAACTAAAAGAGACAAAAGTTTCCGTCGACCTTGTGATCTTCGGCACGTCGCCCTGGACTCCAACAAGTCCAACATGAGTCGGCCATTGGCGAAAACAAATAGGCAACAACTTAGCCCCGTTTCATCCGCACTCATTTCATTGCGGCCAAATTACTTCGAATTAGAGTGCGACAAGCAGCGGCTTGCCGTCGGAAACGAAAGAGATGCCACCGCTGCCGCCGGCCCCAAAAAGCAGAGAAAGTTTCAGTCGAGCTTGTTGCGCTTTTCTACAACATAGGCGCGCCGTCCCGTACACCAACAAGAGTTCGCCGTAGGAGAAAAACAAAAAAAAGGAGACGCTCTTCTGCACATCTTCCCCGGGGGGGGATCTGTACGGGGGATAGCACTCCTGCACACATTTCTCGCGGGTGATCTGCCAGAGCTACATGAGCTACACCTGTTTTTCGGCTGCGATCTGCACGAGACAGATCTGCTGCACATGTTTGCCGGGGGTGATATACGACATAGGGAGTAGCTCTTCTACAAATATTTCCCGCGGGTGATCCGTAACAGCTAAATGAGCTACACGTTTTTTTCGGGTGTGATCTGTAGGAGACAGATCTGCTGCACATGTTTGCCGGGGGAATATATGGGGGGCAGTACTTCTGCACATACAGTAGTTTCCTGCCCGTGTTCCGTAAGAACTATCATGCACGAGCTACACATGTTTCCCGGGTGTGATCTGCACTAGATGTGCAGTAACATGAGCTGCGCGCGTTCGCCGGGTGTTATCTGTACGACACAGCTCTTGCGCACATGTTCGCCGGGGGTGGCCCACCGGGGATAGATCTTGTGCACGTTTCCTGAACTGAAGGTAATCTGTACGAGCTACACGAGCTACATACCACATATTTCCCGGGTGCGAGCTACTACTTGACAGCTCTTCTACACATGTTTTCCAGGTATGAGGTATGGGAGACATGCGAGTAACTCATATGAGGTGCTTCATGCGTGGATCGGTGTAAGGGTCATTCTTGAGAGGCAAAAATATGTCAGGAGTGGTGACAAAAAAAACGTGAAATTTTCACGACGAATCCTGACATTTGTCAAGGATCCTGTCTTTGAATAGTTTTGAAAACTTCCATAATAATATTGAAGATTCCTGACAAAAAAAAGTGTTCCTTTTTTTTTTACGTGACATCTGGCAGTGTTTTGTTTTTTTTTCTTTTTTTGGCAGAATGACAATATTTCCAGAATCAGAAGAAAATTACGCGCTTCGTTCGGGTTTTGCTCCCAAATCTAGAACCAGGGGGGGGGTTGGGCTCTCGTTCTGTAAACTCAAGTTCCGTCTCAAAAACAGAATTAGCATAGGGCAAGGTGTGACATACCGGCATGTTAGTGTGGAGAACGCTCTGATGCGAATTACACAACTACACACCCCGACCGACCACACACCCGAGATGGCCAGTTATAACGACCAAGAGGCACGGGGCCATCTAACCTGCTTGAATCGTACTTACTCGCCGCGCACTGCTGCTGCTCGTGTTGCTGCGTGCTTTGCTGCTCTGGCAGCCTCGGCAAAAGACTGGCTGGCAGGGTGGTCGATTTCGCAACCTACCCTACGTGTATAATATAAATAGTTGAAAACATTATATTACCTGGCACCCGGGAAGCGAATATGCACAAACCCACAGCTACATACACCGGTATGTGGGAGTTGATTTTGATTGCTGATAATCGCTGATACAGCAGTGCCACTGCTTTCCTCGTATGTTTGAACCGACCTCGGATACGTGGGTCCTGGCCACGCGCTGCTGCTACTGCTGCATGCTTCGTCGCACACAGTCTGGTTAGCTGTGTGACTAGCTGCCTGCTGCTGCTTGCTGCTGTTCATTCGCTCGGCCAAACGCAAAACGCAAAATGAAAAAAAAAATCGACACCTCTCGGCACGCGGCCGATTTTTACATCCACCAGAAACGTAATCGTATTGTCATCCACCAGAAACGTAATCGTATTGTCACTCCGTTCTGGAAAAATATATAACTTATGACATATATATCATTATGTGCACACCCCGTAACGCGCGATCGAAGTATCACACGCAGCGTGCAAAGCTGAGTTTTGATAAAAAAAATCCTTCGTGGTCGATCTCACAGCTGAAGTGTATTTTTGATTTTTCAAATAATATTAAAATAAAAATACACTGCTGTGAGATCAAAGATTTTGTTGAACTCGTCTTTGCAAGCTGTGTGTGATACACCGATCGCGCGTAGTACTGGGTGTTTCGTATAGTTCGGCGATTTTTTAAATATCTCATAAATTAAATATTCATACGAGTACCTGGTATAGATGTACCGCGCAGCTTGCAAAGTTGAGTTGAAAACCATTCAATCGGTAGTACTCACATATGACGTTTTCAATTTTTTCATTAGAAAAAAAAGTTCTGGTGCTCGAATTTTCATATGTTCATTCTGAGGCCATTTCTTATGCAGTCGGATTCCGCTAGTCGAAAACGGCCCTTTTCGACTGGACTTTTTTTCGACTGGATTCTTCTGGTCCTTTTTCTTATCGTCAGTCGAGTTGATGTTATGGTTTTTGTGCTCCTCATAAAGGCGGTTGGTGCGAGGGAGCACTGCTGTACAGCAGGCGAAATCGGTTGGCAGCTCTGTGCTTCGCGCTGTATCCGCGAGCAACGGCTCGACGAACCTTCGTCCCAGCAAGTTGGTGGCTTTAGGCTTAGCCGAAAGCCGCCAAAACTACGTTCGTGGAGCTGCACTCAGCCGAGAGCCGCCAAAGCTACAGCAGGCGCAGCCGTTGTTGGCAGCATCGGATCGAGACCGCGCGCTGCTGCCGTCGTGTGATACACGCTGCTGGCGAGCGGAACTAGGAATGCGCCACGCTGACTTGCTGCGAGAAGAAACAGCCGGGATAGCCAAGCCAGCGCCAGCGCCTTGTATGATACTGCAGTGTGGTACCTGGTATGGGTGTGTGGCCGTGTGGCCGTGTGGGTGTGTGTTTGGTAGTGGGATGGGCGATGCGATCGGTTCAAAAAACGCGTGTAAAACTTTTTCGACTGAGTTTTTCGACTGGAGGATCCAGTCGAAAAAGTCGAGTTTTTCGACTGGATCCGCCAGTCGGAATTCTCAGTCGAAAAAAGTTGAGTCGAAAAAGCCCTTTTTCGACTGCGTAAGAAAGCCCGATTTGGGCTTCAGTCGAAAAAGGCCGTTTTCGACTGACAAATCCGACTGCATAAGAAATGGCCTGATTCTAGAAAAATAAAAAAGGTTGCCCAAACTGTCCGCCAGGTATTGCAGAATCTCAACATGTCAGGAATCGTGATTTTGGTCGGAGGAATCGTGATGTTTTTGCATTCGTTCGATCCCAACTCCTCTCGGGCTTCAGAGGGAAACATGGTCGAAACGGTGTTTTGATGGTTACAGGTTACAGGCACCGGCCACACGAAGGAGTCCGGGTTTTACGTTTTACAGCTCCTTGCGTTGCTTTTCGAACGCAGCCATCCCCTATCCCCACCCTCACCAACCCGTGCACGCGCAGCATGCTGATAGTTGGGCCCGCCCGATGTGCAGGAGCTAATATACCTGCGCATGACCATGTGCAGGAGCTATGATACCTGCACATTATCATGTGCAGGTCGCGCAAGGTCAAGTTCAACCTTGCACGTCGGCCCAGGCCGCCCGACCCCAGACTTGACGCTACGAGCTGGGCCAGTCATGATCAGCTTTTTAGTTCGTCTCTTCATATCTCATGAACGACGACGAAGGAGCCGGAGCTGAGCATACTCCCTTGATCAGCCAATCAAAGCGGTCATGCACGTCTATGTTGTATGCTGATTGGGCACGTTTGCACAACGCATTTTTTTTCGAGTAGTTCATTGAGCTTTTTCAGCGGGAAAAAGCGTTTTATAACCGTTTTTTCATGCGGCGAAATAAAAAATAAAGAAAGCTGGACAAGAAGCAACCCATCTTACATCGCATCTCGTGCGACAAGCACACTCCAGCACCCACACGAGCGCGAGAAACATGGCGCCCAGCTCGCCTGCGGGTACGATATACGCTGAGCGTGGGTCTAGGGAGCACAAGCTCTGGCTCAATTTCACCTCAAGGACAGGGCATCGATCGGTTAGGAAGACTTCTGCTCGGTTTGACACCCGGAGGCTCTCGCGGCTAGCGATGCGTGCCAGCTGGCAATACAGCGTGAGAGGCGAAGCCGCCAGTGCTGACACAGTCCACAGCTTGCTAGGGTCGACACCAGCGGAGGAGATTGCAGTGCTTCCACCAGGCAAGTTCGGCAAGCTTTGTGAGTTCGCAGACATCAATTTTGAATCGCGATATTTTTTAATTTGACGAAGTTTTCTTTTCGTACGGTACTTACAAGTACATGCACGAGTATTGGACCAGTTTCGCATGGAATGTAAGGATCGTTTGTCTATATTAGTGAAATCAAAACGGTCAATATAATTCCGCCCATATAGGTACCAGTATGTATGTACTGCTGTACGCGAACCTACGTACGAGCATATACTCTCTTCGTTTTTTCTCGCACGAGTCGTTTGCAATTTTACTGGTGCTCGTATATACTCGTACAGCAGTGGTCGTGCTGCTGTCTGCACGTGCGTTGGGTTGTGCACGTTCTGATGTCTCTTCTGTGTGTATTAATAGGCTGTTGTGTAAGCTTGACAGTGCTGGATACTATCATACTCTCTTCGTACAAGTTGGTGCAAGCACGTACGAACAACACAGCAGTCGCTCTTGTATGCGCGCCGGTCACCAGCGCGTACGTGCGCGTTCAACCGCAGCGCGCCTACGTAGCTGTACGCGTTTTTGTCTCTTCGTACGTACTCGTACGAGTACGCGTACTGCGGGTACTGTGCGACCTGCGCCCCCGTTTGGTTTCGTATTTGCATGGGGATCCCAAACAACCGCCCTGCCCCCTTGCATCCGCCCGCGACACCCCTATAGGGAAATCTGTCAACAGCCTCGACGAGTCGGCTACTTGAACTGCGCCAAAGCGAAGCAGTACAAGCGTCAGCGCACGTGCGGCTTGCCCATGACCCGCGCAGAATTCATGGCGGCAACGTGCATGTCTGCTCGACAGAGGTGTTCCGCTGTGCGGGGTCTGCGCGGGAGGACCGCCAAGCTTAAGGCCAACTATGTAAAGCATCGCCCCTATCTCAGCCACAGGATCTACGAGCTTCAGGGGATCATTGCAGCCAACCACCATCACGTCGCGCGCCTCCAAGTGGCTTTGTCGTCCAATCCGATTGACACTCTGCTCGCTGACGCCAATCTCGTACGCAGCAAGTTCGCGCTCCTTCCATCTACAGCCGTGTTTACCCTCGCGGCTTTCCCCCCAGTTTCGGGAAGAATCGAAAATGTGGGATTAGCGCACCGTTTTTTCGAATGTTGAACTGAAAACTTGACACGCGCTTCATTGTAGTATCTTCCCGAGGGGTTCATTGCTGCATTTTTTTTTCTTCTTTTTTGTCAGTCAAGACCAAAACTAATTTTCGATTTTTTTCAAAATGTGCCGTCACTCACGAAACAAACAAAAAAAAAAGTGATGCAGTAACGAATCCCCCGAGAAGACCATAATGAAGCGCGAGTCAAATTTTGAGCTCAAGATTCGAAAAAACAGTGCGCTAATGAACGGACGGACTAAAAAGCCGATCATGGCTGGCCCAGCTCGTATAAACCCCATCAAAACCCTAACGCTCACCTGGTGGGGGGGCTCAAGGTCGAAATGGAGGGGTAGCCAGCCGCGTGTTTTGGTGGCGCTAGGAAAAAAGTACGCGCGGCTGAAAAGCCAGCCAAGACCATGAAGACCAACATCCTGCACACAGGGCGCGTCTGACAGAGTTGCGCTGGTCGACGCCTTTCCTATGAGAAGGTTGAATAAACAAAACTGCTTTTCTTAGTGTTTTGTACCAGTATATGATACGGGGTGCCTACCTAGCTACCAGGTAGTCCCAGCGGTCAACGCCAACACACTGCCTCTGCTGCTGCTTCATTTTTCGATCCTCTTGGAGATCCGGGTCTTGCCACCATGCAAATCACGAAAGCACACACAAAGCAGAAATACTCCACCCAGCCTGGGTTTCTGATTTGGGGGAAGGTGCGCCCCACACTATCAGCAACTTCAGTACAACGAGTGGCCCCAGGTTTTTTCTCTTCTTGTGTGTAAATCTTAGCCTGCCGTTTATTAGGTTACCTGATCACCCCTTTTCCTGTACGTATATATGATGAAAAAATAAAATACACTCCAGCTGTGAGCTCGACGATCAAGATGGGAAGATTTCGTCGAAACTCATCTTCGCAAGCTGTGTGTGATATTGCTGTGATACTCCGATCGCCGATCGCGCGTAGTACTGGGTGTGTCCCCATTGAGGACATAGATCGGCGACTTCCCTCAGAACTAGCTTGCACCAGGGTCAACAGGGTGATGCAAAACAATCCGTGCACGGAAACTATAACCACCAATTTTTTTAGGCACAAAGTCTGACGGCTGCGGAATGCGTCAGTTTATTATGCATTATCCTGTAGTCGAATAACCGGTGACTGCACGGAAACTATAACCACCAATTTTTTTAGGCACAAAGTCTGACGGCTGCGGAATGCGTCAGTTTATTATGCATTATCCTGTAGTCGAATAACCGGTGAGGGGCAATTGGTGAGGGGAGGGCGGGGTTTTTAGGGGCGGAGGGGGGCGGTGGGCGGGGGGTTCCAACATTTTTGGGTCGTATAAATGTATACATAGGAGCGTACTGTACGCGTGGTGCTACTGTAGGTCTAGGCGATGGTGGGGGTGGTGGGGAAGGAGGGGCGGGGGAGGTTAATTTTTTTTTTGAACTGCAAGACCAAATCAATAAATTCGAGCTACAGCATGGATGGCTCGAAAGGTAAAGAGGTGATATTATCTGTCAGGTAGTGCTTACTACTCTGGCGAATTTTGATTTTAGGTGGGGCGGCGGGGGAGGGGGAGCGGAAAGGGGAGGGTGTGGGGGGGAGGGGGGGTTGGTGGGGCGGCGGGGGAGGGGTGTGAGTGCGGTGGGGGGGGGGGGGGGGGGGGGGGAGAGGAGGTGGGTGCGCGCAACAGATACTACCTGCGTGGTAAATGCAGATGCCCAATAAGTATTATAAAATATGAACGACATCATAGTATTAGTAGTAGGCGACCTGTCTCTACGAGTTGGAAGCACTGCGAGTCGTATTGGAAACTAACGTACACTGGCTGGGTTGGATGTAGACGTGTGGAAATATCAGTGAGTAAGGGCCCGAATTAACGAGGAATTTGCCAAATCGAATTTCGATTTTTTTTTCTAGAATTGAACTTAATTTGCATCTGACTGGTCAAAAAATGAATAACGAAGCAGGCATTCTCAGAATTAATACGAAAAATCAAATTCAACTAAGAAGTAAAAAAAGACTTTCTCGGCCGAATTTAGTCGAAAAGCCAAATTTAATTCGGGGAGCTTGTACACCAAGACATCGCTTGTTCTATGTAACCGAAGCCAGCCACGCGAATTGGCACCATGTCGTCGGCTGAATGAGAAGCGAGAAGCCACCATTGCGAGAGGTACGACCACCGGAGCAGCCGCAGCGCGGCCTCCGGAGGTGCTTAGCACAGTGTAGACCGCCTGCAACGCTTCGAAAACAATCGAGACCGCCGCAAGCCCAGTTTTTCGTCGCCCTTGTACCTCGAAAGTTACACGACCAAATACCACATCACGACTTCGCTCAGAAGTTTGACCGCTAAATCCCCGTCGCTGCTGCCCGTGTCGGGCGGCGGGGTGGCGCCAGCCCATCAAAGAGACGCCGAGAGCCACAGCCTCCAAGTCGCTGCCGGCCAAAACAATCTGCCACTAGCCGCGGCGCTCCGGGGAGGACGCGAGCCATCGCTCGCCTCGGTCGTTGCCCACGGGTGGTCATGGACCCTTTCGCGTTTTTTTAATTCTAGAACTCACTACGCCCGTTCCTTGAGGGCCCAGATTAACGAAGAGCACGGAAAATCGTAATTCGATTCTTTTATTCTGATTTCATGAAAATTACACGAAAAATTCAACTCTGCTTCTTATCGAGGAACGGCGAAGTAAGTGGTAGAATTAAAAAACCGCCAAAGGGTCAACGAACGCCCGTGGGCAACGACCGAGGCGAGCGATGGCTCGCGTCCTCTCCGGAGCGCCGCGGCTAGCGGCAGATTGTTTTGGCCGGCAGCGACTTGGAGGCTGTGGCTCTAGGCATCTCTTGGATGGGCTGGCGCCACCCCGCCGCCCGACACGGGCAGCAGCGACGGGGATTTAGCGGTCAAACTTCTGAGCGAAGTCGTGATGTGGTAGTTGGTCGTGTTACTTTCGAGGTGCAAGGGCGACGAAAAACTGGGCTTGCGGCGGTCTCGATTGTTTTCGAAGCGTTGCAGGCGGTCTACACTGTGCTAAGCACCTCCGGAGGCCGCGCTGCGGCTGCTCCGGTGGTCGTACCTCTCGCAATGGTGGCTTCTCGCCTCTCGATCAGCCGACGACATGGTGCCAATTCGCGTGGCCGGCTTCGGTTACATAGAACAAGCGATGTCTTGGTGGACAAGCTCCCCGAATTAAATTTGGCTTTTCGACTAAATTCGGCCAAAAAGTCTTTTTTCACTTCTTAGTTGAATCTGATTTTTCGTAATAATTCTGAGAATCCCCGCTTGGTGATTCATTTTTCTAAATCGAATTTCGTTTTGTTCTTTTAGAATTGAATATTTTTTCGAGGAACTTGCCAAATCGAATTTCGATTGTTTTTAAGAATTGAATATGATTTGCATCTGAGTGGTGAAAAAATGAATCAAGCAGGTATTATCATAATTATCACGAAAAATCAGAATCAGCAAAGAAGTAAAAAAAGACTTTCTCGGCCGAATTTAGTCGAAAATCCAAATTCAATTTGGGGAGTTTGTCCACCAACATATGGCGTGCTCTTTTTTTTTTGTCACACTTTTACTTTCCAGCTTCTGGATAAGCCGTGGTCACAGGTGTCGTCCCTTCCCCCCGGTTCTTGCCTTCAATTTTTATCGCGCATAGGGTTCAGCAATCACACTGCTCGTCGATACTTCATCGAGTGTTGCTGACTCACGCTCTCGCGCTTTCCGCAAGTCAATTTGTGCACAAAAACAAGTCCCCACGAATTGTTATACGAGCATGCACTCGAGGGGATTCGAAATCACGAGACTGACCTATACCAGGCTCGAGGATAACCTGATATGCCACCGGCGCGACCGGAAAATAATTTTATGTAACTGACGCGGGCCACGCGAATTGGCGCCATGTCGTCGGCTGATCGAGAGGCAAGAAGCCACCATTGCGAGAGGTACGACCACCGGAGCAGCCGCAGCGCGGCCTCCGAAGGTCTTTACCACAGCGTACACCGCCTGCAACGCTTCGAAAACAATCGAGACCGCCGCAAGCCCAGTTTTTCGTCGCCCTGCACCTCGAAAGTTACACGACCAACTACCACATCACGACTTCGCTCAGAAGTTTGACCGCTATATCCCCGTCGCTACTGCCCGTGTCGGGCGGCGGGGTGGCGCCAGCCCATCCAAGAGACGCCTAGAGCCATAGCCTCCAAGTCGCTGCCGGCCAAAACAATCTGAGCCTAGCCGCGGCGCTCCGGGGAGAACGCGACCCATTGCTCGCCTCGGTCGTTGCCCACGGGTGTCCGTTGACCCTTTGGCGGTTTTTTAATTCTAGAACGCACTACGCCGTTCCTTGATAAGAAGAAGAGTTGAATTTTCCGTGTATTTTTCATAAAATAATAAAAACATCGAATTACCATTGTCTGTGCTCTTCGTTAGGACCCAACTTAACGAGGAACTTGCCAAATCGAATTTCGATTTTTTTCTAGAAATTAATTTAATTTGCGTCTGATCGGTCAAAAAAAAAATCACAAAGCAGGCATTCCCAGAATTATTGCCAAAGATCAAATTCAACTAAGAAGTAAAAAAAAGACTTTTTGGTCGAATTTAGTCGAAAATCGAAATTCAATTTGGGGAGTTTGTCCACCAAGACATGGCTTGTTCTGTGTAACCGAAGCCGGCCACGCGAAGTGGTGCCATGTCGTCGGCTAATTGAGAGGCGAGAAGCCACCATTGCGAGAGGTACGACCACCGGAGCAGCCGCAGCGCGGCCTCCGAAGGTCCTTAGCAAAGCGTAGACCACCTGCGGCGCTTCGAAAACAATCGAGACCGCCGCAAACCCAGTTTTTCGCCGCCCTGCACCTTGAGCGTTACACAACCACCTATTAATTGTTGTTCTCACATTAACTCGCATGATCAAGTTCGTGGTCACAGGTCAGGCTCCAGTCACTCTGGAGATGAGGAATACCCCAGGGAAAAACACAAACAACCAAAGGTGGTACACGCATATGTCACAGCTGACGTGTTTCATGCCTCCATCAGAAACATATAAAAGTGGAATCGGGAGTCAGTCTACGATGTGCCAGGTCCATACCGGTGAATACGTCTCATTTCTCACGCCTGGAGAAACTGACTTAACCGCTTCCCACCCAATTATTTTTTTCTTTCTTTTTTTTTTTTTTTTTTTTTTTTCTTCTTTCCCCTTCTTATCCTTATGAAGGGAGTCTTGCATGGTGGGTAGGTGACGAGCCTGTTTTATTTGGCCCTCCCAGTCTTCCTTCTTTTACTTGTTTCTTTTTTCCGGGGTATTTTTCCCCTTTCTTTCCCCCTTGCATGTCCATTTTGGCTCATGCTCGGGGTATGTTTCCATCTCCCGTGCTTTGGCTCCCCTTTTTATTTATTTATTCATTTATTTTGTCTTGGTTTCTTTCGTTGTTTCTCTCTTTTACAAGGTATTTTGGTTTAATGAGAAGAACACAAAGGGGGGAGGGGGGGAAACAGGAGGAGTAGAAGGAAAGCTGTCCAAGGGAATGGGTGCAGGGGGGGCAACAGGAGGAATAGAAGGGAGACCGCGGTGGACGAAGGCAGGAAGGAGATGGCAGACAGGGTAGCAAGGTACCAGGCCGACTAGTAGGTACATAGCACTTTTCGTCTTTTTCTGGGGTATTTTTTTCCCCTTTGTTCCCTCCTTGCGTGTCCAGGTTTTTGGCTCGTGTTCGGATTATCTTATTTTGGTTTTACTTTACTTTATTTTATTTCATTTTATTATGTTTCTTTTCCGAGCTTTGGCTCTCCTTTCCGGTTGGGTTGTTTCTTCGATTTCCCCTTCGTTTTGTTTGTTTCATTTTTTGTTTTATTTTTATCTTTGTTTTTATTTGTTTTCTTATTTTGTTTTTGTTTTTTGTTTTTTGTTTTTGTTTTTGTTTATTTCGTATTTCTCTCTTCCAATGTATTTCTGTTGCTGACGTATGTATGTTGTGCCTGTCGTACCCAGTACTAGGGCATGACATTGCGTTGTCGAATGCATTACGATGCATTATCTCTGTGTCGTGGCTTGTGACCACAGAGCTGATCTTTCTAGGGTGAAGAATCAGTACGGACACTGGGTGTGCTGGATGTCGACGAGTAGAAGAACGGTTTAATGTGAAGAACACACACACACACCCAAGAAAGACTACCACGTATATATTACACGTAGTATATATCACTACGCATACGCACGACAGAGGTAAGTCAATTGGAGAAAAGAAACAAAGAAAAGAAAAGAAGATATGATGACTTCGCTCAGAAGTTTGACCGCTACATCCCCATCGCTGCTGCCCGTGTCGGGCGGCGGGGTGGCGCCAGCCCATCCGAGAGACGGCTAGAGCCGTAGCCTCCAAGCCGCTGCCGGCCAAAACCAACGACGCAGCTTGCAAATATGAGTATAGGCCTGAAATTCGTCGAAGTCACGGCTGACGTCCTCGAAATATTTTGTATAAAACAATCTGCCGCTAGCCGCGGCGCTCCGGGGGGGACGCGAGCCATCGCTCGCCTCGGTCGTTACCCACGGGTGTTCGTTGACCCTTTTGCGGTTTCTTATTTATTATTTTCTAGAACGCACAACGTCGTTCCTTGATAAGAAGCACAGTTGAATTTTTCGTGTATTTTTCATGAACTACAAGAAAAAATCGAATTACGATGTTCCGTGCTCTTCGTTAGTCTGGGCCGTTAATCTGGGCCCTTAATTCGGGCCCTCAGTACAGTCCAGATTTATATTTTCGTGGGATTTTCAGCTTGCCTTTCTTACAGCACCATGTTTCAACTTTTAACAACTTAGTGTAGTACAATAGGTGCTGTACACCTCATGATGTACGTACTGCTCCAACTGCTGTACCTACTTCTACTGCTAGCTGCTGCTGCAGCAGGTGGTATGATACAATTAATAGGTACTCTGTCCAACTCGAAGGGGAACCATATTTGAAGCATTCAGGCAATATCAATGGAGACGACGGCACACGCCTGGTGACCACAGCACTGCTGTTCTGCACCAGTGCAACCAATGGAAGGTATCTTGACCCAAAGAGGACAGCAGCAGTACGTGTGCCCCACAGCACAGAACATGCGGCACGCACGAGGTACACACCCACAAACCAGTCTGATCTCAAGTACTTCATACGTAGTATAGACTATACCTGGTAGTCTACGTTGAGAACGTTAACGTTACCTGCCAGGAACGTGCCGGTACACGTACAACACAAGAACCAGTCTAAAATGAAGTAGCTTATGCACAAAAAGTGGGAGCGTCAGAAAACGTACACACGCCTACGAGTACACACAAAAACACTCTAAAACCCAAGTAAAATCAAGTAGCTTGTTTCGAAGCGAGCAGCTGCCGGCAGCAGTTGCGAGGCAAATGCACTTAACCGAACCCGGATTGCAATCTAACGTACGGCAGCAGCACACCTTTAAAGCACAAAGCACGGTCTGTGCATCCCCCTTCCCTCTCCCAGAACTGCATCAGACTCACCCGTACCTAGGGAGAGACGAAGCGGCAAGCCTCTCCAAGGCACCGTTCTTGTTGGCCCGTGATCGTTTGGCGGCAGAAGACAACTCCTTGTTGTGTGCCAGATACGTATCGCTGTGGTTGCAACCCCCCGCCTCCTTAAGCACAGCACAGATCACCCAACTCTCTCTCTGTAGTCCGTCGATCAACGCTTGCTTAAACCGCCATCTATGGAGAGAGCAGTGAGTCCACGCGGCACAAGAGGATGGTCGTGCCAACACGCAACCTCTCTGGTCCTGCCAAGCCAGGTCCACGTTGGTTGCTGTTGTCGTTGTTGTTGTCGGTGCAGCGGCAGTCGGACCACAAAAAATATGTTCCAAAAAAAAACGAAACTGATACTCACTTGGTTTTGGAGTGCACACGAGGAAAAACGAAAGTGCAAATTGCACTTGTAGCGCCATATACTTGAACATCGTTTTTTGATTTTTGATACATACATGACATCCTAAAAATTTCGGCTGGAACTCCCAAAACTAAAAGAGTTGAAAACGAAGCCGGGACTGCTGTATGTCACGATTCATCGGTGTGGTGTCCGGTAACGCTTGAAGACGCACCGGAGCGCTTGAAGATGCGCCGGAGCACCCCGAGGGCTGTGGTTCGATTCCCGGTTGTCAAGGCTTCATCATCGAGGACCTCAAGGTTGCTGTTGGTGCTACGAGCGGCGTTTTTTTTTTCTTCTTTTTTCGCTCAGAGCTCCCAGCTTCCACCCCAAGCGCTCACACATGCACACGTTCGGACCGATCACCCAACAACTCTTCTCCCCACCTTGAGCCTCGTCACGCCTTCACACTCAGCTCTCCGTGTTCGCAAAGCTACACGGTGCGGGGCTACAAGCCAACTATGTTCTGTTCCTCGTGGCTGGGGACGGGATGTAACCACGCGAAAGGATGGTGTGTGTCCCTCCTTCCATATTTGATTTTTTAGTTTTTTAGTGGTATAGTGGTATAGTCTACTGCTTGCTGCTGTACTAAGTACTTGTTGTACTGTACTCTGTATTCATAGACAGGAGTTTGGAGGTGCGAGCGAACGGGGCGGTGTCGGGGGGAAACCAGGCGACGACGGGAGCGAGCGGGCGATGCCGGGATGCGACGACGGGCTCGAGCGAGAGCGGATCGACGGTCCGAGCAAGAGCAGAGCTCGTTGCGCCGCAGTTCAGCTCCCCTTTATCGAACTCGTGCCGCCAAGAGCGCGACGCTGGACGACAATTATTAGTTTTTTTTTCGTTTTCTTGTTTTTTTCACTCGTTCTGGTTCTGTTTCTCTTTTGTTTTCTTCCTATGATACCAACTGGAACAAGGGGGCATTTGGTGCCTGTTTTCTGTTTTCGTTACACCCGTCCAATTGGCTTGTACCTTGCAATAAAGTGGAAGTGTGGGAGTGGATTGTGAAGCGCTTCATCTTTGATCCGTTCTCCGAATCCTCCGGATAGGTTTAGTTCCACCTAATCTTTCCATGAATCCATACGGCTCTTCAGGGTGGGCTACAGTATTCTTGTTTATTTTGTGGCAGCCCCTCTCCCCCGTTGCGGTGTTATGCTTTATATTATCATCAGCTAGTTGTACCCTTTATAACTGGAAGGCGTTATCGCCTGCCTGAACGAACGGTTCCGCCCCCCCCTTCTGTCACAAGGTAGCCGACGGACAGCAAGCGAGTTACGCCAGAGCAGAGTCGTTCTACGGCAGCTCCCCCAACATTTGTTCAAGGAAATCGCCGGTTTCGAAACCAGCTCGCCACCGCCGTATCTCCTGAAATACGGTGCCCCTTGCCCCCCCAATCTCATCATTCGATAGTCCTTTGCAAGCAGAAAAAAAAGAAAAAAGTGTTGTATTTTTCGTGTATAATCCTTCCTCATGTCGAGCAGCCATGACATCTGTTGACGAAAATCGGTGGTTTTGGGGCGGCCTATCGTTGTTGTTGTTGTTGTTGTTGTTGTTTTCACATTAACTCACATAATCAAGTCCGTGGCCACAGGACAGGCTCCGTTCACTCTGGGGCTGAGGAATACCCTAGGGAAAACACAAACAACCCAAGGTGGTATAAGCATACATCACAGCTGACGCACTTCATGCCTCAACCAGAAACATATAAAAGTGACTTCGGGAGTCAGTCTACGATGTACCAAGTGTATACCGGTTCATACGTCTCACTACTCGCGCCTGGAAAAACCGACTGTATACCGCTTGCCACCCAAGAAAGACGACCACGTATATATCACACGTAGTATCTATCACTACGCATACGCACGACAGACGCAAGTCAATTAACTGGAAAAAAAAACAAAGAACAAATGAGAAGAGAAAGGAAAAGAAAGCAAAGAGAAGAAAGTGAAAAAAAATAAACGAAAAAGGAAAGGAAAGAAAAGAAGAGAAAAGAAGAGAAAAGAAAGGAAAGGAAAGAAAAGAAAAGAAAAGAAAAGAAAAGAAAAGAAAAGAAGAGAAAAGAAGAGAAAAGACAAGAAAAGAAAAGGAAATACAAGAAAAGATAAGACAAGAAGAGGAAGCAAGGAAAGGAAAGGAGAAAAAAAGGTCATACTAGCAGACCCTAGGAACTGACTAAAGACGGCATTGGGCTCATAGAGGGTATCAAGTGCATCATTAATTGGCACTGGGGAGAGAACGCCACATGGCGAAGAAGCTAGGGCAGTCTTACGTTATCTTGGGACGGCCATTGAAAGGCCCACAACTTTCAAGACGATGATGGCCAAACCCAGACTTCAGTCTCTTGGGCATCACGTCCCCCCTCCCCCCCCCCCCCCCCTTCCCCCCTTCCCCCCCCCTTCCCCCCTTCCCCCCCCTACCCCCCCCCTACCCCCCCCCCCCCCCCCCTACACCCCCCCCCCGGCCGCTTAGAGATGCCGACGGTGGATGACGCTGCCGCAGCCTTTGCGCGTCGCTCTGCAGCTTGCGCCTCTCCATTTCATGCCAATTCCGCATGAACAACTCGGCTCCCTCCTATCGTAGAATCGGTCAGAAGAGTCATCCCCCGATAGGAGATTGTACTTTCAGGGCCATATGGGGTTGCACCGATTGAGCTCCTCGAGAGCGCGAGGAACTACCGATTGGTCAAGAATTTTCACGAGTGTATTTGTTTTTTGGACCAAGTAAGGTATTGTATACGCTTCGTTGGGTTGTTTGTGCGAACGAACGCCTTCGAAGCCATTTTTCGGGTGAGATATTGAGCTAGCCCCTCATGTCAGGAGCTCAGACAATTCTTAGAATCTGCTGCACCCCTACCGCGTTTTTTTTCTTGTTTTTTTTTCACACATCTGCCTTCCAGCTTGTGGACAAGCCGTGGTCACAGGTGTCGTCCCTTCTTCCCCCCGGTTCTTGCCTTCAATTTTTTATCGAGCATAGGGTTCAGCAATCCCACTCACTGCTCGTCGATTTTTCATCGATGTTTCATCGAGTGTTGTTGCTAACTCACGTCCTCGCGCTTTCCGCAAGTCAATTTGTGCACAAGAAAAAGTCCCCCCGAATTTATACTTAGATATAATTCAAAGTGTAAGGTAACTATTTTATCGACTGATTGTTTAGTTATACCCTCGCCCTGTCCGCGTGTCGCACGTCTCCCTACGTTGAAGTTCGGGCACACTGTCTACCCCACGACACCCACAGGCTTGGCTCGGGTAGCCCATGCTGTCGTCGACCTCTAGTTCCTACATCCTCCCCTCCGAGGCGTTGTCGGCGGCTAACTAAGACATGCACCCAGAGGGTCAGATTGGACGGCTCAGGTTGAGGTCGGCGTAACATCATAGTGCCAAATGGGATCAGTAGGGTCGATAAAAGCATCTACCTATGAAATTATCGGACAGGTAGTTCCTCCTGTTGGGTAGGAGAGGTTGATTGTAGGATATACGAGGAGGCATAATAGGACATGTACGTTCACACGTACCCACCCAATCATACATAATTTACTCAAGGACGTATGCACCCCCCTCCGCCCCCCCGCCCCCGGTGGCGTGTGTCGCCAGAAGAGCCCTGCCCCACCCCCTATATGGATGGACTGCAATCCGTGCACAGATTGGTTAACATCACCCTGTCGACCCTGGTACAATCTAGTTCTAAGGAAGGGGAGTCGCCGACATATAATATAATATCCTCAATGAGGACATAATGAGGATCGTTACTTTGCTACTCGCACAACAGAGTACCAGGTAGTTAGTCGTCATCTATCGATTGCGCTGTCGTTAACATAATATACGTAACCATCTGGTATACGTAGCTCGTACCTGGTCCGACGCAGCACCATGACGTGCTGATATGCGCGACTGGTATACACGAGTTAGCACGTAGACATTTTCAGAGAGTATCGGATCGGTTCGTTAAGGATGGGTACTATTATAGCCTATGGGTACGGAACAGCACGAGGCGCTTCGGCGATACCAGTGCGAGGAGTGTGATATATTGAGAAACTAGGACACTCTCAGGTGGTTGACCGATGACGGTCTTCAGGGGTTGCTCACAAAGTCGTTGCCCGACGAACTCCAGCATCACATATGATGTACAAGATACATATTTGCGGTTGAATAGCGGCGCTCAACGACCCAACTAAAGCTTACTACTGACCGATGAACGGGAAGACGCTCATATGCGGTCGAGAATATTGAGCAGGAGAGGGGGCGCTCCACCTGCTTCCTCGAAGTCGAAAGAGCCGCTAGGTTCCACTACCCTATTCGACCGACGTCTAGATGTCAGCCATGCTCTAGAAGCCCATAGACAGTTACGGGACTGTCAGAAAACCCTCGAATTGTTTACGATCTACCTAGAACTTTCACTCTAGAATGCAAACTACGAGTACGCCACGAGTATTAGATGACATTGCCACACCGACGAGCAACTTTATAGGCTACGTGCTACTACTGTGGCACCGCAACAAGTGCTAACACGGAGTTGTACATTTCGCTACTGGACGTTGATAATGACAACAGGCTGATGCCACCTATTTCTTAACACTCCCCCTCAATGAATGTCGTGTATTCAAAATATATATAGCTGCAATACCTCACACAACAAGTACTCTTGTAACCCAAAACTTCCACCGTGGAGTTAACTCTTAAATCATAGCTTCTGCAGTGAACTGTCGTTGGAACCGGTGTCCCCTTTCACTGGTAAGCTTGTTAAAGCAATAGAATGTATGCGTATACTATTAATACAAAGATGCTCTGAATAAAAAAACATCGATCGAAACGCACCAAGGGCTCGTTAAAATCACCCGTTGAGATATTACTGCTTCCAGAAGGCAAACGGGATGGTTTAACGTCTACATCCAAACAGAAACTTCCCCATTCGATACTTCCCTCGTTTTCGATACCATAGCAACACAAGTCAAGCACAACCATAAATATCACACTCTGAGTATTCGGAACCTCTACATGTAGTCTAGGCCCCCAACTCGCTACTCAGCTTAAAGCAGTATCGATATTTAGGTGCCACTACTTACGCACGCGCAATTCTGCAGGGAGAAGCAATCTGATGTTCCTACGTACCATCCCCCGAATCGTTACGTGAAAAGCGGCGATGGGTCACCTAACGATGACAGCGATGTATGATCCGGAGACACACGCTTTACGGAACTCAAACATATCACTCAACCGATCTTAGTTCGAAGCTTGATGGACTCTCTGACGGATGCGGATGCACATGGCAGTTAGAAGAAACCGCATGCACATTTTTTAAAGAAATGCTTCAAATACGTCAGCCGTGAGTTCGATGCATTTAAAGGTCGGTACTTATCTGCGTCAATATTATTATGATCATACCAAATACATGCAATAACACATTATTACCGACGAATCGGAAATTATTGGCAGCAACGATGCGTACATCATCCCAAAGTAGCCAGCTTTTGTCGTTAATAATATACCATTATTACACAACAAGATGCTGAATACGTAAAACAACAATTAATTCACCATCAACATCAACAGTAATGATGCAGAAATCATGCGTACATCGCCACACGATAAAAGTAGGTAATATCAAACCTTTGATGAAGAGTAGCAATAACATCAGTACTGTAGATAACATCACAAATAGATAGGAGCACGCTAGATAAAACGGCAAGATCAATACTACCTCATGTCTCTAGCCACGAAATGTTATCGTAAAAACTCAGTAGTGTTATAAGGCTTTGTTTGGGTAAGCCGTCGGTTAACCTTTTGCAAGTGGTCAAACGGACGAATATCCCACTAAATACCTTAACAAATGGCGTCGTCGACAGACCATGGGTTTTTAGGTCGTGGGTTCGATCCCCACCATCCACAATAATAATAAACTATTCAGATTTTCCCCATGTCGAACTTGAAAAATACTCTCCCTGGTATCCCCAGGTAATGAAACGGCTTGGATATTGACAGGGGTCCGCCGTATATCCGGCCGACCTGCTATCCCGCCGTTTCAGGCGGGGAGAGTGTTGTAAGGCTTAGTTTGGTTAAGCTATCGGTTAACCTTTTGCATGTGGCTAAACGGACTAATACCCCACTAATACCTTAACAGTAGTAGTATCAATACGTAAATCATGTATATATTTACCGCCTGCATGATCGCCTCCCAACCTATGCCAAACGAAGTATGACTAACGAAGTACCGTAAGTGAGCGCGGGTACACCAAGCGTTCCTTTCAAAACACTGACGATTTGCACTTCTTCCCCTCGTGCTCAATGGTGGTGACATTGCATGGCCACATCACCTCGTCTGTCGTATTTTGCAATGTGTATCTCTTTCTTATACTTAGCGATGTCAGAGCCCCACACCGGCATGGTAAAATCATGGTAACTACATGGTTGTACCTATCGATTGAAATATTATATCTTGCGATCCATGTACAACAACAAATTATGAAGCTATATATAACACGTTGTATACCACACCTAAATATTGTGTTGTATACCACACCTAACATCAAATCTGCTAAAATAATAAACGATACAGGCAGGTGATATAAAAGGATGTATTCTTGCTACAACCGTCAGATTTGTCCCTTTCAAGAATATATAGTTTCCGCGCACACATTGAAGTGTCCCGCCCGCCCCCGCCTCCCCTCCGATCATTTTTGTTCAAAGCCCCACCTATACTCAAAATATGCCAGAATAGTAAACACTACCAGCCAGCTGATATCATCTCATTATCTTTCTAGACATCCATGCCGTAGTTCCAATTCATTTCCGCCCCCCCCCCCTCCCGCCCCCCCTTCCCCCCCCTTTTTTTTTCTTCCCCCGTTCCTTCTTGTTCAAACGCCCGACCTAACATCGAAATCAGCCTGAGTAATAAACACTTCTACGCAGTTGATATCACGCCATTCTCTTTCTAGCCATCCATGACGTAGCTTTAATCCATCCCCTTCCCCCCCCCCCCCCATCGCCCCCTCCTTCCCCACCACCCGCACGATCGCCTAGACCTAGCACCACGCGTATAGCAAGCCCCAACATGTATGCAATCTAAACCTGTTAACCCCCCCCCCCCAACCCCCCCCTGTTTTCCCCCGCCTTTTTTCCCCGCTCCCTCTTGCTCAAACGCCCCACCGAGCATCGAAATCTACCAAAGTAATAAACACTTCGATGCAGTTGATATCATCTCATTATCTTTCTAGAGCCATCGATGCCGCTGCTCCAATTCATCCCCCCCGCCCCCAACGCCTCCTTCTTCCCCACCACCCGCACCATCGCCTAGACCTAGCACCACGCGTATAGCAAACCCCTACATCTATGCAACCTAAATCTGTTCGAAACTCTCCCCCCCCCCCTCCCCCCCCCTCTCGAACATTCCGCTCTCTCTTCACTGGTTGTACGACTCACAGGATATACATGATAAACTGGTGCATTCTTTTCAAAGCCGTCAGATTTATCCCCTTAAAGCATTTATAGCTTACACGCACAGATTGAGCTGCCCCGCCCGTCCCCCCCACCCCCACCCCCCCCGCTCTCTTTTGTTCAAACCCAGGCCCCTACGCCCTTACAATCTCCGCCCTCCCCTCACCGGTTATTCGACTTACAGGATACACTTGATAAACTGATGCATTTCCTTCCATAGCTGTCAGATTTTGTCCCCCTCAAAAACGGGTTTTACCGTTTCCGCGCACAGACTGACTAACATCACCCTGTTGACCCTGATAGCTATACTGTAGTTCCAAGGGGAGTCGCCGACCCATATCCTTAATGAGGACACACAAGCCGTAATACGCGCGATCGAAGTATCACACACAGCTTGCAAATATGAGTTTCGACAAAATCTTCGATCTCACAGCTGGAGTGTATTTTAATTTTTATAATATACCTGTACTGTATGTATCTTCAACAGCAAGATCACCCACGGCTGGCTATCATATGGATAGTGTGCACAAATAAATGATACAATATAATAAAGCACAATACAGTACCTATAACACACATTTGCAAGTGGTAGGCCGAGAAATTACTGAGAACAATAGTCTGGCTAGAATCTACACGGGTGCTGTGAGCAGTGACACTTAAGCTGTGAGCAGTGACACTTGAGTCGACTGCCGTCCTGTGCCACAGCGTCTAGAACTACTGGGGTCCTCACCGCATTCATTCCACACGCCGATTCCGGAAGGTGTCGTTTCAGTTGAAGCCGTCAACACTTATTGTCATGTTCTACTGCACTTTGCCTGACATGGGCTTGCACGAAGTATAAGCCATCCAAAAAGGTTCTCTTCAACACAGGAGCTGTGCTTCTCACATTTGCTACTGCTAGCAGCAGATAATATTTGCACTGCAACGTTAGAGAAGTACGGGATACCCAGCTATACTTAGCACTCCACCTCAACAGAAAGTTCCCGACAATATAATAAACGAAAACTTAGCTCTACCCTTCATCGGAAAGACACAATGGCCATAACAAAAGTAATGATCGTGGCAAACGATAACCCGTACTTGGTACTCCAGTAGTACTTAACTTAGCACTCCCCCTTCTTAACGGAAAGTGCGCGACTATATAATAAAACGAAATAAAACTTAGCACTCACCCACAACGGCAAGTGCACGACAAAATAAAACAAGCAGAACTCTGATCGTGACAAATGATGACCTGTATTTGATGGGATTAGAAACTCACACTCGACTGAATTGCTGATAATGGCCGACGATTGCCGGCACTTATTAGAGTCAATGGGAGTACAACTTGAAAAATACTCACCAAACATTTCGGGAAAAAATCAGGTACTTCGCTGTGATCACCTCGCCCAAGCACAGCTGTCGGACTCCCCGGTCCTCGCTTCTGCGCCCTGCCCCATTCTCATGAACTCAGCATGAACAACTTGGACAATGATGTCGTCGTACCGCTCAGCGTGCACCGGTTGGCCTTTTACCACGGAACTCGTGAAATCGGCCACCGGAATCAAACGTCGGTACTATGTTGGCTTCGAGATCCTGGCCGGGCTCAAGCTTCGTGTTGGTCAGAATCTCGCGACGTACCCTTCTGGTCTGCCTTGTTGTAATACGAGTACTTTTCATACACATACTCAAGTCTGTGTCGGGCTGCAGTTGTGCAAGACCCCTGAAATCACGCATTCGAGTCGGAGTCGGGCTGCTGAAATGTTGCACTGAACTGCTGTGTGTAGCAGGATCAGCAGTAGAATCACACGCCCAAGTCTGAGTCGGATCGCTGAAATCACGGCATCGAACTTTCTCGGGCCAACGGAAAAACCACGCGTTACTGCTGTGTCTAGCAGTGTCCGTGCTGAATTGATCCGCTCGAGTCGGAGTCGAGCTGCTGATGATGATACAATGGAAAACTCACGCGTTACTGCTATGTCTAGCAGTGTCCGTGCTGAAATGATGCGCCCAAGCCGAGCGGCAAAATCACGAGCCCGAGTCGGAGTCGAGCTGCTGATTATGCAACGGAAACATTACGAGTTACTGCTGTGTGTAGCAGTGTCCGTGCTGAAATGACGCGCCCAAGTCGGAGTCGAGCGACAAAAATCACGAGCCCGATGCGTAGTCGGGTCGTTGCAACCAGGGCACCGAGCTGTCTCGGGCCGCCGAAGATCACGCACCCGAGTCGGAATCGGGCTGCTGAGATCAAAGCACCGAGCTGTGTCGGGCTCTTGAAAGTCATGCTGGACTACCGTGGGTGAATTCCTCAAACGCTGCTGATCCAGCTCCGGACCCACCAATGTTGGTTTTGGTTGGTCCAGCTCTGGTTCGTCAAGACGACGAAGAAGCATCGATCGCCCGATGCGTTGACAAGTAGAAGTGGTGGTTTGACCAGAGAGTTGAATAGTCACTGAAAAATCCAGCAAGCCCTGCAGAAAAAAATGGACCAAACAAGTGTCTCTCGCCTGTGATGCAATCCCCGTAATTTCCACAGTGCAGTGCGCTAGTATGATACGTCACGAGGCTCATAACCTATTGAGAAACTAGGACACTCTCAGGTGGTCGACCGATGAAGTTTTCCTGGGGTTGCCCACAAAGTCGTTGCAAGACGAACTCGAGCATCACATATGGTGTAGAAGATACATATTTCCGGTTGAAAAGCGGCGCTCGATGGCCCAACTAAAGCTTACTGACCGATGAACGGAAAGACGCTCAGATGTGGTTAATAGTGAGCAGGAGAGGGGGTGCTCCACCTGCTTCCTCAAAGTCGAAAGAGTCGCTAGGTTCCACTACCCTATTTGACCGACGTCTATGTTAGCCATGCTCCAGAAGCCTATAGACAGTTACGGGACTGTTTTAGAAAACCCTCGAATAGTTTACGATCTACCGACATCCCTCATTCTAATAATAGAACGCAAACTGCGAGTACGCCACGATGAGTATTAGATGACATTGCCACACCGACGAGCAACTCTGTAGGCTACGTGCTACTACTGTGGCACTGCAGCAAGTGCTAACATGGAGTTGTACATTCGCTACTGAACGTTGGTAATGACAATAGGCTGATGTCACCTGTAGATCTAGTCTATTTCTTAACAGTATGTACGCACCTATCATATACAGGTGGTATGTACGCAAGTATCATATACAGGTGGTACCAGATATACACGTACCCCGTAGGATCATAGGATCATGTGAATCTTTTAAAAGGTAGATCGTATATCGTAGATTGCGGTGGAACCCTAAAATGTCGGTTGTGGTTTACAGTTGACCCGAGATGTTTTGTACCGGTATGTTTTTGGGCTGATCACGTCGCTTGCTTTCTAGAGTGGTTCGTACGCTTTCATAGGGTCTTGAGCTATGATCGATCGAGTATGCACCACGCACACTCTCTCACTCTTAACTCAACTCAACTCAATAGCACCACTCTTCCTTCTTCGTCTCTTCTTCAAGACCGCGCTAATGATAAACACACCATCGGACTTGGGGCATGGTTTTGTCATCGGCTCTGCGGAGCTTGAAACTTGACCGCAACGGCAGCGTAACATCTATCTGCGAAGTGCTTACCTCTCGTGCCAGATCTAACATAATCCAGATCGCGCACAGCCACAGGAGACATATTTCCCCCATGAGGTTATGAGCCATCGCCGCGGGTAAGCTGCGAGATACCTGCGGGGTTCCGGGGGCACGATGCACATCGACCGAGACTAGACCGGCATGTGGGACCCGAGCTGCTACTTTTGCTGTGAGTTGCAAAAGACAGAACCACAGAACCTGCCACGACCACGACTACGCGCCCATACAACAAGCAGAAGACCTGCTAAGCAGAACGACTGCCTTCACCGAGCTGGACGATGGACAACATCTGGAGCTGGTGGTACGAGGCACGATATGCTTCTCGGATGAGCACAGAGAGCTGCCAGGAGATCGCCGTCGTCGGTGCTGAAGTGCCTCTAGGTTCAACAACGAGTGCATGGATGGATGGGTCGTTAACGGGATTATACAGCTGTGCATATACAAAGCAACGTGAGTGAATGATCAAAACGTAGATTTCGAGCACGAGTGATCGATATCTGGCCGCTTCCAAGTGCTTGGCTCGTGGCGTCTCGATTTGAAAAGACTCTACATCGTCGACTTCTACGTACGCAACGGGGGCTGACACGAATACGTGATTCGAGACCGCTTGGTATGGTTCGACAATCTTCTTCGTCGTGTACGTACGTGACGGGGGTCTGCTACGAGTACGTCGTGTATGGTTCTTCTACCATTTCACTTCCTGTACGTAACAGGGCTACGGGCTGGTTTGATATCACTACACTGCTGCACTGCTGCTGCTGGAGTAAAAACGGCTGCGCATACGCACAAACAGACCCACCCCTATTGCTATGCTGCGCTATGTATGCATAAGAGACGACACATGCACCGTATGATGGTACAACACGGCTTATTTCTTCACGCTTGGCGCACATCTTGGACGGGGGCTACCGAACGTTAACACGTGAGAGCATGCGGGGCCAAACAAAACAACGGAAATTACGGGGGCATTTTGGTCATCAACACCAGGGGTCGCCTCATCAGAACACGGGATCGTCGGAACGACACGGCTCAGGATCGCTGTATAAAAACGCTTGGGGTTGCCAGTATCAGCACCCTCCGGAACCGTCACAGCACTGTTCGCTGAGACCACGACAGCAATGCGGTCTCGCCGAAGAGGTGTCCTTCGGGAGCGGGCCACGAACATCGCCATCTATCTATCGGAATTGCCGGTGGAGAATATCTACTGGAATTGCCACATAATTTATCGCTTTGGGCTTCTGGAACAACGCTTTTGGAGAACCTGAACAGCATCGTCATCGTCTAGGGCTGCGGGCGTCGCTGAATATCACAACTTTTAGGGCTGCTGGAACGTCTCTTCGGGGATCGCTGGACATCTTTATCTCGTTTAGGACTGCGCCGGAACATCACGTCTGGAGTCGCTGAACACCATCGTCATCTGGATCGCCAGGAAGGGTATCCGCACCATCCGGGGTCGCACCCATCTAACGGCAAGATTTATTTGCTTCGTAACCGTAGTACCACACGTCTTCTTTGTACGGGAGGGCGGTCAAAAACGTGGCTAGGCTGCTAGACATTATGTACAAGTTTTTCGGTAATCCGATTATAGTTGAACGCCAAGTTGACGTACTATATGTTACTTCCATCGCGGGGCCGTATTGGGGATAGTTACCTTGCTACTCGCACAACGGAGTACCAGGTAGTTACTCGTCATCTACCGATTGCGCTGTCGTTAGCATATTATACGTAGTCATCTGGTATATGTAGCTCGTACCTGGTAGGACGCAGCACCATGACGTGCTGATATACGCGACTGGTATACACAAGTTAGCACGAAGACATTTTCAGAGAGTATCGGATCGGTTCGTTAAGGATAGGTACTAGCCTATGGTACGGAACAGCACGAGGCGCTTCGACGATACCAGTGCAAGGAGTGTGGTATGTACGTTCGTATCATATACAGGTGATGCCAGATACACACGTACCTCGTAGGATCATAGGATCATGTGAATCTAGTAGATAGTATGTCGTAGATTGCGGCGGAACCAGAAAATTGTCGGTTGTAGTTTACAGTTGACCCGGTTGACCCGAGGTGTTTTGTACCGGTATGTTGTCGGGGTAATCACACCACTTGCACTTTAGGGTGGTGCGTACGATTTCATAGGGTCTTGAGTTGTGATCAATCGAGCATGCACCACGCACAGTCTCACTCTCAACTCATCTCAACTCAATAGCACCACTCTTCCTTTTTCGTCTCTTCTTCGAGACCGCGCTAATAATAAACACACCACCGCCCTTGTGGCATCTTTTTTGTCATCAGCTTTGCGGAGCTTGAAAATTGACTGCAACGGCAGAATAACATCTGCTAAGTGTTAACCTCTCGTGCCAGATCTGGCATGACTCAGATTGCACACAGCCACAGGGGACATATCTCCCCCATGAGGACATAAACCCAGCAATGCGCGCGATCGGAGTATCACACCCAGCTTGCCAAAATGAGTTTCGGCGAAATCTTCGATCTCACAGCCGGAGTGTATTTTGTTTTTTTATTATACATTGTAAATCGAAAATGTGTGGACAGAGGCTCTCGCATGAAACCTTTGTTGGCGCTCGGGCGTAGGAATCGCCATGGGGAATCATGCTATTCAGTAGCAGCACGCCACATAATTTTTCTCAGCTTCCTAACACGTGGAGAGCTCTGTACACCTCGCCTCAAAACCGACGTTCTTTGAGGAAAAGTATATGCACGCAGCCCAAAGAACAACCGCCTTGGCTGCTTGCAGTCATACATCAAATGATGTTGTAGACTTGCGCAAACGATTGGAAATATACTGGGTAGTCGTTCTTTTTGACGTTGCTGTTGTTGTGCTCTTTGTGCAGGCTTCGCGGGGTGGTGAAGCAAGAGGGCAGCAGGTAGATTATATCGATGTTTAGCTGTGGAAGTAGCTGTGGAAGTGGAAGCATATGCACATACATGAAGGAGTTGGGTTTTGTCATACGAACGAGCTTCTTTTTTTGCTTTCACTTGATTTTGCTCTTTCTGGGAAATGCCTCACATTGGAAATCGACGGGTGCTTTTTTTAGTCCTGCCGACGACGCCATCTGTGAAGTGATTAGGATTGAGACAGAGTACCCCCATAGGTCGACCAAGTGAGCATGCCCCCGGTGTTGCTCATTTTCGTAGCTCAAAGCGAGAGAGAAGCAGCTTTCATTTTTTCCACCAGAAACGACGATTACAACTGGGACGGGAGGCACGAGTCTCCTCTCCGACTCCTGACAACCATGAATATGAAACGGCATCCTATATAGTATGAAAACGGCCAATTACCTGTTTGAATCAGGTAATGGCCGGCCTTTCAAGGCTGCACCTTAACAGAAGCTAATTCATGCTGCACACTGTCGGATGACAATCACACTAATATAATAACAATACTTGACGCGTTCACAACCGGAAAGCATTTTTTTTGGAACAAATTTACTTGAAATGCGTAAAGGGGGGATTTTGGGGCTCTAAAGGGGTTCATTAAGGGTATGTCCCCACCGTGGATCCTCTTCCTCGGCATATTCTCACACCATTCAGCCATCTCTAGCTCCTAGTTGCCGACGGCAATAGTTTTTCCCGATCGATCCGTGTACGGACCTTCACTGTTAAGGGGCATTTCTAACGACATTGTTTTTGCAAGTTTCTTGGCAATTTGGCAAGTTTTTGAAAATATGGACTCGCCAAAATAGCGAAAAACTTGCCAAACTGTTTTTTATATATTTCCGTTCCTCTTCGTTGGCAAGGCTTTGGAAAGTGGGATTCGTCATTTCTTTTTGTTATTTTAAGTCAGTAACGCCAACGCAAGGTTGTACAAACCAGACCAACCCACGACGCCCGACGCTAGACTTGCTCTAACTTATGTAATAGCGGGAGAAACGAAGACTACACGGTGTCGTTGGCAGCAGCTATGACAGGGCTGGCGACACTGGCCGTGAGCCCCGTGTGGATGCCACATGGGCGTCGTTTTGAGCGGGTAGAGAAGCATCGTCATAAACAACAGCCGCCCCGGCTTTTTCAGGCCAGTTTGGCCGGGCTGGAAGGACTGGCAACCTCAGAGGTACATAGGCTGTGCCTGGAGTCCTTGCTTCGCCAGCATTCTATAGAGGTGATACTGAGTGTCAGTAACCATCATGTCGTTACTCGATAACACTTCAAGTCATCCGGTGTGTATTACGAGTTATTCGTACCCTGGAATTATATCGGTTAGTACCGCTGTTTGAGGGTGTTGAGAAATAGGCAACAGCAGCCAATTCTAATGATGAATGTTCAGTAGCGACTACAACAATACAGCAGTATACCTAGTCAATGCTCAGCAGCGTCGTCTACTGCTAATATAGTAGAAGCATCGTAGTCAACGTTATGCGATCGTTCTACCTAAGCCGTAGCACGTACGGGCAATGCGTTGTAATTAGATACGAGAAATAATACGGTGCAATAACGTACGTTTAGCAACATTCATGGGATATGAGTTTGGGTTGACTGCCGGGACGTTGACGTAGCTCAGCTTCCACGAGCAAACCTCAGGGAACGTTGCCGTAGGTACGGTAGACCACGAGCAAGCCTCAAGGAACGTTGCTGCAGGTAGATCAGGCAACTACCCGTAGAGTACATCTGTCCGTAGCATAGGCATTGTGCCATCTCAATCAGGTGATGTTCAGGCCCACCTCGGTCACCATCAGCTCTCATCTGCTGAGCAAATTAATCAATCAGTTACATCGGCGTGGAGTCGCCAATTATGTTCTTCTCTGGTTTGAAGCTCTCTTACAGGCACACTTTACCGTTGGTCTGCGTTTAGCCTCTCAAATCATATAGGTTGTGTCTTCATCGGGTCATCCGAAAGAGAGCCTAAGCAAGCGTATACCAGCTACGAGCTGACACACGCTACGCACCGCCACATGAACGATATAATACATTACGACTCTCGCACGCGTAAACGCGAGAACCGGCACCACGGGTTCACGATCATCCCCACTGAGGACGGGCTGAGCAAGAAATCTACTGCTGTTTATACGGGAGCTTCTTCACGAGTACGAAGAGGAGACATTTGAATCAAAAAATGATCACGAGTATTTCGTTGGGCTACAGCATGGTGAGTGAGTGATTGAGCGTATCTAGAGGACCCTGCACAGTGATTCAGAGCAATTGTTACTGCCGTGTGATCGAGGTACCCAGGTATATACAGCGCCAACTCATCATCACCTACCCACGCTCTGACGGGACCTTACCTTGCGGCGCCCAAAACCTCGATATACTCGAGCAAACAACTGCTCTACGTTTCCTCGACTCCAAATATACAACCCTTGAGGTTAAATGAGTTATTCTGAGCAACAGCGGTATAGAAGCAACTCTCGACGGTACAAGCCACTGTCTGCTAATTGAGCTCTGACCTATTATGTTAGGGAACTTCACGTGTGATCATCGTGATAGACCCCGACAAACCGTCAACTCGGACCGAAATTCGAGTTTAGCGAGCCCAACGCACCTCGTTTGAGTGCGGGCCAAAGGCGTGACTTCCCAGAAAGGACTCCCTAACTCCAAGCAACAGCCGTATTAAGAGCACTCCCGGCAGTAGAGTAGCTGTCTGTTAGAGGAGACTCTTATCATCAAGGCGACTGGTGCTAGCAAGCACCCAGCAGTGCTGCCCGGTACTACCGCTGTGTCACACGGCAAAAAAAATGGAATTTTGGTAATCCAAAAACGTCTCTGAATATCTACACCAGCACCCCTGCACGGCAGTTTTTTCGTATCTAACGTGCATAGACACTATTGGATACACTGACGTACAAGTACTGGCATCGTACAAGACATCTGAGTGAACTGCTACCTGGTACGTACTACTCATCATTATGGGGGATGCCAACACCAGCACTACACTTGCCCACGCCATCAAAAGACCAAGAGCGTTCGATGGACGAAGTCCAGGCGAATTTCGGGAATGGTATCAGCGATTAGCTGTTGTTGTGATCGGAGTATCCAGGCGCGATATCGCTAACCTCATCAAAGGGCATCCTCGATCGACCGAAGCAACGCCCGGTACGGGAGCTTCACCAGCACCACCTGGAGCGGAAGCATCATAGATAGCACTCGCACAAAACACCTCAGCCTACGAAAGGGAAAACCAAGACCTGTACGATATACTGTTTCTACGAACCGAGAAGCCAGCATCCTACTTGTACTCAAGCACGAAGATGGGACTGGGATGATTGGTGACGGACAAAAGGCCCTACAAGAGCTTGTTGCGAAGTACAACAAAATCACTGACGAAGTGATCCGGGCAAAAATGGACAAGCTCGCCAACTCCAACATGAAGCATGGAGAAGACCCAGACTCTTAGTTTATGGAAAAGGCGCTCGCGAGCTCTGAGCTCGAGAAGATGGGCGAGGCAATTTCCGACCGCAGATTGAAGGACATATGTGTCCAAGGATTCACGGTGGAGTACAAGGACATCAAGATGATGATGTACCGAGACCCGACTTTCGACAATGATCAGATGCAAAGCACGATGCGCCATATTTACTTGGATGACCTTTCGCGCAACAGCGACACCAAGATAGCTGGTCGCGGCGCAGCCATGACTGCGGGATCGACTTGCAGTCATGGCGGAAAGCAAGGACACTACGCCCGCAACTGCTGGAAAAGGAAGAACGACAACCACAGCAAATCTACTGGCGACCACTACAAGCAGAAGAAAAAAAAAGCAATTTTCAAACGGCAAGGCAGCATCCAACGTTGGAGATAAGCACACGTGGCGTTCTGTACACAGGACTACCTCTCACGACGACACGGAATGCTACAGCAAGGATCACCACGCCCACCGCGTAGTGGACGCGCTCACACTGTCTCTGATGTGCAGGGCGCGAGCGCACGCCCCTCCGACGACGACGAGAAGCCGTCCCTTAATTTCGACGATGGTTTCAAGGAGGTATTCGCGTTTACAGGGCTGCTCGCTGGTAGCGGCAAAAGGGGTTTTACTCCTACAACGACAAGTTCACGATGATTGAGGACAGCGGCGCGTCGGACCACTTGATAGATCAGGAGCTGATTCCAAGATTGTGGAAAGGCATGGGGGATTACAAGAAGCCAAAGAAGCCGAAGACTGTCGTGACCGACGGAAACAAGAATGTATTCGCAACAGCAACAGGCAACATCTGGGGATACATCATCGACCAGGCTGGCCAGCGTGTTCCTGTTTGTATCTCGGCCATGTCCGTACCTGGACTGGGACGCATCGTCTTCTCCTCTATCAAAGCAATACAATCAGGGGTAAGCACTACCCTCGAGACGGGAAACCCCCACTCGCAGTTCGACAACAACACTTCACTTCCGCTCACACAACACCCAGAGGACAAGGGCGTATACTCTTACGACATATTTCTACACACCCTGGGTAGCACAGTTGATATATCATCAACGCCTGCTGTAGTTCCCGCAGCACAGACAAGCAACGACGCCAATCGAGGCGATTGCATCTTCAAAGAGATCCAAGAACTCCGCGACACCTCCGGCATTGCCATGGAGCACACCACGACGGTAACGCCCCAACGAAAGAGGGTATCCGCGCGGTATGGACAGACCCTTGCGACCCAAAAGGATTGCACATTACCAGGCGGAAACAACACGCCTAAGGAGGCTACTGTGACGGAGACTGAGCACCAACATGCGCAAATCCCGGACACCACGCCTGAGGAAGCCACTGTCACTGAGACGAAAAAAAAAAACAACACAAAAGCGCCAGTCCAGGTCATGCTACATTACTACGAGAACAACCATCTGGAAACAGAAAAATCATCGACAACAGCCGGAGCGTCATCGACGGGAGCTGGAGCATCCTCATCAGAAGAATAATAATCATCATCAAGGGCTGGAGTACTACCGCAAGAAGTTGGAACGTCCTTGTCAGGAGTTACACCGTCTATTACACCCGGGGACGCACATTCTACTATGGCTGGGGCCGCACCGGAGTAACCGCATCACGAGACCACCAGTACAAGACCCAATCCAAGAGCCGAGGATACCTTTGACAACACGCACGCCAAAGGAACATCGGAGGCAACCCCCCCGACCACGTGCGTGAATTTCACCTACACCAATAGCAGCCCGTTTCGGATCTCGGAGGAGGCAAATCGGGTGATTCAAATCCCCAACGACATACTAAGATGCCATCCACTTCACGGATCAGCATCGCCTAGAATTTCTGAATCCGGAATTACCGGCGCTGGGGTCATTGAAGCATCTTCGCATGGAATCTGCAAAGCAACGTTTTCTGGATCGCCATCGCACATCGGGGCAACTGCATTCGGGATCGCTGGATATAGCTCATCTTGAATCGGAGCATCGGCTGGATCAACGGCATCACATGGGATTATTCGAGTCGCTGGATCATCGCCATTTGGGACAACCGGACCATCAGCTGAGCCAAGGGTCGACGGATCCACAATATCCGCTTCATTCACCCGGGATCGCACAAGCTAATTTTGAGCCACGCCTTTGAACCAAGCTCAACAAGGGAACAAACCGCCAGGCGGAGGTTCACGCGCTCACAACAGCAAAAGGACAGCCGCGGGCAAACCCCGACGCAGGATCTACGAAATCAACACAGGACGATCAAAAGCCGCTGGCGACATCTCCGGCCTTCGTGTACACCCGCAAGCCAACCTCAGGCTTCTTCTCTTCCTGGACAGGGAGCGTATAAAAATCAAGCCCAAGACGCAGAGACTGGCTTCATAATTACCAAGTGGGCGAGAAGTTGATGACGGCAATCATTTGTGAGAGAAATATTTTACATACCTCTCAAATTTCAAGATGAAGATAGTCCTCAAGTTCCAAGCGACGAACACACGGACCAAGCACATCTTACGACGTATACATTAACAGCGTCTACACCGAAACCGTCTACGCCAACAAGGTCGAGCCACTGGAGGTGTGAAATGCGTTTTCTCTTTACCAAAGCTGTACGTAGAGTGTCGCATTATCTCTTTGTACGGGGCGAGTAGAGATAACGACCGGTGTTGTGCACGGTTTGGAGAATACGAAAAACAGCAGTTAGTGCCAAGTAAGGGTACAATTTGAATACGTAATTTCGACTGGATAGCGATGAACAGATCCACTGCTTTAGACTACTGCAAGCATTTTCCATTCCTTGGCTGACTAAACGACCGGAATATAGTTCAACTCTGATTATTCTAGTATTGTGAGCTAGTAAGTTAACTTGCATAAACATGCAGAAGCACGTACAGTGTCGGAGAAGGACTTTTGTGTCCACTTATTTTGTGTTCACCCCATGGGTACTTTAGCAGGTATTTTAGCAAGATGAGTTACTCTACGCAATACATTATCCGAGCAAGTTTTATCATTGTTGCTGCATGCATTTCTGTCATGGCGTTTTTAGCGTGCAGCGCAGAGTGAAAAAGTGTTAACTTAACGGGAGGAGGTATTAGAGATTAATCTTAGTGTCAGTAACCATCATGTCGTTACTCGATAACACTTCAAGTCATCCGGTGTGTATTGCGAGTTGTTCGTACCCTGGAATTATATCGGTTAGTACCGCTGTTTGAGGGTGTTGAGAAATAGGCAACAGCAGCCTATTCTCATGATCAATGTTCAGTAGTGACTACAACAATACAGCAGTATACCTAGTCAATGCTCAGCAGCAGCGTCGACTACTGCTAATATAGTAAAAGCCACAAAGTCAGCGTTATGCGATCGTTCTACCTAAGCTGTAGCACGTACGAGCAGTGCGGTGTAACTAGATACGAGAAATAATACGATGCAATAACGTACGTTTAGCAACATTCATGGGATACGATTTTTGGTTGACTGACGAGACGTTGACGTAGCTAAGCTTCCACCAGCAAACCTCAGGGAACGTTGCCGTAGGTACGGTAGACCACGAGCAAGCCTCAAGGAACGTTGCTGCAGGTAGATCAGGCAACTACCCGTAGAGTACATCTGTCCGTAGCATAGGCATTGTGCCATCTCAATCAGGTGATGTTCAGGCCCACCTCGGTCACCATCAGCTCTCATCTGCTGAGCAAATTAATCAATCAGTTACATCGGCGTGGAGTCGCCAATTATGTTCTTCTCTGGTTTGAAGCTCTCTTACAGGCACACTTTACCGTGGTTCTGCGTTTAGTCTCTCAAATCATATAGTCTAGGCTGTGTCTTCATCGGGTCATCCGAAAGAGAGCCTAAGCAAGCGTATACCAGCTACGAGCTGACACACGCTACGCACCGCCACATAAAATATAACAATTTTGCTCCATAGAGAGCGTCGGCGTGCCGTTGGTTCCCGGCTGCCGCTGCTGTGAGGGGTTTGAATAGAACCTGAGGGCGCTATGATGGGAAACCTTGCCAATAATTTCCAAAAACTTGCTAAATATGCATCGTTTCGCGTCTTTTTGGAAGGCGTTGCCAATGTTTTCTTGCCAAAATAGCAAGTTTTTGGAAACCTCGTTTGGTCGTTAGAAACGACTTTAAGGTCAATTGGACAGGACGACCGATGTTGAGTTTGAGGACGTGAGTTCGAGCCTCACAGTCAAGCAGAGTTGCTTCTTAAAAAAAAAAAATGCTTCACGTCTTTCTGCTGCTTTGTTGTGGTATATGTTTTTCATAAGCCATTGATATCACGTCATTATCTTTGTAGCCATCTATGACGTAGCTTCCATTCATCCCCCCTCCCCCCCTCCAACGCCCCCTCTTTCCCCACACCCCGCACGATCGCCTAGACCCAGCACCGCGCGCATAGTAGGCCCCTACATATATGATTAATACGCGCGATCGGAGGATCACACACAATGTTGCGAACATCAGTGTCGACCAAATCCTTGACTTCAATATTATATGCGACCTAAACCTCTTGAAAACCCTCCGCCCCCCCCCCCCCCCCCCGCCCCCGCGCGCTTTTTTTTTTATTTTTTTTTTTATTTTCCCCTGCTTTCTCTTGCTTAAACGCCCCACCTACTATTGAAATCCGCCAGATTAATAAACACTTCCACGCCCTGGATATCGCCTCGTTATCGTTTCAGAGCCGTCCATGCCGCTGCTGCAATTCCCACCCACCCCCGTCCCCAACGCCCCCTCCTTCCCCACCACCCACACCATCGCCTAGACCTAGCACCACGCGTATAGCAAACCCGTACATATATGCGACCTAAAGCCCTCCCCCCCCGCCCCCGGCCCCCCCCGCCACATTCCCCCCCCTCCCCCACAAGAAATATTTACAGTTTCCACGCACAAATTGACCTGCCCCACGCGTCCCCTCCCCCCCCCTCCCCCCCTCCCGCCCCCCTTTTGATCAAAACCAGGCCCCCACGTCCTTCAAAACTCCGCCCTCTCCTCACCGGGTATTCGACTTACAGGATACACTTGATAAACTGATGCATTTCCCTCCACAGCTGTCAGATTTTGTCCCCCTCAGAAACGGGTTTTATAGTTTCCGCGCACAGACTGACTAACATCACCCTGTCGACCCTGATAGCTACACTGTAGTTGCAAGGGGAGTCGCCGACCTATATCCTTAATGAGGACACACAACCCGTAATACGCGCGATCGGATTATCACACACAGCTTGCAAAGATGAGTTTCGACGAAATCTTCGATCTCACAGCTGGAGTGTATTTTTATTTTTTATAATATATTTTTTTTCATTCCAAGCAGGAGCCTCCTTCTTATTTTCTTTTCTTGTGTAGTTTTCTACTGTGTTGTACCTGGTAGTTCCTATCTTCTTCTATGGCCTAGATTTTGCTGCGTTATTCGTACTTTGTGTGTTTTCCCTTTTGTTCTCTTCACACTTCTCTCGCGCTCCTTCCAAGTAGTAGCTCAGATCCAGGGTCACATAGCGGACCCTCCTCCCCCCTCTCCGCTACGGTACGTGCATTCGTTTTTATCGCGAGAATAATTCAGCAGTTTCTTCCCTCGTCGACTCGCGTCGAATTGTGCCTATATCCATGCTGCTAGGCCCTCTCAACAGTTGATCCTTTTCTTTTGCATTTGTTGCAAATACAGTCGGAATTTCACCACGGTGGGAATCGAATTCAACGACCAACGCTAGTAGTATTCGAGGGTAACCACTAAACTACCGGGGCGCCCGGTTGTTCGCACCCGATACGCTCATACCAGGTACCACGTATTTCGCTTGCTTTCCTCTGTTGTTCAGTAGGATTATTTTTGTTTGAATTCTCTTTTTCCTCAGCAATACGTGCGAGGACTTTTTGTTCTTTAAGTTCGTCCATAACAATGAATAAAGCCACAGATGACGTGTAGAAGATTAAAAAAAAGTCACACCAACTAATTTGGGATATTTTGCAAGTGCCGCGCTGACACTTCACCCTGTGACGGACCGCCGCCTAAACGTAATTTAATACACATTTTTTAGTGTGGAACATAAGGTGCGACTGACTTGTTGTGCTTTAATCACACTTTTCCCCCCGTCCATCGACATCCAGTCCGTGCTAATTCATCCTAGAGGGAGACAAAAAAAAGTCGTGTACTCGTGGTCACAAACTTCGAGGCAGATGTATGCATCGCGAGTGCTTAAAGCAAGCTACCAGGCGCGTACTATACACCCATGCATGCGGCGTCCGGGCTGTTTTCCTGGAACATGGCGGCTGGACTCCTGGCGTCATCAAAGCCGCCAGTTTGCACTTGCCATCAATCGCGACCCTCTATCCGCTTCACATATATATATTGGTGTATTTTTCATTCCTAAGCGAGCGTAGCGGGAGGCGAATGCCGCCCGCAGAATGAAGCGGCTTGTAATCTTAGTTCCATTGACCGTGTGCCGCAAAGGTGGAAGCCCACCGCGTGCTGCAAATTGGGTACGGGAAGGGGGGAGGGGGGCGTTGTTCGCCCGGGTTTTCTGCACGTGCCCCCCCTTCCTTATACTCGCCCGCCAACATTAGCTATTTTTTTAGCCGTCGGTCCAAAGAAAAATACGGGCAAGAGCGGCGTTGTTGCTGCCGCTGGAGCTGCTGTCGCCGTTTTAGCTTTTAAGACGCAAAGTGCACAGAACGTAGGGAAAATTCCAGGCGGCAGCCATATGAACACCAAAAATCACACCAAGTCCACCTAATTTGGGAAGACCATCATCTTGCGGCATACTTGACATTCCAAAAGGTGCTAAACAGCTCTGCTTTTTGCCCACTTTCTAATACTTTGACGAAATGGCAAGGTGCCGTCTACCGCGTGTCGCATGTGCCACCGCGCGTTGACCAAGGCTGCTACGGTACGGGGGGGGGGGTGATCCCATTTCCACCACCCAAACAAGTGACTCTGTTACGGATGTACACTATTGGACTTTTTCGCGGACAGCCGAGAACATGCCCGTGTTGAGGGCTCCCCGGCGCTCCACGGAAACTGCCGCGGCTGTGCGCCGCCTGCCACGGTAATCCGTGGATATTGCCGCGGATTGCCACTGACTTATCAACGGTCATATCTACGGCAATATCCGCCTCAATGTCTGTGGCAGTACCCGTGGCAGTATATGTGGCTGTCCACGGCAATGTCCCCGGCAATGTCCTCGGCAATGTCCGCAGTTGTCCACGGCCACGTCCGTGACAATATCCACGGTTGCCCACCGCAGAATCCACGGCAATGTCCGTGGCAATGTCAACGGCAAGGCGCGCGGCAATGTCAGCGGCTATGTTCGCGGCAATGTCCGCAAATATACGCGCAGCAATGTCCGAACCCACCAAGTTCCAAGACAAACATCCATACTGCTCTCAATGTACGTGGTGTACACGCGTCGACCTTGCGCCATCTTTGCCACCCGAAGTGGCATCACGCGCGTTATGAACTCATGTATTAAATGATTTAGTCACTTGTTTATTTCCATGGATCTGCAAGAACGTGTTATTTCCGTAGGGTTGGGGTTAGGATTGCAGTGCACATCGCTGCGGACGTAAGCGCGGGCATTGCCACGGGTATTTGCCGTGGCCAATGCGGTGGACTTTGCCGCAGACAATCGCGGACATAGCTGACTGATTGCAGATATCCCCCCCAAAACCACCTCTTTGTTTAACAAATGTTTCGTGGCTGCTCGACACGAGAAAGGATGTCATGACAAAATGCCCACATACATGCACTTTCTTGTTTGCAAAGGATTGTGGAGCGATGACGTCGGGGTGGCAACGAGCACCGTATTTCAGGAGATACGGCCGGGAATTGGTTTCAAAACCGGCGAGTTCGTCAAAGAAAAGTAGGGGGCGGGTACTGTAGAACGACACCGCCGCGGACGTTGCCGCGCACATCGCCACGGACATTGCTGCGGGAATCGCCGCGAACATCGCCGCGGGCATCGCCGCGGGCATCGCAGCGGACATTGCAAAGGATAGTGTCACTTGACTTGCCGTAGAGATAGCCGTGGCGTGCCGTGAACATGGCCGTGGGTGTGGCCGCAGACGTTGCCGCGGACATTGCCGTGAACATCCGTAGAAAAGAGTGCTGCAGCTAGCCACGGACACTATCGCGGATTGCAGGTATCCGATGCAGTCCATGGCTAGCCGCGGGCGTCGCCGCGGGTCACCGCGGATATCCGCGGCATTGACCGTGGACAGCTGCGGCACGCCACGGCACTCCACGGACATGTCCACGGCTATCCTCAAGAAAGAAAAAGAATCCACATCCCTCGACTCTGTGGAGTGGTACAATAATGGCAATATGGACCTAGGGACCGACTACTGCTATGCAGGGGTGCCTTTGGTTCTGCTGAAGTGGTCACTTACACGAGGGTTGCTTGGACGCTACATCTCTGATATTTAGTAGCTTGCTTTCCGCCGGATACCTTCTGACAGAAGGTGGGGCGGAGCCGTTGGTTCGGGCAGGCACTAAATTACCACTCCATCGTTGCTGATTAATATCGCAATATTTTTAGCCGCACGAAAGCTTAATACCGCAACGGTACAAGGTGGTCATTCGAGCAAAAGACACCGAACCACCGCAAAGAAAGCCCCCAAAAGCGACCCCCTAACCGTAGCCTCGGTCCGGATGCGACCTCGCGGCAACCCACAGTGTATGTACTTGGTATAACAACAACAGTATGATAGCTTACGACCACTTAGACCCGCGCTTCGACAAAGTAGAGTCTTTGATAATCCGAACTTCTAACTCTTCTATAAATAACAAAAAAACTACTCGGTGCGTATTCTTTCCGTGTAGTGGTTCTTCTATAGCGCCGACATGCGCCAGCCGGACATACTGGCGCTATAAAGTAGCGGCAACCGGTGCGAGTCGTACTCAAGAAGGAATGACGTGAGGATGTCAGCGTGAGCGCTGGTTCTGGTTCAAACGTTTCATTTTTGGGGTTTCTAAAGAAATTGAAAGGCGTGATGGTTCGGAAAATAGGGGTTTTTTTTGGCAGCTCGCATCGTGGGGTGTGCATGTTCCACACGTTGCATCGTTCCTTCCTCACCGACCGAAGGCCTACACTCGTAGGCAAGGACTTCCTGCTGTGCAGCAGGGCAAGATCGGCATGGCTCAAGCCAGTAGAGCTTCGATCCCCCACCTTGGCGTAAGATCCTCAGCGGTCGACAAGCGCACTCGCAAAGAGTCTGGTCCCGATGGCGTTGCGGACGAAGCGCGGGGACACTCCTGCGGGCGTACCACGGCCAAGCAGAACAGGGAAGCGGCGATCAACATGCTGCCCAACCCTGATCCGGCCAAGGTCCAGTCCTGCGCGGCGTGCAAGATGGACATCGCAGGGGTAAGAGAGTAGCTGAGTGCAACTACTGCTTCCACCACAGCGCGCGAAAAGCAATGTCCTCCTGTGGTACGCTCGAGAGTTTGTTCGTTGGTACAAGGGAAATTCTCCGCAGTTTTTGAAATAAAATCTTGATTCAATTTTCTTATTATATTGATTTTAGTATTCTTTGGGTATCGTTATTTTGAAATATCAACCAGTGCAACATCAACAGCAACAGCAACAAGCAAGTATGCTAGTGATATACACGTGCAAATGTGCAAGCGAGAATCTCGATTAGCGGCACTGCAAGTAGTGGGGGTCCCTCTATAGTGCTGGAATGATATTGCATGTTGCTGGCATAGTGCCGGCGAAGTCGCATGGCAAGAAGACAGGAACCCGCTATCAACAGTAGAGTGTATGAATATAGCACATGACTAAATACGTAGTAGTACTGGTATGCCGGTATCGGTGCACCCAATAGTGCTGTGGTGTCCGATACACTGCCGGAATAGCTGGCCGGCACATGCTCGCACTAGTCTATATAAATACATAGGGAACCACCACTCTCTCTGTATTATATCCAAACGAAACGCGCACAGCTCGCCATCCACTGCTTGCTGCTGCACGTTCTTGTCTTCCGCACATCCCGGGGCGTGTTTGCCTGCTGAGAGCTATGAGAGACAGACGAACTAGTTCATGATCTGTCTGTCCTATGTGTTGACGGTTGAGAAGACCGTACTTCTTCCCGTGCCTTTCGTCGAAATACCTATCAATATATATGGTGTACATATACCAACAGAGTTCGTAGATACATAGTCTAGATGTCATCGTTGGATCCGACAACACCTACCTCGCAGCTGCGGATTTTGACGTCTCTCGCCGTCCTGCCCGTGGTGCTATTATTGATTCCAGGGCATTTACTTGACTGTTGCGTTGCTTTTGTCGCGTTTGGGCAACTTTCCGGTCGGAATTCCTGTGTTGCGCAGGAGGCTACGGCAGACAGGGGATTACGCGTTTTGTAAGACCTACCACCGTTGTTAGTGCAATATGCTGCTGTTTATCCTGTATGTAGACCATCCCACGAGTTCCCGTTACCACGCTGTGCCAGGTACCGTGGACGCTCGAAATACCTGGTAGATCGTATCCAAAAATACAAATGTAGCAGGCTGTGATACAATCTCTCTTCCAGTTGTTATTACGATACAGAAATGCGACACATATTATAAGAATTCTAATACACTCCAGCTGTGAGATCGAATATTTTGTCGAAACTCATCTTTGCAAGCTGTGTGTGATACTCCGATCGCGCGTATTACGGGTTGTCACATATATACGACCCCTCACCAAAAGCCCTTCCTCCCCCCCCGCCCCCCCCCCCGCCCCCACACCCCCCACCTCCCCCCCAACCCATCCCAACCCCACCCCCTCGAACACTCCACCCTCTCTTTACTCACTGATTGTACGACTTACCCCAGGATATACATGATAAACTGATGTATTATTTAAAACCGTCACATTTATCCCCTCAAAATAATGTATAGTTTCCAGGCACATATTGAGCTGCCCCCCCCGCCCCTCCCCCCCCCCCCCCCCCCGCGCCAACCCGCCCCCCCGCCCCAAAAAATATACTGGTGCCAAAACCGTCAGATTTATCCCCTCGAAAGGATTTATAGCTTACATGCACAAATTGCCCCCTTCCCCCCCCCCCCCCCCCCCCCCTCCAAACCCGCTCGCTTTTCATCAAAACCAGGCCCCCACGTCCTTCAAAACTCCGCCCCACCCCCCTCACCGGTTATTCGACTTACAGGATTCACTTGATAGAAGGATACATTTCCCTTCACAGCTGTCAGATTTTGTCCCTCTCAGAAACGGGTTTTATAGTTTCCGCGCACAGACTGACTAAAATCACCCTGTTGACCCTGATAGCTACATTGTAGTTGTAAGGGGAGTCGCCGACCTATATCCTTAATGAGGACACACAACTCGTAATGCGCGCGATCGGAGTATCACACACAGCTTGCAAAGATGAGTTTCGACGAAATCTTCGATCTCACAGCTGGAGTGTATTTTCATTTTTTATAATATATACGGGATATCACCTCATTATCTTTCGAGAGCCATCCATGCCGCTGCTTTCCCCCTCCCCGCCCCGAACGCCCCCTTCTTCCCCACCACCCGCACCATCGCCTAGACTTAGCACCACACGTATAACAAACCCCTCACCTAAAACCCTTCCTTCGGTCCCCCCCCCCCCCCGCCCCCACCCCCCACCTCCCCAACCCCCCCCCACCCCATCCCAACGCCACCCCCTCTAACACTCCGCCCTCTCTCTACTCACTGATTGTACGACTTACCCCAGGATATACATGATAAACTGATGCATTCTGTCCAAAACCGTCACATTTATCCCCTCAAAATAATGTAGAGTTTCCACGCACAGATTGAGCTGTCCCACACGCCGCACCCCCGCCCCAACCCCCCCCCATGATAAACTGGTGCATTTTTTTTTATTTATTTATATTTTTTCCCCAAAACCGTCAGATGTATCCCCTTGAAAGGATTTATAGCTTCAACGCACAAATTGCCCGCTCGTCCGCCCCCCCCCCCCCTTCCCTCCCCCCCCCTCCAACCCCGCTCGCTTTTCATCAAAACCAGGCCCCCACGTCCTTCAAAACTCCGCCCCCCCCCTCACCGGTTATTCGACTTACAGGATTCACTTTATAAACGGATACATTTCCCTCCACAGCTGTCAGATTTTGTCCCTCTCAGAAACGAGTTTTATAGTTTCCGCGCACAGACTGACTAACATCACCCTGTCGACCCTGATAGCTACACTGTAGTTGTAAGGGGAGTCGCCGACCTATATCCTTAATGAGGACACACAACTCGTAATACGCGCGATCGGAGTATCACGCACAGCTTGCAAAGATGAGTTTCGACGAAATCTTCGATCTCACGGCTGGAGTGTATTTTCATTTTTTATATTGTACCCCAGGATATACATGATAAACTGATGCATTCTATCCAAAACCGTCACATTTATCCCCTCAAAATAATGTATAGTTTCCACGCACAGATTGAGCTGCCCCACACGCCCCACCCCTGCCCCAACCCCCCCCCCCCCCAATGATAAACTGGTGCATTTGGTATTCACTTATTTATTTATTTATTTATTTTTTTCCCCAAAACCGTCAGATTTATCCCCTTGAAAGGATTTATAGCTTACACGCACAAATTTCCCGCCCGTCCGCCCGCCCCCCCCTTGCCCCCCCCCCTTCCCCCCCCCCCCCAACCCCGCTCGCTTTTGATCAAAACCAGGCCCCCACGTCCTTCACAACTCCGCCCCCCCCCCCCTCACCGGTTATTCGACTTACAGGATTCACTTGATAAAAGGATACATTTCCCTCCACAGCTGTCAGATTTTGTCCCTCTCAGAAACGGGTTTTAAAGTTTCCGCGCACAGACTGACTAAAATCACCCTGTTGACCCTGATAGCTACATTGTAGTTGTAAGGGGAGTCGCCGACCTATATAGGACACACAACTCGTAATGCGCGCGATCGGAGTATCACACACAGCTTGCAAAGATAGATGAGTTTCGACGAAATCTTCGATCTCACAGCTGGAGTTTATTTTCATTTTTTATAATATACGAGGAGCGCGACCTCGCCAATGTTGTCTACGGGGCTATTATTATAGCCGCTTCGACAGCGACAAAAAATACACCGATCGGCTTGCACCTACAGCAGCAGTAAGTAGCGCAATAGTAGTAAGAACGTGCAGCAGTATGATATGTGTGTACGTATCAGCGTGCTGTGCGCGTGTCGTATTGATCCTAACGTTGCGTATCGTACACCCCCCCTTTGGAGAGAAATGGACGCTTCGTGTGGCCGACGCTGTACTTGTAATCATATAATTTCATAATTTCGACATGTTCTCCCTCTCAATCAAGTCGGAAGACCCAAAAAGGCCAACAGCCCAGAAAACGCTATCACACCATCACAACAAAACAATGAGGATCACGATCAGAACTATTATCAGCGCGCAGCAGCGTGGAATTGTGCAATGCTGCTTACGTGGGCGTTTGTGGATTTCAACCATTACCAAGCTTCGTATCATACCTAGGTTTGTTTTGGTCCGGTTTGCCCGTATCCCACTGGTAATCGTTGTTCGTTTGGCCCAGTCCTCTGCAAGGCGAGGAAGGAAGGCCGAGCGTGTTGTTGTTGTTGTTGTTGTTGTTGTTGTTGTTGTTGTTGTTGTTGTTGTTGTTGTTGTTGTTGTTGTTGTTGTTGTTGTTGTTGTTGATGTTGTTGTTGTTGTTGTTGTTGTTGTTGTTGTTGTTGTTGTTGTTGTTGTTGTTGTTGTTGTTGTTGTTGTTGTTGTTGTTGTTGTTGTTGTTGTTGTTGTTGTTGTTGTTGTTGTTGTTGTTGTTGTTCTTGTTGCTGTTGTTGTTGTTGTTGTTGTTGTTGTTGTTGTTGTTGTTGTTGTTGTTGTCGCTGTTGCTGTTGTTGTTGTTTTTGTTGTTGCTGTTGTTGTTGTTGTTGTTGTTGTTGTTGTTGTTGTTGTTGTTGTTGTTGTTGTTGTTGTTGTTGTTGTTGTTGTTGTTGTTGTTGTTGTTGTTGTTGTTGTTGTTGTTGTTGTTGTTGTTTTTGTTGTTGTTGTTGTTGTTTTTGTTGTTGCTGTTGTTGTTGCTGTTGTTGTTGTTGCTATTGTTGTTGTTGCTGTTGTTTTTGTTGTTGTTGTTGTTGTTTTTTTTTGTTGTTGCTGTTGTTGTTGTTGCTGCTGCTGTTGTTGTTGTTGTCTTCTTCGGGTTCGTTCGTGATCATTTTTTACGCCTTGATTTGGTTTGGTCAGCATTGTCCTTCCGCAAATAGCGCTACGTCTGGTTTTGGTCAACTTATTTTCATTTTTTTTCCCTCTTCCCACCTCTCTCCTTTTTTGCATTGTTTTCTCTCTCTATTTCCGTATATACTTGCCCCCATCTCTCTCTTTGTCTTCGCCTCCATATCTCGTCCCCTCCGCTACCTGCCCCCCCTCTTTCACCAATGCCTTTTTTTGTCTCTACTTCTGTCTCTGTCTCTGCATCTCTCTCTCGCCCGCCCCCCCCTCCCCTCCTCCCTCTACCCCTCCCACCCCTACCCTTCCTCCCCGCTGCCCCTTTCCAACCCCCCCGCTCATCCCTCTCCCCCTCCCCCTCCCCCTCTTACTTTATGCCCCTCTGTAGCAATGCTTCATACGCTGCGAGGAGTGCCGGGCAAGGCAGGTCGACCCCCGCGAGGTCGATCTTTGTGTAAATTGCTTCTATCAAGGCAAAGAAGTGTTGGGGCACAAGAAAACCCACGCCTACAGAGTCATGGACAAGCTGGAAACGCCTGTGTACACCGGTGAGCGTTGCGTCGTTCTCGTAGCAGCCAGGGGGGGGGTGATAAAGTTGCCTACGTAGGCATTTTTATCCCTGCGCAGTCTGTGTAACCGGCCCACGAAGCAATTATAGCAGACCTGGCGATAAATCCTGCCTACGTAGGCATTAGAAGACATGACCCTGTTCCCGAGTGGTTCCAGAGTGATGGGCAAGTTCAAGACCCCTGTAGTCACCTGTGAGCGTTGCGTCCTTTTCTTAGTAGCTAGAGGAAAGGGGGAAGGGGGGGGGAGACGAAGTCGCCCATATTTTAACGTCCTCCGCAGGCCATGAAACCTGCCTGGGGGGAGATTTTGTTGATACTTACAGCTACCGAGTTGTGGACAAGCTCCCCAACCCTGCCTGCACCAAGTCCATTATTAACCAAATACCCGACACATAATGTTTTTCTCACGTATCATGACGTCAATTGTTTTTATGAATTTATTCGGAAGTTTAGTTATCGCGATTTGTGACAAATAATATACCCGCCCCCGCCCCCCCCTCCCCCCCTCCCGCCCCCCTTTTGATCAAAACCAGGCCCCCACGTCCTTAAAAACTCCACTCTCCCCTCACCGGGTATTCGACTTACAGGATTCACTTGATAAACTGATGCATTTCCTTCCACAGCTGTCAGATTTTGTTCCCCTCAGAAACGGGTTTTATAGTTTCCGTGCACAGACTGCCTAACATCACCCTGTCGACCCTGACAGCTACACTGTGGTTGCAAGGGGAGTCGCCGACCTATACGTATCCTTAATGAGGACATACAACCCGTAATACGCGCCATCGGAGTATCACACACAGCTTGCAAAGATGAGTTTCGACAAAATATTCGATCTCACAGCTGCAGTGTATTTTAATTTTTATAATAAATAGTATCACGATTCGCAAAAAACGCGCGTTTTGACGTGTTTTTTTTCTGTTAGGATCGACGCTTAACCCTTTTCCTATCCCATTCTATCCATACGATATAGCTACAAGCATGCTTCCCTCGATAGTCCATAGTGTGGGATTACTGTAGTTCTAAAGAGGTTCATGTGACAACAACAGCAACAACAACAACAGCAACAACAAAAACAATAACAACAATAACAACAACAGCAACAACAACAACAACAACAACAACAACAACAACAACAGCAACAACAACAACAACAACAACAACAACAACAACAACAACAACACGCCTCGCCTGCCTTCCTTGCCCTGCAGAGGACTGGACCGCCGCCGAGGAGCTTGCTCTCGCTGACCACACGCGGAGAAGGGGGATTGCGGCATGGGAAGAGGCCGCAGACTTGGTGAGCCACGCCTCGGAAACTGTAGTTGATTCAAAAGGGCACACGGAAAGGCTATCTATGGTCTAGGGCGGGGTAATACATGCCAGGTACCAGGTAAACAATTGTATACTTCGTATCATTTTTTTTTTTTTTTTTTTTTGTCCTCCGGCGGATGGGGAAAAATAAAGCTTTAGCTGACCACACTTCCACGTATTTTCATACGCGTCGTGTGTCGATTTAACTCAGCTGCTTTCGCAGCCCAACGCTAGCTGGCGCACCCTTCCTTCGGGTCCCATTATAGTATCAGGTATTAATTAACTAACCGTGTAACTAGTTCAATTACCTCCCTTAAAATATTTAGGGGGTTGTTGAAGTGTACTTAGTTCATACAGTAGTTCAAGACATCCACTTTTTTTCTATGTTCGAGGGATACGATTGGATACAACAACTCCCCAGATTTGCTTAATTCATACCAATTCAAGACATTTTCGTTGTTTCTTCGCCTTCGAAGAAGACGATAAACAAGGAGGGGCGCTTCAAGATTGAGTAATGTAAAAAAATAAAATACACTCCTCCAGCTGTAAGATAGAACATTTCTTCGAAGTTCATATTTTGCAAGCTGTGCGCATTTAATCGAAACTCACATTTTGCAAGCTGTGTGTGAAACATGTATTGCATTGTAGTTAATTTATTTTCAATCCAAAATTTGCAGCGTTATTGTCAGCCATATTATATATTTCAACCACTGTTTTCGAGATTCGGAGCGTAATGCGTAAGGGGGTAGTAATTATTTTGTTAGTTGGTCGGTTGATTTCGGCAGTCGGGGAGATTATACCCATAGTCTACACACGTACCTGGTTTATTAATCGGAGGGGGGGTACTCTTTTGTTGCTTGCCTTAGCCATTTGACCATTGACCACGTATCCCTTTCGAGACGGAGCACCGTTCCTAGTTCCTACTCCTAATACAAACACCTCCAACGTTTTGGGGGCTCAGTACGTGTCTTCCATGTATAATGTAAATACTTTTGCTTATTACCTTATCTCTTTCCTCTTTGGCCGTCTGTGACCACCATCCGTCGCCCAGAATATCTAGCGATCATTTTCGCCCTATTACCTAATAATGTACCAAAATCTGTCCCCATGCATGTCACACTCGTTTGTTTCCCTCTTCTCTTTCTCTAACACATTCCGTTCCTCCTTGTATACTACCAGCACTTCACATCGTTCAACTATGCGGAGTCTTCTCTCGTCTGCGTTGCCACAAGGGCAGCTCAACCCTCCTTCTTCCTCCTCCAGCCGGCCACTGGTATATAATAATACCTTATACCTTATACCTTATACCTCATACCTTATACCTTATACCTTATACCTTATACCTTATACCTCATACCTCCTTCTTGTCTCCGGCAGGTCCAGGTTCCCTGCACGAAAACGCTTTTTTTTCAGGGCTTTCACGTAGTTGTCCATTGGGCCGTGCAAGATGTTTTTCATTCCTATCTGTTATTTTAACCAAACCCCCGTATATCTGTGAATAAATGTTCTTCCTCATGACAAAGGGGCATAGGGGGGTCATCAAATAATCAATGAATAGTCTACTTTATTTCGGTATCGGGGGAGACGGTAGAGACAACAACACTCTACCCACGACCAACGCTACGATACTCAGGTTGTACATGGCCGTAGTCGTATGAAAACAGACCCTCGCTTCTCCCTACTATGCCGGGACGGAGCACGTCGGGTTTTCACCAACCATAGTACCAGGCTACGGTTGGGGGGGGGGCGCTTTTTCGCCCTTGCACTTTAGTGGCTCAGCGGCACTCGCGCGAGGGGCTGCCCTGTTTGTTACTACTTGTTATCTTGTATTATTTTATGGTGCCTGTGCGTTTGTAGGCTTTACGTCGCCGTGGATCACTTTGTCAACGCAGTGCCGACAAACCATCTTAAAGTTCTCGTTGTTTACGTGAGGTGCACGAGCTCTCGAGCTAGTGTGTATGTATTAACAGTAGCCTAGACCCACAGTAGTGGCGACAACAGGGCGGGCGGGTACCCCTCTTCCCGTCGAATGTGTCGGGAGACAGCACTTTTTTTGCCCTTGACCGAGGGAAAGTTCCAATAATCGCACCAGACGCGCGCTGCGATAGACGTACGAAATACGAGCATTTTTTTTCTTGAGACGTTTTCTGAATTACCCAAAATCGCCCGATCTTTGATATATATAGTCTATATTATAAAAAATCAAAATACACTCCAGCTGTGAGATCGAATATTTTGTCTATATGTATCGCAATATTTTCGTTGTACACCTACTTTTTCGTTGTACACCTACTTCATTAAGTGGATTTTATTAGTCGGGTAATATTTTCCGTTTATTCTTCCCCAACCAAGTCGGTTTTGAGGAAAACGATAGAGCTCCACAAGTGGTTATGACCCCCAGAACAAAAAATGGAGACATTCTACCGTATTACGGTAGCATGCATCAACACCTACTACTACTGGTAGCCAATAATGGGGATCGTTTCCGAGATAAGATCGCTGATCATACGTCGGCCACCGCCCAGAAAAACACGCGCACGCAAGTTGACGACAGCTACTCGTACCGTTATTCAGTTGAGCGAGCTCCTAGTGACAGTTATGTAGCCCCTGGTTTTCGAGGTTTGACTTAAAATTTGTGTTAACGCCCTTTTCTGAGAAGCGCGTGCCTTAAGAGCTGTTTCGAGCCTTGTCAGCCTTAATGCGGTAAGGTAAGGCCCGTTGCCTGTCGACGCAAGAGGCCTTTCAGGTACTTTCTGGGCGATTCAGCGCGTAGAAACGTGGCGCCGTTAAACTGAACCCCCAATAATAGGCCCAAAATTAGGGGACAGGGGGTTTATAAATGTATACGTTTATTTCTGACCTGGTACGCGTTGTTTACCGTGGCCTGTTACACGCAAGAAGATGCATTCTTCGTACTGCCCGAAACCGGAGGCGTCCGATTACATGAAAGATGCAGGAAAGATGCTTACATAGGCGTGCGGCGGAGTGCCGAAAATAACTTGCGAATTATTGCAAGGTTGGGTTCTGTAGGGTACTCACAAACCGTACCCGGCGTATTTACCCCGGGTATTACCCTACAAAGAACTTCTGTGAGTTCTGTAGGACGTTCATACCCGTACCCGGAACTTCTGGAAGTTCTGTAAGACTCCCATACCAGTACCCGGGATCCACAAACCCTACAGAACATAACCTTGAATTATTGTGTAATGAATTATGAATTATGAATTATGAATTTGTTAATAATTAATAATTATCCCTCCTAGGTTTTATCATACCGCCAGCTATTTTGTAAAAAATTGCGAAAGGCTACATACAACAGCTGTGAGATTAAGGATTTGGTCGAAACTTGTCTTTATCGCCCTCCCTACTGACGAAAGCACATACCTGGTAATAATTACTCGATCAATCTTCCACTCCGAAGTGCTTCGAACTTCACGTACAAGGAGGCCGCATTACATCCCCTTAACGTATGAACCCCCCCTGAGCTGAAACCATTCATAGTGTATATGACGCGTGCTACGTTAGAGGTAGGCATGTAATGTTTTGGCTGAAAAAAAGCCCTGAATGACGAGGCTTCTCCTCAGCTATCCTTAGCACAAAATCGTAATTTCATGTTTTTTCAATATTTTTCGTCGTGTAATTCTAGGCCATAGGATTGTTCATCGGGTATGATGGCTCCATTCTATCATTTTTCTAGCTATTATTATTCCCACTGTTATTTTTTTCCAATTAAGTTTTTGGGTGGAGCATGGAGTAATTTATCAAGTCACCACTCCCAGACGGCAAACACCTCTACCGTATGTACTGGTAGTAGTATACCTGGTATCAAGGCCTAACGAGGCCTTGATGCACCATTGCTATCCAGCTTGACAATTGAAACCATGAGTCGACCCTCCCCTCAACACGCCCCTGCCCCCGACCCCAACCCCACCCCCCCCGTCTCTCCGTTTTTTGTCCTTCCGTGCCTCTCGCGCGCTGCACCACACATGACACACCCCCCAACCGGACACACGAATTTATTCGCGCGAAAACAATCATGCAACAAATCATTGATGACGCACTAAGAATACAACTGTTATCAATCGAAAACACGCCTAAAAAAACATAAAAAAATAAATGTCAAAACACGAAAAAACTTTTTCCGGAAACGAATGCGAAAAAAAACGAAAACCAAATCGAAAACCGGATCGAAAACAACACTGAAAGAATGCAATTTAACCCCCCCCCGCGCCCCCGCCCCCCCGCCCCCGCAGAAACCGTTTTTCAAGCGCAGGTCTCCCGCGGAGCTCGAAGCTCACTATTTTGACGTGTACCTGGCGAGACACGGATCAGTATTGCCAACTCACTACCTGCAGCGCCGGGAACATGGTGGCGTAGAGGAAGTGCCCATCCCGTTGACCTCACCTCAGAGTTGCGAACCCCATCTGCGGGGCGTAAAGGTGCGGTGTAATCGGTAGCAGGAGTCGATGGCAGGCATGCTGGTTCCGGGGAGAGGGGGGTTGACACCCCCTGAGGGTAGGAGGGGCGGGGGCGGGGTTCTGTCTTCTAGGACTTTGAGGGTTGTGAGCCCGCCCTGCGGGGGGTGATGTGTGGTGCAGTAAGTGGAAGATGTCGATACCAGACATTGTTGTTCCCGTGGGATGGGGGCAGGAGGGTCTGACATCCCCGAGGAAGGGTTCGAGGGGGGGGGAGCGGGGAGGGGCGTCTTATTTTACCATTCCTGGAAAATTTCTCAGTATGTAAATGTGTTGACGAGTTAGTGTGGACTATCTAACGTTTTATCCAAGGAACCCTATCCCTAACCCGCACCGCCTGGGAATTTCTCGGGGCGAAGATGTAACGCGGGTTGTCGAATTGTTCGTGAGTTGAGAGCCTGACCCTAACCCCGACCGCCGGTGAATAGTCTCGGGAGGAAAATGCATGGAATAATCAGCGTGGCATATCAACCAGTTCGTCCAAGCTAGACCAAGTCGTAACCCGACTGCTTGGCTCCCCGCTTCCGGGCGGAAACTCGCGTCTCCGACCCCCTCCCCTCCCCCAGGTGCAGAACTCCGCCGAGTTCCGAAGCCGGACAATCGCTGAGCTTGGGACGAAGCCCAAGTTCCGTTACGAGCCTTCATGGCAAGCCCTAGCGGAGAAGAAGCGAGAGACGAAGGCTGCTGCCGCTACCGTGACGGCTACTGCTGCTGATACTGATGCAGCTACTGTTACTAGTGCTGCTTCTGCCGCGGCTACTGCTACCGTTGGCGGCGCATCTACCGCTTGTGCTAACGGTACCGCTGGCGCCGCCGCCAACCCGGCAAGGGTCGCCGGTGGGCGGGGCGCTTCCCGGGCCGCGAGCGGGAGCGCTAGCGGTAGCCGTAAAGCTAACGGTACCGCTTGCGGTAACTCCAACGGTAACTCGTACGCGAACGGAAACACTAGCGCTAGTGCTAACGGTAACCGCAGCGGTAACTGCAACAGAAGCAGCAACTGCAACGGTACCGACAATGGTATCGCACTCGGAAACAGTAACCATGCGGCTTCGGGCGGAAGGAACGGCACTATGGAAGGTGGGGGGGCGGCTACAGCTAGGGGAGCGTCTGGGGCGGCGGCTAGGACTGCGGCTACAGTAAAGGCGGCGAAGGGGGGGGCGGAGACGGTGGTCGGGGCGAAAACCTCACGCTACAGCAGAAAGAAGCGCAAGGTGGCTAAAGCTAAGAACAAGCAAGAGGAGGCTGCAATCAGGGCGTGGGTGGAACAACTACCTGGGGCAGGTCTTCCCGGGTACCACCCTCTGAGAGGAGAGTTCGAGGAGGAGCACGACAACTCGGCCGAGGAGGTAAGGAGCGGACGCGCGGTCGGTGGGGCTTGTTTTTTTGCTTGCCTGTTTTTTCTCTGTTTGGTTGCTTTCTTTTTGTTTATTTGCTTGGTTGTCTGCTTGCCTGCTTTCTTGCGTGTGTTCAAATGCCTGCATGCTTGCATGTTTGCTTTCTTTATTGCTGTCGTTCTTTCTTAGTTACCTGCTGCTGTTTGCATGCCTGCCTCTTGTTTTCTTCTTGCGTGCTGTCTTTCTTGCTTGCTTGCCTTAGCTTGGGTATTCCAGCCATTTCTGGTGGTTAACGGTGCCGTATGTGCGAGTATGTGTTCTCGTGGTCGTTGTAATGTTTTGTTTTTCTTGGGTCTTTTTCGCCAACTTTCCTTTAGTACGAGTGCGCTTTTTCTTTTCCTATTTTTGTTTTTTTTTTTCGTCTTCATATTGTTTTTCGCTTTCGTGCTCGTGTTCATTTTCGTTTTTTTTGTGCTTGGTCGGCACCCATTCTTGTTATACCTCAAGACCCTTCCTTCCTCCCGTCCTTTTTCTGTTTTTTTTTCGGATGTGGTTGGGTGGGCTCAGTTGCTGGCCGATATGGTGTGCTCCCCGAATGACGATAAGGCCGACAAGCAGCTCAAGAGGGACGTCATGAGTGTCTTCGATCGCCGTTTGGACGAGAGGGAGAAGCGGAAGAAGTTCATCATCGAACACAACCTCACCGGTCTGAACGAGAAACCGCAGAAAAAGAAGGCCGCTTCGAAGAAGAGGCCGAAGGTGAGAGGCCGAAGGTGAACAGGGTGAAAAGCTAGTACCGCATGCTACCGTAGGTCTATGTACGTACATCAACGCTTGTGGACTAGCTAATTCTCTTGACGGGAAGCATCCGGGATCGTTGGATCGGCATATATTTGTTTGTGCGTTTTAATACTATATTTTATTTGTTTTCAATGTTAGTTTATTATTTATATCATGATCGGGGGCGTTATCATACAACCATCGTCTGGACGAGAAGGAGAAGCGGGAGCGATTCCTCGTTAACCTACCTTTTAGTCGAAGTGAAAGATAAACAACCAGCGAAATAAGCGGCCGACGCCAACAAGAGGACGCAGGTGAAACGCCGCTGATGATGATGACGCGAGCCGCTTATAGATAGGAGTACTTTAACCCATTCCCATCTCCTAAAATGATCCTAGTCTAACTGCAAGTGTTTCGCCCCCGTGTCGGGAGTGCGGTTCTAAAAAGGTTAACGCTTTAGGGGCAGAGGTATTTTCTGCCTGACGGTGGGTATGATGCCTTTAATGCCAGGTATTATTTATCATCGAATTGGGGCCGTTCCTAATAATGAAACGAACACAAAAAAAAATGCCAGGAAACGCGACGACAAATCGCGACATTTTTTTGTGAAAACGTCGTGACATTTGTTTGTCAGGAATCTGGACCCTGAATCGTTTCGACATTTTTTTCCGTGAAGACAGGCTTAAGGATTTCTGACTAAAAAACGTGGTATTTTGTTTTTGCAAACGTGACATTTCACAATTCAAAAGACAGGAATCGTTACATGGATTTGTGTTTTTCTTTGCGTTAGTTAGGAACGGCCGTTAGGTTTCCCTTTTGCTTTTTCATTAGTCGGCTATTGATAGCCAACTTCGTTTAGTTTTGCGCACGGTAATTTTGCGGAGGTTTTGCGATTGACGGGCGCGTTTGGTGGCTCGATTTGCGGTCGATACGGTGTTCCCTCTGTAGCGCGTTTTTGAGTAGTGTCGATTGCTCGCTATAGTGCCCGTGCAATATAGCCTGGCACACATTGGAACAGCCGATAGTAGTGGCAGTACGCGAAGTACTGTAGTGCCGGCTGCCCCTATAGTGCCTGTATTTCCATCTATAGTGCACATACGGGCACTATAGAAGAGCCACTACTACTGCTGTGTTTTTTTGTCACCAATAATATCGCTGGTAAGTCGCTTAGTCGATTACTGTAGTTAGTTGGTGATTACTCTGCCGACACATTATACTTTACCAATGGTACGGTAGAGGCGCACTGGCTCTTTTTTGGCCGGCAAGATCCTTGGCTTGATAGGCTGCTCAATACCCCACTCCAAAAGGTGATTGTGGGAAGAACGGAAGCAAAAAAATCGATGAGAGAAAATATCCAATGGATTACTTACGACAGTAGCAGTGGGTATAATATTATAAAAAAATTGAAACTACACTGCTGTACATGTAACAGCTGTGAGATCGAAGATTTCGTCGAAACTCCATATTTGCAAGCTGTGTGTGATGCTCCGATCGCGCACACAATATTATAATTGTGAAACAGGGATGGTATAATTCGGAAGATTTTGGGTGTTGGAAACCCCGTCATTCTGGGAAATGTTGTGTTTCTGCCAAAGAATGTTACCCCTATGGTCCCGCCCGTGTGAAAAGTATCCCTTTTAGCAACGCACTCCCGACATGGCATGACATAGGGACAAAACGCTTGGAGTTAGACTACGAAAAAATAGCAGTTGGAAGTTGGTTAATATAATAATCGGAGTATCACACGCAGCTTGAAAAGATGAGCTTCGACAAAATCTTCGATCTCACAGCTGGAGTGTATTTTTACTTTTGTGATGACTGGTAAAAATGTTAACTATTAATACTATACTAAGTATAGCCCGGAAATAAGGAGAACCCGCACAGCCCTTCTGGTTGGTGCTTTTTTTTTCTTGATGTTTTCGTTCATTTGCGGTATACGCCTGTTTGGTTTCTTTGGATCTTTGTTGTTGTCATCGGCTTAACTTAACTCCCATTCATTGGTTTTCTTCTGATTTCTGGCAATGTCTGTATGGCCCCCGCATGAGGTGGGCAACGCGAGCAAGCCGACCCCGAGCATGGGCTTTCCCATCATGATGGACGTTGAAGCACATCATGGTTGCTGCTGTTCGCAGTGATTGTCGGATGGCTAGGCGAAAGACCAACAATTGATTGTTTTGGTTTTGGTTTTGGTTTTGGTTGGCCTTCCGAGAATATGCAGCAACCGCGTCGATCCATCGCAGATGGAAATAGAGATGCACGCTGGCTACGGTAGAAGAGAGATGAGGCGTACCGTTTTTTTTATTGTTTGAAGCTCCGCACTTCTTTGGTAGGGAGCTGTAAAACCTCGCAAAAAAAAAAAATCACGAAAAGCGCAACCCAATCAAAAAAGCATAATAGCCTAGGTATACGAAAAAAAAAGCAAAAAAAAACAAGGATGACACTCCGATGGTTTTTGGTCAACAACCCCTACCCCCTTTAGAGCCCCAAAATCCCTCCCCATACAAATTTGTCCCCAACAAGGTTTTCCAGTCGTACAGGCGTTAAGTGAGCCCAACCGGTAAGAAAAATCGTTTTCCCTATACTAGCTTCAAGTAAATTTGTCCCCAAAAAGGGTTTCCAGCAGTTGTAAAGGCGTTAAGGAGCCCGACCACTCTGAAAATGTATCCCCCCCACACAAGTTGCTGGGTATCTGTATCGTAGGACGTGTGTAAAGATAAGCGCCTGCTACCGTGGAAGTGAGCTAAGCTTTTCTTTTATTTATCTGAGGCTCCACACTTTTTTTTTTTTTTTTTTAGGAAGGAGGGAAAAACAGAAGAAAGTGCTATTATATATCTATTTCATAACAAACCCCAACCCTCTCCCCCTCCCGCCCCTCCGTCCCCCGATCTCCCCCCCCCCTTCCGCCTAGTCTGTCCAAACGCCCCACTCACAATCAAAATCGGCCTGAGTAATAAACACCTATACGCAGTTGATATCACGTCATTATCTTTCTGACCATCCATGACGTAGTTTTCAATTATATCCCCCCCCCCTCCAACGCCCCCCTCTTTTCCGACCACCTACACGATCGCCTAGACCTAGCACCACGCGTATAACAAGCTGCTACATATCTTTGATCTCACAGCCGAAGTGTATTTGAATATTATTTGTGACCTAAGCCTCCTAAAAATCCCCCCCCCCCTCTTGCTCTCCCTTACTCAAACGCCCCACCAAATATCAAAATCCGCCACATTAATAAACACTTCACGCACAGGATATCACCTCATTATCTTTCGAGAGCCATCCATGCCGCTGTGCCCCCCCCCCCCCCCCCCCCCTCCAACGCCCCCTCTTTCCCGACCACCTGCACGATCGCCTAGACCTAGCACCACGCGTATAACAAGCTGATACATATCTTTGATCTCACAGCCGAAGTGTATTTGAATATTATTTGTGACCTAAACCTCCTAAAAAATCCCCCCCCCCCCCCCCCCCTCTTGCTCTCCCTTACTCAAACGCCCCACCAAATACCGAAATCCGCCACATAAATAAACACTTCACGCACAGGATATCACCTCATTATCTTTCGAGAGCCATCCATGCCGCTGTGTCCCCCCCCCCCCCCCCCCCCCCCCCCTCCCCCCGCCTCGAACGCCCCCTTCTTCCCCATCACACGCACCATCGCCTAGACCTAGCACCACACGTATAACAAACCCCTCACCTAAAGCCCTTCCCCCCCCCCCCCCCCCCCCCCCCCCCCCGCCCCCCCCGCCCCCCCCGCCCGCCCCCACCCCCCACCCTCCCCCCCCAACCCATCCCCAACCCCACCCCCTCGAACACTCCACCCTCTCTTTACTCACTGATTGTACGACTTACCCCAGGATATACATGATAAACTGATGTATTATTTCCAAAAATGTCACATGTATCCCCTCAAAATAATGTATAGTTTCCAGGCACATATCGAGCTTCCCCCCCCCCCCCCCCGCCCCAACCCCCCCCCCCCCCCCCCCCCCGCCCCCAATAATATACTGGTGCCAAAACCGTCAGATTTATCCCCTCGAAAGGATTTATAGCTTACATGCACAAATTGCCCCTTTCCCCCCCCCCCCCCCCCCCCCCCCGCCCCCCTCCAAACCCGCTCGCTTTTGATCAAAACCAGGCCCCCCCTTTCCCTTCACAGCTGTCAGATTTTGTCCCCCTCAGAAACGGGTTTTATAGTTTCCGCGCACAGACTGACTAAAATCATCCTGTTGACCCTGATAGCTACGCTGTAGCTGTAAGGGGAGTCGCCGACCTATATCCTTATTGAGGACACACAACTCGTAATGCGCGCGATCGGAGTATCACACACAGCTTGCAAATATGAGTTTCGACGAAATCTTCGATCTCACAGCAGCTGGAGTGTATTTTAATTTTTATAATATATATAAAAGCCCGAAGATGAAAGATTCCATGGCCCACAGTTAGTAAGTATGCAACGAAAAATGGCGCGAAAAAAATATTGGGATTCTGACGATTCTGGGTTAAGGAGGCCCCGTCATACAGAGACCGCTTTAAGAGAGAGATGATGTGCTGCTGCTGCTGCTGCTGCTGCTGCTGCTGCTGCTGCTGCTGCTGCTGCTGCTGCTGCTGCTGCTGCTGCTGCTGCTGCTGCTGCTGCTGCTGCTGCTGCTGCTGCTGCTGCTGCTGCTGCTGCTGCTGCTGCTGCTGCTGCTGCTGCTGCTGCTGCTGCTGCTGCTGCTGCTGCTGCTGCTGCTGCTGCTGCTGCTGTAACTCTTATCGTAGCGCCGCGTCGAAAATGACGACGTGGACTGAAGACCGTTGTTATGTTTTCGAGATTTTTTTTTTTTTCTTGGAGACACTCGCGACCGGCGCATCGCGAACAGCTTGCGCAATTGAGCATCGTCTTACACAGGATTGAGCTCATTTCATAACAGGTACCTGGTAAACGATGCTCGATGGTATTACGCACTTAGTCTTACTTTCTCCGTTTTGAAACTCACAGCTGACGGAGTTTAACTAATTCGATGTAAATATGAATGTGTTCTTCCTTTCTTTGGAAAAATCGCCGCAGACAGATTCGAACTGATTTTTCTGAAAAATAATGTGTTTTTTCGTCCTTCGTTTTGTTCTCGCGCCGGGTGGGTGTTACAGGAGCAGCGCGAGGTTCTTGCCGCTGAGCTTCGACCACTGGCGAGTTTCAGCACCGCCGAAGAGCACGAGGAGCTCATCGACGACCTCCTCCTCACCAAGAAATTGAGGTGCGCGAAAAAATATACACTATATTTTTATGGGGTTGTCAAACCCAGCCCCCCCCGTCCTTAAAAACTCCGCCCTCCCCTCACCGGTTATTCGACTTACAGGACTCACTTGATAAACTTATGCCTTTCCTTCCACAGCTGTCAGATTTGGTCCCCCTCAAAAACGGGTTTTATAGTTTCCGCGCACAGACACACATCACCCTGTTGACCCAGATAGCTACACTGTAGTTCCAAGGGGAGTCTCCGACCTATATCCTTAATGAGGACACACAACCCGTAATACGCGCGATCGGAGTATCACACGCAGCTTGCAAAGGTGAGTTTCGACAAAATCTTCGATCTCACAGCAGCTGGAGTGTATTTTTATTTTTATATAATTTATGGGGTTTTGGTGTTCAAAGTAGTTGCTTAATTAATTGCATTCTTCGAAGTATGGGAATTTTATTCTGTTTTTAACCCCTTTAGAGCCCCCAAATTTCTCCCTATACTAACTTCTAGTAAAATTGTCCCCAAAAGGGGTTCCAGTTGTGAAGGGGTTAAAAAGCATTCTCGGCATGCAGTTTTTATTCTGTTTTTAAAAAGCATTTTCGGCATGCAGTTGACGTAAAATAGAAAACAATATTAGTCTGAAGTTAGTCGTAATTATTGGGTGTGACGAGCTAACTCGAGTTTCTGATTTTGACTGGGCCTGAAAAATAACCCTCCCGCCCCCCCTTTCGTGTCGCCTGAGGTGTCCATCGACCGCCACTGCTGTACGCGGCAAGCTCACTGCAGTTCCCAAAAAGACCGCGCTACCACGCGAAGACCAATAGCTACTATACTATCTTACCTACAGATACGGAGGGCCATATTATAGGACTCAAAACCCACGATATACACCAAAACCTACATATTCCCTTGTTTTTGCTCACCATATTTGGTCCCGATTATTGTGTTCTGCCGTAATAGAGACTAGCTGTGAGCTGGGTGGACGTGACGGCTATCCGTACTAACAATGCTGTTATTTGTTGGGTGGCAAAAAAAGCTCATCCACTGACTTTGCTTAGGATCTTTCGATTTCAAACACGTTTCGAGTCGCACAAAGGCACTCGTTATCATGCGCACGAAAACGCAGTTTTGTTCCGCCTATCGTCGAAAGGAAATACGCGCGATTCCTTCCAACAAGTCTGTTAATTAGTAACTTAGAATCGCATCGGATGTCGGCGTAGTCGGCGACTTGCCGGTAATGGGGTCGGCCAACCCACAGCCCCGTTTTGGGTCGCTTGTTGTTGATCGGTCGTACTCCCCCACTACCACGATGCCTTGCTTGGAGACAGCACCCGTACTAACCAAAATGGGACCGCAAACTATCTCCGGATAGTGCCCTACCCTGTAGAACAAGATTGTGGCAAGCGGTTTTAACCGCACTCCGTTGGCCCCTGTACTAAAGGATACCGCATTAAATTGGCGACCCGCACTAAAATATACCGCAGCAAGATAGAACCCCCCGCGCTAAAGGGTATCGCACTAACATGGTAACCCGTGCTAAAAGGTACCGCACTAAGATGGAACCCCGCACTAAAGGTACCGCACTAAATTGGTGACCCGCACTAAAAGGTACCAGGTACCTCACATAGCTGGATTCCCGCACTAAAGGGTGCCGTTCGAAACTGGTGACCCGTACTAAAAGGTACCAAGGTACCGCACTAATCTGGAACCCCGCACTAAAGGGTACCGCACTAACACGGGACCAAATGTTTTATTGGTGCTTCTTGATTGATCAGGGCGAAGATTGAGCAGTTGAAGGCCCTGAAGAAGAGAGGGGTTAGCACCGTGGCCGGGGAGATGAAGGTCGACGAGAGGCAGCAGGAGGAGGTGAGTGTGGTGGGGCGTTGGGGAGAGGGCGGTGGGGGGGGAGTGGTACTCATTTTGTTGCTTTCCTTAGGCGTTTGACCGTTGACCACGCATCCCTTTCGAGACGGAGCGGGAGGGGTGAGGGTACGAATTTAGTGCATTCCTTGCATTCCTTTGAACGTTGACCACGCACTTCTTTGGAGACGGAGCACCGTTCCTACTCCTAATAGAGACACCTCCAACATTTGGGCGTCAACTACGTTTTTCCATGTACCTGGTGTTACGTAAAATTCATGAAGGGGGGGGGGAGGAGCGTAATCACACTATTGTGCACGGCCGTAGTCCACTAAGACCGTAGACCTTCGCATACGCATAACGTCGAGATGGAGCACAGCGGGTTTTCACCGACCAGGCTAGACGTCGCGTGCACCAAGCGCATTTCACCGTGAAGTGTTCGGGGCATTTGAAGTGGGGGGAGAGGGGCGGCGCGCAGTCTCATCGTGCATGAACGTAGTAATTCGGACTATAACCCCTCGCATAGCTACAATGCTGGGACGGGGCACGTTCGATTTTCACCGACTGGGAACGCAGGCTATGGTAGCTAGGTGCGGCTTTTTTTCTCTCTGGGGCTCCTAACCGCTTGAGGAGGTCTCGTCTACCTCACAGAAAAGCTTGCTTTTGAGTGAAAGAACGAAACAGAATCCACCTGCCTAGGTATACGGAAACAAATTCTGCAAACAGAAAGACATTCCGACGATTCTTGTGGGTTAAGGCGCCCGATCCGTCGTTCAGAAACAAAAATCCAGCCGAAAAGTGCTATCTCTGTCGAAGCAAGCGTCCAGGCAGGATTCGCGTGCACCAATCACGACACAAGGGGGCGCGGGGGGGCGGGTATCCGGTTTGTCTTGGTACTATATTTGCCCTCCGACAATGCACAGAGTGAGCTTCAACGTCGCTTATTGGTAGAGCTTCCCAGAAAGAGCAAGACAACAACGGCAACCCAAAAAGGAAAAAGGGGGAATTGGAAGCGAGCTACGATGGAGGTGTCAATGTATACCGTTTTTTATCGAAAATATTTTCCGAATGACGGAGCGCCTTAACCCCTTTGCAACTGGAAACCCGTTTTGGGGACAAAATTTCTTGGATTTAGTATAGGGAGGGGTTCGGGGGCTGAAAAGGGGTTAACCCAAAATCGTCGGAATAACATCATCTTTTTTTTTTTTACAAATGCGTTTTTTTTTATATATACTTGGGCCATAGGAGTATTCACGGAGCTTCACTTTCATTTTTCTCAAAAATGGTTTCATTGGGGTGGGGTATGATGCTCATCATGTATGTGTGGAAACCCCAGTAGCAAACAAGTGGTTCACCTCTACTGCAGCGTGTGTCAAATCTTGGAATTAGACTAGGAAATAGTAAGGAAAAATAGGAGTTGGAAAGGCTCTTTAGAAGTACACCCGCGTGCATGGGCAAAGAGTTACTTGGATTTATGGTGGGACTGGTTTTTCGTTCAAAGGAAACATGATCTATAGAACAAGCTAACCAAAATGGAGTATTTTGCAGCGGTTATTTTTACCGCCTTTGCAACGGTCGACGCGTTTTTGTTTCGGGCACGGGTAGTATAACTTCAGTCGGATTGGGATAGGTTAGCAGAGGGTACAATAAAAGATTGTATGTTCAACTCAAGGGCTTCGTTAAAATAACACAACGCATGTTCTTTTTTCTTGTTCGGGTTTAAGGTAACCAGCGCATGTTCGTTATTTTCTATGTTCGGATTTTCGCAGAAGGGCGGCGTGGGGCCGGGAAGGGCAGCGAGCGGAGCGTGTGAACCGCCAAGCGAAAACCTCTTGGATCTGACGGGGGCGCCGGGGCTGGAGTACTTGTCCGAGGCGGAGATTCTGCTCTGCTCCAGGCTTCACATCATCCCACCATACTACCTCGGGATGAAGGCGAGTGTGCAAGGACTCGGCTGTGCAAGGGCTCGCCCATGCAGGCTATGTGCTATTGACACTGAGCCACTGATTCGCTGGGTACTGGGATTCCCGTCCCGAGGGTTTCACTGCAGTCCACAGGGCTGTATATGTTGGCTGAGTTTGACGGATTATTTGCGTGGCATAGGTAGCAAATGTGCGAACGGTATCATTTACGTCCCCAATTTTCGATCGTTTTTTTTCGTGTCATAAACGCACATTGCACACGATTTTCCCCATGCTTTGAAGATGTGTTTGTCCCCCCTCCCCCCTCCCCCCTCCCCCCCCCCCCCCCCGCCCCCTCATCCTCACTCCCGTTCTCCCCGTCCTCGCCCCCCCCCTTCTCCCCTCCCCGCCCCCCCCCTTCTCCCCTCCCCGCCCCCCGGCTACCGTTCCCCTTGCCCCCCCCTCCACATGTTTTGGGTGCTATGTTTCGCTAATATACCACGGTTCGGTACGACGCCGCGCTTTGCTGGTTCTCTTACTGCAGGAGGCCATGCTTCAAGAGTGCGTTCGCACTGGCTCCTTGTCCAAGAAAAACGCCTCCAGCGTGGTGCAGATGGACAGGGCAAGGCTTGACCAGGTACCCCTCTTACCCCCTTCCACCCCTTCCCCCCTTTATATCTTCATCCCTGTTTTGCGCTTGCCAGTATTCCTTTTTTTTCGTACCTGCATTCCTTTTTTTGGGGGTTTCGGGGTTCCTGTTTTTGTTATTCCAGCGCTGCTGTTGCTTATTGTTACCAACACTCCTGATTCTTGCTGTTACCAAACAGGTGCGTTACCAGCATTCATGTTTCTTCTTGTTACTATTTAGCAGTCATGTTTCTTATTGGAGCAGCATTAATTCCTTTTTTTTATGTTTTGAACTTTCCTGTTTCTGTTTGTCCCTAACCTTGTTGATTCTTATCACCACCATGCCTGTTTCTGATGGGTACCGGCGTTCTTGCTTCAACTACTACCAGTATCCCTGTACCTTATTATTGCTACCTCTATGTCCGGAAATATAAGCAACATTTGTACATTAATATTCAAATGAAATGTTGCTATTTTTCCGGACAAAGTGGTAGCGTTTTCTAGCGTTCCTGTTTCTTACCGTCACCAGCATTCCTGGTTCTTACTAATATTAGTAGTAATAGTAGCATTCTTGTTTCTTCTTTGCTATTAATGGTAGAATTCCTGTCTCTTGCTGGCTTACACCTGCGGGTGGTTCATCGTGTCACCGTCACCCGCCCGCAGGTATTGGAAAAAGTAACAGATCTCGGGCGGGAGAGTCTCGGGCAGCCGACGAAAAGGGGAAGCCTGTTGGAAGATTTCTTTATTTCGTCTTTTGATCTGCGACAATTCTGTTTTGCTCCCCGAGGACATCGACAACACAAGAAGCACGTCGTGAAATAGTATTTGGCAGACATATCCGGTTGCATTTGACCTGTACAGTCGTCCTGAGATGTGGACACGCGGTAGGAAGACACAAAAGACAACAACGAAAAAGACGGAAACGGTCGGATTTGAGCAGAGAAAAAAAGCTACATTTTTCAAGAAAATTTGCGGGTGAAGTCGGCGAACGCACACAAAATAACGCTTTGAGCCTGGACGCCAAATCAGTATGCATTTCTAGACATCAGACCCTCGCTGTATCATGAAAGATTCCTCGTTTCGTCGCGTGTCTGTTTCTGTTCCGCCCCAGGTCTATGACTTTTTTGCGACCTGCGGGTGGGTGTCAGGGTAACTAGACTAGGACTGCAGCGAGAACGGCATCGTCAGCACCTACAGCTACAACTTAGCCTCAACAAGTATTGGCTGCACGTAGGTCAAGGGGAGACACAAGCAAGACACGATATTATTTTCGCACCACGCCATTTGCAAAACGGGTTGGATAAACAAAACAAAACAAAAAACAGAAAATAAACTTAGGTTTAACCAAAGAAAATAAAATGGGAAGAAATAGGGAGAGTTGGGGGAAAGGGATATGGGAAGGGTTTTGATACATTAAGAGGGGATAGGGGATGGATAGGAGGCCTTGCGAGATACCAGTTTTAGTTTAAACCCTTTTTACGGTGCGTGTGGACCCACGTTTTGACGTCTTGGGGACAGCACACTTGGAATTAAGGTCAGTTTGTTTTTTCTGCAGATGTACCAAGGGTTATACTCTGTACAGCTGATGTTGTGGGATGAATTTTGACAGATAATTTTACCGTTGTTTTGCTGTGTGTGTACCCACGTTTTACGTTTCGAGGACAACGCACTTGGAATTAGAGTTGAATTTATCCCGCAGAAGTTCGAAGGGATTAACCCCGTACAATCTGACAAGATTTATCAAAAGATGCCTGGTAGGCTTTAACCTGTTTTACTAGGTGGGTGTGCCCACGCTTTGACATTTCAGGGACCACACACTTGGAGTTGGATTTCTTTTTTTTTGCAGAGGTACAAAGGGATTAGCCTTGTACAGCTGATATGTGGCAGCCATTAGGACAGACGTTTTGACCCTTTTTACAGTCTGTGTCTACCCATGTTTTGACGCTTTTGGGACAGCACATGTCGAATGAGAGTCAGTTTGTTTTTTCTGCAGATGTACCAAGGGTTATACTCTACGGCTGATGTTGTGGGATTCATTTTGACAGATAATTTTACTGTGTGTGCGCCCACGTCTTTACGTTTCGGGGACAACGCAATTGGAATTAGAGTTGAACTTATCCTGCAGGATTTCGAAGGGATTAAACCTGTACAGACTGACGGGATAAAAAAAGAGATACCTGGCACGCTTTAACCTGTTTTACTCTGTGTGTATACCCACGCCCTTGACGTTTGAGGCACACTTGGAGTTAGAGACGACTTTTTTTTGCAGAGGTACAAAGGGATTAACTATGTACAACTGGTATTGTAGGGGCCATTAGGACAGATATTTTGAGCCTTTTTACAATTGTGTGTCCACCCACGTTATCACGTTTTGGGGACAGCACACGTCGAACAACAGTTGGATGTTTTCTGCCGAGACACAAAGGGTTGGCTGTGTACAACGGCATCTCATAGTTTTGGGGTTTCGGAACATTGGTACAGACTTGGCACTAGAGTTGGAATACCGCAGAAGGGCAACGGTTTACTCGGTACAAGTGCACTATTGCAATTTTTGGGGGACGGACTGTTAGCACATACCAGGCATTCGGGACTAGGGATGGTTAGTTTCTGCTAAGGCACGGAGCGTTCACTCTGTATGAATCAACTTCACCAATGTTTTGGGGACGCATTATCAATACGTACTCGAAATTGGAGCTGGGATAATTTTTTCCTGCCGAAGTGAGAATAATGTTTTCCTACCGAAGTGATATTAATTTTTTTCCTTCCGAAGTGATAATAGCTGGCCTACACTCCTTTTCTCTGGTCGAAAACTGTCAACACGGCTTCCCCGTATACGAAGAATAGCACCCCCCCCCCTCTCCTGGGACGAACGTCTGAGCCGATTTTCTCCATACCGAGCGGCGAAAAGGGAACCAAAACGTTTTGATTTCGGAACTATTTCGTCGAGGTAGTTGGTTTTGTCCACTGGCGCATCGCTCCTGCACGTTTGGTTTGCGCTCTCCAAGTTTGTCGAGATGTTTTTTTTTCTCCTTTGACACACCGCTTTGGCGTTGCCAATGTCCATGTTGTCGAGCTAATCGGTCACGAAATTCGTTGGAGGGGGCGTGCTGTCTTGTCGTTTTTTTTTCGAGATATTCCTGTAAGGGCCCCTATAGTTCGGCGTGTTTCGCTCTCCCCCAGTTAACGAGGAAATCAGCTTTGGGAATTCGACTGAGGGAGTACCTGTGTTTTGCGTCCTGCGTGTTTCGGACCAGGTGTCTGGCGCCTCGAAGTCCCTTTTTGTCGGTGTTTCTGCACTTACTTGTAACCGCAGGAGACTCGGATAAGTTGTTGCAGTATTCGTCGTTGCGTGATTGGTTTGCTGCGGACCTAGCACGTCGAGACGATTTGGTTTTTTGGAACGAGAGGGGCGTTAGTTATTCCTGGGAGTAGAGAATACATACACGTGAATGGACTCCGGTAGAGTTCGTTTTGTGGCAATCAATATGTACTCTCCGGGTGGAGTGGAGAAGAGGGAGGAGAGAGGCGGGGGGCGGGGGAGGAGGGGGAGAAGGAGGAAAAAGGAGGAGGAGGAAGAGGGGAGGGGGGGAGTGGAAAGAGGAGTCGGAGGAGGGGGACGAGGGGGAGGAGGAGGAGGAGGAGAGGGAAGAGGGGAGGGGGGTGGGCTAGGAGGAAGGGAGAGGTGTTTTTGCCGTGAGGGGGCACATTTGTTTGGTTTTGTTGCCGCGTCGTCTGGGCAGTTTGTATGCGTGCGTCAACGTTTGGCGTTGTCTGTCTGATCTGTTTGTCTGTCAATCTGTGTATATATTGAACAGGCCTGCTACCGCCGCTGCTGCTGCGCGTGTTGGTGCTTTAGAGTGCCCACCCTTGTTGAAGGGGACTTCGGAAACGGTTTTGAGCACAATCAACTTGGAATTCGAGTGGTGCGATGCTCAGCAGTAGAGCAAGGGTTGCACGACTCGTGCTGTCGTTTCCCCGTCTTCTACCGCCGCTTCTGCAGCTGGGCGTGATAGTGTCTTGGCCCGTTGATCCTTTTTGAAGTGCGCGCACAGTACGTTTTGGGGGCTAACACTTGGAACTTGATTTGCACCATTGTGTTAGTGTAGCACAAAGTGTTTGAGGAGGCATCTCTGGTCCTGCCGCCGTTTCGCTGGCATTAGTTGTTGGTGAAATTAGCAGCGCTGCCAACGGGAATCACGGAACGGGCAGTGGCTGGAATGACTTGCTTGCGCGGCTCCCTTCCGTGGCTTGCTTGCGCGGTTTGCTAGCGCGGAATAATTGCGCGGCTTCATTGCACGGCGTGCATACATGGCTTGCTTGCTGGCCTCCTTACGCGGTTGGCTTGCATTGGTTGCTTGCGCGGCTTGATTGATTGGCTTGCGTGGCTTGTATGAACCGAGGGTCTTGCAGTTTGTCTAGTATGGAGGCATGGTTGCCAGCGAATCAGGGGGGTCACCGTGTTGGAGGCTGTCTTGCATTCGTTCTCCGATTTTTTGTTTATTGTATTCAGTGTACACGTTGTGGTGGCTTGGAGGTTTTCTTACAATTGTTCGCCGATTTACGTTTTGCTGTTCTTGTGTGTACAAATTGTGGCGAAAGTAGAAAAATGGGGGGTGGAATTGAAGTGTCTATGCTGCTATTCCTTCGTGTATCGATTCGCTACTATACGCATACTTGTATGCGCCCCCCCCCCCCCCCCCCCCAACCACTCATCGGCCTATTGCTGTTTCCGCACTTGATATATACTTGTATGCCCCAGCCCCCCCACCTGGCCGGCCTGTTGGTGCTGAGCCAGAAATATATTTGTATGAGGGGTGTCGCTAAATTGTGAAGACGCCACCCCGAGGCCACGGTATCTAGCTGTTGCCACCGCGGTTTTGTCTCAGGAGGGATACAGGCAGGAATATTTTGCGCTTCTCTTAGTTTCCTTTGTCGCGAGCGAGAATGCGGTACCATGTATTATATGTATGTACCTCGCTCGCCGAATACGCTAGGAGGCCGTTGGTTATGGGCGCGTGAAGGCCTCTATTGACGCGTCAAGGCCTTGGTCTTAGTGTCCTAGCTTTGGTACAAAGGCGGTCGGTCAAGGCGTCAAACCCCGACTACCAAGCAGTTTTTTTACTCCCAGGGGAATACGCTTCTTCTGCTGTAGGCAACCCGTCAATGCCTTGTTCGACTAATATGTTAGGAGACCGACCGTTTTGGGACGTCGAGTACTTTTTGGGTGCGTTAAGGTCTTGGCCTTAGTGTGCTAGTAATTGTTGTCTGGGCGGTCAGTCATGGCGCCAAACCACCTCCCCTAGCGTATGTGTTGCTCGCAGGACACGCGTTTTTGTTGTACGCAGGCCGGCAATACCTTTCTCGACAAAGTTGTCACGGGGGCTGTCTTTTAGGGGCGTTTCCTTTCCTGTTTTAGCGTTAGAGTGCTTGGTTCAATGTACGGGCGGTCAGCTAAAGCTGTTTCCTGCTGGCGTTTTTTTTTCTCACAGGAGAGTACGATTGTTTCTGTTTTAGGTAACCCGGCAATACCTTGCTCGATAATTGTGCTGGGGGACCGGTGATGCTGGGTGCGTCAACGTAGGCGCGTCAAGGCCTCGGCCTTAATACACTAGGGTTAGGGTAGGGGGCGGTCAAGGCGTTAAAACGCGGTCTCCCAAGTATATTTGTTGCTCGTAGAAGAGTACCGTTCTGTCTTAGGAAGCTCAGTCCACGTTTTTCCTGTCTTGTTTCGCCTACCAATGCTTGAAGCCATCTGCGGCACACTCTGCCTATGACTTCGATTTTTTTTGCGTATGAAAACAGCGTAAGGTGGAGTTCAGGCTGCACTATGGCAATTTGTTTTCAGAGGGCGATGTTATTGCTTTGGATAATAGTGGTGAGCGTATCTGGTGGTAATAAGTGGGGTGGGCGTGTCTTGTTGGCTATCTCTCGCAGTGTGTGTTGCCTTATTCGCGAGCAGTCGCCACGTGAGTGATTGGTTTATTACGATATGTATTGATTGTTAGCCTTTTTATTACGTTACGTGGACTAGGTCGGCTGCTAAATGACGCCTGGGTGATTGGTTTATTATGATATTGATGGTTAGCCTTTTATTACGTCACGGCAAATAGGTCGGCTGCTAAATAACGACGCTGTTTTTTTTCATCGTAAACTGTTGAATGGAATGTTCGCCTCATGGCAGGGTTTGCCACGGTAACACGCGCCAATACGGAAGATTATTATCCCTTGCGATATGCATGTAAAGCGACCAAAACAACAAACGTTTTTGTTCGAAACAGGCGCCTAGGTAGAGCGTGCGTCGTCAGTAGCACGAGCATCACCGTCGCATCAGCGCCTCGCACAACTCCAAACATCCTCGCACTTCGGACGTACCCCCTTCCTCCAGCGACCCGTTTTGATTTTCTTCCAGTCGACGCTGTACTCGTCAGTTTTTTCGCCACTTTTTCACTCTGAAGTCTTAACCCAGGTAATCGATGTTTTACGCCTGACAAGGCTGCCCCCCGTGATACGCATGAGCACTATTCAACGTTAATCGCGTCAAGGTTCCACCCGGCCGCGCAATCTACAGTGGGTTCTTCGGATACCCTGGCCCTGAATCCGACAACGCAACGTACCGAATTCCTGAATCCTGGAGTTTACAAGCATTCCAGGGTAATACCACAACACTAGCCCACCCAGACAATCAGTGCGACAGGCAGAAACACTAGAGATTCGAGGAAACATCGGTTTCACGCGCTAAACTGTAATCGAAGATGTGGCTCCTCAGAATCCCCCTCTACACCTCTACCCAGCGAGGTTGCAAAGCCTACGGGAAAAAACATAGGGAAAAGGAAAGATGCATCACGCGAAAGGGACCCTCGAAAAAGTCAGACACCGAAGCCACTGCCGCAGCGGTAGCGATTGGGGAAGGGGTCGGGGTGAAAATGTACCGTTAAGGCAAAAAAAACTAAAATGACCCACCACATCTCCAACCACGCGGGGCTGATCGTGTAACCCAAAGACGGAAGAACGCAGCAGGGTGTTTTGCGAGATATCAGGTTCTCAAGTTGGGTTATGTCGAACGCTTTTGAATCCAACGAAATAATCCAACGCCAACCCATCCCAGCACAAGTTTACAAGTATAATTCTCCCCCTTTTTACCCACACACAGATCTACCCAATTGTCTTGGGTTGGGTTGGGCTTGAGTGTTGGTTTTCGTTGGTTTTATATATATGTGTTCCTTCCTTACCAAATGTGGTATCGCGCAAACGCCCTAGTGTATCGCCACATTATATGGACACATAACGCTTAGAATTAGATTAGAATACATACAGTGGCTAGTTTTTCTGAATAAAAAACGGCGTAAGCTCACTTTTGCGGACCGTGGTTTTGGCCTTTCTCAGTATTACTAACCCTGACGCCCTTCAGTCTCCCACGCGATCAGACCTGTAGGTACTGTTATCTCGAAGATTGGTTCTACCGATGGTGCTCGAGAGACGACCGCTCTAGATTAGCATCTTTTTTGCCGGCAGACCTCGAGAAAATGGGAAGGGTGGTTCACATACCCTTGTTGAACTGCATCCACGTTCCTGGGGGAAGGAACACTGCTTGGAATCTGAGTACACGGTACGCAGAGGTCCCTTGATAGTGCCGATTGAGTAGTGCGGGTTGCCCGCTATAATGCCTGTGAAATCGCTGCCAGAGATGGGAACAACCAGTAGTGGTAGTATGCAGAGCAGTGCCGGTTGCTCCTATAGTGCGGTATTTCCCTCTATAGTGCACATACCGGCACTATAGAGGGACCAATTCTACTGACTGTATCGAGTTTGGGGGCAGTAAATAGCACAGCATCCGCGTTTTTGGGAGAAAACAACTTGGAATTGGATTGGATTGAGTTTTGCGGTATAATACAGAGAGTGCGCGACATTTCTTATTTCAGCCAAGGCCAAATCGTTACGTGAGGCAGACAAAAGGCATGCAACCATAAGGGAAAACGACCGTACACACTCCGATAAACGTCAGAATGACGAACGAACCGAAGCGAGTTGTGATCACAGAACGTCGTTCAAAAATACAGCAAAATTTCTGTCGCTAGGACCTCGCGCAGAAAGATACCTGGGTATCCAGGAGCTGCCGTTGACTTGTGCGCGTGCACCGCAGACGCTTCAGGCACGTCCAACGGGGTTCCTATTTTGGGGCGTCAACACTAGAGACTCTCATTTGCTCATCATAAATTTAATCCTCTCTGGTTATACTCTAATCTCCGGGGGGCTCATCGACATCAAGCCTTAACCGTAGACTGGTTCACCGATACATGCAACCCGCGCTGTTTCCTTCTTTCACCGCCACCATCAGTGATACTCTCCCCCCCTTCCCCCCCCCTGCCTCTTCCCTCGGCAAGCCCGAACCCACTCCCACTCCCCACACCCCCTCCCACGCTGCTGCCGCCGCCGCCGCTTGGTGTGACTTGAGGGAGAAAGCCTAGCTCTTCTGTGGGGATCCCGAAGTCGCGCAGCTTGCCTTCGGCAGCTCTTACGAGCCTCGCGTGGGCTGTCGCAACCCTGGATACTTCTTGTTCGAGGTCCGCCATCACCTATTTGCACGCACATACGTAACACATTCAAGTTGATATACGGTACAAGGTTCCCCTTCGGAATGGATTTGATTTGATATCCCGGGGACGTCGCAAGTCGAAAAGGGGAAGCACGGGCGTTCCAATGGTATGTACAGGTTTGAGCTACAGCGGTACTGATTGTGCTGCTGCTGTATGCTTCGTGTACCTGGTATGAGGTCCAGCGATGTGTGTTTGACGGCTGCGGTGGACGTGTTAATGTTTTCGTGGTTCAATCTCCTGCTGCTCTGCACCAGCCACACGAACATACACCGTGACTACTGGCGCAAAGGCGAGAGCTTGTAGCGCGGCTGCCGTTGTACCGCCGCTGCTGTACTGCTGCTGCTTTAAGCAGTGCTGCTTTACTGCTGTACACTGCTTTCGTGGCTGCTAGGCTGAGCGGCTGCTTTTGCCAAAAACAAATCGTCGTCTTGTCAGCCTATGACAGCACTCACACCACCCGCACATGTACAGAAGCCCACACGCACACACTTGAAATCACTGTCCGCGGCTGTCACAAAGGAGTGCTGCTGCTGAGTCGTAGCAGACAGCAGGGAGGATAAAACAGTTGGACTGGTGATGTTGTACGGCGAGCGGAAAGCGAAGCTAAAACAGCAATGTGAGCGGGGAACGAGCTCACTAAAAAAAGATGTGGGTTTTTCGATGCACCTGCTCTGCTTGAGCAGCTGCTCGGCTTGAGCAGCGAGTCGGAACGTCGGAGCGCAACCCTTGAAAAAAAGAGCTAGCTCAACCAACTTGGATCATTCTTGTTCTCGTTTTCCAGCTCTTTTAGAATAGTACGATGCGTTATCAAGGTTAAAGTTCATTCTGTGCACTATCGGATGAAAAAAAGCAAAAAAAAAAAGACAAGACTAACACAACCAAAAACAAAACAATCATAGGAAACCGCCAACTCACCCTTGTCTTCTGCTCCAGGACGTTTTCCACCTTGCCCTTGACCTGATTTGCGGCGGCGGCCTCCAAGTTTGCCCGAGATAGAATCTGCCGCGCAATTAATGTTGGCGGCCCAACTTCATCAGCACACTGTAGCGTCCGTGGTTTTGTCACGCTCGACTTTAGGGGGGGTGACAGGGTTCGCATAGCAACGGTGGTAATCTGGTACCGTAATTAGGAGGGACCATCTAACCCGTAGCATTTGCCTGGTACACATATCTATATTATTTCAGGTGCATTTTTTGGGCGGGGGGCGGGGGGGGGAGGGTTCGAAGTTGTGAATAACATGGGAAGGATGAGACAAAGTGGGGGGCGTGCTGAAACGAAGACCAATTGGGGTTGTATACCAACAGTATCGCCGGACCAGGACTTGCAAACCCTATTCGTACGTAGTTCTCCAATTTCGTGATCTGTTCACGGCTTATCGAAAGACGGCAAAGGGTTTTATATTGCAGTAGTGGTCCCTCTATAGTGCCGGTATGTGCCTCCCTCCCCCCCCCCCCCCCTTCACCCCCCCCCCCCCCCCTCCCCCCCTCTCCCCCCCTCTCCCCCCCTCTCCCCCCCTCTCCCCCCTCTCCCCCCCTCTCCCCCCCTCTCCCCCCCCTCCCTTCCCTCCTACCCTCACCCCCAACCCCCAGTCCCTTCAGATCCCACCCCCGTCCCTACCTCATTAACGCAGGCACCTCTCTTCTCCGCCTCCTCCGCCAACCCTCCCAGTTTTCTCTCGAGTATCAAATTGCGGAAGCCCGACTTTTGCTGGGCTCCCCTGACCGAGTCCTGGAACCTCTCCCTGAGCTCGTCTCGCTCTCGGCTGGCTATAGCGAACCGCTGTCCCAAAACCTTGTGTGGAAAAAACGAAAAATGTTATATATATATGTCAAAAGCATTTGTCAAAATAACGTCCGTCGATTATTTTGCCGGGGGGGTGAGGAGGCGGGGGGGGGGGAGGCGTGATGGGGGGAGGGGGGGGGGGGGGGTACTCGTATCATGTAACTGGTATGGCCGCAGTCTCGTTACCGTAGACCCTGGCCTTCCTACAATGCCGGGACGGAACACGTCGGGTTTTTCCCTGACCAGGTGGACAATTCGTGAACCGAGCGCGAAGAACAGTGAGGTGGTTGGCGAGTCGCATGAAGGGAGCTGTGTCCTGTTCAGAACCAGCTTGTGAGGCGGATTTCGGCGCCTTGTGCGTTTCTTCTCGTTTGTGGTTGACAACCTCGAATAACTTGATTTGCTTTACGGTTCGGCCACTTCCAGAGAGAGACAGCAACGGGTATACTACTGTAGTATTGTTATTGCTCTCGTGGGTGCCTGACCTCACATACTTCGTACGCACTACGAGATACGATCACCCTCCTTGCGCGGAGTGAAGGTTACCCACCCCGCACAACATTTACCACATTTACGTCACCGCCAAAACTAAAACGGTAACCTGGCAGCATAGCTCGCGCAGTTAGTGGCGTGCTTTACAGCGTCGTTGCCAACCAGCGCTCAGAGGGCCAAGCATCGTGAGGCATTCAGGGAGGGGAACCGGGGGGTAAGGTACGGTCTCTCACACAAAAACATGCCAATAGCGACGGCGCCCCAACCCTCCCCGCCCTCCTCAGCTGCGTTTCATGCCCCGCGGCATTATTTCCTCGAACGAGCCCAAACCTCCAGTGATCGTGACCGCGCGTGCTGTCGCTGCAGAGCCGGGTTGCACTCTCGAGCTTAAACACTCATCACCGACGGAGCTCTGCTTCAACTGCGGAGCTACTACTCCACTACATTTAGACCCGATGTGCATTGGACAACATTTTGCGTTCTTGTATCTAGCCCTAAAATTGGCCCTTGCGGCGTGACTAGTCAAGACGCCGCGCCCATCGGATAATGTATCGGGTTCGTTTTGTAGCCGTTCTCCAAGTCGATCGTCGGGTGAAGAATAGATCTCGGCTAAGGAACGTAATAGTTTTCAGGCTTGCTACTCGTATCGTAGGTGCGCGTCTGTGGCTACCTCATCTTCCCAATGAAGATCTCGGAGGCGTTCTTCCATGACAAGGACCCTGGCTTTGGTTTGCCTCAGCTGCTCTTGCTCCTGTCTGTACTTGTCTAGCTCCTGCCGAAGCCGTTCCACGTCCTGCGAAGCGTTTGACCAAAGTGTGGACGTAAGAGCAAAAATAAACTTATAGAGGCGCTTTTGCTCTGGACTAGGGCTAGAACCAGGCTTCAAGCAAAGAGCGTGGTTACGGGTCAAAACAAATTAGAGTGTGGTTTTGTCCGAGCTGTGACTAGGGCTGGGGTAAAGTGGGGCGCACTAAGGAACTAGTGTCCGGGTTAACTCCTGCCGAACGCGTCCTACGTCCTGCGAGGCGTTTATATCGCAAAAAGCGAGGTTAGAACAAAAATCAAACGTTAAGAGTGCACGTTTGGCTTCGGAGGGCCAGAGTTAATATTGGGGTTAGGATTGGGGTTAGGTCTAGGCATGGGGCCAGGCCTAGGAGTTCCAACTCCCGCCGAAGGCGTTCCACGTCCTAGGAGGCGTCTACAAAAAATATCGGCGTTAAGGGCAAAAAAGGTCCGAGGAAACTTTCACTAGTTTTAGGGTTAGGCCAGGGGAATAAGTCCGGGGCTAGGGCTAGAAGCAGGGCTAGGAGTATTTTATGGAATTATTCTAAACACGTCAGCTGTGAGTTTGATAATGTTGGGGGTTATAGTGTAGTCATATTGGCAAGCTGCGTGATACATCGGCCGCTAATTTTTCAGAGGTACGATCGTTTCAATATGCACTACTCCTCTGGATGGTGTCAGGGTGAACACCAAGAACAAAAGGTTATCAATCACAACAATGGTAGCTACTAGACGTGCTCCATCTCAAGGCAGTAATTTGTCGCGATTCGTCAGCGTTGATAGCAACATAACAAGCACATACACTAGAAAAACGTTGGCAATAGCAACAACTAGCAATAACGATATTTGTTTGTCAAAGCAAACCCCGCCCTGCCTCTGTTACGTCACAAGTAACGCGCTCCAGCCGGGGAAAGCGATAAGAACATATAACTTTGACATTTAGACGGTAATGCACGTGACGCTGGACTACTGACGAACACTCCTACAGCAACTTTCTGACGTCCCTCGATTCGTGCCAAGCCGTTTTCGGGGTTGCGCTACATTAGGACGAAACACCCAGACGCAGCAGCAGCAGCAGCTAGCGTCGGCCACCGTTGCATCCCCGCTTGTTGCTGCCGCTGCCGCCACCTCTACTGCTACTGCCGCAACCACGGCGGCCACCACTGCTGCTGCTGCTGCTGCTGCTGCTGCTGCTGCTGCTGCCGGTGTTGCTGCCTCTCCTGCCACCGCCAGCCTACCGCCGCCGCGGTGGCATCGCCATTGTGGAACCGTACGATAGTTTAGAGCTCAGACACACCCAACGCTTCATACCGTGCTAATGCTATCAAGCCGCACCCGTGCTACGATAGAGCCACCTTTTTTTTTTTTCTTCCTTTTTTTTTAATGACGGAGCTCTTAACCCGAAAATCGTAATCGTCCGCATTTCGTCTTGTTTTTTTCTTTCTTTCTTTCTTTCTCGACGTATTCTTTGTTGTATACCTATGCCAAGGGGATTTGATTGTTCGTCAAGCAGCCCCCCCCGTTTCCGTTTCTTCCCCCCCCCCTCCCCCCCCCCCCAACAAAAAAAAGTGTGTTTTTTTATATTTTAAGAAAGGTATATACAATAGAGCTCCTCAAGCGGTTATGAGCCTCGGGAAAAAAAAAGGCGCGTGCTACGATAGAGGTATACCTTTCTTTGGCGAAAATGTTTTCTGAACGACGGGGCTCACCTTAACCCAAAATCGTCGGAAAAAAAATAAATAATGGGCCATTTTTTTTCTTGCATGCTTCTCGTCGTTTAACCTATAGGCCATGGGAATTTTTTTCATCCGGTATAGCAGTTAGCTTTTTGTTTTCTCTCCAAGATCAATTTTTTTTTTGGGGGGGGGAGATGTCTTGAATCTCCCAAAATTGAGGAAACCCCCAGAAAAAAAAAGTGGTGCCACCTCTGTTGTAGCACACGTCGGCATGCGACAGCGAGGAGCCTTCGAGAAAGAAAAAGGTACACCTCTACCGTAGCATGCGTCAGCGAGGAGTCTTAGACCAAAAAAGGTACATCTTTTACCGTACCATGAGCCCATGCATTGTTACCCGGCAGATGCGGGGGGGGGGGGGGGCGTTTGATTTTTGTGCGCCTATATATATACCTGTTTGGCCTTTCTGAGCGGCTCCGACATCCTCTTGTTTTCCTGTGCGATCTCGTACATGAGTTTCTCGTCCTGCTGCTCCCGCTTCCTCATGTCCGCCACCTTTCGAGTTGAGCGGTCACCGAATTGAGAAAGGGTTAAAATTCTAACCGGAATGCCTACAGCGGCCAACAAAGATGTCAGGAGACGGTCAACCAAGAAAAAACGCACCGTGGTCAAGTGCGCCAAACCAAGGTTTCATACTAAAACCTAGTAGGTTGGAGTCAGTCAAGGTCAAATATTGGAAACTGGCCGTCCGTCAAGGGCTGCCAAGGGTGTAAAACCAAGGTTACACACCAAAACCTAGTAGGTTGGAGTCAGTCAAGGTCAGTTATTGGAAAGTTTCCGTCCGTCAAGGGCTGTCAACGGTGTAAAACCAAGGTTACACACAAAAACCTAGTAGTTTGGAGTCAGTCAAGGTCAGTTATTGGAAAATTACCGTCCGCCAAGGGCTGTCAAGAGTGTCAAACCAAGGTTCCACACAAAAACCTAGTATTTTGGACGAGGTCAATTTCTGGGAAAATTGCGGTCAAGTGCGGCCAAGGGTGTCAAACCAAGGTTCCACACTACAAACCAGTAGTTTGGGTCAGTCTAGGTCAATTGCTGGGAGAATTACCGTCGGTCAGGGGCTGTCAAGGGTGTACAAGCCAGCGTTCCACCCTAAAACCTTGTAGTTTGGTGTCAGCCAAGGTCAATTACGGAAGAATTCCTGCCGTAGGGCGGTCAAGGGTGGCAAACAAAGGTTCCACACTCAAACCTAGTAGTTTGGAGTCAGTCAAGGTCAATTATTGGAGAATCGCCGTCCGTCAAAGGCTGTCAACGGTATCAAACCGAAGTTCCACACTAAAACCTAGTAGTTTGGAGTCAGCCGAGGTAAATTATTGGAGAATAGCCGTCCATCAAAGGCTGTCAAGGGTATTAAACCAAGGTCCTACACTAAAACCTCGTAGTTTGGAGTGAGTCAAGGTAAATTTTTGGAGAACGGCCGTCCGTCAAAGGCTGTCGAGGGTATCAAACCAAGTTTCCACGCTAAAACCCAGTAGTTTGGAGTCAAAGTAAATTGTTGGGAAATTTCCGTCGGTCAACGGCTGTCAACGGTGTCAAAACAAGCGCTCCACACTAAAACCTAGTAGTTTGGAGTCATTCAAGGTAAATTATCGGAAAATTGCCGTCGGTCGAGGGCTGTCGACGATGTACAGCCAAGCGTTCCGCACTAAAACCTAGTAGTTTGGAGTCAGTCAAGGTCAATTATTGGAAATTTGCCGTCGGTCAAGGGCTGTCAAGGGTGCCAAACCAAGGTTCAACACGAAATCCTAGTAGTTTGGAGTCAGTCAAGGTCAGCTGTTGGAAAACTTCCGTCTGTCAAGTGCTGAAAGCGCTGTCTCCCGACATTTTTGGCTGCAAACGTTGTCCCACGAATCATCGCGCGGGTGGGGTTGCCCCTTTGGGGTCAATTGTTGAAAGGCTTAGTTTTGGGTGAGCAGTAAAAGGGTAACCTTTTGCAAGAAGTGGTCAAACGGACTAATACCCCACTAATTCCTAAACAAATGGCGTCGTCGACAGACGATGGGTTTTTTGGGTCGTGGGTTCAAATCCCATCATCCACCAACAATAAACTTTTTCAGACTTTCCCCATGTCGAACTTGTAAAATACTCTCCCCGGTATCCCCAGGAAATGAAACCGCTTGGATATTGATATCAGTGGGGTATATTAGTCCGTTTGACCACTTGCAAAAGGTTAACCAATAGCTTACCCAAACTAAACCTTATAACATTGACACGTCCGTCCGTAGATCCGGCCGACCTGCGATCCCGCCGCTTCAGGGGGGGGGAGTGTTATAAGGTTCAGCTTAGATAAGCTATCGGTTAACCTTTTTGCAAGTGGTCAAACGGACCACCAATACCCCGCTAAATTCCTTTAACAAAATTATCGGTCAGTCTGACATTTTCACGGATAGGCGGTTGTTCTCCAGGACTTGGGTATTAACAGGGCATAGAAAGCAGTTCGTCGGTTGCGCGAACGAATACCTTCCAAGTCATGCTGCTTTGGGTGACATTTTTGAGCTAGCTCCTCATCATGGCATGAACAGGAGCTCAGAAAGTCCCGACGCCTGCGACGATAGAGGTATACATTTTTTTGGCGAAAATGGTTTCTGAATGACGGGGGCTCCTTAACCTGGGCAAAATCGTCGGAAAAAAAGTAAATAATACCTGGTAGGCCATTTTCTTTGTGTGGTTCTCTCGTGTTGTTGTTCTAAGGCTTAGTTTGGGTAAGCTATTGGCAAGCGGCCAAACGGATTAGTACCCCCACTTAATACCTTAACATTGTGATCCTATTAATAGTCCATGGAATTTTTTCATCCTGTATGTACGAATATAGCAGTTTTTTTTTTCTTCTCCAAAAATCAGCTTTTTGGGGGAGAGGTCTTAAGCTCCCAAACTGAGGGGTAGTACTAGGAGGAAAAAAAAGGCTGCGCCTCTATCGTAAGCACACGTCGTTAATTCCGAGTAGTTTATTGAAAAAAAACACACATGCATGCGTGCATGGGTTGCCCTTGCGGAACAGGTTGAGCCGTGTGCTTGCGGTTTCTTGTTTTCTTGGTCTGGCTTGTTTTTGTTGTGTTCTCGTACCCGGTACGCTTCGTAGCGTTTCCCACTTGCTTCGCGTCGATTGATTGCGGTTGTTTTCGTTTTTTTTGCTCTCTGGTCGTCTTGCCGTCTGTGACAACGGAACTTGTATCTCCCTAGGATGAAGAATCGGCACGGACGCTGGGTGCTGGGTGTCCCGATTCCGTTGGGCAGAAAGAACGGTTCAATGTGAAGACAACACACGCACTGCGGCTGCAAACCTTATCCGACTGTAAAAAGGGATACTAATGCTGTAGATACTTACCGAACAAATTACAGAATGTAGCACGACGATTACACGTAAGGGAATAATAGATACTGACCGAATATATTGGTTAAAAGCACAATGGATACACGCGCGGGGACAGTGGACAAGTTTGGTGAGCTAAAGCTTTATTTTTCCCCATCCGCCGGAGGATAGAAAAAAAACAAAAACAAAAACTAGCCGAACATAGTGGATAGCATGATGGCTGGGTATATAAAATGAACTGCAGCAGATGTTGCCACAGGCTACATACCCGGAGACCGTCTCACGCCTTCCGTTCGGGGTCGGACGAGGTCGAGGTTGTTCTGCGCCGTGATGTCGTCGTAGTATGTTTCGATGGATGATGGCGTTCTACGACAGAGGCAAGCACTTTTTTTTTTTTTTCGAAAAAACGGAGGCGAAAAAAAGAATCGGAGGGAAAAAGAGGTGCGATACATTGTACACGCTTCGGTAGAGGTGCACTCACTGGTTTGACTGAGGAGCTATATACCCCCCTGAGGCAACGACTGATCCTTACCATTTAAACTGAAAACGCAAAACCTGTTGAGGAAAAAACAATGAAGAAAAAAAAAACATTGCCTAGGTAAATATACGCAACAAAAACTCCTCCAGAACAAAATGTTGAAGTTTTCGACGAGCTTCGGGGTTAACGCGTGTACGACTGGAGCACCCGTTTTTGGGGACAAATTTTCTTGGATTTTATATAGGGAGGCGTTTTGGGGCTCTCAAGGGGTTAAGGAGCCCCGTCAGCCTGAAACGGTTTTAGCGGGAAAAGCGCTTCCTCTATCCCACGCTATCGCTATAGTGGGAGCCGAAGGACACGCCAGCTAGCGCTGGATTGCGAATGCAATTGAGTTAGACCGACACACAACGTGTATGAAAACACGTGGAAGTATGGTGAGCTCAAGCTTTATTTTTCCCCATCCGCGGAGGGTAAAAAATAAATAAATAAAAACTGCCCCTAGCGTGGCGATACCTCACTGCTTGGATACGGACGTTGAGATCCGTTTGCACGTTGACGTGCAGCCACTTCGCACGACGAGCAACCTGAGCATCTTATTTCAATTCGCGGAGAGAAATACAGCTACGCGACGAGACTCTCGAGAGAGTTCATTGCTCCTTCTCGCCGGCGGACTTACTTCACTGTACGTTCAACTTGCGTTTTATCGGGAAAGACTTCATCGTAAAGCAGGGTAAGCGGCTGACCACGGAAAGTATCTGGATTCTCGGCAACGCATCATAATTTCAGCGTCAATATCCCACTTCTTTTTTTCAGTTTCCGGCTGGGGGTCGAGGCTGATGTGCGTGATGACGTTGTACAGCACGTTGTACAGCAGGTGGCTCCGAATAGAGACGGTATGTTCCGCATCGGCACTATTCAAGGCACCGGCACTATTCAGGGCACCGGCAATATTCAGGGCACCGGCACTATTCAGGGCACCAGCACTATTCAGGGCACCGGCACTATTCAGGGCACCGGCACTATTCAGGGCACCGGCACTATTCAGGGCGCCGGCACTATTCAGGGCACCGGCACTATTTAGGGCACTGGCACCATTGAAAATAAGGCTACTATTGAGAGTTACAGCCGTCATAGAGATCCCACCGGCACTATAGAGCAATGTCACTATTCAGCCGGCACTGCAGAGCAATGGTACTCTACAACCGGCACTATTAGAGCAATGCCACTATTCAACCGGCACTGTAGAGCATTCGCACTATTCAACCTGCACTATTAGAGCAATGTCACTATTCAACCGGCACTATAGAGCAATGGCGCTATTCAACCGGCACTGTAGAGCAATGGCACTATTCACCCGGCACTACAGAGCAATGGCACTATTCAACCGGCACTATAGAGCATTCGCACTATTCAACCGGCACTATAGAGCAATGGCACTATTCAACCAGCACTATAGAGCAATGGCACTATTCAACCGGCACTATAGAGCAATGGCACTACTCAACCGGCACTGTAGAGAAATGGCACTATTCAACCGGCACTATAGAGCAATGGCCTCATTCAACCGACACTTTAGAGCAGTCGCCCTATTTAACCGGACCTGTAAAGAAATGGCACTATTCAACCGGCACTGTAGAGAAATGGCACTGTTCAACCGGCACTGTAGAGAAATGATACTATTCAGTCGGCACTGTAGAGGGATAGTCATCCCATGGTAGGGGTCGCGTTTTTTGGTGCCAAAACGTTTCTGACCTCTATACTGCGGTTGAGCTCCTCAAGCGCGCAACTATCGGTCGGTATGATAGTTTCGCAAGCAAATGTCTTAGGGGACTCGCACACACCAGGTAGACATGCTGGTCGGGCTGCGCGAACGAACGCCTTCCAAGACATATTTCGGGTGATACGTTTTGAGCTCCTCGTGTTAAGAGCTCAGAAACTTCTCAGAATCTGCCCCTGCACCCCTCGCTTGGCATGGCTCGGGACTACTACTACTACTACTACTACTACTACTGCCGTAGCAATTACCTTTTGGACGTCTCACCTCTTCTTTCAGAGACCGGATGAGGTCGAGGTTGTTGTGCGTGATGTCGTTGTAGTAGTTCTTGATTTCCGCGAAGGCCTTTTCGTGCGCCCTCATAAGCCTCTCGATGTGAGCGTTTTTGCGCTCCTCGATTTTCACCGTTTCCGCCTTTCGCCCCGCGTCCAACCGCTCCCTCACCTGGTACAGGCGTGTACGCAGAAAGGAAGGAGGACCCACCGTGTTCAGGATCCATCGATTGCAAGCACTCTACTGACTACACGCGTGAGACCAGGACCTGTGCTACGGGGGGGGGGGGGGGGGGGGAGGGGGGGGGGGGAAGGGGGGGGGGAAGGGGGGGGGGTACTTATTTGTTGCGTGCCGTAGTCATTCGACCGTTGACCACGCATCTATTTCGAGACGGACCGCCGTTCCTACTCCTAATAGAAGAGACACCTGCCAACGTCTGGGTGCCCATTACGCTTTTCCCATACCTGGCAAATTTCGAAAAAAACTGTGTGTTTATCCTATCCCCGTCCTGTTTGTGCTACTGCAGTTAGGGCCTGTTTTTTGTCGGTGGCCCGGGGCGAGTGAGAGTTGTTCTACGGTAGCCCCCCCCCCCCCCAACTTTTCTCCAACGAAATCGCCGGTTTTGAAACCACCCTCCCGGCGATATATCCTGAAATACGGTGTCCCTTGCCAGCCCGACGTCATCAATCGGTAGTCCTTTGCAAACAAGAGAAATTGTGAAGGCGTTTTGTTTATAGCATCATTCCTCGTGTTGAGCAGCCATGAAACGTTCGTTGAAGAAAACCGCTGTTTTTTTTTTTGGGGGGGGGGGGAAGCTATCGTAGAATCAGTCGTGAGTGATCCCTCTTTTCCGCTGCTGTCTTAACCCCTTTACAACTGGAAACCCGTTTTAGGGGGACAAAATTACTTGGATTTAGCATGTGGAGGGACTCGGGGGCTCTAAAGGGGTTGAGAAAAGTTTCGTGCCGTTATTACCACAAGGCTGACGAAGCACCAAAAAAAAAAAACGCACAAACACGCACTGACCGTCTTCATGGCTTTCTCGAATATCTTGTGGACTTCGCTTCCCTTCCTCTCGAATTCCGTCTTCAAGAGCGTGATGTTTCTGTCCTGCTGCTGCTTCAGCGTCATCAAGTAAGCTTCGTGGCTGACGGAAAAAACATCGCCCAGGTTTCCATTTTTTGGAAGGATTATTGGGACAAGGAGGGGGAGGGAAGAAGAGGGGGAGGAGGAAAAGGGGAGAGGGAACGGGGGGGGGGGGGGGGGGAGGAGGGGGGAGGGGGAGGGGGAAGGAAGGGGAGGGGGAGGGAAAGGGGGGGAATGGGGCGGGCGGAGCCAAGGATAACCATGGGGTGGTATTAACGATCTCCGCCTCAGCAGAGAGGGTGGAGTTGGAGGCACTATTAATACATGTGGCTCTCGCGGCCACTCCCTTTTCATGAACACCTCCAATGGTGTCAAGCGCCACTTGATGCACATCGTACGAGCTGTCTCGTTTTTCAGACCATCAACTCGAAAATGGTGCCAAGACGTTTGTGTTATGATAATTACCTCAATCCCATCTCCTTCGCCCCCAGCTTCAGCCCTCTCCTGTCTGCTCGAAGCTCTTTTTCGTCGGTTCGGTGCTCATCCTGAGTTTTTTTTTTTCATTTTTCACAAGGAGTGACGTGGAGCACGAACGCATTGATCGGTGTTGCTGACGATGTTGTTGCTGTTGGGGTGCAGCTAATCGCGCTACAGTCGCAGCCTCTTCATGCATCTTCCAGTCAAAACCCACTACGCCGGTTTATAAGACCACCATACTCGGTTTCGTGGTTTTAGCCGAAATATACCAAATTTCCATACCCCTCTAGCGCACACGACTTACTGCACTACGGTGCTCGCCTCGTCGAACGCCTCCGATTGGCACGCCCCCCGCCTTTTTTTTTCCCAAGTGCAGTCGCACCCCCATCTCAACGCTGCCGCGATCCACCCACACTTTTTCTCATATAAAACTCGTCAACAGTCGCGCGTCAATCCGAGAGAAACTATCCCGGGTGGTTTCGTTTTATAGTCACCTGTGCGAGCTTGAGGGAAACCTCCGCGGCCATGTTCTTGGCGGTGATGTCATCCTGCTGCTCGTAGAGGAGGTGCTTCACACGCTGCTTGTAGATCTTGATTTCGACCTGACACCCAGCAGTAAAAAGCGCGGAGTCACCTCGCGGCAGGGGGCGCAGCAGATTATAAGATTTTTTCTGAGCTCCTACTACGAGGGAGCTACGCAGCTCAAGATCTCGCCATCACCCGAAACATGACTGGAAGGCATTATTTCGCGCAATCCGACCGACCCTTATTGCATATGCCCTCGCCCCAAAAGGACACCCTTTAAAAGTATCGGAACAGCCGGTACTTCCGTGTTTGCTTCGCTCGAGGAGATTAACCGGCCGGAACATGTTTGGCCCTATAAATACAATGCCCTCCCGAGGGGTCACTCTGCAAAGGAGGCGTCTGCTAGGCACGCAAAAGGGTGGCACCTGCGACTTTCTGATGCTCCCGCGCTCCTGAGGTAGGAGCGCCTACGCCTATCACCCGGTGAACGACGGGCGGCGTAAAAAGCAAGCGAAAGACCGCACGCAACTAGCACAGCGCACGGCCTTCTGTTCGGCTATTTGTTTGGGGCCGTGCCAGGATAAGGTTGCCTGATTTGTTTACGCCAAGACATTTTTGCATCGCCGAGCGGAGATTTCTGTCCTCAACTGAGCAGCAACAAGCAACAGAAAATCGTACCGTACTCAGATTTCTTTTTGGAGAGCAGCGCGTGCTACTGTACGCGGGGGGGGGGGGGGGGGCTTACTTTTTTTGTTTAGCCCACACGTTTCTCACCTGTGGGACGAGGTGGCTTCAACACTCTCACCACTCCAAATATACCAGATAAAACTATCAAGAAAATCCCGCTATATAGAGATTTTTGGGCGTATTTTAGTGTTGTTTCGGGTGCTTGCGTGTGTGTGTGTGTGTTTTTTTTTTTGACAGATCACATCAAGGCGTAGGCAGACCCAACCCTAGCCCTAAGCCTGACCGTAATTCTAGCCCTGACCCCGGCCAAGGCTGCGGCCTTTTGGCGCGGCGTCTCCGCCCGCGCGATTAGGATGACACCTAAAAACAAAAAAAAGGTACGGATCACCTGAAAAACACGGAATAATTTGGGGTACTGTATACTGTATGTGGTGTGTTTGGGGTGGCGACACGGGGGGATTTTTTTCTTGTACGGGGCTCCTCAACCGAGCAAAGCACAAAAGCGAGCAGTACCGTGCGCGCGACATTTGTTTGGAGCTGCGCTACAGCCAGTAGGGGTTGCGGGTTTTTAACGCCGAACCTCCTCTCTCTCTCCCTGAGAACCGGGCTGCTCGATGGAGACGCGCTCCCCGCGCTGTCGTTGCATCCGGTGCGAATTAACGTGCTATTAGACGGAGCTATAAACTCGTGTGGGCTATGGGCTGGTCTGCGTTGCTTTCCGGGCTACTTGCCATGCGGCTCTTACTGCTTTTTAGACCAAGGCTACGGTAGGGGGGGTACCCCCATTTTCACTGGTGTGTTTGAGCCACTCGCACGAGTAGCTCTGTACCCTACGGATGAAGATGGTTTAGGAACTTGGTTTGCCGCAGCTTAGATCACCTTTTGCATTGCGGATTGATTTCGTCAATGTAAAACATAAAGAAAACGTAAAATTGCATAGATAGGAACAAAGGGGTCACTCGCGCGAGTGACCCCTAGCCACTGAAATAAAAGGCCCAAAAGGGGACCCCCCTACCGTAGCCTGGGTCTTTACTTCAGTTTTTGTAGGAGTATTTTTGTCCCGCCCGTGTTTAACTTTGCGACGCCCCGCCGGAAAATTTCAAGCCAACTGCATTCCGAAGGGGAAGCTTGTTCGTAAGGATAGTGTGTCAGGCTTGACACAAACGCCCCCCCCCCCCCCCCCCCCCCCCTCAAGGTCAGTTGCTTTGTGATGACATGTATGTAGTGCTTCTCAACTTGAGGAGGCTCAGAGAGTTTAGTTGCCGCGCCCCTCTGCCTTGGCGCGCGTCTTGGGATGTTGCTTGGGGAAAGGTGGGGAGGGCGAGGGCGACGATATTACTGGGGCTGGTGTAATATCGCGGATGGGGCCTGCACGTATAGCTCAGCACGGGACATGCCGGGCTTGTGTTTGGCTACAGGCCATGTCATAACAAAAATACTGACGATACGTCGACGGCCGATGTTATAAAAGTACGTTTGTCATACAAATGGAATGGTGGCTAGGGCTGTGTGCCAAAGGCGCCGTTTTTTATAGAGGGTTTTACCGTCGCGCGCGTGTTCGGATGTTGTTTGGGATTGGGGTGCACGGGTGTGGCGTCCGGCTCGTCGATCGCCGGATCGGAGAACGACTCGGCCAATTTACGAACGAAAACGAAAAACAAACACAGACAGACAGACAGACAGACAGACAGACAGACAGACAGACAGACAGACAGACAGACAGACAGACAGACAGACAGACAGACAGACACCCTTCGGTATTTAGGAAAACCTACGAGCGGCTACACGACGTAGTTTTCGGCCGTGCAATCACGAGTCGGTACCGAAACACTCGAGACGCGTGCTACAATACAGGTAGCACAGCGAAAAAGAAGCGATTATGAACAACGAAATAAAAAATAACAAAAAAAAAATACTTCCCCACCGCTCCTCATAATCATGCGGAGAAATCCAACGCACCCCATCCACTATTAACAACAAAATTCAAGAAAAAAACACGAACGAAAGCAGAACCCGATTGCTAGTCGAACGGCCTGCGGTAGTTAAAAGGTCGTATTTAAACAAAGGTATTTCAACGATGTCTCTTCCGTGGCTTCCTGAGTCGAGTGTCAACGGCAACGGCCAGAGTAGAATATCCTCTCGCCTGGTGCTTTTCCTCGATGTCCTGGAGCTCCCGCTCTTTGTTGCGCAGCACCGCCCGTCTGTCTTCCAGGTTTTTCTTCTCCACTATCCAGAAGTAGTTCAACTGCTCGAAACGAACACGTTTTTTTTTTTTGTATTGTCACAAGGATAATGATCACGTCAAAAAATAAACCAATTTACTTATCACAAGGATAATGATTACGTCAAAAAATAAACCAATTTAACTATCACAAGGATAATTATTACGTCAAAAAATTAACCAATTTAACTATCACAAGGATAATTATTACGTCAAAAAATTAACCAATTTAACTATCACAAGGATAATGATTACGTCAAAAATTAACCAATTTACTTATCGCAAGGATAATGATTGCGTCAAAAATTAACCTATTTGCTCACCACAGGGGTGATGGTTTCGTGAATAAATCAGTTTACTCACGCTGGTAGTTACGGATGGCCATCAGCAACGACTTCGCGTGTGGTTGGTTTCAATCGTTGGATCTCAAGTGTCCTGAGTTCTTGTTTTCCACTACAGTAACGTGTCCAGAAGCAATTCAACTGCTCGAAACGAGTGCTTTTCGTCGCGGGGGGGAGTTAGGCGTGTCTTAACGTGCGTAAAGTTTTCAACTATGCAAAACAACCTACATAAAAATAGTACTGCCGAGCAATGCCCAACGCAATGCGTAAGAAACATTGCCGGTGCAGGGGCGTTAACCCCCTTCAGAGCCCCCAAATCCCTCCCTATACTAACTTCAAGAAAAAATTGTGAAAAAGAAAAGAGTTTTCGGTTGTGAAAGAAGGCGTTAAGCGAAGGGCTCCACCGTTTTACTCTCCTGCAAAATGCATGCCCCGCTTATTACTCCCAGCCGACCTTTCCCCTCAACAAAAACAAAACTCGGAAGCAGTTCTCGAAAAAGGGTTGGAACGGACCCATTTTACCGCTGCAACGATTATATCCTGAACGGCCATGACTGCAATCGAGTGTGGGGGGGGGGGCTATCATGCCCCCTTCTTCTCTCCTAGGCTTAAGGCACTCGCCCGAGTGCCTCTGCACTTGCAATACGTAGAACAAATGACTATTTTTCGGGCGGTTTGTTCTGGCGAGGCGTAGCCAACAACCATTCCACGGCGTTTTTCACGCGGCAAACAAAAAACACCCGCGAAACAGTAACGTCTTCGCCACCGGACACCCATCTGGGGGACAATTTTTACTTCAAGTTAGCATAGGGAGGGATTCTGGGATTCTGGGGCTCTAGAGGGGTTTCGACCGCAAAATAATACCGGGGGGGGGGGGGGGGGGGGGGGCGGCTCACTCGCGCGAGGGACTCCCCCGCCACTCTCAAAAGGAGGCCCCCAACAAAAAATGACCTCCCTGCCGACGCATGTACGCCACGATAGAGATGCGCTGGTATTTTTTGTTTTGCCTGCAAGGGTGTTACGCTCGAAGACCTCCGTGCTTCACTCGGCAAAAAGTTTTTTTTTCTTCTTGTTGGTATATATAAAAATCCGAAAAAAAACTGCAGAACCATGATCTAGGTATCCCCCCCCTCCCCCCCCCCCCCCCCTCCCCCCCCCCCCCCAAAAAAAAAAATCAAGAGTGGCATCTTTATTATTCCGACTTGATTTTGGGTTAAGGGGCCTCTCCTCAGAGAATAGTTCAGCCAAAAAGGGGTGTATATCTCTGTCTATCGTGCCATCCCACGCTCTACGGGGGAGTGCGGCAGGAAGTTTTCAAAAAAAAAAAAGTTCGAAAAAATCTGCACAACCCGATGAACAAAACCATGGCCTAGGTACGTAATTTCCCAAAAGAAAAAAGAAAGCAAAAAAAAAATCGCCAAGAAAAAAAAAATCAAGAGTGGCATTGTTATTATTCCGATTTGAATTTTTGGGGTGTGGAGCCTCTCCTCATTCAGAGAAATAGTTCGGTCGAAAAAAGGGGTGTATTCCTCTATCTATTGTGCCATCCCACGCTCCATAGGAGGTGCAGCAGATTCTAAGAAGTTTCTGAGCTCCTGTTCATAACATGAGGAGCTCAGTACCTCACCCGACACGGCTTCGGAGGCATCCGTTCGCGCAGCCCGACCAAGGGTGTTCTATGCACTACGCATGTCCTAAAAAACGAACACGCTCGCAAAGGGTATCAGGCTCTGATTCGGTGGTTCCCGGCTTGAGTAGCTCAACCGCACCATAGCGGACAGCCCAAAAAAAAAAAAGCATAAGTTAACCCAAAAGTGCAGCCCCTTACCGTGTGATGTGACTCTATCGCAGCACGCGTCTGCGTACCGTAGCCACGGCGGTTCTGCGCTAATTCCAAGTAGTTTGTCGTCTACGACGCATGCTACGATAGAGGTATACCTTTTTTGGGCGAAAATGGTTTCTGAATGACGGCGCTCCTTAACCCTAACCCTAACCCTAATACGCCATTTTCTTGTATGGTTCTCGTGTTGTGCACACTAGGCCACGGGATTTTTCATCCGGTTCCCCCCCCCCCCCCCGCCCCCCTCAAAATCGGTCTTGAGCTCCCAAACTAAGGAACAACACGTCAGAAGAAAAGTGGTGCACCTGTATCGTAGCACGCGTTCTGAAAAAAAAACGTGGGTGATGCACTTCCAAAGGAGGGGTGGACCCACCACGGCGTCGACCCACCACGGCGTCGTCGCCGTGGTGGTGGCTCCGGTAGGATACGCTGCTGGTTTGAAAGTTTTGAGTCTCTGGACCCGCCTAGATCCACTCGTATTCTGGGGTTTAAGCTTCCATCACCTATCGAGCAAGACTATTCAAGAGGCGAAGTGACAGCGAGTCATGTTCCGGGAGAGGTTCTATCACTTAATCGTGCACGGCCGTTCAAGGGGCGAGGTGACGGGGTAAGCTGCGACCGGTTGTGTCATGCCTGCCAGGGTAGACAACTCCCTGTAATAACGGGAGCCCCCGACTGCGGCGCGGCGCTGCACTCGCGTTCGTGCAGCGCAACCCGGTCGATTTCAATCTTGCCCATCAGCTCCGACTCAAGACCACCCCAACCGTAACGGTAACCCTATCCCTAACCCTAACCCCAACCCTAACCCTGACCCTAACCCTGACCCTAAACCTAACCCTGACCCTAAACCTAACCCCAACCCTAACCCTAACCCTAACCCTAACCCTAACCCTAACCCCAACCCTAACCCTAACTCTTGGGTTGGGCTTGAGGTCGGCAAGGGTGATCGTGGGCTCCGCTCCGTGTTTCGGAGGCATTTTTCGTGACTATTAATGCTCGGCGGACAGGCCATCCTTGACCAATCAGGTCGTTGCGCTGCTAACAACGCGAGCGCAAGCGCCGGGCTGCATACGGGGGCTCCCGGCAATCATGGCGTTGAGGCTATTCGAGCGTTAGACGGGGGAAAAAAATGTTGACCCTTTCTACCATTTACACTTGCAGGCACCGTGATGTATCTGCGAGCGCTCTTCAGTGGGAAGAAATCGGATTGCTAGGCGCGACGTGGAGCGCAAAGTGAGAGGGCGTTACCTTTTCTCTCTGTTGCTGAAACTCGTTGAAGTCGTGGTCCTCCTTCACCGTGCGCTTGAACACGCGATCGGCCTCCAAGGTCAACGCCTGGTGATGATGCACGTGCGGGAGGGCAACAGCGGCGGTGGCGGTGAAAAAAACAAGTGAACGATGAAAAATCGACGGACACAGTAGTGGGAATGCTAAGACCTATGCGCGGTGTAAAACATGAGCGCGCGTATGGGCGGGGGGGGAGGGCGCGCAACAATGAGTAAACACAATCGAAAAATCTAGAGGTTTCGACGCATGCTAAGACGGAGGTAGCATTTTTGGGCAAATTTTTTTTCTGAACGATGGGGCTCCTTAACCCGAATTCGTCGCAAGTAAAACCACTTTGTTTTAGCCTGATTCTCGTTGTGCACTTGAGCCATGGCATTTTTTTGCATCCGGTATGCGGCAGTTTTAATTTTTTTCTCCAAAAAAACAGTTTTTGGGAGAAGTCGGTTTTAAGCTCCCAAATTCAGGAACCTCAGAAAAAAAAAAGTGGTGCACCTCTGTCGTAGCACACGCGTCTTTCTCTGATATATAGAAACGGACGTTGTAGTGAAGCCTCTAGTCGTACTCCTGTGAGTATAGCCCTACCGTTAACTTAACCCTTACCCTAGTGAGGTGGTAACATTTCGCTAACCCCTCTAGAGCCCCCGAACCCCTCCCTATACTAAATCCAAGTAATTTTGTCCCCCAAAACGGGTTTCCAGTTGTAAAGGGGTTAAGAACTGGTACCAGGTGTCTGTTTTTGTGCACCCCATAAATCAACACGAGGGGGTTTCTGTTGAAGGTTAGGGTTGTTAGTCGGGTTGAAACAGCTCGAAAGACGAGCTCTTGGACTGCTGTACGAAGTAAAATACCATGCTGGTATATATGCGTCATTGGCATCTTCGGTATTGTGTCGTGCGTTGAAGGCATCACTCTCAAGGCGCGACAAAAAACCTAAGACGTGGGACCAAAGGCGCATACACAGTGGGTGCATCTAGAGCCATGTTTCAAAGGGTTTCCACGGGTTCGGATCACTTCTCGCGTGAAGGGTCGGGTCTGGATGACCTGACCCGATCCTCGACATTTGTCCAACCAAGCACCCGAGCCTCTCCTCTTCTCTATTATTGTTATTTATTTATTTTCTCCACACGCATCTACTTTCCAGCTTCTGGACAAACCGTGGTCACAGGTGTCGTCCCTTCTCCTCCCCGGTTCTCGCCTTCAATTTTTATCGCGCATTGGGTTCAGCAATCCCACTGCTCGTCGATTTTTCCTCGAGTGTTGCTAACCCACGCTCTCGCGCTTTCCGCAAGTCAATTTGTGCGCAAGAAAAAGTCCCCACGAATTTGTACGAGTATGCACTCGGGGGGATTCGAACTCACGAAACTGACCTATACCAGGCTCGAGGATAACCTGATACGCCACCGGGGCGACCGGATATATATAGTACTAAGCTATATACTCTTCTGGCGCTGGTCGGTGTTACTTGTCGGGGTGCTGGCCGGGTGGTTATTTGTTTCGTTCGATTTTCAACCTCCCCCCCCCTCCCCCGCCCCCCCCATGCTCCGTCTCGAAAGAGATGCGTGGTCAATGGTCGTATGACTAAGGCACGCAACAAATGAGTCCCCCCCCTCCCCCCCCCCTCCCCCCCCCTCCTCCCCCCCCCGCCGTTTTTTCTGCCTGCGACACCACTGGGATTTCAATCCAACCAGACCCCGAAGGGGAAAAAAATGTTTGCATATTTTATTTTATTTGTGCAAGGTTCTCCTCCGGGAGCAGGGACACATTTTGCGGTAGGGATGAGAGCTTCTTTTTCTGAGGTTCCTCGCTGCAAGAGCTCTGTGCCGAAAAAAACAAGGACAAGAAAAAAAAATGGTTTTGAGAAGAAGAAAAAAAAGTGCTACCCGATCAACAATCAATATCCATGGCCTAGCCAGTGTATTACAACCAAAAAATATATATTCTAAAAAAATGGTAAAATTTCGACCATTGTTTGGGTTAAGGAGCCCGGTCATTCAGAAAAAAAACTTTTTAAAAGCCCTGAAAACGTGTTACCTCCATCGTAGCATGAGTTCAGGGGTATTTCTCCCCGGGTACATTATTGTGGACCTCGGGAAGCCCCAGCCAATTCACTTTATATCTTGATACCTGGTACTATACCTGTACTTGGTTGGCTGGTACTTGCTTTCGGCACCCTCCCTCTGCAGGCGAGCTCAAGCATAGATCCGCATAATACGTGCAACATATCCGCGGTTGTCTTATTCGTTCGCTCAGACCGGACGCTTTTTTTTTTCTCTTGTTAATTTGTGTTCGTAGCGCTGCGTATCTTGCCTTACCTCGCTACACTTCCCCCCTGCTTTGTAGCGTACGTATGGTTTTCCTTGCTTCTTTTTGTCTTGCTCTCGTCTTTTCTTTCCTCTCTTCCCCGTCATTATTAGTTTTTTTTTTTTTTTCTCTCTTCGGATTTGAATTTTGGTTTGTTTTCCTCGGTGGCATTCGGTGTAGTCGGTTTCAGCTGCAAGTCTTGGAACGTATGTGTCAGTATGGGCCTAGCACATGCGCAAGCTGACTTCCGATCGCATTTTAGCATTATTTGGCGGATGTATGACTTGCTTCAGCTACATATGATACATACGTGTACCACTTTTGGCTGGCTTGTTTTATTTTTCCCTGGGGTATTCTTCCACTCCAGAGAGACTGGAGCCTGTTCTGTGACGACGGAATCGATGGTGCGGGTAAATGCGAGAAAAACAACAACCTGTGTTATTCTATCTTCTAGTCCGGGTCTACACCTACCCGCCCGTGCTTCCATGAGAACCCACCCTTGAGAGGCCACCCTTGAACCCATCCCGGCCCAGCCCATGACACCAGTGAGGGTACGGAAAACATATCCTGATCCGACCCGACTCGAACCGCGACATTTTGAACACTCCTGGCCAGTAAAAACCCGGACGATTTGCTCTATTCCCCTCGAAGCAGGTGACGACACATCTTACGCACATGTACAAGCAACACGTCCGGGTGTGTTGGTTCCCTAGGCCTATCCACAAACGTCTACATGGTCACGTGAGTATGTACCGCATAGGACGGTGTGCATCACCCGGGACGTTGCAGAGCACACCCCTGGAGTATGACCCCTGGGTGGTAAAATACATTTTTTCAATTCCGAAACAACCACCCGATTTATCACCCGGGTACATTGTGTACCACACCTCCTGCGGCGCCGTGGTTCTTACCGGCACTCAGTATAGCACCCCCTAGATATTATATGCTCCCCCGAAATGCAGGACGGGCAGGTTCCCCGAAATGCAGGACGGGCAGGTAACACCGTTTCTGTCTGTTGTTTGTTGTTGTTGCCAATTTTCAGTATTTCACGTCGGCCTAGACCAACCCGACCCTTGGCCCAACCCCGGTCCCAACCGTTTGGGGGACTCGAGGTCGGCAGGGCCAGTCGCGTGGCTCGGCAACGAGGTTGGATAGAGGGAGCAAAACTCCTTTGTAACTCCTGCCATCCCACCCGTTTTATCACACCCTTTCCCTGGCTCGGTCGGTGATGCGTTCTATAAAAATTCAAAACGGCCACCCACTTTATCACCGGGGGTACGTTGTGTACCACACCCCTGGATTATACCCACCCCGGGTGATCAGTGCTTTTAGAGCCCAAGATGTTATCACCGGGGGTTCCTGGTATGATATTCCAGGCACACTTTGTGTACAATGGGTGAATAGTTACATGGTGATGTAGGATATAGGATATACGTAGTGGATAGCTCTACATAACGGCCAGGGTGCTCACCTTTCTCTCTGCTTCCTCAACCTCGTTGACGGCTTCTCCCACAGCGTCCTTCGGCTTCTTCTCCTTCTTAACCCCCTTCCCTCCCTTTTTGGCACCACCGGCTTTCTTCTTGGCACCCATGATACCCGCTGGTCACAAGCTCGCACTTTTTGGCAGAAAATAAACAGAGAGAGGTACAAGCTCCTCCGGGAAGACCTCTTTCGAGACTTGTTCGTGACCCTCGCTCGTAGGTTCTTCAAGAATAGCCCTAAACAGGCCCAATCTCGTGAGGTCTGGGCAAAATCAACCCAGAAGCAAACCAGCTTCGGCAGCCAGCGGCGCAACCCTTTTTAAGCCTATTTTGTAATAAATTCAATTTTAATATAGAAAAGAAATTGAAAACTTGTTCTTCTCCTTTTTTCGTCGAAGTATGATACTTTTTCGCTTCCTCTAGAAACTTCTCTCTATCGCCCTGAAGACCAGATTGCTCCTCCTCCCAAGAACATCCTGCTAATGAGCCAAGCTATTAGTGAGCACCACTCCATCCACAGCCACAGCGCTTCTTAGAGTCGGCGTAGCCTGCCGAGACCGCGAGGCAAAACCAAAACTTATCCAATGTAAACTCTCCGCGTTATTTCAGTAATTCTGACGGTTTCACAATGAGGGGATGATAGATATGGCTCCCTGTTTTACTGGGGTTTCCATATTTAGAATATTGCTTTCGACCGAGGATCGTCGTTGTTGCCTTGAGAGGAAGGCAGGCTGCTAAGGCGTGGCGTGGCACCTCGAGGAAGAACAGGCGAGAGCGAAAAAAGGAACTGGAAGAGATTAGTGTCATTATGGGTGGGGTTGGGATTGTCTGGGTGGCGATTAAGTCGGTGGCAAGTGCAAACACACTGGTGCAAAGAGGTCGAAAAAAGAAATAGTTCATACAGCAGAAACTACCACTACTTCCCTGTCTCTCTCAGCATTCTGCACCGCCTCTCGCGAGTGATAGTCGATGACTGCCCATGCCGGACAAGCTTCCTTGTTGGGAACCGGGCTTGGTGTATAAAATCCAGGGGGTTCCCTCCAGATTGCCACGTTGTGGTCTGTCTCCACGGGCTAAACGTTGGCTTTGGCGACGAGCGCGCATCTTTGGACCTTTGTGGGTCACGTTTTGGAAGGTGCTGCTTGTTGTCTCCATCTCCAAAACTCCTTTTCTACTCGCCCACTCCTGTACGCAGTAGTGTAGAACACCAGCACAGAGCAGTAGCTGTATTAGACCTGCGGCTGCGGAGTAGTTGTACCAGTATAGTACGTCGAGCAGTATACCTGCTGATGCTCTTCGGCGCTCTGTGCTGCAGCTATTGTTTCCGCGAGTTCGTACTGCTGTACCCAGCTTCCAGGTATCCTAGAACCATCGAGTGTGTCAACCAGGGCAGATAGTTGCATTGCTGTCCCCTCGCTCGAGGCACTGGATGATTACCACGTACGCGTACAAGGTACCACACCAGGCACATGGCTAGCGGTCAACGTAGGGGGTGGCAATACTTTCGCTTGCACCGTGGTAAATGCGCAATGCACCAGGGGAAACAGGAACTTTAATTCGAATATTTTTAAAATGTGTCAGCTGTGAGTGGGTCCAGTTAAGTGGTCGATACTCAACTTGACTCTACTTCGGCCGCGCGTGTTCTGTATTTTTTGTTCCTCGTGAAGGATACCTTGAATATCCTCTGTCAACGCGAGCGTTTGTTTTTCAATAAAACGTTTGTCCCCGGGGAGAACAATAAGGTGGGGGATACTTCGTACAAAAAAAAAGACCCCGCTGAGCAATCAAGCACCCTGGAGGATTCTTCCGAAAAACAGCGTTCTCGACACATCCGCCGCATACTCCACATGCTCGTGTGTAGCTCGCTTCCCCGCCGCCGCGTACCTCGCGCTCAAAAACAAGCGTTATCGGGACTCAACATCTTAGAGCAAGCGCGTAAGAAACCATGGACGGACGACACTTGGGGATGCTTGCACCTTTCTTCGGGGGGCCGTCGTGATGAGGAGCACGGGGGTTGCCCCTCTGACACCAAACAAAATGGTCCAAAGACTCGAGAGTACCCCAAGCCCCTGATATGACCTTCGGCGGCTCGTCGGACCCAACGGCCGCACCACGTACGAGCCGCAGGTGTTTTACCCCTTTAGAGCCCCAAAACCCCTCCCTATGCTAATCCCGAGTAGTTTGTCCCCGAACACGGGTTTCGAGGTGTAAATGCGTCAAGGGTAGAGCGGTTATACAACGAAACAGCGAACTACAAACCACGAACAACAAGCAACCACAACGGACGCGCATTGCTCATTGATTGTTTGCAGGTCGCAGTGTGCAGTGGGGCGGAATGGAAAATATATATCGCAGACATGATCACTGGTATGGTTGTTTCGTGCTGTCCCCCGGGGGGGGGGGGGGCGATTTATTTTCATGTTGGCATTGTCCCCGGGGATGCCAAAGATATAGTAACTGGTAGGGGGGACTGGTTAAAAAAATATCATATAATTTGTATTAGAACAAAGCTCATCCCCCGGGGATTCCACCACGTTTATACCGCTTGTACAGGCATGCCTGGGACTACCTGGAATCGTCTCGTTCACTAAAATCCAGATGGAAAACTTTTTTCTTCGGTTGAAAACGCTCGACTCTGTTTTCAGCCTTTTTCAAGGCCTATGGTTGGTGGAGACAATTGTCGGCGATAGCCCCTATCCCTAAACCTTCATTGAAAAATTTGGCCGTGTCACCCTGTCCCGCAGTTGATGGGGGTCAATAAGTATGATACCGAATATGTGGCGTTCGAGTGGATATTTTGCAAGCGGCGGCGGAGGGGATATTGAATATTCGGCGTGAACCAGCCTGTTTAGTCCCAGTGCAAGTGCCGTGAATAGTGCACCGTTACGTTGGGCTAGAACATACCGGCACCATGGGAAGCGCCGCACTAGATCATGTGCCAATTATCATCGTCCCCTCGCTGGTCCACCGAAACAACATTGTTTGCTATCGGCGTTTGTGGGACTAATGCGCCATCAGTATCTGGTACCGATACTGCTGCGCAGCAATTTGTCTGTTTAGTGTGCATCTTGTGTTTTTTGTAACGAGCACGTTTTTGCATACGATGCGTTTTTTATGCGCAAAGCCTGTGTATGTCTCTAGGATGAAGATTGGTGGTCAGCTAGGACACTGGATGTGTGCTGAGTGAGTGTCGATATAAACAACGGCTGGACGCTTGAACGTACTGCTGTGCTTTCTTTTTTTTATCTACGTCACGGCACTACAGTAGATCAGCCTCCTTACTACCCCCCCCCCTCCGCGCCTCTCGTGCACATCACGCCTCCAACCTCTCGCACATATTGTTTGCATGCTTTCTTATAACGGCTTGGTCTCCAACAGTTTTCGTAAAGTATGTGCTCGCCCGTGCCGGGCAAGGGGGGCGGGGGACGAGGAGGAGGAGGCGGCGGTAAGGGCAGGGGAGGGGGGAGCGGGGGTGGCAGTGCGGGTGGTAGCAGCGGCGGCGGGGGGCTATCGGAGTTTTGGTCTTGCCTGGACCCCAAGCAGCGGGATTCGCTTTTGACGATTAATGGCCGGGCCGTGAGGGACTCTCTGGACTGTGACCTGTGCAGGGACCTCCTGCATTCTGCTACGTTAGCTCTGGAAGAAGGTGGGTGGGCTGGGTTTCTTTGCGTGGGTTGGCCGTCCTATGGTAGAGGGTATACTATACCTGGTGTATATTTTTGCCTTCTGAGACTCGTATCACAGATCGAGGAGTTATGGCGGTCGTATTAAGATACGGCCTCGAAAGGCGATGGCCCGCGGGAGGTTTTTCGCATGACTTCTCCCTTGTGTTAGCGCCTGTGTTCCCCTCCATATCGACGAGGGCTCGCCTTGCCATAGTACCTTTTCTGTGGTTGGTTTACCGTAGAGCTTTTCCTGCCCCCCCCGCCACACCGGCGGCATGCGGCAGTTTCTAGAGCCTTTTCTGCCCCCCCGCCACACCGGCGGCATACGGCCGGTTTTTGATGGGTGACTATTGCCTTGCTGTAGGGTCTGCTTTTCTTTCTACTGCTTTTCTTCGCATGTTCCTGGCTCCATAGCCAGACGGTTAGAGGTGTGGGAGTGGGGTTTGAGGAGCCGCATCTTCGACTCATGGTCTAGTTCGTAGAACCGGAGTTTCCCCGAATCTCCCATATTTCTGCATATGCGACTCATCAGGGTGGGCTAGTGTTAAGATACGGCCTCGAAAGGCCTGTAGGTATCCGAATTTAAGATCATTTGGATGGGTTTCGCATGATAAGGTTGGCGGTTTATATTCGGGGAAGTTAAGAATTAGATCGGAGGCACGCGCCTCCGATCTCAGAAGCTATCCCGGGCTCTGGTGGAAACGAATAAAGCTACATCTCTACGAAGGAACGAAAGTGAGTACTCTCCGAGGACCTGCTCAATTGGCAGACCTGCAGGGGGCACTCTGTGTCCCCCACCTTTAATTTCACAGTCGCTTGAAAGACATGGCTATGTGGAGGTTGTGGCACTCGCGTTTTACGGCTAACGGTGGGGCCGTGAAGGACTTTTTTGGTAGAGTTGTTAGTCGGCACGACTTAAGACACCGACTAGTTATTAATCGGAATTATACGTTGTCGCTTCCCGCAGGTGCCGACCCCACGAGTTATAGGGTTTCCATACTTACAGGAAGGATTACTTTTTGCGGGATGTATTATCTCTTTTGTGCACGTGGGGAGGGGGCTGATTCTTGTCGCCTGACTTAAGTCGGCAAGTCGGCTGGCTGGGGATCAGCTGGGTTCGCCAGCTGGCTTTACCGACTGAAGTCAGTTGGTTGACTAACGGCATCTCGATTAGTTTTTCGTCTTCAAATTCTGCCGACTCACAGCTCTTCTCTTTGGACTGTGATCGCTGTGGGGACTTCCTGCTTTTTTCTACGCAAGCTCCGAAAGGTGGGTGGGATGCCTTTTTTTGTAGAAAATAATGTTCACCTCGGCTGTGGTATGGCGAATTTCGTCGAGCCTCGTATTTTTCGCGAGGGTGATATATACGCACAGGATATCACCTCATTATCTTTCGAGAGCCATCCATGCCGCTGTTCCCCCCCCCCCCCCCCCCCCTCCAACGCCCCCTCTTTCCCGACCACCTGCACGATCGCCTAGACCTAGCACCACGCGTATAACAAGCTGATACATATCTTTGATCTCACAGCCGAAGTGTATTTGAATATTATTTGTGACCTAAACCTCCTAAAAAATGTCCCCCCCCCCCCCCCCCCTCTTGCTCTCCCTTACTCAAACGCCCCACCAAATATCGAAATCCGCCACATTAATAAACACTTCACGCACAGGATATCACCTCATTATCTTTCGAGAGCCATCCATGCCGCTGTGTTCCCCCCCCCCCCCCCCCCCCCCCCCCCCCCCCGCCTCGAACGCCCCCTTCTTCCCCATCACCCGCACCTTCGCCTAGACCTAGCACCACACGTATAACAAACCCCTCACCTAAAGCCCTTTCCCCCCGCCCCCCCCCCCGCCCCCCCCCTCCCCCCCCAACCCATCCCAACCCCACCCCCTCGAACACTCCACCCTCTCTTTACTCACTGATTGCACGACTTACCCCAGGATATACATGATAAACTGATGTATTATTTCCAAAAATGTCACATTTATCCCCTCGAAATAATGTATAGTTTCCAGTCACATATTGAGCTTCCCCCTCCCCCCCCCCCCCCCCGCCCCCAACAATATACTGGTGCTAAAACCGTCAGATTTATCCCCTCGAAAGGATTTATAGCTTACATTCACAAATTGCCCCTTTCCCCCCCCCCCCCCCCCCCCCGCCCCCCTCCAAACCCGCTCGCTTTTGATCAAAACCAGGCCCCCGCTTTCCCTTCACAGCTGTCAGATTTTGTCCCCCTCAGAAACGGGTTTTATAGTTTCCGCGCACAGACTGACTAAAATCATCCTGTTGACCCTGATAGCTACACTGTAGCTGTAAGGGGAGTCGCCGACCTATATCCTTAATGAGGACACACAACTCGTAATGCGCGCGATCGGAGTATCACACACAGCTTGCAAAGATGAGTTTCGACGAAATCTTCGATCTCACAGCTGGAGTGTATTTTAATTTTTATAATATATATAGCACCAGGGTCAACAGGGCGAGTTTACTAAAGACGATCGGCCTGTGAACAATGTAACCAGTCTGCCAACGGATACTATGTAACACGTGTTGAGGGGGACACATAATGCGAGTTTTTTTGCGAGGGTGGGCCATGCCACGGGTACACTGGTTATAACTATTTTTCTTCTCTTTTCTGAAGCACCTTGCTCGAGGAGCTCTGGCGGCCCCTTGTAGGAGATGGCGATTTTGAAGTTGTGAGTTTCGCTTGTAAAGAGCAATGGTGGGGGCATGAAGGACTAGACTTCTCTGGACTGTCGTCTCTGTAGGCACCCCCGGCACGCTAGGTCTTGTAAGAAGGCGGGGACGATAGGGGATGGGGGGGGGTGTACTCATTTCGTGCACAGCCGTAGTCGTATGGTTGGGGGGTCGTTTTTATGGCTCGCGCAAGCGGCTGTCCTGTGTCCTTTCCAATCGTACCAGGCACTAGGTTTTGTGGTTTTCGGGGTCGCGATCAGCACCGCCGCCATGATATATATATATATATTATATACTCCGGAGTATATATATATATATATATATTTTTTTTTTCCCCCGTTCACTTACGCATTTTTGCGAATCCGCTTGTGAGGGAGGTGCGGAGCCTTTCGCGCGGGTGGCCCGTACTCTCTCGAGAACATGGGGTATAAGGTATAATGTATACATGGTACGAAGTATGATACTATTGATGTATGTATGATATATACTATATTATAAAAATTAAAATACACTCCAGCTGTGAGATCGAATATTTTGTCGAAACTCATCTTTGCAAGCTGCGTGTGATACTCCGATCGCGCGTATTACGGGTTGTGTGTCCTCATTAAGGATATATAGGTCGGCGACTCCCCTTGATTATCATAGCCTTGGTTGGTCTCTTTTTGATTTTTTGCGAGGGTGAGCCTCGCTAGGGTAGACCGGGCTTTTGAGTTCGTCTGACTTTTTCTTTTTTTTCTCCCTCCTTTTTTTCTTCTCTCTCTTTTTTCCACCTCCTGGACAAACCGTGGTCACAGGTGAGGTTACGTGCTTTCTCCTCCCCAGTATCAGATATACGTGCTTTCGGGGGGGGGGGTTCGCGCAGAAGGTTCACCATGACCACAAAAGTGACCACAAGAGGACCACAACAGTAGTGGTCATTATTTGATTGGGGGATTCTGTTACAAAGGTAACGGAGAAAATGCTGATCGGAGGAGGCATCCACCATCACGTCAGAGTTAGAGGTATTCGACGTGACAGATGGACAGCCTTAGCATCCCAACAAAATCTGGCGTGGGCAATCTAGATGTAATGTTTGTTGCTTGTATATGTTTGTGTATTGCGAGGAGGAGTAGGTTTCGTGCCAGTTAAAATAAAAAATCGGCAAATCTGCTTCTCCTCGCAATACTCATACATACCAGGTGAGCAACATACGTTTCATCTACATTGCCCACGCCAGATTTTGTTGGGATGCTAAGGTTATCCGTCTGTGACGCCAAATGCTTCTCATCTGACGTGGTGCTGATTGTCTCGTCCAATCCGCATTTTCTCTGCTGCCCTTTTAACAGAGTTCCCGAACCAAATAATGACCATTTCATCGACGTTCACTTTTTTTAGTTGGCACAAGACCTGCTCCTCCGCACAATACTCATACATACTCAACATACACTAGGTGTTACATCTAGACTGCCCACGCAAGCTTTTGTTGGAATGCTACGGTTATCCGTCTGTCACGTCAAATGCTTCTCACTCTGACGTGATGCTGATCGCCTCCTCCAACCAGCATTTTCTTCGTTACCCCAACATACCCCTATCACGGAGAGGGTTCGACATGACCGCCGCTTCTCGATTTTCACCGGATTTTGCTGAATCACTCTCTCGTGCCTTCGGCGACGATGGAAGAGGACCCATAAAACAATCCTGTGCAAATACCTTGCACCACCAGAGATTCGAACCCCAGCGCAACCGCCAGAAAGGATGACGTTCCTTTGCAGCAAGTAGCATGTACCACCCGAGATTCGAACCCCAGCGCAACTGCCAAAAAAGATCACAGTCTGCAGCTGACCAAGAGTGAAAGATTGACGTAAGTCGTTGACTAGATTTTTAGTTGGCTAGGTAAAACAGAAGATTTTCTTGCGGTATCGTGCGGAGTTTCCTGCGTTTTTGTCATGCGGGTGCGTTTATGGCGTTGTACCTAAGTGTTGACAGGTCGGGCAGATCACCGATCCCGACTTGATCTAGATCATTCAGAGAAGATCTGTATGATGTAGTTGATGTTACCGGTTGGGACCAGCACGACCTGAATGATCTAGAAGATGTTTACAGGATTAAACCTGTACTCGTTATATGCAGATCCTGCACAACGTATCATAACCGCAGATGATTTTTTTTTTCTTCTTTTGTTTATCCTCCGACGGGTAGGGAAATCAATGCTTAAGCTCACCACACTTCCACGTATTTTCATTCATGTCGTGTGTCAATTTAACTCAATTTCATTCGCAATCCAGCTGGTTTTCTGGCGTGTCCTTCAGTTCCCGTGATGAGCGATAGCGCGAGCTGTCCCTACCGGCGGTCCTGCATGACCTACTGTAGATTATCTACAGCAGATAATCTAGATGATCTACCAGATACAGTAGATCGTCATCTGTCAGGGATGTGTAAGTGTTTTATGGCACGGAAAACTGTATTTTATAGTATGTTCATTGATCACGGTTTGAGACCCAACTGTCACCTGGTGCTATAAATAACCATCCGTCGAGTCGAGCCGACTCCCAGCCCGATGTTGTTATGGTAAGGCTTCAGCTCGGGTGGGGGGGAAATTTGGTCAGTAATACCTCAATACCTACCGAGTATCTGACCGATTGTCGGAGTTATCGATCGAGTTACCGACGGATTGACCGAATTGCCAACCGATCAATCGAGTTACCGACGGATTGAGCGAATGACCGATTTCCAAGCCGGTGTTCCGTGGGAGCGACCGATCGTGATCCTTTGACCGATAACCTCCTCGCCTGACTCACCTACCGACCGGGCGGATTGCCCGACCAACTAATTGGCCCTGGAGAACGCCTTTCGGGTAACTGCCGTGATTCGAATATACGAATATGCGCTGGCATCAACCCCCCTCCCTCCCACGCCCCGCCCCGTCTCGAAAGGCATGCGTTGTCAGACGACTGCAAAAAAATAGCCCCCCCCCCCCCTTCCCCCCCCCCTCCTTCCCCCCCCTAGTCCTCACCATCCTTTTTGTCGTCCCGCCGTTTTTTTTGTTGGCTCCCCGCCCGTGTACTGTGCAGAGTCTAACGTGGAATTGTCTGCGCCGTCCTCTACCGCTTCCGGCCCCACCGGCCCCCCTGTCGATGGCGTTAATGGCGGTGCTGGCGTTAACGGAGGCGGGGGTGGTGGGAAGGTGAAGCCAAAGCCGCCAAAGCACAGACCAAAGCTCAAGGTAGGCAAACAAGTGTAGTAGTAGAGGTGGAGGAGGGGGGGGGTCTCATTTCATGCATAGCGGTGGTCGTATGACCATGGACTGTCCCATTTCTACAATGTCGGGACGGGGCAAGTCGGGGGTTCACCGACCAGGCAGACATTGCTTGCGCCTAGCGCGAATTGCCATGAAGTGTTTGGCGAGTCGCGGGGGAGGGAGGAGGGGGGGAAGTGCCGGGAGTGGAGTGGAGTGGAACGGGGGGGAGGGGGGGGGGGGGCGTGCTCATTTGTTGGTTGCCTTAGTTTTTACATTGGCCACGCATCCCTTTCGAGAAGGAGCGCCGTTCCTACTCCTAATAGAGACACCTCCAACATTTGGGGCGTCAACTACGTTCTTTCCGAATTTCACATAAAACTGTTTTTGCTTATCCTATACCCTTCCTGTTTCGCCGTCTGTGGCCACCGTCTATCTCTCAGGATGGCGATCGTTTTCTCGCTACTCTTTAGTCTACCAGACTCTTTCCATGTCACATGCGTCTATTTTCGTCGTCTCCTACTCTCAACACATCCCGTTCCTCTTTGCATGCTTCACGTTCTCCAAGTATGTGAGTCCTACTCTCTAGTGTTGTGCCACACACGCACATATGTGCATCCACGTCCTTCTCCTCCCAACTACTGGTATATCGAGTGGAACGGGCGGGGGGGGGGGGGGGGGTGTACTCGATATTCAGGCATGGCCGCAGTCGTATGACCGTAGGCCCTCCCATCCGTACAATCGGGGGGGGGGGTCAAGTCCGCCCCGGACGGTTCCCGTTGGCAAGGTTGAACCATAGCCGCTAAAGCACAGACCAAAAAAATCTCGGCAAGCAAGCAATCACTCCTATTCAGAGAGGGGGGGTGGGGGCGGAAGGGAGGTGGGGCGGGGCGGACAATTATTGTTTTTCGCTGTATAGGAGCCGCGTTTCTCGATAAGGATTTTGTTCCGTTGTTTTTTTAAGCTTCGTGCATTTTTATTTTGATCCGTTGTGTTTTCATTTTTGCTTTTTTTCAAACTTGTCTTTCATGTTTGTTATTCTTCCCCCCCCCCCCACCCTCTACGGGGTTTCCCACCCGTCGCACAGGCGTCTGGGCTGCGGGTAATCGGGGGCACTGCTTTCTTGGCGGAGTGGGTTGGGGGGCCGGAAATCAAGCGACGGGGTCCGTGCTTCGTGAAGTACATGGCGGGCGTGTACACGTTGCAGCCGGTAAGGGTTTGCATGTTGTGTGTACGGCGTTACTGTAGTTTACCACTGCAAATAATTGTAATCCTCCACTAATTCCAAGTGCTTTGTAGGTGCGATTATACAGGCATTATGGAGGGTGGAAACCGGTGAAGCTGTGGTAGTCTTTGTAGAATCACCATGGGAGGAGATAGGGAGGGAAGGGGCGGGGCATCACCGAGAAAATGATCCAGATTGTCACGCTGTTGGCAGCGGATGCGTGGTGGGATGGGGTGGGATGGGACTCAGCCAAAAAATAGCGATGCGAATATCACGAAGCGGATGGCGAATATGTTGATCTTTTGGCCCAGCTCTTATAATATTTGTGGTGCACTTGTTTTATTTTGTCGGGTGTGTTTTCCTTCGTCCGTCTTTTTTTTATTTCCCCCTCATCAACGGCTGGCGTGCTTTCGCGCATGATCCGTTTTTGTTTTTGTTCTTTTCCAAACGTAAAAACTGAAACAAATGATGATAAACGAAAAACGAAAACGAAAAACAAATGGAAGTATGTTTTGTTTGCCAAAACGAGAAACCAACACTTGAGAAAGTGAACGAACAACGAAAGCGAAAAACTGGAATCGTAAACAGGGCGAAGCACTGGACAGGGCGGTGATGGAGATGGAGGGTTTGCACGCTCCTTGGCAGGCGAGGGCGCAGGAAGGCGGATGCTATTGTACGGGGAAGGTTATGCTGCATATCGTGGACATCCTCACGTACCCCCGACCCCTGCGAAAGTTTGAGGTGAGGGGGGAGTGGCGAAAAAGTGTGTGAGATTCCATTTCTTGGTACCGTCCTACTTCCATTTACGAGCATTGCGAGCACCATAACTACCACCGACAACGCCACCAACAACACTCTTGTCACTTCCATCGTCAATATTATCACCACCAACATCAACACTATCACCACCACCAAGCACACCATCAAGATCACCAACACTAACGCCTCCACCGACAGCAAATACCAACAATACCACCATTACCACTACTACCACTAGCGCCACCCAAACCAATTCCACTACCATAACCGCCACCGACAACACCAACGATACCACCGCCACCACCAACAACACCACAGACATCGCTGCTACCATCAGCACCATCAAGACTATACCGCCATGGCCTCCACCTACGACACCAACACCAACACCAACACCAGCAACACCACCAACACGAACATTGTCACCGCCAACACTAACAATACCAACACCACCACTACCACCACGACACCACCACCATCACCACCACCATCACCACCGCCACGGTGGTCAGTAAGGGTTTAAAAAGTGGGGGTGGGACCATCGGCCGGCGCAGGAGGTCTCATCCAATCCAACACTTACATTTAGTGATCCGTAACGGAGAGAAAGGATACTACAGTAGTATCGTCATCCAATCAGATGAATCAAAACTGCAGACCAGAGGTTGGAACCTCACCTTTGATGACATTTACTTGAAGACCGTATCGAGTGCAATCATCTATATCGCGGCCCCCGCCGAACCTCGGTAAAACACGAGGAACGAGCTAAACACTCAAGACCGCCCCACCCACCATCACCATCACCACCACCACCACCACCACCACCACCACTATACCCACCACCGGCAATACCAACAATGCGACTGCCAACACCATCACTGGCACCGGCACCAACATCAACACCAACATCAACACTAACAACAACACCACCTACAATGCCACCCACATAACCGCTACCAATAACGCCTCCCAAACCAATACCACCTCCACCACCACCATAGCCAACACCGACAACACCAAAAACACCAATAACACCACCAACACCAATACCAACACTAACACCAACACCAACACCAACACCAACACTACCAACACTACCAACACTACCAACACGACCAACACGACCACTGCCACGAGCGCCACCCAAACCAATTTCACCATCACCACCACGACACCACTGCCACCAACACCAAGATCAACATCATCAACAACACCGCCACCGCCCCCACCACCACCGCCAACAACACCACCAACAACACCACCAACAACACCACCAACACCAACACCACCAACCACAACACCAACACAGCACCACCAACACCAACTCTAATTCCAAGTGCATATGTGACCGATATCTGGTTGCCGTCTGAAGAGTTTATTAACGCCCCTCCCCATCACTACCGCACATTAAGACGAACTCCGTCGCATGCTCCCTTCCACACATGTAGGTGCTTTTAGACAGAGACATGGAGCTGCTGCAAATTGTATTCAGCTCTTTGTATAGTTCCCTCCCTCATCAATACTTCCTCTTTTTGACGAAGCCGCCGCGCCACTCCCTCTTCCGCAAGTGCAGAGGCGCATCCCCCCCGCCCCGCCCATTACTGCCACATTTTGACGAACGCCGCCTTACACTCTGTCGCACATGTGCAGGGCCTCTCACTCCCCCCCCCCCCATCCCGGCATTGTCGGAATGCGAGGGTCTATGATCAAGCGACTACGGCTACGCATGAAATGAATCCAGCCCCCCCCCCCTCTCCTTTATTTCTGCTACTTTTGGACGAACGCCGCATGCCCCCTCCTACGCGTACAGCCCCCCCCCCCCACAACCCGTCATTGACGCCAACTCTCGACGAACGCCGTTGTACACTTGACTCCCACACGTACAGGTGCTCTTGGAGAAAGACATGGAGCTGCTTCGACTGAGAGAGACCATGCTAGCGCAGGTTAACCTTGAGTCGCTGCAGAAGCTAGAGCTCCGGACTCGGGGAAAGGCTATTGGTGAGTGAGAGAAGGGACAATGCATACTAGTAGCCCGCAAGATAACACCCCATGGGAATCATTTGGGAGCTTATTTTTTTTGTAAAATTGTTTCAAGTGCGTCCACTGTGAGTTCTATGTATTTTACGGCCGGTACTGATCTTAGCGAGCTGCGTTATACTCCGCCCACCACGCGTTTTTACAGGTGTGTTACTCTTGGAATGTATAGACTGCTATATCCTCGTATGGGCTGGTCGGCGTTACTTGGCCCGATTACGAGGGCGGTGGCTATTACGGAGATCCATTGTTAACAGGGGTGATTTAATGCCTATGGGGTCATAATTCTGTCAATTCTTCGTCGATAACGGTAAACGATAGCTTGGATTGTTCGCATTGGCCTTACGGTCACGGCGCAAAAATAAAAAATAAAAAAATATGATGTTATGGCCGAGATATTGCGAAAATTATTAGAAATTTCCGGTGATTATTTTGCAACATGAGAAGGTCAATTACCCCTGTTGACAATTAATCTCCGTAAATGGTATTTTTTTGCTTTGGTTTTTGCGAGAGTTTTGCCCTCCTTTCCAACTTTTGCGACTCCCCCGGGATTTGTTTCAAATCCCATCCCGCAGGGAAACCTTGTGCGGCTTGTTTTCTCGAACACGTAGGGGGGGCACACACATGACGGAAATGGCGACCTGGGAAATATGTCGTCTGCTGTAGATCGTTCTCCATTGGCGCCTCGGTCGCCGTTGGACTGTGTCTGCGGCAGGGGAGTTGTCTGTGAGGCCCCTGTTTGCAGGGGCTTGGGGTCACTGGCGCGAGCATCCCCCCTTCCTTTATTCACCCTCGTGGAGCCCGTTTCAACCCGATAAATACAATTGTAGTATTGTCAGCCGTTTAAGAGCGATGTGAGCGCCCAGCGGTACGGGTACGACCATTCTTCGCCCGTGTCGCGCGACAGTCCTTGCGTCGGTGTCCGGGCATCGAGTTGTATCATCCGCCGCCGCCATCGCCGCCAATGAGGCAGTAGTCGACGCTGGAATCGTCAGTTTTTATCGTCTGTTTTAACCCGCTGTAGTCAGCTAGAGGGTGAAGCTTTCGTGCCCTTTTTTTTTTTTTTTTTACTGTTGGCCTTGTGAAACCGCTATGGAATCGTTACAGCTACCACGCGCGAAACAATTCCCGTAAAAGCTGTGTGGCATTGAGGGTAAAGAGGCACTGGCGAGCGCTGAAAGCACACATGTGAAAAAAGGAGCACCCCCCCCCCCCCCCCCCCCCCCCCCCCCGTCGCCATGGTCGTTGGCACTCCGCACGTTGTCGAGAGAAACATATTTTGAGATTGGTCCGAAAGGGTGTGTTGTCTGGTGTGTCGTGCGGTGGTACCAACGCAGTAGCAGCTGTAATACCTGGTCAACTACGAGGTGACTACGTGGCATCTGTCGTAGTCAGCTAATTCACGGCCCTGCCGTTGTGATTAGTATTATAATATTACCTACTTTTGACGTAAGTGTGATGGGTATGCTACTGCTGTAGGTACACACTCGTTGATTTTTGTGTCGAAACTCTATTTCCCCTCCCTCCCCCCGCCCCCCCCGGTGCTCCGTCTCGAAAGGGATGCGTGGTCAATGGTCAAATGACTTAAGACAAGCGACAAACTAGTAGCCCCCCCTCCCCCCAGTCCCCTCACATTTGTTATATATCTTTCTGTTCTTTATTTATCTTCGCCCCTGCACCCCTCCCCCTCCCCCCTAAAACTAACCGTATTTCCCCCCTGTCACTCTTGATTCATTTTTTTTTCCCCTCGGTCGTACCTCGATCCCCCTCCCCCGTGCCCGTCCCCGCCTTCCCTCACATTACGTGGTATTTTATGTGTTTTTTTAATGTTTATTTTCGTTTGTCTTCGCCCCGTGCTCCCCTCCCCCCTGCCCCCCTAAATGTAACGCCTTTCCTGCCCTTAGGACAAGACAAGAACAAGCTTACCCTGGCGGAGTTAGGCTTCAAGAATCGCCAACAACTGGTTGTATCCCAGGTGTGTGTTGAAGAGTTCCACGCATTCCATACCCCAGATGGGTGTTGTACGTTTGCTGTTTGGCGTTTCTCTCAGCGGATCAGGGTCGACCGATTTTTTTCTTGTGGAGGGGGGGGGCGATGGGGAGTGACCACCGTACGTACGTAAGACTGACTGTACGATTGCTTTCGGAATAATCTTAATACCCTTTTTGTGAATACCAGGTGTCCCCTTCCCCTGGATAGTACCGCTTCCCTACGCGCATCGCTCATAGAAACCCCCCCGTGTTCCTTCCCCCTTTTCACTTCTGATACCCGCGAGATTTCAAGCCAACTACGTCCCCAAGGAGGACCTTTTATGTATCTAAAAATGCTCCGCTGATTTTTTTTTTTGTGCTTGTGCATCATCGTACAGCTCTGAATATTTTTTATATCGTGCGATAAGGCTAAAAGGTTTTCGGAATTTTTGCATTTCTCCCAAGGATGTGTTTTTGTGTGATATTTTTTTGTTTTTGACTCAACTATCCGTCGAGCTTAAAAAGCCAAGGAAGTATTCAAGGGGAAAGTATACGTAAAACGTTAGTGGTGGGGTGGTATTGGCTTTGGTTGTGGCGTTGATGTTTGTTGTTGTTGGTGGTGGTGGTGGTTTGGCTGTTGGTATTGGTATTGGAGTTGGGAGTGGTGGGGGCGGTGTTGATGCTTGGTTTTTGATTGGCTTGCTTTCCCGTCGTTCTTTGTGCCTCATCCTCCTACTGGTGCCGTCTTTGCTGCCACTGCTGCTGCTGTGTTTGCTGTATTTTCGTCTTTGTTTGTTGCTACTTTGCTTGTCGGGTTGGTTTGGTGTGTTGGTTGCCATGTGTTCTTCGTCGTGCGTTGGATTTTATTGCTGTTGCTGTTGCTGTTGCTGTTGCTGTTGCTGCCGCCGCTGCTGCTGTTGCGGCTGCTGTTTCGGTTGTTGCCGCTGCTGGCTTTTGTCGTTGCTGGCTTTTTGTCGGTGGTGTTGTTGCTACTGCCACTACTGCCACTACTGCCACTACTGCCTCTACTGCTGCTGGTTCTGCTTCTTGCCGGTTGACATTGCTGCTGCTTGTTGCTTGTTGCTTCTGCTGCTGCTGCTAGGTGCCGGGCGGTCCGACGCAGGACGAAGTGGGCATCGAGCAGAAAAACCGACAGTGAGTATGCAGCGAGTGTAGTACCCCCCCCCCTCCCCCCCCCCAACCCCAACCGCCGCCCCGGCAGGCATGCCGTAGAGCACTCAAGACAGTTGACCCTCTAGCATGATTTTTCGAGCCGACTTTTTCCTGTAGCAGTACGGGTCCCCCAATAAAGCGGTCTGAGTAAGGTAAGGCGGTATCCAAATATTAGGCGGTCTTTTTTTTTTTTTTTGGTTTTTGTATGTTCGAAGGCGTGCAGGATATAGATACCAGACCCTCCGTGGGATAAGTTGCCGAACCGAGCGTTTGTCCAGAACAATTGGGAGGCAACAAGGAAAGTTGTGGCGTTTCGCGCAATTTATCGTCGGCATGTTTCCGTATGTAGAAGCATCGCTCTTCGTCGGCGTTCTCTCTCCCTGTTGCAGGTAGAGGAAGTCAGCTTGGAACTTCGTCCGAAGTATTGGGTGTGTTTTTCTTGCATGCTATTTTTGTATTGCCGTGGGAAAGCAATGTTTCGACGAGTTTGTTTTTTCTCCCCCGTGCCTGTATTGTCTGGTTGTTGGCGGAGGTTCCTGCTCCGCCTTCCTCCAGCTACCAGGTTGGTATGTAGGAGGTATTTAGTTGTTCTTTTTTATCCTCGATCGCCGTCGGAGCAAAACTCTCGCCGCCACCCCCCTCCTCCCCTGGACGTCCTCCCCATGCTCCGAGCCGCCTTCTCCATTTTGTTGTACCAATATGTGCCATGCGGTACACAAAACAAGAATATTTTTTTTCGCTGTTCAAGTTTATCCAACGTTTATTTGGTGACGAAAAAGAATCTTGCCGGGTTCGGACCGGACAAAAGCCTATCGGGTGCAGTGAGTACCCCCCATTCAAGGGCGCCCCGTGACAGCCCGAAACATTCGCTCTTAACTGCAAAGCGCTCTTTATGTGTAGTGGGAAGTATATAGCCTCTAGTGTGGCGGGATGGCGGGACATGCCGAATTTACCGCTCTTGATTCCCGAATGCTCTTATTCCGGGTTCTCTTAAATTGGGGTGTCCGCTACAGGGCTGGGCCAAAGGACGGGGCTCACGGAGGTTTCAAGTGATGCCGAGGCCATGCGGCTGAGTTAAGGGCGTACCCGGGGGGGGGGGGGGAGACGCTTGTGGCCACGGCTTGTCCAGAAGGTCGCTGAGGGTAAATTAAAACCTATTGCGGGTCGAGCTGGAGAGTAAAAACATGATGATTGAAGACGAAAAAAAAGAACAAGAAAAAAAACGTGTCAACGTTAGGGGAGCACCAAAAACAGATAACATCGAGCCGCGCTCCTGACAAGGGTCAAAAACGAAAAACGAAAACGGGGCGTTGTCGTTTCTGTGAGAATCGAGAAGATTACCTTTTGTTTTTTTGCAATTTTTTTTTGTTCGAATTTGAGTAAACCCCCCCCCCCCCCCCCCTCCACTCTTTCTGGCTCCTTACGAAAAGAATGTGGATAAGATTGTTTTTCGTGCTCCCCTGTTTCCAAGAGTTTTTTTTGTTTTTTGTTGCTGGAAAAGCACACGGGGGGTACCTCACGTTCCCCGAACCCGCTACTGAAACACTGCTGTTACTTTCACTCTAATGTAGAGAAGGACACTCCATGCCCCCCCCCCCCCCCCAGCTCCTCCGTCGCCCCCTTGAAAACCTGGCGTCTCTTCATTGTAAGAATGCGAGGGTGTATGGCTACAGTCATGCATGGTAGTGAGTGCCACCGCCCCGCTTTCCCCCTTCATTACTGCCTCCACCCCCCCCCCCGTCCAGCCCTGCATGCCCGCCTCAACCCCCCACCACCCCCCACCCCCCGCTCCGCTTCCGCCTCCGCCTCCTTTGTCCCCTTCCAGATTTGTAGGAGACCTGTTGTTCGGGGGTACGAGTCCTAGCGAAGCGTCTACATCCGCGCCGGTGCTAAGCAAGAGCAAGTCCGGTGCGGCCACGCCATTGGCTGCAGGAACAGCAGCATCACACCCGTCTGCAGCAGCAGCGAAGGCAGCAGCAGCAGGAGCAGCAGAAAAAGAATTAGTGGTGCCGATAGCTCCAGGAGCAGAAGCGGAACGAGCGGTAGCGGCGGCAACAGCGGCAGCAGCAAAAGCAGCGGCAAGAAGAGCAGGAGGAGCAGGAGCAACAGCAGCAGGAGTAGCAGGAGTAGCAGCAGCAGCACCTACAGCAGCACCGGCAACAGCAGCAGCGGCAGCAGCAGCACCGACACCGCCCCCCCCCCTGCCGGCGTTGTCGCCACCGCCGCCTTCACATCAGCAGCAGCAGCAGCAGCAGCCGCCGCCGCCTCCACAGCTACCACCCCCGCCCCCAACCCCAACCCCAACCCCAACCCATGCCCCCCTTACACCCGCCGTAATCCCATTGAAACCCGATGCCGCGGCGGCAGAAAACGGCGATATTGTTGGAATCGATCGCCAGGAGATAACGGTGGAGGTACCAGGGGCGGGGGTGAGGACAGGGGCGATGATACCCAATGGAGGTGGGAAAGGGCTAGGGGACGGGGCGGGGGAAGATGGCGATGGTGGGGTGGGTGAGTTGCTTCAGTTTGTGACGGCGGGAGGGAAGGGGGGAGGGGGGGGGATCGGTGAGGTGGGGGGGGTTGCGGGGTTTGGCGTCGAAGGCGATGCTAACGCGGAGCCGGGGGCGGGGCGCATGCCGTCCCATATCGCCAACCATGGGTTTCAGGTGTGTCTTGGCATGGCGCTATTGTTGGGGGCGGGGGAGGGAGGGATGGTTCAGTTAGAACTCTTGTTCAGTATGTTCTTCAACTGACGTGTCGGTTTTGACTCTTTGCAATTCGTTGCTCAAGCATTCAAGTGTTGACCAGTTTTGCGCGTGTTTGATTATTTCGCGCTGATTCAATTACTTTTGCGCTTCTGTGCCCCCCCTGCCCTCCGGCGACGTTTTTGGCGCCAGGTTCTAGGCAGGGCACTCGGCAGGGTAGTTCGGGAACAGGTGGCGCTGGCGTGGAAAGCGGAACTTGAGGCTAGGGAGCACGAGACGCGCCTATTAGAAGAGCTAGAGGTGAGCCGCTTAGGCTTAGGATGAGAATAAGAGCTAGAGATGCGCTGCTTCGATAGAACAAAGCTAGGGAGAACGAGGTACGCGTGCTAGAAGAGCTAGAGGTGAGCGGCTAATAGGTGGGGTTAGGGTAGGATTGGCCAAGGTGGCGCTGTGCCGTGGTCTGGCCGCAAACCACACGGTGCACCCACTCCGATCTACTCAGGCTGAAGTTCACCGTTTAATGGCGTGGACCTCACCGTTTTCCTGGCATTGAGAGCTTCGACCGATACGCCCATCGGGCCCGGGGGTCATCAACCATATTAGCTTTTTAGGAGGTAGAGGTGGGCTACTTTGGGTTAGGGGTGGTTTTGATTTGGGTAAGAGCTGGAGTTGGGTTGCTTCGATAGATGTAGATCACGAAAGCGATGGAGCGATAGACTGCTAAGGAGCACGACACGCGCCTGGTAGAAGGGTTGGAGGTGAGCTGCTTGGGGTTAAGGTTCGGCGTGCGTTCCTCCGACAAAGATAGACCGACGTGGTAGTGGTGGTGATGGGGTGTGGGAAGATGAGGATGAGGGTGATGAGCGTGATGGTGGTTGCGAGGGTGGTGATGTCGATGGTGATGGTGACAATGGCGATAATAACAATCCTAACCGACGCAGGCAGAAGAGGAAGGTGCAGGAGAGGACGAGGGCGGGGCGGCAAAGCGACGCAGCAAGAAGGCGAAGAAGAAGGAGAGGGACAAGAAGGTGAAACACCATGCGCGCGTGCATATCGTACAGCAGCCTAGTACGATATGAATACTTGCTACAGTACTCTGTAGTATGATACGAAGGGCTTCGCCGGTGGCCTGGACGGGCGCCGGTTGTCGGCTAGTGCGATGCTCGTATTGAAAAAGCTGCTCACTGCTGTGCTGTGGTGGAGAATGGAGGTTACGCTGCAGTGCTGAGAGCTTGAGTGTGCACTCAGCACTCGTTGTACCCATGTTGAATAATAAGTGCAACTTTTAATGGCACGGTTTTTTCACGGGGTCGGGTGGAGTTACGGTAACCCGTCCTGACCCGTTCCCATTACGTCGTAGATCTGAGCACGCATACAGCCGCTCGCGCAAGCACCTTCAACGGCGGCGCCGGTAAGTTAGCCGACCCCCCCCGCGGGTTGGAGATCAGAAGCGCATCGCAAATAATAGCGCGAAGAAGTTGGTCCTGTCGTGAAGGAGACCGTGCGCCAAACTGCTCACAGAAGAGATTTTTTCGGAGATTTCGTCGGAGATTCCTACAACGAAGCCTCGCACAGCCGCTACGACGCTCAGCCGGCGGATCCGCAGCGCCCGCCTTTGCAGCCAAGGCCGGGGCATACTTTGGCGGGAGAACCGCGCGGAAAGGCGGTCAGAGGCAAAAATATAGAAGTAGTATCTCTCCCATGACCATCTGCTTATGATATACCAGGTACCAGGCATGCTCAGAGTCGTTTTTTCATGTTTTTCGTAATGCTGGGCAATTTATGGTGTGCTTGTGTATGTTCTTTCTTATGTCGTGTCATGGGACGTGACAGCGACGCGAGGAGGAAAAACGGCTGTTGGAAGAGGAGGAGGCGAAGAGGGAGCTGCTAAGGCGAGAGAAGGTCCGACTGGCAGAGGAGAGGGTCGTCGAGGAGAGGCGGGCCAGGCTGCTGCTCGAAAAGGCGGAGCATGAGGTCGGTGCTTTCATTCCATGGTGACCGTGGCTGATGTTGCTGTTGCTGTTGTTTTGTTTCTTTGTTTCTTTGTGCTGCTCCAGAGGGCGGAGCATTGATGTGGGTCATTACGTTATTTTTTTCGAGCGATCCTATTTGTAGACCGGTGTGCCGTTTGGAGGTATATCGACGATTGCTGCTCTGGGCGTAAAGGCAAGGACCGTTTGGGCTTTATAAACATAATTAAACTGTTCCTATAGTTATGTCCAGAGTGGTACATAATGAGGACTACTCGTATGCTTCAAAGTTACCCATATAACAACGGCTTATACTTTTACCCAATGGCTAATGCCCGATCCCTTGGATGTGTTAACATTCGATGTACAATCGACGAGCAGTGGGATTGCTGAACCCTATGCACGATAAAAATTGAAGGCAAGAACCGGGGAGGAGAAGGGATGACACCTGTGACCACGGCTTGTCCAGAAGCTGGAAAGTGAAAGTGTGCTGAAAAAAAAAAAAAAAAAAAAAAAATGTGTTGGGAGGAGCTAGGTTGTAACAACGGTTTTGTGTTTTCACTCCGAACGATTATGAACTAGGAACCAATGGCCGTGTATTTCCTTAACAAAGGCAGGAGGCTCAATGGAAACAAAACCCAGGAGCGGCGGATTAAAATATGCTAAGTTTTCTTGACTAAGACAGGAGGCTCAATGGAACAAATTAAAATATGTTGAACCTACAGTGGTTACCAACGACTGTCTAGGTTGTCTGCAGAGACAAGATACCCAGCGAAGAATATTTGTTTACCCCCAACGGATACTGCCTAATATCCAACGGCTATATATTTTATGCACAGAGACTATAAGCTCAGTGGAAGATGGTCCAGGAGCGGCAGAAAGATCGTATCTTACCAAGTACCAGGTATATTTTTACCTCTAACGGTTACTAACCAATAAACAACGGCTATATATATATATATTTTCAGAGACAAGAAGCCCAGTGGAAGATGGCCCAGGAGCGGCGGATGAAGGCGGAGAAGGAACAGCTGCAGGCTCAGATGGCTTTGCTTCGCGTGGAGGAACTTGATGCGCTGGTAAGTGATGTAAAAGAAGGGCGGGCGACAGAAAGCGGTACAGTATACCGCAAGCATTCGGCGCCACCGTGTGGTAGAGCAGAATACACCTAGATTTTTACCCCGATCCGCGACGCTGATTGGTCAACTCAACCTCGTACCGGTTTTTGACACCGACTCCTTGCGGTACATCATTCCGCGGCTTTTCAGCTCGGCCGTCACCGTTTCCTGACGCGACTCATACCGCTTTCTGTCGGAAAATTTACCATGGCTCGGTTCTTATTGTCTTAATTTTCTGTGGGGCATCTTTTGTAGGTTGTAGTGTGTGAGTAGTGTATCACAGTTTATTTTCCGGGCATTTCAAGTGAGCCCAAGTTATTAACAACAAGTTTAAGTCGTGGCGCCCTCTCTATGTGTGGATTTCAACAGAATGAGGTGTACGAATATGCAAGGCGGACGAGAGTGGTGTGTGTGCATCGTCAGGGTCGATGGTGGCGCCATCGGTAGCGGGGATTCCAACAGAATGCGGTGTACGAATTCGCAAGGCGGACGCGAGGATGTGTGTGCGTGCGCGCCCTGGGTCGCCCGCGTTTTTCGGGACTGTCACTCCCCCTTTGTCCCTTCACCTTTCCCTCTCCCCTTTGCCCGCCATGCATACATACGTGTACGTACGTGGGTTGTGCGAGTTGTCTATGGTTGAGCAGCGGTTCGTGCTGTGCCGAAGGGGTGTTGCAATGGTTGCTCTGAAGGGACCCGGAAAATGAAGGAATATGAAAACACGTCGTTCTGTGGATGCTACATGAGGTGGCGCCCATGGTTGAAACTCGGTCGGAAATTGAAAGGCCGAGGGGCGTGAAGGCGTGAAGACGTGAAGAGCCTAGGGTCAAGTCGGTCCGCATAGGGTATTTTCCAGCCGAAAGCGGTTTGGGTCGTCAGAAAGCGGTGACGGCGTGACGGCCGAGCTGAAAAGCCGCGGTATGATGTACCGCAAGGAGTTGGTGCCCCAAAACCGGTACGAGGGCTGAGTTGACCAATCAGCGTCGCGGGTCGGGGTAAAAAATCTAGGTGTACTCTGCTGTACCGCATGGTGGTGCGGAATGGTTGGCGGTATACCGCTTTCTGTTGTCTGCCCTTTGAAAAACAGTAGCGACTATGTTTTGTCCATCCCAATGTGTCCATCCTCTCTCTCTCCCCCCGCCACCGCCGTTGCAGGATGGAAACTATTTGTGTTTTAACAATGTTTTCACTTTTTTTTGTAAACTGCAATGAAAAATCGGCGTGGGGTGAATCCTTCCGGAAGGTCGATACTCAACTTTGCAAGCTGTCCGAGATAGAGTGGTCGCGCGTTTTTAAATACAGTAGGTGGCCCTGTATAGTGGCAACCTGAATAGTAAAGTGCTCTATATAGTGGCATGAAAATCTCCTGGCAAAATCTCAACCCGATATAGTGGCACTTTACCACTATTGAGGACGGGGCCCTCAATAGTGGCATTTTGGGCATCACACACACCCAATAGTGGCAGTTCCAAGTAGTGGGCCCCCACTACTGCTGTACCACACCTGCCCACACACACTCTCAGCGGTGGGCGCCACACGTATCATGCCAGCCTGCGCGGACCTAGAACTGTGTAAACTCCCAAACAAACCACTGGGAGAGAAAGGCGGGCACGAGTGTCGCCTTGGCTGCGGCGGCCGGCTTCATGGGATATGTGGTGAACCAGAGGAGGAGGGCGGCCGAGAAATCCACCGCGTCTGCAACCCGTGCATCGCCAAGAAGCAAAATACACCCGACTCCTCGAATCAGACTAAGCGTGCCTCGAAGGCCGTGGAGGAATGGGCCGGGTGGTTTCGCGTCTCTACGTTGCTGTTTTCATGCGTTCTACACGTAGTGTTGAATGTTGAACCCCATGTTACACTGCCCGCCGGACAAAAAATATTGATGTGCCACCTATGATACAATGCGTTTGGACGTGGTTCCTGTGGTCTGCCTGCGCAGAAGAAACAGGTCTTGACCACAGAAGGCTCGGTAACCGTTGGATAATCAACGGTCATTTCATGTGTTTCATGCGGATACTGCTGCACAGAAATCAACCACGAGTAGTGGAACAGTATGCACGGCTTTACCTGCACACAACAGCGTATAATCAGTGTACAGCGTGAACATCGACGCTCTTTATTCGATATAGTGGCAATATTGCCACTATAGACTGTCTAATAGTGGCAATATTGCCACTATATCGAATAGTGGCACTGCCCTGAATAGTGGCACAATTCTGTCCTGCCACTACATGCCACTATACAGGGCCACCTACTGTACATCGAAAAAGGGAAAAAAGGTCATGTACTAAAAAATTGTAGGAAATCGGGAAGGGGTTGATGGGAAGGAGTGTCGCAGGCGAGGCAGGCAGGCTAGTGGGTAGATATCATAGGTCGGTCGGTACTGGGTTGGTACATAGGTCGGTAGGTCGGTACCTAGGTAGGTAGGTGGGTAAGTAGGTGGATGAGTAGGTAGGTCGGTAGGAAAATCAGTAAACTTGACTAGTAGTGAGGTGGGTGGGTGGGTGGGTGGGTAGATAGGAAGGTAGGTAAGTATGTACAGTAGTTGGGTAGTTAGGTAGGTCGGTAGGTCGGTAGGTCGGTAGGTAGGTCGATAGGTAGGTAGGTAGGTGGATAGGGCGGTAGGTATATGTATATGAATATGCATTGATCGGTAGATATACTGCACCAACCCACAACCAACCCCCTCCACCCTCCCCTCCCCTCAACGCGTTGCCGGCAGCCCAAGGCCTCCAGGCGGGAAACCCCAGTTGCTGTTCCGGTTCAAGCCGACAAAAAGTTGCCCCCGACGGATAGGAGTGGGAGTGGCGTCTCGGGCAGCAAAGACAAGAAGAACAAGGTGGGTTCCGAGGCCTGGGTGATAGATGGCATTAAGGGGGCAGGGAGGGGGGGAAGGAGGGTCGAACCCGTGGGAAGTTGTAATATCGAATAATTGTCGACACAATAATGGAACCGCGGCAGCGAAAGAGATGGCAGATGGCATCGTTGCCATCGTTTAGAGCTACGATTTTCCATCGTCCCCACTCCCCCTCGCCACCGAACGCCCGCACATTTCTAACAGTTGCACAATAATTTCGGTCATGATGAGTGCTGCTGTTGTGGTGGTTCAGGCGCTTTGCGCTTGCTGGCGAGAGGACATCGAATGCGCGCGACGCTGTTTGTTAGGCGGTAACATTGCCATCATTGCCGCTACATCAACCCCCAGCCCCTCACCATGACCCCTCCCCCGCCCGCAAATCTCCTCGCAGGGAAAAAAGCAGCAGCAGCAGCAGCGACAGGTGGCGAACTCTTCGTCGACAGCATCGCGCCAACACCGGGGAGGAGGAGGAGGAGAAGGAGGAGGAACGGGAAACGGTTCTGGATCTGTGTCTGCCACGGTCTCCAGTCGCCAACACCGTCCTCAACCGCAACAGCAGCAGCAGGCCCACAAAGGAGCTCCGGGAAATGGAAACGGTGGTATCGGTGGGGTTGGTGCGGCCGCGGTAGCGTTGGCATCAGTGGCTACTGCTGCCGCGGCTGGTGGTGGTAGCGTTAAAAGGGGAGGAGAGGGTTCGGACGGGGGGGAGAGTGCTGGTGTCGATATCGCCGACACTATTGGGAAGTTTGCTGGCATCGAGTACCAGCAGCAGCAGCAGAAGCAGAATCAGAACCAACAGCAGAAGCAGAACCAGCAGAGTCAGCAACAGCGCTCGGCGCCACCGCCGGCGTGTTGTGGGTCTTCCCCAGCGGCGCTGTCAACCGCATCATCTCAGCGGGAGCTCCACCACCCCTCACCCGGTCCTATCGCTCCTCCGCCCGGCCGCGTCGCGTCCCCCTCCCCCTCTCCGCCTCCTCACCACCAGTCGGCCATCGGACAACACCACCACGGCCACAACCACGCCCACTTACAGCTACAACCCCACCACCACCACCACCACCACCACCACGAACAGCAGCAGCACCACAACCAGCACCAGCATCCGCAGCAGCAGTACCACCACCACCAACCGGGAGCGGATCTAGCAACCGCGTTCTCCCTGCAACGAGCACCGCTTTGCACGACAGCAACCGCGCCCCCACCCCCGCCCCCGCTCCCGGCCTCCCCTCACCACACCATGGGCGGGGTGCCCTCAGGGGTTTCCACGGGACCCTTAGGCGTCGCCGCATCTCCTGCGTCCGCAGTGCCAGCAGCGGTAGCAGCAGCGCCGTCGCCGTTGGTGGGAGTTGGTGCGGTGCCGGTGGCGGTTGGGGGGGGGGCGTTGGGGATGGGGTTGGGGACGGTGGTGACGGCTAGCTTTTGCGCGTTTTGCGGGGGTCGTTTGGTCGCGGCTGCCGCTAACTTCTGCGCGTACTGCGGGGAGCGGGTGAGTGGAGGGGTGGAGGGGGGGAAGGGGAGGGGGAGGGGGGGGGGGGGGGAAGGCGGCCGTTTCGCCATTGACGGACGATTAAGGAAGCCCCCATGTTGCACCTATATTAATTTAAGGACTCTGAAAGTATCGAAAACCTTTCATAAGCTTCGAGTTTTTTTGTTCTGTTCCTTTCTGACGCCCGTACCTATCCTCCTCCTTCAACAACATTTTTTTTTGGCTGGTCACAGGTTATCCGGAGCCCCGAAATCATCAGCCGCGGCGCTTCGCCACCTCTCCCTCAGGCTCCCGGCGCGGTTCTTAGCTCCTCGGTGCAGCCGCAATGCCAGCCGCCGCCGCTGCAACAGCAGCAGCAGCAGCAACAACAACAGCAGTCCCTCCTGCCCCACTCCGTAGCCGCGCCTCACCACCCGGGGCCGGTCGGAGGGGGAAGGGGACGGCAAGACCGCAGTACTCCTCCTCCTCCTCCTCCTCCTCCTCCGCCTCAGCAGCAGCAGCAGCAGCAGCCAGGACAACCCACTTCCGTCAACTCCACCCCGTCTTCATACCTAAGCGCCGACCTCATGTCGATCCGCGCAACCAAAAGTTCCGGTAGCGTTGCTAGCATTGCAAGCGCCCCAAGCATTGCTAGCGGCGGCGGTGGCAGTGGCGGAGGTGACGATGACATCGATGGCCCGTCCCCCTCCAGCGCCGATACAGGAACCGCTGGAAACGGAGGCCCCAGCAGCAGCAACAGCAGCAGTAGCAGCGCTTTGCCGTTTTTTGCCCAGTTTCGGGGCGCTAATGGGGTTTGCAACAGCGGCGGCGGCGGTAGCAGTGGTATGGGTCACGGTGCTACCGTTAGCTCTGGGGTTAGTGCGGCTCCCGGCGCTGGCCGCCCTGTCCGCGGGGATGATCACCTTGCGAGGGAAGGGGGTCGAGCAGCGGTAGCGACGGCGGCGGGGGTGGCGGGGGTGGCGGCTCAAGGAGGCGGTGGGGCGTCTGCCCTGGAAGGTATTCTTGGGGGGGGCATGGGGTCGCTTGGTGGCGATGGGAAAAGCGATGACGCCAACGACGGGAGGTGAGGGGAGGATTTGGGGTGGGTGGTGGGGGTGGTGGTGGTAGTAGTTGTGGTGGTGGTATATAGGGTGGTGGTGGTAGTGGTGGAGGTGGTGGGGTGGGGTTGATGGTGTAGGGGATAGAATCGGTGGGAAGAGGTGTGGTGGCGGTGGCGGCGGCGTCGGTGGAGGGGGTAGCGCAGCGTGCTGGAAACACCTGTTACAACTGACGCCTGAGTAGCGGTATCAAGTGCAGTATTAGTCGCACAATAGTCATCGACCGAGCCGTCTATAGCTGTACGACTGCTTGCTGCCTGTGGGGGTAAGCGTAGGTGTGCGTGCTCGTATCCGTGGCCGAGGGAACGTAACCTCGTGTCGTTGTTTCTCGCTTTGTGTACGAACTTCTGTACCTTGTCTCAGGCGTATTTGTGTTGAGATTAGTTCCTGCCGGTTGTGTTCTATTTTGCGCCGCGGGGATTCATGCCAAAGAAACATCGTATTTAGTCTTGCGGATGTGAAAGGCAAGGGGAAGGGAGGGGGGGAGGGCATTATGAGGAAACTGGGGGGAGGGGGAAGGGGGGGGGGGGGGGGGGTTGCGTGCTGTGTCGTTGAGGGTGGGTGACTTTACGTTGCGCTCGCGTGTTTGATCAGCTACTCGGTTCCTCCACCCTGGTCGCGCCCCAGCCATATTCGCCCCCTCCCCTCCCCTCCCCTCCCCTCTCACCTTGCCCCGCATGCACAGACACCCGTGGTAGAAAAATATCTCCTGAATTTCAAGGCAAATCGACGGCACCGTTCTCGCGGAGTTCTGCAGGAGTTGAGCGCAGAGTTGTGGTGGTATGGCAAAGCAGAGTAGGCTTAGGTGAAGGCTTTCCTTGCAGGGGTGTGGAACTTGTTCGAGGCTTGAATTGAACTATCTCGGGTCTTGAAATTTTTTCCACCTACACCTGTGTTTCTGGCCTTGGCGTGTGTCCTTGCCTTGACGTGTGTCCTTTGCCTTGACGTATGTCCTTTGCCTTGACGTGTGTCCTTTGCCTTGACGTGTTTCCTTTGCCTTGACGTGTCCTTACCTTGACGTGTGTCCTTCCTTGACGTGTGTCCTTGCCTTGACGCGTGTCCTTGCCTTGACGTGTGTCCTTGCCTTGACGTGTGCCCTTGCCTTGACGTGTGTCCTTCCTTGATGTGTGCCCTTGCCTTGACCTGTGTCCTTGCCTTGAAGTTATCGTTCCCTTGAATATTTCTAGCCTTGATTTTTTCTTGCCTTCATGTTTCAAGAGCGTGTTTTGTAGGATGTATATATATACTCAAGGGTACCCGAGTACCAAAACCTAGTAGTGTTGGGTTATACTCGGGTATCTGGGTACACGCGGGTATCTGGGTACACGCGGGTATCGGGTACCAAACCTAGTTTTTCGGGTTATACTCGGGTATGTACCCGAGTATACCCGGAGTACATACCCTACTATTAGAATACACGCTTGAAGTGTTTCTCATCCGTGAAAATTTTCTGTGGTGTTTTCTTGTCTTGAATTTTTCTTACCTAGACTTTTTTGTTGCCTTGAGAGGTTTTCGTGCCATCTGGTAACGCTTTGCACCGACGCCTCTATGATGTGCCGTGGGCCGTGGAAGGTCGCGCGTAAGAGCAGGGATATGATACGATGGTGATCGCGAACAACGACCGGGTTGATTTGCTTCGAGTCTGGCGTGGTCGTGCATAAGACAAAGAGTATGACGCGATGCTGTTACGTATAAGGAAACCCTCCGCTACTGGAGAGAAGTCCTACACTAATTCTGAGTATCTTTTACCCCCAAATGGGGTGCTAATATATAAGGGATAATGGCCCTTTAACTACTGCAGGCATGAACCGACTCTATTTGCTAGTGGTGTTTTCCCCGGAACGACGGTGCAGGGGGGTTAGGTGGCGGTAGCGGGTGTCGGTCAGTAGGGCGGGGCGGTGTACACCCAAGGAGGCTTTCGTCGTCTTCTTCGCCCCCCAGTCGCAGCGAGACGCCGTTCGTTTCGTCGGGCCCGGTCTGGGAAGATTCCGAGGAATATTTTCAGCGTCGGTTTCGAGGAAAGTTCCAAGGAAGGATTCGGAGAACGTTCCGAGGAGTACCCCGAAGAAGGGGTGCGGATTATGATGGATGTTGGTGGTGATGTTGGTGATGATGATGGTGATGGTGTCGTGTATACGATTGTTTGCCGCAGTTGTGGGTGCGCGTCGGAAGGGAGTAAATCGGCCAGGTTTGGTAGCGGTTGTTGTCTCCTACTTCCTGAAGATATGTTTTTGGCGCAAGAAATAAATAAGGAGGGGGGGGATAAGCGGCTCCACAACAGTACCGGGCGCGGACTAGCTCAACGCATCCGCTGACTCTCCGTGAGGAGCGAGGACATGTAGGGAGAGCGATTGTTTTTTTTTCTCGAGGTGTCATTTGCGTGGGTAGCTATGCGTGGGTGGTTACGGTCAGGGTAGGCATGTGGGCTGTAGGCGGGGAGGACAGATGGGGTTGAGGGCAGGGGGCGTGGGGGGGGGGGGGTACTCGTTTGTTGCTTTTCTTATGATAGCCATTTGACCATTGCGTAGTGGAGGGGTTTAGGGGGGGGGCGGGGGGGGACTATATTAAGTATTTCTTACGGATGTTGTATTTAAAGGAGCAGCGGCCTTCGATATTTCGGCGACGCTTATGGATAATGACTGCCAGTGGCGGTGATGTCTCTTTCATCCGACGGCACGCCCACCTTGTTATCCCCCGCCCGGCCAGGAATGCTGTGTTGCTTCGCTGCCGCTTTCTTCATGTTCTGTTTTTCTTTTTGTGATGTGCGAAACCTTATTTCGGAAACTTATTTTTATGAGTTGGCAACACCTAGAGCAAAAGTACCAGCACCAGCCATTATAGTGGAGATAAAACAAAATATATTCAATGCTGCAGGTGTACAAGAAAATGAAAAAAAAATAACAAAAAATAACGGGACCCTCCCATTAATAAGTGAAAAAACTCACCCACACACATGGCATACTGCAAGTACCCCAACAACGCAGCGCTTGCAAATATGAATATCGACCCTCAACTCGTCGAACTCACAGCTGACGTCGTTATAATATTTCTAGAGCCATCCCACGGTAGGTAGGGGTGCACAGTATCATCAGTCCCTGAGGTCCTCACATGAGACGCGTGGTACGATAGAGGCGCACCGCTTTTTTTTCTAATACTACCCCTCAATTTGGGAGCTTGACCCCTTTACAACCGGAAACCCGTTTAGGGGACAAAATTACTTGGATTTAGTATGTGGAGGGGTTCGGGGGCTCTAAAGGGGTCAAGACACGTCCCTTCCAAAAACTGATTTATGGAGAAAATAAAACTGCCACCGCCGGATGAAAAGTCCCATCGCCTAGGGGTACACGACGAGAAGCATGCAAAAGAAAAAATGCTGGTGCCAATTTCCGATGAGGTGGGGTTAAGGAAAAAAAACAAAAACAAAACGTGCAATCTCTATCGCAGCACGCGTCATGAGGAACTCAATATATCACCCGATACAACATGACTTCGAAGGCATTCGTTCGCACAACAACCCTATTAATAGACCAAGCTTCTATCTCTTGTAGTAGACCAAAAACAACAAGTAAGTACGTTAGACTGTTTCTACGATATCCCCCCCGAAAGCCAGCGATTTTCTTTAGCGAACGTTTCATGGCTGCTCGACACAAGGAAGGATACAATTGAAAAAACAAAGTATCCATATGTTTTCTTGTGTGCAAAGGAAGGCCTATCGATTGATGACGTCGGGGAGGGTGTGGTGTCGAGGGACACACACCGTATTTCGGGAGATACGACCGGGAGAGCGTTGGTTTTGAAACCGGCGATTTCGTTAAAAAAATGTTGGGGGGGCTACCGTAGAACGACTCGTTACATACTCGTAAAAGTACTTGACTGATGACTGGCCGGTAGTTCCTCGCTTGAGGAGCTCGGTCGGACAGAAGAGGTATACCCTTTTTTGGCGGAAAAAGTGCAACCCCTCTGCCGTACCGTGGGACGACTCTTTGTTAAAATGTTTCACTAGTATAGTGAGTGCACCGTTTCTTTTTTTTCTTCTGTTCTGATGATCCTCCCTTCAGGAGCTCCATAACTTTCACCAAGAACCGATTTTGAGCAAACTGAAAGTGCAACCCGATGAACAAACCCGTGAGCCAGACATCCAACACGACAACCCAACAATGGCCGGGTGCTACGGCAGCGATAGATAGCAGTTTTCGTCTGAAATGGTTTCTGAATGACGGGAGCTACTTAGCCCCAAATCGTCGGAAACGGGTCATTTTTTTTTTCATGAGGAATTCTCGGCGTTTTATCTCTATACATACGTGGGTCATGGGATTTTTTCATCCGATACGTACGTGTATGCAGCAGTTTTATTTTTCTCTCCAAATCAGTGTTTTGGTATATAGAGAGGTCTTAAGCTCTCAAATCGAGGGGCGGTGTAGTATTAGAAAAAAAGTGGTGCACTTCTATCGTAGAACGCGTGAATGCTTCAAAACAAGAAATGACATTCCCCCCTTGTCGAAACCATTAGTCTATGGGTTGAGGAGCCTAGCCATTCAGGACATATTTTGGTCGAAAAGTGTCACCGCACACACACATCTATCGCACCACGGGTCGGTTTCTTCTCTGTGATGTGTGGAACCCTTCCTTGTTCATGTTTTGGTTTCTTGAGAGAGCTCCAAAATCCCTCCCTATACTAACTTCATGTAATTTTCCCCTCTAAAGGGTTTCCCGTGTAGTGAAGGCGTAAATATGAAACTTGTTGCGGTAGAAGTGCACCGATGTTTTTCTGAGGCTCATAACCACTTGAGGAGCTCTATACTATCAATAGACTATACCCCACACCCAAAAAACGAATTACTATTAATAGTAAGAGAAAAAATGAAACTGCAAAAAATCCGAAGAACAAAAATCTCAAGGCGCCTACAAAAGATAAACAAGAAAAAAACACATAATTGCACAACAAGAACGACATCGCGACATCGTCATCCAGTTTTTTTTTTTTTTTTTTTTTTTTTCCAAGACGCAGTTTTTGGGGTGGGGTTGCTATATGCTGAAGTTTCGGGGGTGGGGGACGTACTATTAATTTCGCAAAAGAGGGACGCGACGCGTACTGGCTCAAAATTGCCCACCACCAGGAGGCATCCTCTCTCTATCGTAGAAGGCGTCAGATGTGCGGCGGAGCCTTTGACCCCAATCTTGGCGAGAGTCATCCCCCGCCGAAGTAGTAAGAGGTTGCACCTTTTTTTTGACAGATCAAGAGCTCAAGTGTGTTGTCAACGATCGGCTATTACGATTATACTCCGAGTACATTCATTCGCTGAAGGACTCTCGTTGGGCACATGCTACAATAGAGGTATATATATACCTTTTTTTGGCGAAAATGGTTTCTGAACATGTACGGGGCTCCTTAACCCAAAATCGTCGGAAATTAGGTCATTTTTTTCGCATGGTATTCTCGTTGTGCATCTAGGCCATGGGATTTTGCAATCCGGTATCAACAGTCTAGCAGTTTTATTTTCTCCAAATCAGTTTTTGCCTTGGAGAGGTCTTGACATCCCAAACTGAGAAGAACCTCACAAAAAGAGGGGAGCAACTCTATCGTAACACGCTTATGATAGTAGCGCATATAAATGTTCGTCGGGTTGCGCGAACGACTGCCTTCGAGGTCATGTTTTTGGGTGACGTTGATATTGAGCTAGCTCCTCACACGTTAGGAGCTCAAAAAATTCTCAGAATATGCTGCACCCCTAGCGTGAAACGAGTCGTGACCGCCCCCGCACCCCCCCCCCACACACACCCGCTCCGATAGCCGCTGCGCCGTGCTCCTACTACTATGCTGATGTGAGCACTGCTGCTAATATTGTGCTGCTGCATTTTATGCTACTGCTGCCGCACTTCTGCTATTATACTACAGCTGCGCTGTGTATACAGCTGTTCCTCTGGAGAGGCATACTTGTAGCAGCCCGCGAAAACTCCTCTGGCATGTGCAGCCCTGAATTTATATAAAAAAAAACGTGTTCGGTTGTTCATTCTTAGTTCCTTTAGGGGTTTAGTTCCTGTCTCGGTTATTCCTCAGACTGCTATATTTTCTTGTTCGCAGTGGATTTGCCTCATATACTAGAGCAGAGTTTTTTGTCACCGCGGCCGGTACGTCGGGCTAACATAAACGACGGCCACGCACGCGCTCGCGGCGGTGGCTTCGTACTGTCACCCGTCACCGTGTGGGAAGTCTCGTGGTCCTGCTGGCTCGGTCTCGTGGACTTGCTGGCTCGACTCGGCGAGGAATCCCGGTCCAAGCCTGCAAACATTGACATCATTTGCTCAAAGAGGCCTCTGTATTCAAGACGAGGAAAAACCCAGGAGATGGAAGAGGCCGCCGACCCCATATACGCTCATCGCCCCTTACAAAGTTCGACAGATCAGACCGATCACAATAATACTGCAGGTAACCTACTGGAGGAGCTGCTGTATCTTGTAGGGGCTGCTAGTGCCGGATCTGTGCAGTCCACATCCAACTCAGCAAATGCGCCACCTTACCTCGTAGATCCCTCGGATCACACGGCTCCCAGCTGGCGACACATGGTATATCGCACAGCTCATGCAGATCATATGAACTTTACCTGGGTTAGGGTCGTAGCCTTACCTGGGTTTGGGTCGGGGTAAGGGTTAGGGTCAGGGACGCGTGCTACGACGATAGAGGTGCACCGCTTTTTTTCTGAGGTTCCTCAGTTGGGGAGCTTAAGACCTCTCTTAGGCAAAAAACTAATTTTTGGAGAAAAATAAAACTGCTGCCGGATGGAACACCCCCATGGCCCAGGCACACAACGAGAATCGCGAAAAAAAATTGGCCTATTATTTTTTTTATTTTTCCGGCGATTTTGGGTTAGGGAGGACCGTTATTCAGGAACCATTTTCGCCAAAAAAAGGTATACCTCTATCGTAGCATGCGCCCAGGGTAGGGTTGGGTCTACGCCCTCATGTGACCTCTAAAAACAAAAAAAACACACCCGAAACACCCAGAGAAAACACAAAAAACGCAACGCCATCGTAAAGCGTTTCTATTTTCGTACTTCATACCAGGTACATAATGTTTGGGGGTTTGAGACCGGTCATGCGACTCCCGCCGTTTGAGGAGCCTGTGCGCCTACAACGGAATGAGTCATGCACTGCACTGCATGTTGTCGGACGGCAACATGAAAAAAAATGACCAACAAATTGTGTCCCTGATCTACGTACAGGTATAATATTCGGTGAGGGACTACAGCACGTACTGGAGCTCGACAGCACGTAATCAGAGTTAGCCCCGGAAAATCGCCAGTGTGCAGAAACAAGAACTTCTTCACGTTATCACGGGTACGCCTTGCCACATGGCCAATGAGTGTCTTCATTTTCCCCGGCCCCTCACCCCGCATCCCCCCCTCCTCCGTAAATTTAACTCAACTCCTAACACGAAAAGTTGGCCGCTGACGGCAGAAAAAACACCTATTACTAGAGCTGTGAGTCGGCAATATTTGGCGATCAATAACTAATCGGCAAGTGCTGTCAGCCAACTAACTGTCTTTAGTCGGCAAAATCGGCTCGTGAAGCCAACCGATGGCCAGCCGACTTGCCGACATCAAGTCAGGTTAGCGACGCGAGCCAAATCAGCTCCCACCGGTCGCGGAGGCCCCGCCCAAAAATGATGAAAAGCATCCCATATTAGACAATCCTTCCCGCTAGTATGGAAACCCAGTACGTCGGATAGTCCGCACCTGCGGAAAACGACTGATAACTGGTTGGTGACTTCAGTCGTGTCGGCTCCCCGCTCTACCTGCTTCACTAAGATATGCTAAACGTCACGTTGCGTTACGAGGACCGACACGCAGCCCATCACTAGCACACTTTATCCTACCGCCCGCCCACCGCCTTCCACCCCTCGGTAGATGGAAGCACAAGTCATCGAAAAGCGCTGGCGTGGAGACAAAAAAAAAACTCCATGTGCGTTGTGATATGCCATCTACACGGAGATACGCGAGTGGGAACTCCTAAACGAGCCCATCAATTCTTCACCCTTCCCCCACCCCCTGTATATCCCATTCCATTCGCTGCTCCTGACGAAGGTCATGGCTGTAATGGGCTAAGCGTTTCCATCACGGATGTCTGGGGACGAAACCGAGAGACAGGCAGAAGAACGGGACGGAGCGGGGCGGGAGGGCGGGGGACGCGGGACGTTTGCGAAGTCGTCGTTTGAAAGTGTATACAGAGTGGGGGTCGAGGTGGGGGAGGCTGGCGGGGAGTAAGGCCGGTGTTAATGGAAAGCCGATAGCTTGACCAAGAAGTTTCCAAACTTGTTTTAGAAATTGTTTGCTGAAAGATGACCAGCATCGTCGCTATGGGGAAAAAACGATTAACATAATATTTTTCTGGCTCTTTTTGGTCATGCGGTCCAAATGGTCAATTTTCACCCAGCCTCGATCAACCTTGTCCACCAAATACGATTGACCTTCGATCTCGAGATAGCGACAACTTACGATCACCCCTCTTTGTTCCGCACAAAGTCACATGGGTGTGGGTGACAGCGCTGAAGAGTTATCTTGATCCATGCCCTAAAGGGCGCGAGAGATTGCTTGTCTTGTCCTGTGGTCTTCCATTCAATCCGCTCAAAATTCTATTTCTTGCCCATTGGAAGACGATAGAGTTCTTGTCTCAGTTTTCTACACACCAGCCCCTAAACACGTTTTGAACAGAAGCCTGATGGGCGCCCGCCACACATTACCGACCGTAGAGTGAGCACTGTACACCAAGGGAGGGTAGGAGCCCGTAACGAGCGCGCCACGTTCAGATTTCACGACATTTTTTTTTTTTTTTTTTTTTCATCCTCCGGCGGATGGGGAAAAATAAAGCTTTAGCTCACCACACTTCCACGTATTTTCATACGCGTCGTGTGTCGATTTAACTCAGTTGCTTTCGCAGCCCAACGCTTTCACGACACTGTCGTTGATTTCGCCGAACGAAGTGTGTGGAGCACACGAAATCACGCCGCGTCTAATCCTAGACCTGCCTGACAATTTCCCAAGCAGATGTTGGCCAAGATCGCCGCGAGAAATCGTTTTTTTCCGGAAAACTGGGCAGTTACAAACACCAATGTTACAAAAATTGGGCCCATAGGCGACTGTCCAGGAAAAATTTGGCTGGGATCTTCGGAAATTAAACTCTTAAAAATATATATAGCCCATATATAGATTGGCCTTCCATTAGCACCGGCCCAATAACGAAGAACGTCGAGCTGACTGCAGGGCAGAATTCTCCCGCAAGCTTAGGGACGGTGTCTTTCGCTGCGGTGCGGATGTTTGTTGTTAGATAATCCCACGGCTGCGACGTGGTGCGAATTTTTGTGTTACAGTGCGGCGTGGTGCGGTGCGGATTTATATTTTCGAAGAATCACACGATGCCGAGGTGCGGCGAGGTCCGGTAAAAAATGAACCGCACCGCACAGCACCGCACCGCAACCAAAAAAAAGCCGTACCGTGCAAAGTCTTGGGGTGTGTTTTACATATGCTGCGGAGAGGAAACCTTGGCGCGCGTCAAGGTCTGCTTAGGCCTTACTGTACTGGCTTTAGTGCAGGGGCGGTCAGTCAAGGAGCCAAACCGTTGTCGTTGTTTCTTAAAGTAGTAGCATATTAGGTTCTGACAACGACGCCGGCTGAAATCTTAGCTTCTTTCCAGCTGCGCCCGACCGCTTGCATCAGCCCACATGCCGTACCCGATAACCCACAGCAACCACAAGCACGAGAGTTCACAGCAGTAGGCGTAACGGCTCTCCTTCTGGGGACCACACATCATTTTATGAATGAATCACCTCACGCTAGAGGTGCAGAAAGCTTCTAAGAACTTTATGAGCTCCTAACGTGAAGAAATTCAGTATCTCAAATGTTGTTCATCTTACCCCAAAACATGACTTCCAAGGCATTCAATATCGTGCAACTCCACCAACACTCCTATGCGCTTTTACTAAAAAAACAACAAAAAATCCCCGTAAAATGATCATACCCAAGCAGCAGCAGTTCTACAGTGGAGGACCTCCACCGGGTGGTCAAGGCTAAGGTCGGGGTGCGCCCAATTTTCACTACTGGATTTTGATCCAGCCGCGCGAGTGACTCCGTACCTCACCGACAAAAAAAACACGTCTGGCGTTTTTTTGTTTTGTTTGCAGCGTAGCTAACTATCCCTTTTCGTATTCAATATCGAGAGTGTTAAACAGCAGCACGAAAGAAAGCCTGTGGCCGCGTGGGACAGGGGGGGCACTCGCGCGAGTGACACCGAGCCACTGGAGAAAAAAAAGTGCCCAAAAGGGGGTAAAACAGCATAACCCCCTTACCGTACCATTGGTTCGGTCCAAAAAAAAAACATCAGTTAACGCCAAGCACGTGCAAACGCTACCCCGTGGGATTACTCGAACGAAACGCAGGAACAAAAAAACACGTAAAATCGACGCCGGAACACAGTTAGCGCCAGAGTACACCGAAAAAAAATAAAGACTTGTGAAACCCGTCAGGGTGCTCAGGCCATCTGACCTGGTGAGGGTAAAGCTGGCTGATGGTCGCTTGTCGCCGCACCAGGTCGAGCTGCTGCTGCCCCTTGGCGAAGGCTACCTCCGCCTCTTCCGGTGCAAACCCTCGCGCCATCTCGAACCCCTTTCGCGCGCGCCTCAAGGCGTAGTCCCGGTAGTTGTAGTCCTGTGATGTATTTTGCGAGGTTGGCGGCGGCAGACACGACACCGTGCGTTAGAATGGAACGAAACTTGAACAAACGAAAACGAAAACGAAACACATTTGGAATACAACATACAGCAGGACAGGGCAAGCATATAGTCTACGCCTGGGTGCGACGTCACGAGCAACGGAGCTTTGGCGGCTTAGGGCCAAGTCCAACGCCACCAAACCGTGTGGACGTGGGTTCGTCGCGCGCGTGAAGCACGCGTTGCTCGCGGAACGCACGAAGCACAGAGCTCCCAAACGTATTTCGACTGCCAGACAGCAGTACTCCCTCACACCAACCGCCTCCAGAAAGAGCACAAAACTGTAAAATCGACTCGATCGGCGATGAGGACCAGAATAATGCAGTTGAAAGCAAGTCCAGTCGGAAAAGGCCCTTTTCGACGCATGGATCCGACTGCATACTAATGAGGCGCCTGAAGCGCGCAGCGCTGAGCCTTTTTTCCTGGTTTTCCAATGACAAAAAGCCTCCGCATATCGGATCGCATGCGAGGGTAGGGTGCCCCGAATTACTTTCTCTGTGCGTGTGTTTGTGCGTATGTTTGTGTAGGTCAACATTTTTTTCGGCCACGTTTGTCCACCGCACTCAACGCAAACGGCACAAAGGCCAGTTCCGACGGGTCCCGTGCGCGCACAAATAATAGGCAGCTCTTCTCGTGCTGGTTTCGCCGTACGTCGTTGAGAGCTCGTCGAGACAGGTGCGACAACGTGCGATTTCAAAGGCATTGCTGGGCTACGTAATGTACGAGTACAGTATGGGTTTCTCCGATATTGGTTGTGTGTTTAGGTGATCGGAGATGCAGGTCGTCCCTTCAAGAGTTCAATCGAAAAAAACGGGCGAACTACAACAATATCCATTATGGTGCTGCTGTACGAGTACCTATTTTCAGGAGGTTTATCGACGAGACACACGCACAGCGACACTGACCCGGCTCTGGTCTCGTGTGCCGTGCTGCTGTTGCTGCCGCTGCTACATCTTCTGCTGTTGCTGTGCTGCCGATGATGATCCTAATGATTATCCATGCTACGAGCTCGTACAGCACCACCAGTCGTACGAATACCGACTTCTTTTTCTCTCAAAATAGAACGTAAATATCAAACAGCGTACGAGATGTTCGTTCGCGTTGGTTTGTCCAGTTCGCATCTTCTACTATCTACCAAATGACCAGGCATGCCGCTTGTGCTGTTCTTTCGATTGCTGGCCTCCCCTGTGTTTTCCGTGTGCACCCAGCATCGCAGCTTGGGCTACTGCAGGTATAGAGGCAGCGCGCCTCATTATTTACTAATCACAAGTAATTGGCCCCAAGATTTGGTCTTGTGACAACCGAACTTTTGTCGGGTTTCAGGCAGCTATACCCGCTTGAAAAAGGGTGTACCAGTACATCAGTATAAATAGCAGCAAAGCGCCATGGTCACTCCCGTTTTGCCACACAGCAGCAGTCGCAGCATCAGCAGTTATATAACTGCTGTGCCGAACTCATGTGGTCGACATAAGTATTGGCATGATGTGAGGCCACGAGGTGTCTTCCCCTCTCCCCCTAGGTACTTGCCTCCTGCCGCAACCAGCAGCAGACTCAAGGGGTATTACGCTGACCTCCAATATTCCGCTCGTCAAGTGAGCGGCCTATTATATTTCCACACGTACGATACTTATGAGGGGGCAGTACTGGGCCAGCTCGATGGCCCGACGACCCTCTCCCATGCGAAACTTGCGGGTACGGCATGATGTGGCACGGCGTGGGGTAACGCCCATCGTAACGAAAGCCCTGGGAGCAGCAGCAGCAGTGCGAATTTACACCCGAACGAATGTTGGATTGAGTCTTTGGTTCTGCTTAGAGCACATCTGTGAGCACTTCGCTCGCGTTGCCTTCGTGCTGACTGGATTGGGTGTGAGTTAGAGAAACAAAACTGCAGTCGACCAACTCACCATCAGACGAGACCCCTGCCGCCTGAGTCCCTTGTAGAGTCCCAACACTGCGGTACGGGAGGGCTGCGCCATACTTGCTTCGCTTGGCTTCGGGAGGCAGCAAGGTGTGCCATTTGGTTTATCAACTACAAACAAGGGCTTTCTATACGTTTGAAAGGCTTTTTCATCAAGGGGGCCTTTTACATGTTTTTGGAGCTTCTTTTTTTTTTCTTCACTTTTTTGCGAACTTCTTTGCGTGCTATTAATATCATACCTGGTATATGTTGGCCGTTGCTGTTCATGGTTGGCTGCTACCATGGGCCGCTGGGGGCACGGGTTGCCATACGAACGAGGGGGGGGGGGTCTATTCGAAGGGCGCTCAAAGTGGGCATAGCTAGATGTACTGGAATAACATGCTGCCATATCGGGTGCTCGCGGGTTGTCATGCGAACCGGCGGTGGGTGTGTGAGGGGAGGCATCCAGAGAGTTTTCAACACGACGAGCATAGCTACGTACGTACCAATCATTGTTGTAGTGACTTTCAAAATCAGCGAGGTGTCGTTTATCCTACAGCACAGCAGCAGCAGATCATTTTTTTGCGATGTCTTTGTTGATGCTTACCGGCCGTGGCTGGCTCCGGCTTCATGAGTTGTCATGCGAGCAGGAGGCGTGGGAGAGTCGTTCAAAGGGCGTTCAACGGGGACATAACTTATAAAAATATGTATGCACCCTTGTTGTGGTGGCTACTATTGAGATTAATAATACGAACGAGATATATATAGGCCCCTTTGTACGTAAACATAGGAACCGTTAGATTTTATCACTACTACCAGGTACTAGTCTAAGACGGTTCTTAACATTATTAGCCCAAAGTGGTGTGTGCCTCGACCGGCCGGGCGTGCATAAAAACAAGAAAACAATCGCGAAAGGCGATTGATCGTTCGTTGGCGCAATTTAAAGCAACCGTCACCTTACATACTCTCCCGTTGAGGCATAACGGGTAAGTTTAAACTTCCCCATCTGGTTAGCGTCACGTAACACCTCGTCCTTTATTTCCTTTTTTTTTTTCGTCATCGTTTTTGCTCTCCAGCTCAACCCCTACGATATTTTTACACCCAGCGACCTTCTCGACAAGCCGTGGTTACAGGCCTTTCCTTCTCTCGCCTGGTACATCGCATATAGGGTTCATTCAGCATTCCCACCGTTCAGCTTTTATGTTTCGTCAAGTTGCATTTTTTTTTTTGCTGACTCACGCTCTGTCTCTCTCGCGCGCTTTCCGCTTGTCGTTTTTTACGCAAGAGAAAGTCCCTACGAGCACGCGACGAGTAGTATGCACTCGAGAGGAGTCGAACCCGCATAATTTTCAACAGTTACTAGTAGTAGTAGTAGTTGTAACTGTATTCAAACGATTTGCTTCATGATCTGGTTGCAGGAAGCAAAAGCGAGACAATACATGCAAGGACGAGCACTCGCCGGGGCGTCTTTAACTTATTGAAACGAGATTTAAGAAATTCAACGCGGGAGTCATTCCACACGGTAGCCCCCCCAACTCTTCTATAACGAAATCGCGGGTTTCAAAACCAGCTCCCGGCCGTATCATCTCCTAAAATACGGTGCTCGTTGCTATCCCGACGCCATCGTTCGATAGTCCGCTGCAAACAAGAATTTTTTTGCCAAGGCTTTTCTCTTCATAGCATCCTTCCTCGTGTCGAGTAGTCAAGAGACGTTCGTTAAAGAATATCGCTGTTTTTTAGGGGGGAGGAGGGGGTATATGGTAGAATCAGTCGTGGACGCTGTACAGAATCCGACAATAGAGTTTTCCGACGTCCACTCACCAGCACTAACATATTTACGAAAATAATTACCAGGAACGTACCTGATATATAACTGGCATCGCATTTTCTTTGCGACCAAGGGGCAAACTTTAGGTGTTAAGCGAGGGGGCCCTTTTGTAGCACAACATACTGCAGTGCGATCGAAACACAGATAGGAAGAGGAGGGTATAGGTGGCGACAGAATCTTTGTCATCATCACAATAATCCAGATAATCCCCTCAACCGTCTCAATCAATCAGCATCGAGGTCATCAATCATCAATCAGCATGACCATGCAATTTCATCATCATATCATCATCGTCATTATCATCTATCCCATCATAGTCACCCTCGTCACCTCGCCGCATCCCATAAAAATCAAGCACTCCACGACAACAAGCAGAGCACGTAGGAACACCAAATACCCTCCCCCTCCCCCACTTGCTGAGTAAGTTTCAAACCAACCCAACTAATGGAAAGGTGGATAGACTAGATAGATAAGGTCAACACAACAAGAAACAAAGCAAGAGCGCAAAAAAAAAAAATCAACGAAAAATACGAAGCTAATAAAACAAGAGCAAAGAAAACGAGAAAGCGCAGCGTATACTCGTGGGCTACTAATACCCGGTATTATTCGAAGCATGTATATATAATGGCAATAAAAGACAGCAAGAGAGACGCAAAAAAACGCAAACTATCTTATTACATATACCAGAGCTACTCCAGGGCGGTGGACACATAAAAGCAAACAACCCCCCCCCCCCAAACCAACTCGGAAACGAAAGCGCACAGACAAGAAACGCAAACAAAACTGTACGTAGTATTAGCTACCGCCTGTGGTGCATTGCCCCTTTCCGCTTAGCAAAGCGACATAACCCACAACCACACGCAATAACAGCATCTACACTCACGTACCGTCCGGGCAAAAATTACCCATCGAGCGGCCCTCGCGTAGCAAATAAAATTCAATTCCAAAGCAAACTCCAGCAAACGCATACCAGTCTGCTCGATCATTTACTGGATTTTCAATCTCGCGGGTCAATTCGGGCCGGGTCAGAAAGTGTAAAAGATCTCAGCGGGCCGGAACGGGTCGGGTCGAAGTTCCAAGTTTCACAGGTCGCTTTACCCTGACGCGGCCCGACTCACGAGAAAATGCCCCTCCCGGTGAAACCCTGCGAAGCAGATTGACTGGTACTACATATCTGGTGGTATAAGTAACACGTTGATTTCGAAAAAAAAACATGCCTCCTCCACTGCACTCCCTCCTCAATCGCACACCCATTCCCCCGTCACCCCCCGCGCCCCTTCAACACCATCACCCAGTACAGCGTGGAATATGAAAAGGCGTTTTAAAGGTCGAGCATGACGAAGGCATGGAGATAACCCCCCCCCCCGCCGCCCCCCCTCCCCTCCCACTCCGCTTCCCGGAAATTGTAACTCCCTCCACCAACGAGTCAACCACTATCGAAAAAGAGTTGACCACTATTGAACAAAAAATCAAACATCGTTCAACAACAATCGGCCATAAATGAACAATAATCAACCATGCTTAAACAGCAGCCTACCGTTGTGAAACAAAAACCAACCCTTGCTGAACGCTAATCAATCATATTTCAAAAAAATAAGCCATCATTGAACAAGAGCTAACCATAATCCAAACCTCGTTTTTACCGTGGTGTAATACGGTGTACTTTGTATATCATAGGTGCCAAACACAACATCCCATATTGACCGCCTCACCCCCCATCTATTAACCCTACGAGTACTGACTTACACCACCCCCGGCCCTACTAACCCAGCATAAGCAAAACGCCAAAATACTACAAAACTCCTTCACATTGAGGCGCTATGATACCTACGACCTGGGCCAAGCGGCATGCATAGGAAACATTTCTTTCCTCCCGAACCAACTATTGCTTCCCTCCTGGTGTTTACATATTTTTTCACCCACCGCGAAAAATACGATTAAAAAATGCGACTTGCCCAGCGCCAGTGCTTCTGCAAAAAAGCATGGCAAGTCCAGCCACCACAGGTTCAAACCACGGTCATCGTCCCTAACTAAGTGCGGTGCTTTGCCAGACGACAGCAACCGCACTAAAGTGGTACCCCCAAAACTATCTCGGGGCAGTATCACACTGTACTCCGTAGGAAGAGGTCGTGGCAATCGATGCTCACCGCACTAACCTGCCCCCGCGCACTAACGCGGGACCACGAGCGAACTGCATACATGGATCGACTCTAATTCCCAGTAGTTTGCCCAAAAATCGCTGGTGCGAATATTCTTCTTAAGGGGTTAACATCACCCGCCCCAAACGAAAACAACCAATTATGCGCCGGGAGCCAGGGGGGGGGGGGCGGGGGGGGGCGGGGGTGTGGATAGGGAATGTTCATGGATTTTCGCGGGTCGGGTTTGTTCTTGCGGGTCGGGTCTTGGGTCCGGTCCGGGTGACCCGGCCCGACCCATGACATTTCAAACCTGTTGACACGACCCAACCCGTGAGATTTCGCTTCCACATTTCCTGCGACTCCCGCCTTCTCTAAATGCACCGTTCAATCCACACCGCGCGCAAAAAGCAGGAGCTACAGCTAAAAGTAGACGGGGGTAGGGGGGGGGGGGGAGGCGAAGGTCAAAAGCAAAAGCTCAAGCTAAAAGTGAGAGGAGGAGGGGGGAGGGGAGGTGGGATCGGGATATTTCCGGCAGCGATGAAGCCGCTTCCACATCTTCCGCAACTCCCGTTTTCTAAAAAACCAACGTTCAACCCACATCGTGAGTCAAAGGCAACAGCTAACGCCAGAGGTAGGCAGGGGGAGTGGGAGGGGGGTGGGGGGTGGTATGGGGGGTGGGGGTGATCTATACCCGTTCTCGGACCGCCGTTCGTTCGTCTCCACTCCGTCCACTCAGATCAGAATCCATTATCTTCACTTTGATAACTGCTTTGCTATGGTGGCCATGTCTCGGCTTTGACAACGTTGATCACTTCCTATGGAGGCCATGTGTCGCTTTGAAATGCCCACCGCTGGCATTCTATAGTGGCCGTGTATCTGCTTTCGAAAAGCCCACCACATCCGTCTTATGGTGGGCGTGTCTCCGCCTTGAAAGTTCCTTACTATCGTGGTAATGTCTCCACTATAACAAGGCTACATTCTCCCGGTATTATGGCAGCCTTATGTCCGCTTTGAAAAAAGTCTTTCATATGGTGGCCTTGCCTCTTCTTTGATAAGATCAATCCCTACTTTCCTGTGGTAGCCATATCTCCGCTTCGAGATACAGTGGTGATCTCCCCATATACCTGTTAGAGCCGATACACGCCAGCCATCAATACCCGCAGTATACCGGAAACCGGCACTCCATGGTATGCTACCGAAACATGGAACTAATATAGCAGGTTCCAGTCGTACCAAGCGATTTCACCGGAATGTGCGGGAAACAGGCACAATATTCAGCCGGCACTACAGGTAGACAGTGCTCACGCAGCCCAGCCTGCAGGTCCCAATCAGCTCCAAGACTGTCTGGTCCACCTTCGGGCGAGCTCACAGCTCCCTTGTAGCACTAGACCCTCACTGCTGTGCGTATGCATCACTTCCTTGCTATGGTGGCAGCCAATGCGGCGCTGTTGGCCCTTTCTTGGTCGAGCTCATCCAGCGCTTCGGTGCAGAAGCCTTCAAGCTCCTTGACCTTGCCCTCAAGGTCAGATACCGATTCCTGTTTGGCAAAGGGAAACATTAGTGTAGTAAAGGATCAAGTTGCGAGGCGAGGCGAGGCGGTGTGGCGTGGTGCGGTGCGGTGCGGTGCGGTGCGGTGCGGTGCGGTGCGGTGCGGTGCGGTGCAGCGCAATGCGGTATGGTGTGGTGTGGTGTGGTGAGGTGTGGTGTGGTGCGGTGAGGTGTGGTGCGGTGTGGAGTGGTGCGGTGCGGTGTGGTGTGGTGTGGTGTGGTGTGGTGTGGTGTGGTGTGGTGTGGTGTGGTGTGGTGTGGTGTGGTGTGGTGTGGTGTGGTGTGGTGTGGTGTGGTGTGGTGCGGTGTGGTGTGGTGTGGTGTGGGTTTGCGCCTTGGTCTGGCGTAGTCTGGTGTAGGTCCAAAACTGACTCCTGTTTGGGAAATAGCCAAGTTGAGGTAGCGTCGCATTGAGCTGTGGTGTGTGGTGTTGTCTTCACATGCTGTGGTTGCGGTGACATGCTGAGGTACTCTCGGCACGTTCTGTGGTTGTCCGACATGCCGCGGCATAATCTAACACCCTTGCGACCCACAGCACGCTGTAAGACACCAGACATATAACAATGCACATAATCTAGACCGTGTACTTGCCGCTATGAGATATCGCGCAAAAGGCGTGTGATAAACAACCAACCCACCCAGCAAATACGTGCGCACGAGCCGTGTCATACATATTACACCTGCCAAACATAACCTAGATCATACAGACGATACAAATCAGAAAGTTACCTTCCCCGAAAGACGCAAATCGTGCAATGGGGAACGGACCTAGGTTTTGCCCCCAACACGCGATTTGCTTACACATTTTCTGCGAGTTTTAAGAAATTCGCATAATATGCACCACAAGCGCCCAAATATTATGCAAATGTGCTTCACAATCGCGCAAGCACTTTGCACTTTAAAACTTATGTAACGTACATGCGAGAGATCACGAAAACATGGCCCGCTTGACCGACCAAAAAATGCGGTATTATCGGGGCAAGCGTAATTTGACCTGTTCGATGAGCGGAAAGTGCCCAACTTCATTTGCGTGTTTCGGATAGCCACGCGGCAAATGCGATCAAAATCGCGCACACCATATAGATCGGGCAGAAAATAAAAGTAAGGGATTTATAGAGCTGTGAGTCAGCAGCATGTCACGACTAATAAGTAATCGGTAGGTGCCGTTTGCCAACTAACTGAATTTAGTCGGCAAAGTCGGTTGGTGAAGACCTACGATCGCCCAGCCGGCTTGCTGACTTAATTCAGGCGAGCAAAAGCGAGCCAAATCAGCCCCCACCGACCGCGAGGGCCCCGCTCAGAAAGGGGGGAAAAAGCATCCCATATTAGACAATCCTTCCCGCAGATGTAGAAACCCAAAAAGTCGGATAGTCGGCACCTGCGGCAAACGACTAACTATTACTCCGACTAATAAATTTAGTTGGTGACTTAAGTCGTGCCGATTAACAGCTCTAGGGATTCATCTACCCCGAAATATGTATCAACAGATCGTCAACTAGGGGCTCTGATCTGATATGTCGGACGTTCGAAAAATGTTCACCTTCATTTGCGTGTTGCGGATAGCCATGCGGGCGAGAGCGTCTTGTGAAACGTCGCGGCCTGTGTTAGCCGCGTCGCGCTCGCGCGCTATGGCATCCATCTCGTCCAGCCTAGCCTCCGATTCTTCCCTGTACGGCAAACACAGACATCAACAACAACAACCAAAAAAAACGGTCACAATGTCGAAATACGGCGGGAGGCACCAGGTGCGAAACAAACCCAGAAAAAAAAGCGAAAAACGATGCAAACCACGTCACCAGAAGCCAGATTGAGAAAAAAAAAGGAGAGCGGAATATTTGCGGGGGGTTCATAGCAGGTAGAATTAGCCATAGAGCTTTTCATGGGTCACGATTCGGCCCAAGGGTCGGGTCAGGTGTTTTTCAACAACTCGCGGATGGAGTCGAGACGGGTCAGAGGGTGATCGAAACGCCATGGGTCAACTCGGGTCGGGTCAAGAGGTTTTCAAGCCTCACGGGGTCGGGTCGGGTCACCCGATTTCGATCCGACCCGCGAGAAGAAATTGGACCCGTGAAGAAAGCCCGGGAACTAGCAACAAGGATAAGATAACGGCGACGGGGACGTGTTTTTCAGACACTTACGGATATTCAACAACTACCCCCACCCCACCCCTAGCCCCCAATACCCCAACCAGACATACTACAGAAAAAGGTCTTTCTATAGTGCCGGTTTGCCCGCTATAGTGCCTGTGAAATCGCTTGGCTCATGTGGGTACAACCCGTAATGGCCGTATGCGGAGTAGTGCCGGTTGCCGCTATAATGCCGGTATTTCCCTCTATAGTGCACATACCGGCACTGCAAAGGGACCACTACTGTGTTTACAAGCACCGTGTCATTTACAACTCTTTCCTGAAATGCAAGGACCTGTTGTTTTCATCAAAATACTCCAAAAAGCCCTTACAGTTGCGGACAGGCTCTAGTGGGGGTCGGGTCGGGTGGGGTGGGGTGGGGTGGGGTGGGGTGGGGTGGGTTGAGGTGGGGTGGGGTTGGGTGGGGTGGGGTTGGGTGAGGTGGGGTGGGGTGGGGTGGGGTGGGGTGGGGTGGGGTGGGGTGGGGTGGGGTGGCGTGGGGTGGGGTGGGGTGGGGTGGGGTGGGGTGGGGTGGTGGTGGGGAGATGTGGGGGTCAGGAATGAAAACGTACCTGAGAGCATCCAGTTCATCTTGCAAGAGGCGTTCCCTCCGGGCGGCTTCGGCAGCGCTATCGGCGTGCTCCTTCTCGGCAGTTGCCAGCTGAAAGGGTCAAGGTTGAGGTTGTCAGGATATCAAAGAACGACTCAATACAGTGGGAGAGTAGGGATTTTGTACTATATGGAAAGGCGGTTTACTAGTGATGATACGAAAACAGTCTGTACCGGCAGCGTCGACGTCTATGCTGTGAGAGGATAAACTCAATCTGTTCTTGCTCTACCCCAACTTCTTCTGCTCAGCGCGAGCTGCTGCATGATCTACCGCTGGAGCGCCGACAGGTTTCCCGGCACAGGTCAGGGTCAAAGGTTGAGGCAATGGCTGGGTCAGGGTCGGGGTCGGCACATGCTACGTACGATAAAACAGCACCGATTATTTTCTGGAGCCCCTCGCTTGAGGAGTTCCATACCTCAGCCATTTTTTTTTTCGAGTAATCTAAGCGGGCAATCTGACGGACAAACTCTTGGCCTAGGCATACCGAAAATATCAAATTGCAAAAAAAAAAGGCATTCTGACGAATTTGGGTTAAGAAGCCCCACCATTCAGAAAACCTTATCGCCAAAAAGTAGCACGCGTCCTTAGGGCAGCACGCGTCGTTAGGGTAGCACGCGTCGTTAGGGTCGGAGAAAAATACGGGCTAAGGTCAAGGCCGGTATCAGGAAAAGGGTCAGGGTCAGCGTTGAGGGCAGTGTCAGTGTCGGGGTCAGGATCAGGGTGCTAGGTTCAGGGTCAGGATGAGGTCAGGGTCGGGGTCAGGGTAAGTGCTAGGGTCAGGGTCGGGTTCGGTGTCAGCGTCAGAATCATCGCCGTTGTCACGGTCGGGGAAGAGCAAAACGACAGGGTCGGGGTCGGTGTTGGTGTCATCGCCATTGTCAGGGTCGGGGAAGAGCTAAGGTCAGGGTCAGGGTCTGGTTGAGGTCAGGGTTAAGGCAAGGGTCGGGGTCAGCGTCTGTCATTGCCATTGCTAGAGTTGGGGAAGAGCTAAGGTTAGGGTCGGGGTCAGGGTAGGGGAAAGCGCTAGGACCAGGGTCCGGGTAGGGGTCAGGGTCCACGTCGGCGTCTGGGTCAAGGTCAGGGTCGGGATTAGGGTCGAGGTCAGGGTCGGGGTCAGGGTCAAGGTGAAGGTCAGGGTCGGGGTCAGGGTCGGGATTAGGGTCGAGGTCAGGGTCGGGGTCAAGGTGAAGGTCAGGGTCGGGGCCAGCATGGAGGTCGGGGTCAGGGTCGGGGTTAGGGTCGAGGTAAATGTCAGGGTCGGGGTCAGCATGGAGGTCGGGGTCAGGAAAGGGGTAAGGGCTAGGGTCAAGGCCAGGGTTGAGGGCCAAGGTAAGGGTCGGGATACATAAGGGCCATGGTCAGGGTCAGTATCAGGCTACGAGGTAGGGTCAGGGTCAGTATCCCGCTACGAGGTAGGGTCAGGGCTGGGGGCAGGGTCCGTATCAGGTTTGGGGTCAGGCCACCGTCGGGGTAAGGACAAGAGCCAAGGTCGGGGACGCGTGCTACGATAGAGGTAGCACTTTTTTTCGTCATTTTTCGTTCTCCCAATGACGCGGCTTCTTAACCCAAAATCTCCGCAATGTCATTCTTGTTTCGCAATATGAATATTTTTTACACCCAGAGCCATGTGTTCGATCATCGCGTTGCACCTTCAGTTTCCTCAAAAATACATGTTTGGGGGAGGTATAGAGCTCCCCGTGTCAAGAGCGCCAGAAAAAAAATGGCGCGACTTTACCGCAGCAGGTGTCCGGGGTCAGAATCAGCGTCCAGATCATGGTAGGGTCAGGGTCAGGGTCGGGGTCGGGTTCAAGAAATTATATATTTTCGTTAAGAACACATGGCCGTAAACCACAGACGCTGTGAAGCAACGCAAAGCTACGCAATGCAATGAACGCACCTGAAGCCTGAGCTCCTCCGCGGTCTGACCGGCCTCCTTGACCTGTTTCTCTTGAGCCTCTGCTGCCTCCTTCAGTCTACGCGTCTCCACCTCGTACGAGTCCAACCTCGCCTGGAACAAAAAACGAGCACACCGCATTATCCATCAGCCGCCTACGGTAATCCACCAGGGCTATTCACGGGTCACGTTCCGGCCCGCTGGTCAGATCGGGAGCCTTTCAAAACTTGCGGGTCGAGTCGGGTTGGGTCAGGAGGTGATCGAAATCTCATGGGTCGGGTTGGCCCGGGTCAGGAGGCTATCCACCATGTGTTCGAAATCTCACGGGTAAGGTTGGGTCGGGTCACGAGGTTATCCACCATCACGGGCCGGGTCGGGTCGGGTGGGGTGCGGGTCGGGTGGGGTGACCCTGATTCGACCCGACCCCCAAGAAAGTATCCGACACGTGGAAAGTCCTGGTATCAACGTGAGCTACGGTACGGATAGCACCACATTTTCCAAGGGCTCCTCATCTACGGAGGTCTCTAAATTTCACCCAAACAGCCGAAATCAAATTCCGACAAACCAGTAGCAATACAACTAAAGGGTATTTGCGATGCCAAAATCCTGTTGGGTTGGAAAACATGTAAAAACCGTTTTGACACCGACGAGGGACACACTAACCCTAGGCCATTACTACCACTAGCCCTAGTGGGGATGCCCTTTCAAACCGGATTCCACTTCAAAAGGTGGTTGTATAAGAGGTAGGATACGCAACACACTCTAACGCCGCGCATCTCTGAAATATTAGCACCACCTGTACTACTACAGCTGTAGCAATGAAGACTGCTTTAGGTGGACTTGGCTTTTTAATATCTTAACAACCAATCCAACCCACAAAATTACAAGGTTTATGTAGTGTCTTAAATGGTAGGAAAACGTAGTTCTCTAACCCGTAACGGTTCGTAGATTGTTCGTCGATTGGGTGGGCCTTGGATTGAGACGTCTCGACGGTTTCAATGCTATTACAACATGTTTTGCGGTTCGTTGATTATTCGTCGAGTGGGTTGGCCTTTGATTGAGACGTTTCGGCGGTTTCATGACGACATGTTTTTCGGTGTTTTTCGGTTCGATGATTATTCGTCGATTAGGTCGGCCTTGGATTGGGACGCGTCGACGGTTTCAATACTATAACTACACGTGTTCCTAACCAACTGCTACCCAACCAAATTTGTATCGTACCTCGGAAACGCCTTAACCTCTCCCTTGAAACGAAACCCTTCAATAACACGTTCTGGTAGGGAATAATACACTCTGCGGTACCCGGGTGCCAAACCTGGCTGTGTTGGCCATATTGGATACGGCATGGGTCGTGCAGGATTACTTTCTCCTACTGCGTTTCGGGCCATGACTTTTGGAGTACGTCGAACGGGGCGACAGTGCCACAACCGTCGCGATCTCCGGGGTCGAGCGAGCAACAGTCTTCTGACAGATTTTTTTGTTCGCCTGGAAAAAAAACAAGTAAGACACAGCTTGTCAAGGGTCTCAATATTCTGCTACTTTTCACAACAACCGTGAATATGTCACAAAACTCTCGTGTTGTTTAAAAAACGAAATGCTGTTTCACCCGTAGAATTTGGAGAGAAATCGTTTTCCGCCCTGTTTGTTTAGATTATCTGGGTGGTTTTCACTCCCAACAAAATAGTACTCGTAGTTGTTACTCGGGTTGTGAACCAGGGTATCATAGAAAATAGACCGTGTCATACACCACCATAAATAACACTTCACTGCAATATAAGAGCTGCTACTGGTGCAATAGCAGGTAAAATAATCACCTTCATGGCGTTGAACTTTTTGTTCGCTTCTCCGAACTGGGCTTGGGCCAGGGCCTGCATGTCCATTTTCATCTGAAGACGGCGAGCGACAAAAAAAAAACAACAGGGTTGACACACGAAAAAAATGCTCACGTCGGACAGGTCAGATTATTATTCACGATCTGCGTGATCTGTGTCCTTCAAGGCAGACGAATCCCTTATCAATATGAACTGCATGGCCTATCCGTGATCTGTGTCTTTCAAGGCAGACAGGTTCCATGTCAAATGAACTGCATGGCCTATTCTAATATAGATGCTGCCGAGTGACAGTTGTATGATTTGCACAATCTAGCACATACGCCCGAGTTTGGATCTGTACCGCACAAATCATGCACGGCATATATATATACCATAACGACAGCTGTATGATCTATGAACCCCATCAACCTCTTAAGAACCCCAAAACCCGTCCCCATACAAACTCCAAGTGATTTTTCCCACAAAACGGGCTTCCAGTTGCAAAGGCGTTAACCCCTTTAGAGCCCCCGAACCCCTCCCTATACTGACTCCAAGTAATTTTGTCCCCAAAAACGGGTTTCCAGTTGTAAAAGGGTTAAGGGGGTCAAGACGCAAAATTTGACGGGAAAAACAAGCCGATTACACCGTTGGCCACATGAAGCAATGCGAGCAGGTGGGTGTAAGATATGTGTTCGAACGGCAACGCAGGAAGCTGTGAGGCAAGCGCGAGGCACGGCAATACTCGGGTCGCCTCAAGTTTTTCCCCTAGACCCTCGGTTTGATCGCGCTCGCCGTTTCTTTTTGTTCGCTCTCAATGCTCCCAAAACGGGCAAAAGATGATCTACTGTAGGTCGACAGCTGTTCGCGGCATGATAGTATTAACACGCAAAGTAGACAGAAAGCGGACGGAGAGGGACAATCAGACTTAAATCGAGAGCGAGAAACATATCCCTACGGAGAGTGGGATAGGAAAAAAAGGAGAAAAATAGACGGACAGAGAGAGAAGAGAGAGGGAAAAGAGAGACACAAGAGAGAGATATGGAGAGAAGGACAGTTTTTTTCTTTTAATGCTCAAGAGCTTGCTTCAGTTGGGGTGGTCGTAAACACCGCTGTTAATTTGACTTAAGAGTTATGTAAATGCAGCACTGCAGCAAACAAACAGCACGCCAGGTGCGGTGTGTTGCAACAGCGAGAAAATCGCAACTATCAATAACTTTGGACGAGGAAAAAAACTATAATCGACAAACTGTACAAAATAACCAACGAATGAGTACCAACAATCGACGGAACAAGTACCAATACTCAACGAACCTTCACCAATAATCAACGAACAAATTACACATAACCAACTTACAACTACCTCTACTCAATAATAGACGAGTACACCCCCCCCCCCCCCTTCCCCTCTCCTTCCCTTCCTCTCCTCCCCCCCGTGGTCACCTTGAGGATACCGGCAGCACGTTTCTCTCTCTCCGAATCCTCTAGCCGGTTGTAGGAGGCCTCCAGCTGCGCCAAACTCCCCTCGGCCGCGCACCGAAGCAGTCTGTTCGCGGCCGAGCACACATACACCATCGCAGAAAAACTCAAGACACGTGCTGCGACAGATGATAGCCCATGTTGGGTTAAAAAAGAAAGCACCTACAGAGGTACAGCAGTAGCACTTTTTGTTAAAAACGTTTTCGGAAAGGACAGGGGGCTCCTGGACGCCTTCACCACTAGCACTCATTTTCGGGAGCAAATAACTTGCAATTAGTATAGGGGAGGGGGTAGGGGCTGAAAAAGGGTTATCAACCCCAAAATCGTCGGAAAGCTGTTCATTTTTCAAGGAAAATACGCCTTTTTTGGTCATTATACCTACGCCATGGTTGTTTTTCTTCATCGGGTTTGCAATTTCAGGCAACTCAAAAATCAATTTGTTCAGGTGAGGTACAGAGCTCTGCTCAAGCCAACAAATCTTGCAGGGCCAAGAATGAGATACGGCAGCATGCGTCAAAACACGAAAAGGACCCACGCACGGCCTCCCAAAATGAGGAACTCCCTAATATTGGTAGAATCCCAATGTTGTGTGTCACCACGTTATTCGTGCGAGTGTTTATACACATGGGCCATTGGATTGCTGATCGGGTTGCACTTCTCGGGGTCAGTTCTCGGCGAAGTGGAGGCCTCCTCGAGTGGAAAGCCTCAGAAAGATTAGGTGCACCCTCACCGCAACATGACTGGTAAGATAATACAACACCACACAACACAAGGCAAGGCAAGGCAAAACAAGGCAAAACAAGACGGGACAGGACACAGGACAAGACGCGACGGAACAACACAAGGCACAGGGCAGGACAAGACAATACAAAACAGTGCAAGACGAGGCACGACAGGACAAGACACGCCAAGCGAAGACAGGAGACGACACGACACGACACGACACGACACGGCAATACAAGACAACCATCGCGAGGACACAGTAACACGAGCGATCGAAATACTCCATATAGCTTGCAAAAGAATCTCGACGAAATCTTCCATCTCACAGCTGAGGTGTGTTTCCAATATCTTATAAAATACAGGACAGGACACGACAAAGCAAGACGAACCAGCAGGAAAACTACTCCACCAACCTTTCTTCCTCGGCCGCTTCTTGTATTGCCTGCTTCTCCTCATCATGCTCCGTTTTAATGTTCGCAAGATCCGCCTTAAGTCCCATCAGCTGCGAAACACAAAACACAGCCCGAAAAATAAACACGATAAAAAAAAAGTTGAGGTTAAGCGGAAACTTCAACACACAGGCCAGGGTAGGGTAGGGTCGGGTCGGGTCGGGTAGGATGATGTAGAGTAGGATGATGTAGGGTAGGATACCGTAGGCTAAGGGAAGATGGGACAGGACAGGGTAGGGCAGGGTAGGACAGGGGAGGGCAGGGTAGGACAGGGGAGGGCAGGGTAGGACAGGGTATGGTAGGGTAGGGTAGGGCAAGGTAGGGTAGGCGAGAGCAGAACAGGAGGGACGGGAGGAAGAGGATGGCCTAAAGAACGACAGAAATAAAAGATCGAAGACAACAAAAGCCCTTGAAAGGGAGGGGCCTCGTGAGGGGTCGAGACTTTCAGAAACCCGACCGAACCGCAAAAAGGCCGCCCGATTCTGCTCACGGCACAGTCGAAGCCTGGGATGGCAACTCCCGAAAAAAAAAAAACTACATCTGCATCCGATTCACACGCCGACCGGCAAACCTCGCACAATTTTACCGAATTCTGACTCTATATACACGCCACACGACAATTCTTGCACCGTGGTGGTCCCTCGATAGGGCATGTTGCCCGTTACAGGGGTCAGTGAAATCGCTTGGCACAGACGGGAACAACCAGTAGTGCCGGTTGTCGCTATAGCGTTATTGATTCCGGCCGGGAAATACCGGCGCAATAGAGGGACCAATACGGCTATACCAGGTGTATACTTACGAATCGTACCCGGATCTGTATGGGATCCAAACTGTTTCCTTCACCGCTAGCAAAAACAATGAAACAACGGAACATGCCAGCGCAGAAACAACCGAAGATCCAACAAAAAGAAAACATGAGAAACCAAACGACGAAACGTCACACAAAAACCGTAAACGACCCAATAAAGCAGTGACACGCAAAACAAGGTCTCACTACTTTGTTCTGGTATTGCCTGAATATTAACAGCGTCCAGCAACACCCCGCCTCTCACCAATCTCCCGGAAACGAAAAAAAAACGGCCTCGTCATTTTGTTTCGGGCCTTGCCTGATTTGTAACGGCATCGAGTAACGCCTCCTTCTCCCTTAGCGCCTTCCCGGTGCTCCTAGCCTCCGACGCCGCTTCCCCGTACCGCTCGGACAGCATGGCTATCTCTCGCTCCAGGGCCTCCGCATCTTTCGCCGCTCTGCCAGTGCGAAGCGTTTTCGTTTTTCACGTATCCTCAAATCCCACATCAGAAATTAGTGTTGAAGCATCAACGCATCAGCCATCTGCCACTGATTTGTCCACCACACATTAGCCATTAACCACAAACTATTTGAGGCTCCTACTGTGACGGATTCCCCCTGTACAGAAAAAATGGCACCAATAACCAGGGCACACCGTCTCACGAAACATGTCCATACATCAACAAAGTTCAGGCAATGCAGCAAGCATCAGCCCTCGAGTAGCAGTGTACCAAGCACCAGCATGGCCATTTTTCGCTCCAGCGCCTCCGCGTCTTTCGTTTCTTCGACGTCTCGTGCTTGTCTCTCATCTCACACCAGACATCAGTCTTTCACGTGCCAACGCATCAAAATGGCAACTGAAACACCGGCATCACAGACAAAATATAAAAAACAGGGTCCAGGAAAACATGGAAACCCTTCAAGGGCATGCTTTAGCAAGGTACCAGGGTATATAAATACATTTAATCTTTACGTCTGGAGTGGCCGCTACAAAGTAGGACTGGCCCAAGCAGACTTGCTTTTGGCGCCGGAAGCTGACAGCCGGCGACCATGAACAGCACGAGTAGCCCGCAGCAGGCGGGCTTTTACCGCCAGCATCTGACGTGACGTACGTACGGCACTACAGTAGCCCGTATTACGTTGTCAGCTGTGATACCTATACGTACTGGGTGTGCGTCCTCAATAAAGATATAGGTCGGCGACTCCCTTTAGAACTAGCTTGTACCAGGGTCAACAGGGTGATGTTAATCAATCTGTGCACGGAAACAATAAAACCAGTTTTGAGGGGGACGGAATCTGACAGCTGTGAAACGCACCAGTAAATCATGTACATAGTGCGCGATTGGAGTAGCACGCACAGCTTGCAAAGATGAGTTTCAACGAAATATTCGATATCACAGCGGTAGCGTATTTTATTTATTAATATACGAACTATATACTTTCGTGGTACCCGGGTTACCTACCTGATGATGACCAAAACAACTAGGTGAGGTACCCAAAGACCTCAGAGAATATACAGATCAGGCAGATCATGATCTGTCCGGCTTGTGGACTTTCTTGTGAGTGATCTGCTTAGGGCCCGAATTAACGAGGAACTTGCAAAATCGAATTTCGATTTTTTTTTTTTAATTTCATGAAAAATCCACGAAAAATTCAACTTTGGTTCTTATCAAGGAACGGCGCAGTGCGTTCTAGGAAATCAAAAAATTCTAAAGACGCAAAAGGGTCAACGAACACCCGTGGGCAACGACCGAGGCGAGCGATGGCTCGCGTCCTCCCCGGAGCGCCGCGGCTAGCCGCAGATTCTTTTGGCCGGCAGCGGCTTGGAGGCTATGGCTCTAGGTGTCTCTTGGATGGGCTGGCGCCACCCCGCCGCCCGACACGGGCAGCAGCGACGGGGATATAGCTGTCGAACTTCTGAGCGAAGTCATCATGTGGTAGTTGGTCGTGTAACTTTCGAGGTGCAGAGCGACGAAAAACTGGGTTTGCGGCGGTCTCGGTTGTTTTCGAAGCGTCGCAGGCGGTCTAGGCTGTGCTAAGGACCTTCGGAGGCCGCGCTGCGGCTGCTCCGGTGGTCCTACCTCTCGCAATGTTGTCTGCTCGCCTCTCAATCAGCCGACGACATGGCACCAATTCGCGTGGCCGGCTTCGGTTACACAGAACAAGCCATGTCTAGGTGGACAAACTCCCTAAATTCAATTTCGATTTTCGACAAAATTCGACCGAGAAAGTCTTTTTTTACTTCTTTGTTGAATTTGATTTTTCGTAATAATTCTGAGAATGCCTGCTTGGTGATTCATTTCTTGACCAATCAGATGCAAATTAAATTAAATTCTATAAAAAAAAATCGAAATTCGATTTTGCAAGTTCCTCGTTAATACGGGCCCTTACATGTCGACACGGTTGCCACCAGGGCTCGACCACTAATCTGTACGGAGCATGGATCAGCCGATATGTGACCTATACAATGAAATCATATGCTAACATATTGGCGCGGTTTCCGTACGACCTCGACCGCTGACGTGTACGATCACAGGCAGACCATCATGTGTCCGGTGTGCTCTACCCTCTATTTAATGAATTACCTGCTTGAATCTTGGCTCGGTTTCTATCCGAGCTCGATCGCTGATCTGCACCATCACAGGCAGATCACGATCTGTCCGTTGTGTTTTACCCTCTGTATAATGAACTATCTGTTTACATGTTGGCGCGGTTCCCTTCCGGGATCGATATGATCTGTCAGACATATGAACTATAACATGAAAAATCAGATTACATCTTGGCTTTGTTACCATCCGAGCTCGACCACTGATTTGTACGATCACGGGCAGATCGTCAAATTTTCTAATGAGGTATACCCTCTATTTAATGGCTGATCTGCTTACATCTTGGCGCGGTTTCCATCCGAGCTCGACCGCTGCAGCTCCTGCGCAGCGACCTGCAGCTCCTCCGCGTGGGACTCTTTCAGCGCCGAGAGCGTCTTATCGAAAGCTCCCTGCTCCTCCGCAAGGCTGAATACAGCAAGCAGACCAAGGGATATTGTGGGCATGGGGTTTCAATATTACAGGGGGCGAAACTGGGAGGGGAGCGGGGAATCAAAATCGCCGCAGGCCAACGAGCAGAGTGGGTTCGGGGTTTCAATATTATCGGCGATTATGTTGAGGGCAACGGGGTGGGGAGCGAAGTTTCAGTGACGCCGGCGATAGTGTAAAGGGTAACGGAGCTCCCTATTGCTCCGCCAGGCTGCACAGCAGCAAGCGGGGCAAGGCGCTATGTGGGTACAGGGTTTCAATACTTCGGCGGTGCAACGGAAGGGGGAGCGGGGAATCACCATTGTGGCCATCGCATATTGTGGGTTCGCTCGGAGTCTCAATATAATCGGCGGTGATGTACAGGGCAACGGGGTGGGGTGGGGATGGGGGGGCAATATTAACGCAGGTCAACGCGCGTTCGGGATACGGGTTTTTAACAGAATCGGCGGTGCAACGGGTTGGGGATCGGGGATTTAACATCGTCGGCGGAAGGGTTCAGGGCAGCCGAGCTCCCTGATTCTTAGCCAGGCTGCACACAACAAGCAGGCCAACGCATGCTGTGAGTGACGGGTTTCAATATAACCGGCGTGCAACGGAACCGCGAGCGGGGAATCAACATCCTCCGCGGCAGTGTTCATTCGCTTATTTATGGCAACGGAGAGAGTGAGCATGCGTCCGTGCGCGCGGGGGTGTGGGGGAGGGGGGGTACTGCCAGAAATCAACATGCTGAATCGAGAAGGAAAGAAAGGAAATAAATCGGCAATAATTTCTTTGAAAAAAGACGATGAAACAAAACAAACCAAAAATTGGTTGGACCAGGTGAGCTGCCGAAAAAAAAACACACGGAAGTATCAACATTCGGCCACGGAAAAAAATCAATCCGTTTGCACGATACGTTGATACCTTCCCCCGGATCGGCGCGGAGGCGTGCTCGCCATCCCCGGCCCCCAGGAAGAACACAGCCGACGACGCCAACTCAAAAAAATCCTCCTTTGAGGGGCATTATCGGAAAAGAGCGGTCGACAAGTGTCAACAACACAAAATCCGGGGAAAAAAAAAATTAGAACAAGGTGGTTCCACCTCAAAGTACCGCCAAAAAAGGATCCTTCAAGGGGAGGGGCACCATCAGAAGAGGACAAGAAAAAAACGGTCGACAAATGTCAACGAAAAACCGAACAAAAATAAGAAAAAAAAAAGGACTAGGTGCTGCTACCTCAGAGTTCTTTGAGGTCTGGCAGTGCCGAACCTCCAAATACTTGAGCTACAGGCAGAATCCAAGTGCAGAAACCCCGAAACGTTACCTTCGAGGATACTACCAGTACACCCGCAGTACCTCTCGTACTTCTGCCCGAAAATGGTGCATGCCGCAGTAATCGACATCACTATCCGGCTGTACAGCCGTACAGCTGTGACGTCTTTAGTTTTGTCGTGGTCGGCGCGACGCCCCCCTCCGCCCTTCCCCGCAGTAAGCGTTCACGGCTCGGCACAGCTTTCAAAAAACGGTTGATAACCCACCGCAAATCCTCAATACACTCTCCACTCTAAGAATTTTCGCACGCGGTATTACAGCAGTGGTTCCTCTATAGTGCCGGCTGAGTAGTGCCAGTTGGCTGCAACAGTGCCTGTGAAATCGCTTGGCATGCACGGGAACAACCAGTAGTGGCCGTAAGAAGAGAAGTGCCGGTTGCCGTTATAGAGCTGGTTGCCGCTGTAGTGCGGGAATTACCAGCTAGCACATGCCAGTTCTATGGAGTCCACTGCTTCCGTAGAGGGCATAGACAGATAACTGTCAGGCGCATTTCAACCGCCAGTCGAAGCTGAGCTAAGGGCTATACAACACGCCTCCCCCGGTTCTCCCCAAGAATACTAAATTCGAAATGCGAGAAGACACACAAAAACGCTTACCCAAAAGGTAAAGCGGCAGCATCCTCGTCCGTCGGTGGCTTGACCAAACGTGCCATGCCCACTATTGTTGTGATTGGCAGGCTTGTGCGCGTATTGCTGCTGATTTTGTTGTTGTTATTGGTGATGTTTGTGTTGTCATATTGGATGACTCTGCAGAACCAATGGATGCCAAACATGACACCTCAAAACTGTGAACTGCTTGCTGTAACATCAAAAAGCAAATACCAGGTAAAACAGAAGCAGGTACAGCAGCAAAATAAAGACCTGCAACAGCAACATCAACATCAACAGCAGTAGCAGCAGCAGCAGCATCAGCGGCAGCATCAGCGGCAGCGGCAGCAGCAGCAGCGGCGGCAGAAACAACAACGAAGAGCCCTGCCCATTCGCATTGCGACACTACACAATTATTACGGACACGAACACAAAAAAACTGCGTTTTCTGACTCCAAAACTCAACACAAATTTCGCCCGACCGAACACAAAACGAACACAAAAAACAACACAAAACCACAAGATACACACAAGCCTCATTATTGACTTACCGCTCCTTGATCATGGCGTTCACCTCCGACTGCGAGAACTTGGCCATGTCATTCTCATGGCCGTAAGCTCCAACCATACCCAGCTCCAGCCGCGTCCCTACGCGCCTGGACACAAGCACAAAACCATACAAGAGCCGACACATTTTTAACCCTCTTGAAAGCCATGTGGTAAAAATATTTCAAATACGCCCGCTGCGAGTTCGACAAATTTAAGGTCGATCCTCATCTTGGCGAGCGCCGTGATACACCGGCCGCCCGTTTTTACAGATGCATTATTCTTTGACTATATATGACTCCTATGGACGTTGCCGGGGTGAACGTGAACAACAAAAAATTATCAATAACATATTGGTAGGATAGCTACTCCATGTACTGTAGCGGCCGAACGACGCACAATGGCGATCTCAGGAAGAGGACGCAGCGCTACGGCCATCACCACCATGCTGCGGCGCGTGTCGCACAGCTCCCTACACCTTGCATTCCGGACAAACCCCCTACACGAGCAAACTCCACCAGCTCTTGCTGCATCTCGTGGGCGATGCTGACGTGGTCGTCACTTTTTTTTCGTTGATATTTCTTCTATAATATGAAGTCCAAAAGGGGTTTCTATGTAATCCTGAGGCATCCCACGGAAGGGGCTTCACTTTGTGGGCCATATGGTGTTTCTGGCCGGTTGAGCTCCTCAAGCGAAGAACTACCGGTTAGTCATTCCCTCTCTTTTCCGATCCACCATCACCATCCGCCCCCATCCACCGGCGGCGCGCAAACCGTGCACCTTCCGTGCGTGGCACCGATTAGTCAAGTAACTTCGCGAGCATAATTTGTTTCAGGAGTAACGAATACAAGGTAGAGAGTTTGTAGGATTGCGCGAACGAATGACTTCCAAGTCAATATTTCGGGTGATGGTAAGATATTGAGCTAGCTCCTTATGTTGGGTGTTCAGAGAATTCTTAGAACCTGCTTCACCCCCACCGTAGGATGACTCGCCGTTTACGACCAACTTCACCCACACGTACGTTTGGGGACAAGCCAGCGAGTAGAGACAAGGGGTCCTGCGCTCGGGGGGCAAAGCCATGATCGAGAACGTCAATTCTACGTTCGTTCCCTGAACCTTCGCGCGGCTGTTCTGTCCCGTGAATACTTGAAGTTAGTGTGCGATGCTTAACGCAGTAGAGAAACGGGTAAAATTCAACTACTTTAACGAAAAATAAAAAATATGCTACAGCAGCTGTGAGCTCGACAAGTTCGTCGAAAACTTGTCATTGCAAACTGTATGCGATAATCCGACCGCGCGTGTCCCGGGGTGTGCATTAATTGGCAACAGCAGCAAAGCACATGGAATAGAGCAAAGTGCATTCAACAGTTATCATACTTCATTTTAACTACAGTAGGTACCCTGATTTAAGAGCGCCCACGATAATAGCATTCGGGACTTCATAGAGGTCAAATCGGTATGCCCCGCCTATACTAGAAGCTATAATTTTCCCACTACATATGAGGGCAATATGCGGTTAAGAGCGCTTGTTTTGGCTTGTCACGAGGCGCTCTAAAATCGGGGTACCCACGGTGTATAACTATACCTGGTGCCTGGCTAGTCTACTCCTTCACAGCAACGAAGTATTGGGAATTAGATCATCGTATGTTCGACAGTAGCTAACAGCTGCGAAGAAACAACTGTACACATAAAAAGAGAAACAGAACACCCGTGTCCAAACAAAAACCACGAACCGCGCAGTGAAGCACAACAGCAACCATAAAGTAGAAACAGAAAACTTGTGTCCACACAAAAAACACTAACAGCAGTGCTGCAGTGACGCACAACTTGAACAAAAAAAAAAAAAAATGGTATCAAGCCGTACTATACCATGAAAGTTACGTGGCCATGCCATATCATCCCGCGACAGCTACACGGTCATGACGTGCCATGCCATGACGGAAGAAGGCGGTTCAGCCTTGTTACCGGCACATCCACTCTGACCCTTTTGGGGCCCATGCATAGCGACCATAAAAACGACGGTTACAAAAAAACCCATGGCTTTTCACGGGTCACAACCCGGCCCGCGAGTCGAGCCGGGTTGGGCCAGGGTTTTATGGAATCTCAGGACTCGGACAGGGTCGGGAGTCATTCCACACTGGGGGTGTAGCAGATTCTAATTTTTTTCTGAGCTACTAACATGAGGAGCTAGCTCAATATCAACATCACCCGAAATATTGACTTGGAAGGCATTCGTTCGCGCAACCCGACCAAAAACTATACCCTGGTATGTATACGCTAGTCCTACACAAATATAGTAAAATGATCATACTCGTACCAAACAAGAGAGTTCCACACTTGACGAGCTCAACCGGCCAGAAACGTTTGGCCCCAAAAGCGCAACCTCTACCGTGGGATGACTTGTTAACCCTTTCCGCACCCAGAAAGAGGAGGGTACCTTACCGCTTTTTCGACAACATGGTTGACATACTCTTTAAATAAAATATATACCAGGTATGTATATATTATAAAAAATAAAAATACACTCCAGCTGTGAGATCGAAGATTTTGTCGAAACTCATCTTTGTATATATACCCTATAACCCTAACCGTAGCCCTAACCCAATGAAACGCAACCAACCAAAGTACGGTGAAACCTCCTTTGTCTCGTACACAAGTGTGCGTCAACCATGTTGTCGAAAAAGTGGTACGCTCTACTGAGAGAGCGACCTTAACCCCTGTAGAGCCCCAACATTCCTCCCTGTACTAACTTCAAGCAATTTTTTCAAAAGAAAGGGTTTCCAGCTGTAAACTAGGCGTTAACTACGTCGGCGGCGGTTTTACGAACTGTGTACAGGACAGTACTCCCTGCGGCAAAACAGGCAGCCAATTTTTTTCTTCAGGCACTTACTCGAGGAAGCTCTGTACCCTCACTCCACAAAAACGGACTTGGAGGACAAACATAAAGAGTGCTAGCTAGCGCTGGATTGCGAAGGCAATTGAGTTAAATCGACACACGATTTGTATGAAAATACGTGGAAGTGTGGTGAGCTTAAGCTTTACTTTTCCCATCCGCCGGAGGATACAAAAATAATTATAAACAAAAAGTCTACACGTGGTATGTACCAGATCGATGAATAATCCCGCACATATACCAGGAATAGCCCACGTATACCCGGACAACAACTGTTGCAAACAAAAAAAAAGCTTGTGTTTCCGACGATTTTTTTTTGGGTTAATAACCCCTTGAGAGCCCCCAAATCTTTCCGTATACTAACTTCAAGTAAAATTTGTAAAAAAAAGGGTTTCCAGTAGTAAAGAAGGCGTTAAGCATGCCCGTCCTTCAGAAACGCATCCGCCAAAAACGTGCTTACTCGTATACTTCGAAGCATACCTCCAACGTAGTTCGCATTACAGCAGAGTAGCAGTGCGAGCACGAAGTATTAATAGACGCGTGCTACAATCGAGGTAGCATTTTTTGGCGTTTTTTTTTTTTTTTTTTTTTTTTTCCGAATGACGGGGCTCCTTTAACCGTAAATCGTCGGAAATACGCCAAAAAAAAATATTTTGGCAGAATTCTAGTCGTTTACCCAACCAAGGCCATGGGATTTTTTCATCCGTTAGCAGCTTTATTCTTCTCCAAATCAGTTGGTCGGGTTAAGAAAGGTCTCAAGATCCCGAACTGAGGGAATTTTTTTTTCCTTTCTTTCTCTTTTCTTATCCTCCGGCGGATGTGGAAGAATGAAGCTCAAGCGTACCACACTTCCACGTATTTTCACACGCGTCGTGTGTCGATTTAACTCAGTTGCTTTCGCAACCCAACGCTAGCTGGCACACCCTTCGGATCCCACTGTAGCGATAGCGTGAGCTGTCCCTATCAGTGGTCCTCCTTACAACCCCGGCAGCGCAAGCTATAGTTGTATACGGATGCGTGTGTATGTCGACACACCCTCAGAAGAAAAGTGGTGCACCTCTATCGGACCACGCGTCAATGGTATTTTGTATCATGGTCATGCGCATGTGGAATGGAAGACCTCGTTGCGTTGTATATACCCGTCTCGAGCACACGCCCTTCCTCAGCAGCTCGTTTGCGTCGCCGATGCTCCAATCCGTCACGTGCTTTTCCCCCCGACATTTCCCCCCCTTGAACTCCCAATACCCAAAGAGGCTATAAATAAACCCTGTTACCCCAGAAAAACGACCTCACACGAAATTCAAGTAGCCTGTCTTACAATACCGTGGATGCACTGCTGCAAGGGGTTCACAGACTCAGCAATAATACGTTCAGCAACAGGTTCGGATGTTGAGGGTGCACGCAACTGCTGTTATTTGTACGCGCCGGGTCCTCTGTTACAGGTCCTGATGCTGTACATGTGAACGTGAGCTGCGCGTTAGACAGAATTGGTCGACACTCAGCCTCGATCAAGCTGGGTCTCGCATGACACTTGTATCGTAGATACATAGGCCGTGCTCGTTCGAAAATGCAAATTCCTCGTGACCCACCAACGATATTTCGTGTGGTCTTCAAAAAATATATCCCGCAAAACACTGCTTTTGGGTCATAATAGGGGCGTTTGGGGCTTTTCCTACGAGCACTGTTTGTGTACTACACAGCAGTAGTAAAATTACCAGTACTGTATGCCGAAAAAATCATCCTCCCCAGTTGAACGTTACACTTGACCACCGTCGATCGACGATCCGATCAAAAATGAAGAACAAAGTCAAGCAAATCACCAGGAAAAGAGCTGAACAGGGGCGGGGGTGACCGATAAATCACACCTAGGGAAGGAACTGGTGCGTTCGCAGTGCTGTTAATTAACAGTATGAATAGTAAAGCTGACTGTTTCGGGTGTTCCCAATCGCACGAGACATTACGACACAAACAAGGCGACCCTGAGCCCGCAGATGAAAAACGTGTCCCAAGAACCAGGTATACCAGCAGCAGACCCCTGCCAGAAAAAAATATTAGAAAATGGTGAGAGACTCACATCCTTAGAACTGTACGAGCTAGTGTGCAGAATCGCCCCACCTACTTCAGCAAAGAAAAATTGCTGCAACTCGTGACGTGGAGAGATGGGCGATGAGACCACGCCCCAACAGCAGCCGCAGCAAATAAACGAGAACGAGGTCTTTCTATCTTTCAATACGAGCACAGGCACTCTGTATTGCTGTTTCACAGCAGCGTACAATCGTTTCAGGTACTTTGCTGAAGGGCGTACAGAATCGACCCCGGAACACCCATCCCAGCATCCTCTCGGCCACCTCAGACTTATGCTACCGCACTGTACGCAGCGTCATTTTTTCCGGGGCCTTCCTTGCTTACACTTTTTCGCCTCACGACTCTTGCATTGTGAATGCCGGTAATCTGCGTCATCCCTCATATCACTTGTTTTTGCTGTGAATACCGATAGTCTGACTTATCTCTCATAACACGTGTTTTGGTTTTTCTTATTTCTTACTCTCCTCTTGTTTTGTCGTTGTTGCACATGGTCTGGTGTGCTGGCTTGCACATATTGTGCCCGCGTGCTGAGCGCGGATGACATTGCACGGCCAAATCGCCTTGCCGTACTTGCAACGTGCATCTCGTGTCTCGTAGTTTGCGACCACAGAGCTCGTCTCTCTAGGAGGCATCAGCACGGACACTGGTTGCGCTGGATGTAGATGGGTGGAACTACCTGTCTAATTTGAAGAATACACACGCTACGCTGGTGGATGATGGCCCTTTTTTCGCGAGTTGATGATACAGCAGCAGTGGCGGTCCCTCGACACATAGCGCCGGCTTGTACCAGCCGGAAAAACCGGTATTAAATACCACAACCAGTGCAGTGCTATATCAATATCAATGGGGGCACATACTACATACTGAGCAGGACCGAACATGGTTAGAAAAAAATGCGGAATATGAAAGGAATATATATAAAGTTTTTTTGTGTGCATCGTGGAAATATGGTTAGGAAAAAAAACGGGGAATATACAGCAGTTCTTAATTTTCGTGTTTATTGTGAGTCTTGATTTCTATGGTCCTCCGGAATGCAGCCGTAGCACTATAAACAGGGGTCTCCTAGTAAGGCGTAGGTGAGCCAGAGCAATGCCACCGCCTTATCGGGGAAGCCGCCTTATTCAAACCCACGTTATTAGTGAAACTTCCCAGTCGTTCCAAGTGACATCGACCGCCTTATAAAGGGATACCGCCTCACCGGGGAAACCCTACTGCCGTAGAGGGATAGGTGTGCCAAAGCAATGCGACCGCCTTACCGGGGGAGGCCGCCTTATCCACCCCAGGTTACTAATGAAATTCCTCGGTCGTTCCAAGCGACATTGACCGCCTTCTATAGGGATACCGCGTTTCTGGGGGTACCCTACTGCTATCATCATCCCACTCTAATTCCAAGTAATTTGTACCCCAAAACGTAAATGTGTTGCTACATCAGTCTTCGTGTTAGTGTCGCTATACAATAATCAAGTAAAAAAAGGGTTCACAGAGGGTTTACTAATCCTTTTTAGTACTGAAAAAAGCAGCTCAGTCTAATTCCTAGTAGTTTGCCCACCACAACGTGAGTGCAGTATTATACCAGGTATATACTAATAGAGGGTTATTCTAACCCTCCTACTGCTGCAAAAAACATCCCAGTCAAGACTCCTAGTAGTGTGTCCACCGAAACGAAAGCACAGCAGTAAACTCTTCAACAATTGCAAAAAGCGTGCCACTCTAACTCCTGGTACTTTTCCACCAGAACGAAACTGCGATACTTTTAATGGCTATAATAATGATAAACCCATGTATGATACCGCTGCTGACTCCCGATTTTCACTTTTTATGTGTTTCTGGTGGAGTCATGAATTGCGTCAGCTGTGATATATGTGTGTACCACCTTTGGTTTGTGTTCTTTCCCTGGGGTGTTCCTCAGCTCCAGAGTGGCTGGAGTCTGTCCTGTGGCCACGGACTTGATTACGCGAGTTAATGTGAGAACAACTGCTGCAAAAAACGATCCCATTCCAATTTCAAGTAGATAATATAACCCTTGTACTGCTGCGAAAACGATACCATTTTAACTTCAAGTAATTATATCCCCCAAAACGAAGGTGCACTGCCGAAGATGAACTGCAACTATTATGCCCCACTACTTTCAAGTGATTTTACACAAAGTTAATAACTCACCACACTTCCATAGTAAGCTGTGCCGTGCGTTTTAAGCCCGCTCGTCAATCTCTCGAACGTCTATTTTCGCTTCTCGGCTGTTTGACTCCTCCGCGTCAGTTGCTACTCGTATGATAGCTATCTGCCTTGTCTCGTCTCGTCATCGCTCGGAAGCTTCGAAAAGCCACGGTACGTCACAGCAGCGCTCTCAGTTGCTAGAGTGGCGGTTGGATGGTGGGGTGGCTGGCAAAAACGACTGCCACTATACGAGTACTAGTCTACTCTTCGTATATTTTGCTGTGCTTGTGTCAAATACTATTTCTAGAAACGCGGTGTAACTAAAACCAATTCTTGACTTACAGAAGAATAGATACCGTAATAGGTTACTTTCGTATAGTATCTTTAATTTTTTCTTAAGAAGACACATTGCCTGCATGCGAAATCGAGGTGCACAACGTGTTTGCGGTATTTGGTGTTTTTTTTCACGGGACAGAGTGTATCTCAGCAACTGCAACCGACGCCCTCGCGGTTTCGTACTCTTACCATTCTAGTCACCCAATTTATCAATCTACTGCAGACACATTTACACTATTTTCCTACCCGAAAACATAATACCTGGTACACTAACTCCAAGTGATATGTCCCCAAAAACGCACCCAGAGGTATGATATGTACATGTACTGGGACGTAGAGCAGTTCAAAAGGTTGAAAAATTACATGTAAATCGTCCGTTGATTCCGAAAGACCTGATACCAAATACAGTAAGCAGGGCTCTAAAAATCACTCAGACAAAATCCAGTTTTCGGGCGATTTTACGCCTTTATCTCTTTCCCTATATATACTTCCCTATATATGATAGCAGTATCTCAAACGGGAAAACAAAAACAAAACATTTGCACCTGGAATTCGCAGGAAATATATTACGTATACGAGTTCCAGAACAGGAGCCAGTTTATACCGGGTATCACAGGTATGTCATAAATGATCTGCTGTTCAATTCCTTCTGTTTTTTCCGTCCCATTTATTATCCTCGCACTGCTCTCCCTCTCCCTCCCAGCAGTAACTCAGATCCGGGGTCACATAGCAGGCCTTCCCCCCCCCTGCTTACTACGATACGTGCCTTCATTTTTATAGCGAGAAGAATTCAGCCTTTTCTTTCCTCGTCGATTCGTGTCGAATTGTAGTTACCCACGTGCCAGGCGCTCTCAGCATTTAATCCTTTTCTTGCATTTTTGCAAATAAAGTAAAAATCTCACCACGGTGGGAATCGAACTCAAGGACCAACGATAGTAGTATTCAAGGGTAACTACTGGACCACCGGGGCGATCGAGCTTTAGGGGGGACAAATTACTTGTAATAATACTAAGATTATTCTTGGAGTTGTAAAAGGACGGAGGCTTTTGTCGCCAGGTTCGTCCGCTGGGCCCAGCGTTACTCGTACTCGGTTGAAAATTAACGCACGCTGGTACATACTGATCAATGTTCCACTATTATTACTTGAAATAAGAAAGAAGGCAGTATCCGCAGCGCAGTATCCGAAATACAGCGAGTATGTACCTTGTACTCGCAGCATGAGCAGTATCGAATGCATATGCGCTGCTATTAACGTGGTCGCAGTACCCGTATTAATCAAAGACGTCGGTGACGGTCTAGTTTTGTCAGGTCAAGGTCTCGTTAGATGCAATATACCGACATTAGCATCAAGCGGTCCTTGACGGGTCGGTTGACGGTCTAGTTTTGTACCGTCAAGGCTTCGTTAGACGTAGAATACTTGTTCTAGTACGAAGCGGTCCTTGGCGGTTGTCCGTCACAAGTCAAGAGTGCCGTCAACCTACATCTTTGGTATTACTAGCATATAGAGTTCCCTAAATTGGGTTGTTTCACTCCCCAGTATTGGAAGTACTGCTGTAATAATCTGGGGGACCCGGGTACCAAAACATGATTGCTTGGTCATACTCGGGTACTGCACCCGGCACCCGAGCACAAACATACCTATGGTAATTCTCCAGAGGCAGTGTGTGGAGCGCTCTCAACTCGTGGCGGTACGCCTGATCGTCATCCTTCGCCAAAATGGTGCTAATGTGGGTAGGGCACGAAGTCTGACCCGCATCTTTCGCCACAACAATGCTGCTAACATTTTCGGTATCACACGGGGCGGCGACCGGCGGCCGTCCAGGCCGCCGGAGGACGGAGAAGCCCCATTATCTACCCTACAAAACATACTCTTGCGATATATTCGCACTCGTTCGTAGTGAAAATCATTCTACGGTGGCCAGAGAGTAAAGTGCACTCATCGTTTTTTGTCGCCGCCCCCCCCCTCCGAAACGCAGCGTTCCCAAAACCAACGTTGCAGCGACATGGTAACACATACACGCACATCGTCAGATGACAAACAAACGAGGCAGATACCACCACTTCGGTAACACAGTGGGGTGCATAGGAAAGGAAGAGGAAGAACCAAAAAAGCAGCAGCAGCGGCAGCAACAACAACCAAACAACGACAAAGCAACAGCCAACAATCGGCGAGAGGCTACCGCTCAGCCCCCCCTCACCCCTCGTCTAGGCAAGAACCCCACCCCCCATCCCCCCCCCTCCCCCCCGCCGCCGGAAACACTAGGAGACCTTCCGACTTCGAAAACCGAGCGCCTTACCTGTTCCGTCTCCTGCCTAGGGCCGGAGCGCTGCGTCCCGCTCCATCGGGCTGTCCTTCTCCCTGGGCGGCGTCGGCTCGCGCAGCGTCTACCCCTCGCCCCCCCTCGCCCGCCAACACCGGGGCAGCGGCAGCGGCCGTAGCGTCTGCTTTTCCGTCGGAGCATCAAGAAATCACTGGGGCTGTGAGAGGGCTAACAATAAACGCGGCGTCTAGTTGTTAGCGTGCGAAAAACAGTCGAGTGTTTTTGTCCCTCCATCCCTACCCGCCCCGTACGAGGCAGCCCACCCTTCATGCGAATCGCCGAACAAGCACCTCACGATGCTTCGTGCTTTGTGCAAGAAAATGCCTGTTTAATCGGTGAAAACCCGAAGTGCTCCGTCCCGGCATTATAGGAACGCGAGGGACCATGGTCTTGCGACTATGGCCATGCATGGTAAGACTACACCCCCCCTCCCCGCTCTTCCCCATACAGTGGGCACCCCGATGTAAGAACGCCTCGTGGCAAAGCCGGAACAAGCACTCTAAACTACAAAGCGCTCTTATCTGCAGTGGGCATTGTACAGCCTTTAGCGCGGCGGGACATGCCGACTTGGCCGCTCTTAACTCCCAAATGCTCTTAACTCGGGTGCTCTTAAATCGGGGTGCCCACTGCTGTACCCCCACCTTCTATCCTGAACCCTCCCCCTCCCGGGTTCATGGGTTTAAGCCTACGGCTGTAGATGACAACGATTACCCCCCCCCCCTTACCCCCTGCCGTGTCTGGTTAACCTCTTACCGTTCGCGTTAACCGTAGTCGTAGCAGAATCCGCGGTAGAGCCACCAATAGCAGCAGCAGCAGCGGCAGCAACAGCAGCCTCCACAGCCGCAAGAGCGGCAGGGTCCGGGCCGCCGTCTCCACCGCGCGATAGCCTCAGCGACGGCGGCGACACAACCGGCGACAACCCATCGCCACCACCACTGCCGCCCGCCGCAGCCGTAGCAGCGACAGCGGCAACAGCGGTCGGGGTTTCCCCGACCGAACCAGTCTCAGAAGAGGCGGTATTACTGGTCCCGCCGGAGAGCGGGAAAGCGGAAGATTGTGTCCCACCGCTTGTCGGGGTTTTCGTAGTGGTGGAGGCGGTGGCGGTGGCGGTTGTGGTCGCTGTCGCCGGGTCTTGTTCGGACTGCCGGCCAATGTCCGAATTTTCGGAGTCGGAGGAGGCCACCACTACGTCCGCCTAGAGCAGATAAGTGCACGGGATGAGCGTGATAGTGGCGAGTGGGCACGAGTCGGCGGTAGTAGCGGCGTTCGGCTCTTTGCTTTCGAGCTTACGAATTTTATCCTGCGAAAAAAGAAGCAGAATGCTCAACCTCGGACGCGAGGGGGTGAGTGAGCTGTCGGGTGCAGTTTCAGGTTTCAGGCGGGTCGGACGGTAGCATACTGGTGGGATTGGACACCATAAATACATCGCCAGTCCAGGCCGCTACCATCACCACAACAATACTTCGTCCGGATTTGTTCTCAAATGTACACAGAGAGTACAGTTAGTGGTGGTTTCCCTCTATTAATAGTGCCGATATATACCAGTCAACCATACCGGCATTATACAGGAAACCCGCACTATGGGTGTAGTACCGATACTGATACGAGTACAGAGTCATCCCACGGCAAAAATTGCACTTTTCGGGGCAAACCTTTCTGACCCGCTGATTTGCTGAAGCGAGGGACTGCCGGTAAATCGGATACTATTATGAGTATATTCGCTTTCAATATTTGCGCGTACAAAGTGTTGGTCGCACTGCGCGAGCGACTGCCTTCGACGTCATGTCCCGGATTAGATGTTGATATTGAGCTCCTCGTGTTTGGAGCTCAGAAACTTCTCAGAACCTGCTACACCACTGCCGCTGTACTACTAGTACTATAGCAGTAGCAGTACACAGCGGACTCACTTCGCGCCAAGCGATTTTGCCCGCGCTACAAGAGATCCTCACTGTATCGAGAACAAACACGAAACGCCTGAACAAAGCCACTTTTGGCGTTGCCGCGTTTGGAAACCTGCCAAGCCTACTCTATTGCATCGTTACACATATACCGCAGTGTGGCACTCTGCAGAATCGACACGTCCGTGTGGCGCTGGAATGATGTACCTATCGAGAAGCATGCTCTGTGGCACCGGCAAAACAGTGTCCTACATAAACTAGTACTGCTGCATCGCTAAAACAGTACCTGGTACGAGACGGGTATGCTGTGCGAGTTGATAGTCTATTGTGGAGCAGTATGATGCACTGCTGCATCGGTAAAGCTGCATGATACACTACGAGGGATGCTGTTGTGTCCTTTAAGAAGGACGACATGCTGCTTGGTCGAAACGATGTACGAATACAGCGCTAATGATACACCAGGTAATATCCTTCGTATAAAGATAAAAGCAATACATCAATAGACTTCACCTACTGCACAGAAACGAGCATGTGGATACCGCTACCACGCAAGCTCAAGGCGTTTTACCTCGGAGCTGCACTCGAAGAAAACGTCCTTCGACAGCCTCCGCCCCCCTCGCGAAACACGCCTCGGCGCCTCCTTCTCCCCTCCCCCGGAAACGCCATTTACATCGAAACCCCTTTCCTCCGTAGCAGCATCAGCAGTACCACCACCATCATCAGCAGTAGTCGGTGGTCTGCACGTGCCCGCAGCAGCAGCAACCTCCGCTTCCTCCTCCTCCCCTCCCATCGCGCCCTCTTCCCTTCCCTCCACATCTAGCTCGTCCTCCTCCTCCTTAGCTTCATCGTCGCCTGATAACAAGCTCTCCTCCTCAATCCCACCCTCGATACTGCTCCTCCTGCTACCGCCGCCACCACCACCGCTCAAGGGTACCGTAGGCAGCGCAACTGCTGATGTAGTGGAAGCAGGCGCGGTCATGTCTTCTTCCCGTTCTGATTCTGCTTCTCCTTTTAATCCTTTCTCCTCGTGAGCTGCAGCAGAATGCGAAAGACGATTCGGCAGTAAGCGATTGACACGTCAACAGGAAGCGATTGACGGGTCAACAGAAAGCGGTTTACGCATCAACATGAGTCGATAGACTCTTCAACAGGAAGCGATTGGCGTGTTAACAGGAAGCGATTGACACGTCAACAGGAAGCGAACGACTGGTAAACAGGAAGTGATTGACATGTCGACAGGAAGCGATTGACATCTCGACAGGAAGCGATTGCCGAGTCGAGTCAAGTCATACGCGATTGTCAAGCCAGTTGTAAGAGTTAACGGATGGCAAAGAACACGCGCGTCGGAGCAGCAGTGCGCCAGAAGTGACTCGGTCGATCAAAATAAATACTACTCCTCGGAGTATTACCAGACAAAAAAAATGGTCAACCCGTCCAGGCCGCGTACCAACGGGCTGAGCCACCCAACAGGATCAACAAAAGCAAAAGCAACACAAACAAGCAAGCTTGGGAGGCCCGGCAAAAATCGAACACAACCTCAATCCCTCTACCCCTGCATGCACATATTTCCACACATTAGCCCCACCATGAAACAAAAAACTCTCGGACGCAAAACATAAATCGAACACAACCATATTCCTCTACCCCTGAACACACATGCCTCAAACATTTTAGCCACACAACCCATCTCTTCCCTCAGTCTCACCGCCTGACTCATCCGCCTCTATAATCTGCGACGCCCCGCCGCCGCAAACGGCCAAGTACTTCCCCGGCGAAAGCCGCACCCCCGGAGAGAATACCGCCCTCGCCATTCTGAAACCCCACCCTACCCCCTTTTTTTTCTTCCCGCTCCCCGAGTCAGCCTCCGCCGCTGCCACCGCCGCCGCCGCCGACTCTGGCGTCTCAGCTTCCCCGCCTCCCCCCGCCGACTCCCGCCGGCCACCTTCCGAACGAGCTGCAGACGTTGGTGTGGCCGAAACTTCCTCCCCTCCCTTGACAACGCTGGACACTGTTGGTGTCGCAGCGAGGGAGGCAGGGGTCACGGCGGCAGGGGTAGCGGGAGGCATCGCCGCAGCGGCGGGCGATGCTGAGACCGGCTCCGCTTCGTCTTGGGGAGAGGCGACAGCAGGTGTTGGGGTGGCCGGCATAGTCGCCGTCTCGGGAGGCGAGTCGGTCGCGGCAGTGGCCGAACTTCCACCGTTCGGGGGGGGGGTACGCGCCATGGCCACAGAGCCAACTTTACCGAGGACGCCAGGAGTGGGAGAGGACACAGCACCACCACCACCACCACCACCACCATCGCCGCCAACACCACCACCCTCATCACCATCACCCCCACCATCGCTGTCGCGCCTGCTGCTACCTACCTTTCGCAGCTGATCGATACCAAAAACAGAGGCAGCCATGTCGCAGTCCGGGCACTTACAGCTAGAGTTTCGCAAGCAAACCATCGCCGCCGCAGCCGCATCCACAGCCACACCCGCACCTGTACCAGCGCTCGATGTAGCCGGGGCAGAGGCAGGGGGTGCAGTCGCAGACACTCCCTCCCCATCCGGCGACAAGCTCTCTAGAGGTGTTCGCCCCCCCGAGCCGCCGCCTCCCGTGCCCGAGGAGCATCGACGCGGAGAAGGGTCAGCGAGGAGGCTCTTGCTTCCAGAGGAGGCGTTTTCCTTTTCCCCCGCGGTGATAGGGGTGGGGGGAGCGGGGGGCTGCTGAGGCCCCGGAGAAAACGCTAAGTTCGGCATGGTCCCGCTGGATTCGACTTAGTTGATCTGACTATTTCAGGCTACCTCCGTCTTGTTGCGTTGAGTGTTGGGGATCGATGCGTTTTGCGCCTCGTTCTCGTGCGCCTGCGAACAGAAATCGGACGGCGGAGGCGTGAGTTGGGGAGGGGTGTACTCAGTTTTTGCACGACCGTATTCGTATGACCATAGACCCTCGCACCCCTACTATGCCGGGAGGAATGGTGTGAGTTAGGGGAGGGGGATAAGCTAAGTACGGAATTTTTACGAGCGAGCGCGGTATTCTAATTTAGACCACGCCAAAAATAGGGACCCCATTCGACATCCCTGAAGCGCCCGCCGACCACCAACACACGCAAGATGACGACAGCAGTTGCAGCTCTCCTGCTACACGATTTCCCACCAACAGCAAAGATGGCAAAGCTGCCGCTCGGAACTACTCCCGACCCGACTCGTGAGACCTCCTGAACCGACCCGACTCGACCCGTGAGAGTTTAGAAACCACCTGCCCCGGCCCGCAGGTCGGATCATCACCCGTGAAAAAACCTGAATATTTGTAACTGACTGTATTCAACTTGTGCGACATCGGAAGAGAGCATCTGGACGGTCGTATAGATGAATCTCGGTGGACGGCGCACACATATTATAAAATTATAAAATTAAAAGCGTTTCGTACAGCTGTGAGACCGAATAAAATACCATCAAAACTCATATCTGCAAGCTGTGTGTCCTCATTAAGGATATAGGTCGGCGACTCCCCTTAGAACTAGCTTGTATCAGGGTCAAGAAAGAGGGTGATGTTACTGGATCTGTGCACGGAAACTATTACCTACAGTAAAAACCAGGCTTCAGCCAACTCGAAATGGGTTCCTGCTTATCTTTCGGGTCGGTGTAAATGAGAAACGTCGCACTCGCTCGAAATAACTTATTTTAGATGTGATTGTGGCTGTTTCGGTGCGGGTTCTTACAAAAAAGACCGCTTCGAGTGCAGTATATGATGGCACGGCGTTGTTTGGTGTGGATCATGAGGTCGCGAACACCGACACCCAGACCCGATGTCCATCACGCGTCTACCGATGGAGTCTCGGCGTTACGTTGCAGTGAAGGCCGCGGTAACGGCAGCAGCTTCAGCAGTAGTAGCTAACAGCAGCACAGCTTCGTAGCGGGATAACAAGACGAGGACGCGGTGCCAAAACTCGGTCACCCGGGGTTTGGGGTTTTAGAAAAAGAGCCCCGCCCGGGGCAGCAGTCCCGCTCCAAAGTTACTGCTGCTGTGCGTATACATGACATACCTCGCACGTATCGATGCCAAATATACGTCTGTGCTGGTAAGCCGGGTGGTGGTGGGACACATTGAGATTGAAAGAAAAAAGCGCATTGGCATACGGCTCGTACTCGTATGAATTGAGTGAAGCGCCTTACGAAGCAGTGCCCCAAACAGCGTGAGGCTCGGTTTCTTTTGCTCGGGTTCTCTTGCTCGCCGGTGTATGCGATACTATACGAGGTACCCGTGGTACTAACCATTGAAATGAAACGGAGTGCACAAAGTACTCCTACAGAAGTACCTACGGTAGTCCAGACGAGAGAGGTCGTCGTTAAAAGAAGACAGCATGATCAACGTCAAAACGGTACGGGCAGGTTGTTTGGTCTCCCGCCTGCCACTGCTGCCACACACTGCACGCTGCAGGGACGCACAAGGAAGGAAGGGCGCCTGCCCCCTCCGGAGCCCGTATGAAAGCAAAATAAAACTCACGCCCGTGTCGATTTATTTCCATACTTTATCCAAGACAACAACCCAGCGGTGCGGTCGGGGCCGCTCCGCCGGTGCGTGAAGAAAGCAGAGTGCCTCTTGGCGCTCTGCCAACCCTGGCCCTTTAAGCACTGCTGCGGACAAAACACTTGGACTTAGAACCGGAAAATGTTGTGTTACCAGGTAGGAATTGGAACACTTCCAGCGCGCGCATCCCATCTAACAATACCGGTAGGATATACTGTAAGAGCAGAGGGAGGGTGATACCGATGGATATCTTTTGTCAGAAGAGAGACCGTCTGTCTAGCGTTACCCAATCGCTATACTGTTGTGCCCAGCCAGGTATACGTCATTCAAACACACCACTCGTACAGCAGTAGGTATAAAGCAGCAACAGCAACAGCAACAGCAACAGCAGCATCGCAATCGGTCGCCTGCAGCCTGAACACCAAAATCGTACGTAGCCTCGACCAGAGGTGTCCGTGCGGTGCGGTGGCTTAGCTAGCGACAAGCCCCGTTATAAGCGTTCATCCTTCCACAATAGGCTGGTCGGCTTAGGGCTCGGCTTGGCTTGCAATACTACATGAGCTACTCGTACTCGTATGATACCCCGTCTCCCTTTGCGTCATCTTCCACATGGGCTACAACATATACCAGGCGTTGGCCTCGCTCGTGGAGATTTGGAGGCCTCCGCTTACAAAACACCCATTCTGTCCGGAAATTTACGAATATTATCATTATTAATATTGAAAGTACATGGACTTTATATTTTCGTACACTGTAGCACAGTAGCACTCGACTTCGGCGACCGATAACACGAGTATTTTTGGGCAACGATGCAAACAAAGTCACCAAGGGAAAGCGGGCGCAAAGAAACGTCACCCCTATCTAAGCGTGGTTTCGCGATCTGCTCCCGCAGGCCCCGTCTTCGTCGTCCATGTCTCTCGGCTAATGCAGGGAACACCCCCATAGCCAGGCCCCTACGGGGCATTTTCAATTTCGAAAATCGCAAAAGGTCCACCAGGTCAAGAAAGAGTCTGTTTTGGGTCACGTAATCGTCGTGCTTTGAAATGTGGAAGCGTTCTTCACCTGAGTTCCCCAGGTCTCCTAAAGCGCGAGAGCGCAACTCCTCGTTTTGACAGCGGTGCAACGCGTGCAGAGGGATGAGCTCCTCCCAGCTTGTGAGTCGCTCGGTCAACGATCAATTGCTCCAGACTTGAGGCGTCTTCTGACAATGCTGGGGAGGCAACAGGAGGAGAAAGAAAGCAACGGCAGTTCCTGCACGTAGTTGATGATTGGCTCGAGTTTCGAAATATCGGTTTTCATTGGTTCAGTTTTTTCCAGGTTTTCCATCTCACAGGTTGTTTAGATTCGTGAATAGGGGAGAGGGGAGGTAATTCGAGGTTCAGGGTTTCCATGTCCCCCCTGGCGGATTCATGTTTAGGGGAGATAATGCGATGATATCCATGCGTTGCCGCTTGTTGCAGGTTGCCGTGCCCCGAGGAGGCGGCTGTATCATAGCGACAGAAGGTACATGTCTACCTCGGACACAGGACATTCTGCAGATGTTGTGAACGGACGACCTCCGCCGTTGGACGCATGGTGAGAGTGTCAAAGTGCTGATTGGTGTACGTCAGGAATCTGACCCATATGAATGTGAAAACACCCGGTATTGCGGTATTCGAACTTGGTCGAAGATACGATACGTTGCAAGGCATAGGTGGTACCTGCCGCCCTGTACTTTCAGCTGGACTGTACGTACTGGGTGAAAACAGAGAGCCATGCTAGCTATAAACGTGGTGTCATCTGCAGCGAAACCACGGCCTTTGGGGTAGTTGGCGTGTTTACTTGAGAATGAGAGCGTGAACCTGTGTGTTGCGGCATGAAAACGAACGCGATCTTTTCCACCGACCGTTCCTATTAATAGCATCATACAAGGCGCTTCGCTCAGGAATGATATAGTCTATATGCGAAGCCGACAAACGTTCACGATTGATGGTAGGTGTAAACTGGCGACTTTGATCATGTCGAGAGTCCCACCGCCACGCTCCGGGAAAGCACCCCGGGCGCCACGTGCATGAGTATACCGCATGCTGTGCGCCTGGTATCTTGCTTTACGGTGCCCCTTCGGAGCCCTTAAAATGAAGTGTGTTTCAACATTTCCCCCCCCATCCAGACACCACATCGAATCTGTTTGGACCTCTTTGTTTATCACCTCACGTCGAATGTTTTCTCGCCTCCCTCCTAGTCAATTTTCATTTTTCCGTCTAGACACTACATCGCATCTGTTTAAAACACCTTTTGTATATATGTATGGACTATCGTATCGCGTCGAATAAAAATAGGGTGCAAGAGAGGGGCACCATCGGCGGCGCAACCCACCCCACTCGAGGTGGAAACCCCTTGGCAGGGGATGAAGAATCTGTTTCCCTCTCGAGCGGCGTCGATCTTATGGTCCCGCAACTTCCTCCTTCGGAGGGCTACGTTCTAGGCGGGGGTGGTGTCGGGTCGTCAGCCAACGGGATCGCGGTAATCGGCGGTGCAATATCAAACGGGGGTGAAGGTGACGATGCTGGGTCGTGGTTGGGAAGCAACAACGGGGCTGGCACTGGGATAACGATGGTCGGTGGGGAGGACCAACAGCAGGAAGAGGACTGGAGCGCGTTGCACGGGGGGAGGCTAAGCACCGGTAGTCGACGAAGCAGCTACGGTGGTAACAGCAATAATGACAGCGCCGGCAGACTTTCCATCGGCAGCAGGAGTGATCGCGAAGAACATCAGCAACAGCAACAACAGCAGCAGCAGCAACAACAACAACAGCGACTCGTCCTCAACAACAAGCACCACCAACACCACCCTCATCACCACCAACAGCAAAAAACACCCGGAGGGAGCAGCGGACTAGGGACACCATCGCGCCCATCTCTAGACTGTTTCGACGGTCCATCCTCAGGAGCCCCGTCCTCTGCCCCCTCCACCCTCGGTGGGCTTAACAGTGGAGGATCTCGAAATAGCGCCCCCTCCCCTCCACTAGGAGTTTCAATCGGTAGGTCTTCGCTGGGAGGGGGGGGGGGGAGGGGTAGGGGGGCTGGTCGCGCATCGCCTTCGGTTAGTTCACCGAGAAGCGTGTCTCCGGGTAGGCGTGGGAGTGGAGGCGGCGGTGGCGGTGGAGGTGGTGCGGGTGCGGGGGCGGGCAGCAGTCCTAAGAGACAAGGGCGTCGGTCTAACGATAGCCAGACGATGGGCAGAAAAAGTGTGGACAGCCTGGGAGGCGTTTCTCACAACTTTAAGGTGAGATTTCATGCTGGGCTTTGGTAGTGGGGGTGGTGGTGATGGTGAAGGCGATCCTGGAGAAGCCGCGTTACCGCTCCACTACCAGATGTGGTTTTGAAGATTATGCGCGTGCTATGTGCGATAGAGGGAGCATTTTTTGACCGTTTTTTTTTTCTGAAAGACGGGGCTCCTTAACCCCAAATCGTCGGAATTTTTTCATTCTTGTATTGAAACATGTTTCACTGCATATCTAGGCCATTGGATCATTCATCGTGGATTTCATTCACATTTCCCCAATTTTTCCAGAAGGTCAAGAAAAGTAAAGAGCTCCTCAAGTGAGGATCCTCAGCTGAAAGAAAAAGGTACACCTTCACCGTGTAACATGCGCCGGTAGGCTGGCGGTGACCGTCTACCAGGTGTCGTTAGTAGGCGCCAGGAACCGTCACCGGAGACCACGTTGAAAAGGTTTGTTCACGCTGTGTAGGGGTGGTGTTGGTGTTGGTGGTGGTGTTGGTGGTGTTGGTGGTGGTGTTGGTGGTGGTGGTGTTGGTGGTGGTGGTGGTGGTGTTGGTGATGGTGTAGGTGATCGTGATGGTCATGGTCGTGGTGGGTTTGGTGGTGGTGGTGGTGGTAGTGGTGACGGTGGTAGTTGTGCTGCCGCTCCTACGGAGGGGCTGCGTTCAGGTATCGGTGACCGTCATTGGCAAAGGAAAAACAATATGCTCATGGCGTGTGGTGGTGGTGGTTGTCGTTGTGATGACAGTTGTGTTGCCGTCTCTACCAGGTGTTGTGTTTCGGCACATACCAGCGGACGTTAGCAGAGGCAACATAACACACGTGTTCATGCTGTGTGGTGGTGGTGGCAGTGGTGGGGTAAAAAAGCTCACGCGTCTTCCTTTTCCGGCCTTCTTCTTTTCACAGGCATCAGGGTGAGCTATCGCGTGAGATTGAAAATAACGCCTGACCCCCTCAAGTAAACATCCCTGTCGCAGGGAAAATGTGCTTGGGACTAGAGTTTTGTATGTTTTGCAGTAGGCGTTTTAAGGCCGGTGAACCTGCAACTAGAGTTGGATTTAACCGCTGTTTTTAGGTTTTAAATGTTATCATGCCTCTTCCTTTCCCGCCCCCGTTGTGCACAGGTGGTCATCAGGGTGAGGCCACCACTACCGAGGGAGGTAGACGGGGAGCGCATGTTCCAGAACATTGTATCGGTGGACAAAGACGAGCACGTCATCACAATCTCGGAGAATCTCAACGCCATTCTTGATGAGGTCAGCACGCGGGACGGCTCACGGGTCTGGATTGTTGCACATTACTCATTCTGGTTGCTATTCTCTCCCCGTTTTTCAAGGCATTTTCACGACAAATTTATCCGGCCCTGTCCCGTACCTCCCCGCCCGCCCCCGATGAACACATTATCATGCAATTCCGGCTCGGGATAAGAGAGTGTTTTGCAAGCGTCAGAGGAATGATTACGCCGTCGATTACTTTACGGTCCACGCCTGCTTCGATAGAGGTTCGAAGTTCTTTTGTTGGAGCTCCTCATATAAGGGGGGCGCTGTACCTCTCCGAAAAAAACTGATTTGAGGAAAAAAAAAAAACTCTCGTACCCGATGAACGAATCCCATCGCCTAAGAATTCAGCTAAACTTATTATTACAACGACAACTACTACAACGAAAAAAAACCAAAAAAAAAACAACGACGACTATTGTAGGATATGAGGGAGCCCGTCATTCTGAAAAAAAAACAAAAACAAAAAAAAGCAAAGTGCTACCTCTGTATCGTGGAGCACGCACGTTGGTCCACACGTATTAGGAGTGCTGCCCAAGTCTACGGCAGGTAGGGGGAATGTTTCTACATGTTTGAATCCTCCCGTTTTTCACTACCGTGTTTCAGCCATTCTCACGCGCGACTCTGTATCTCACGGGCAGAAATACCGTGTGGGCTGTTGTTGTAAGACGCATGCTACGATAGAGGTATACCTTTTTTTGGCGAAAATGTCTTCTGAATGACGGGGCTCCTTAATCCGAAATCGTCGGAAAAAAAAATAAATAATAGGCCATTTTTACTTGCATGATTCTCGTTGTGTACACTAGGCCATGGAGTTTTTCGTCCGGCCGCAGTTTTTTGTTTTTATCCAAAAATCACTTTTTTGGGGAGAGGTCTTAAGCTCCCAAATTGAGGAACACCTCAGAAAAAAAAAAAATGGTGCATCTCTATCGTAGCACGCGTCGGTGATTGCTTTGGCGCGGCGTAGCTTACGATTTCGTTGCGGAGGCACATCGATATTTTTTTTACCGCACATAACCCCTTTAGAGCCCCAAAATCCCTCCCTATAATAATTTCAAGTAAATTTGTCCCCGAAAAGGGTTTCGAGTAGTGAAGGCGTTAAGCTTAAGACCGCAGAGGAATAGGAGGGTCACTCGCGCAAGTGAACCTCGTACTCCAGCTGCCAGTAAAGCTCCCACAAGTGACCCGTCTTGACACTGTATGTAGCCTTCGTCTGCATCGCTTGGTTATCTTTTTCTTTTCTGGGAATTTTTACTAGTGATCGACGTTGGAAGTGCACATCGTTGTATGGAAGACACAACAACGGTACAGTACAGGCTGGTTTATGTAAAAAGCCGGAAATTCTCTCCCCCACGAATGTCGCTCGCAATATTTAGTCAAAGGATGAAGATTTGGTATCGTACTGAGCTCCATGACCAGTGGAAGAGGGTGGCATGGCCAAAGACAATTTGTCACGACCCCGGGCTGTCTCTAGGACAGAAACTCGGTTCGGCCAATCAATGACAGGCCTTCGAATTTTTCAATAACGTTCAGGCTTTTTCCAAGCGGGGGCGAAATATTAAATCGCGCCGAATTTTGCACAAACCGGGTGGTTGGAAGTATGCTAAGGCATGTCTGTAGATTTTTTCGCGTAGAAATCGAAGACATGACCTGCGTACGTTCACCATGCGGCATACAGCAAAAAAAATGGATCCTACACTAAAACCGAGTCATTTAAAGGAAAAATAACGTATCTTTGTCATTGTTATGCACAAAAGTCCAAATATCCACGCCATTCTTGGGAGATAGATCCTGAAATTTTGCACGCGTGAAGTACATGCCCATCTGTAGGCCTGACCTCCGCGTTTTTTGTTTGTTCGTTTTTTTCGCCGAAAATGTTTGGCCTAAGGTGGTCCATTTTTTCTAAAAAGTCTTCAACTGACGAAAAATCAGGCAAATAAATAAATAAACTCGATAGGCGAGGTCTTTGCAATGACACATAGAAGACGTGTGCAAGCTTTCACAGCCTCAATGAAAAAAAATGGCGTGGACATTCGCCGGGGGAATATTCCGGCTTCTTTACCTGAACCAGCCTTTAGTAACATTTTGTGTTCCGAATGAGTGTTGGTTTTGGTTACTAAGAAGGTCGAAGAGTACGGGCGGGTGCTATCATGGAACCGTCAGTTCAGAGAGAGAGAAAGAGAAGGGTGTCAGAAACAAGCGAGTCTGAGATACGACAAATTCAGCACACTCCGATGTTTCCGTTGCGCACAAACGAAAAATATCTACTCTATATCGTATTCAAGGGGTCGGTCGAAAACCGTTCTGTGCGGGGTGTCGCTTCTATGTAGGAGAGACGTCTCACCGCTCCATCACCCGCGCCGAGAGCGCCAGACGGTCGACGCGCTCCTTCAAGGGACGAGTGTGTTGCCGAAATACGCACGGCCGTGGGTTGGCTGATCACTCGGGTGGTGGAGCAAGCCGGCCCACTGGAGTTAGCATTTCTCGATATCAAACGCGGTACGAGCCATGCACGCGCCAGTCGGAAGGGAAAACGTCTATGTAATACCCTATAAGCTACTATCGTGTAATTTAGTCAGCGGCGTGCGCTGCCCCGCTGTTCCTCAGCGCCTTTTCAATCAGGGACATGCGTCACCAGTGCAGCGGTAGTTACCGACCCCTGAACCCGTCCGGCACTGTCCTTTCCTGACAAGTTAATCAGCTATGCAGCATTTTCTTGCATGGCTTCAACCTTTGGTGTCACAGACACGAAGCATATCGACGATTTTCTTTGTAAAGGGGGGTGCCAAAATGTCGTGCCGGGCCCTGCCTATAAAAATATCGCGGTAATTCAGGGAGCTGAGCAAATTACCCGGTGACCTTTAGTTGACCAACTCACAGCTCTCGTAATATTGGCTTCACCAGTTTCGTTTTTATCCAAGCTTCAATATGCTCTTAACCGGGCGCGTGACCCACAAAAAATTGTTCTCCTCCTCTTTTCTTCCGGTCTTTTCACCTTCTGGCCCTGCTCCCCCCCCCCCCCTTACCCCCGCCCCCCCGTTCTCTGGGTTTGCAGGATGGAAGCGTTATTAGCGCCGGGGGGCCTTACAGTACTCACGCGTTCACGTTCGATCACGTATACGACGTATCCGCTTCGCAACGGAAGGTAAGAAAACATTTATTTTCGACACCAACGAACGGAAGACATCAGGTATAACACGAGCGGGGACGCACATTTTTTTTTTTTTCCTTTCACACATGTGCTTTCCAGCTTCTGGACAAGCCATGGCCACAGGTAGGTGTCGTCCCTTCTTCCCCCGCGGTTCTTGCCTTCAATTTTTTTTTATCGCGCATAGGGTTAAGCAATCCCACTGCTCGTCGGTTTTTCATCCAGCATTGCAAAATATATGTGCAGTTCGCTACAGAACGCGGTACCATGGAGTGGGGTGGGTTTCCTACTGTTTCGTCTTTGTTAGCGGGGGTCCAACAAATCATCCAGCCGCTCACCTCCTCTTGGGGACGCGTGCTGCGACAGAGGTATGCCACTTTTTGAAAAAAACATATAATTCGGAATGACGGGAGTCCTAAAAACCCGAAATCATCCGAATATATAGACAGGTGTATACATATATAGGTATATTATTTATTCTTAATGCCTTGTTTTTTGCGTACTTAGGCCATGGTTTTGTTGATACGTGGTTGCTATCTACTGCTGTATTATAGTTTATTTACTACCAGTATAACCAAAATATTCGCGTAACGTAATGAACTCTCGTGCAAGTGAGTTTTGTTGATCGTGTTGCTATCTATCTACTGTATTATAGTTTATTCACTACCAGTATAACCAAAATATTTGCGTAACGTAATGAACTCTCGCGCGAGTGAGGATGCCTCAGAGAGAGAGAGAAAACAAAAAAAAAGGCTCGCACCTCTATATACCAGTATGGGTCTAAAATATACACGCCACAACTCCGAACTATAAGCCAACGTATAAGTGGCTTACGTTTCGGGTCAGCCTGGTACCAGGAATGGCGACAAGAAAAATGCCAGGAGCGGCTTTTTCTGCCGCTTGGATGGAGCGCTCAGCATGACGAGTACTACCATGCTGCGCGCGCGTCGGAGATTCCCTAACCTTGTACCTCGGGCACACCCCCTTATCTCACCAGCCCAGGACCCGGACTGTGTTGTGAGGCCGATGCTGATGTAATTGTCGTTGGTTTTGACTTTTTTTTTTTCCTCATCCGAAGCCCCCAAAAGGGGGGCTAGCACGGAACGGCGATCATGGCGAACAGCTGCGGAGTGCCCCGGCGCCCGCTGTCGGCAGGAAAATCTCCTTCGCTTTTGTGTCGTCACTCGGTGTCGCGCTGCCAGAGATGATGCCGCCATCGTACCAGTTCCAGTGTTCGCAGCACAAGTAGCCTAATCCACGTTGAAGTTCGGCACAAGGCGGAGGCTCGTCCCCGGTACAGGCAGATGATGGCCTGTACCCCGTCGTATATGATATTTCAAATAGGTGTATGTGGTACGTGCTTTCTGCTTCCCTCTGTCCGCGTAAAAAGGCAACAGGGTTAATTCCGTGGCCCTTAAGGCAACCGTGCTCATACAGTTGTATGCGCTCGCTTCGGTGGGTTTTGTTTCATGATTTCCAGGTGTACGACACGACGGCAATGGAAGTCGTCGACAGCAGCCTGCAAGGGTACAACGCCACCGTATTTGCTTACGGCCAGACGGTAAGAGTCCCCCCCCCCCCCCCCCCCTTCTCCGCCTTCCCTCCCGGGTTCCCCCCTCCCTCTCGACCCGTCCATATCCCTCGCCCTCACCTGCCCCCGTTCCCCTTCCCCCCCTCCCTCTCGCTCCCTCCCGTTACCCCTTATCCCTTCCCCGCCTCTCTCTCGCCCCCCCCCTCCCCCCCCCCCCTCCCCCCCCCCCCCCTCTCCCCTTCTCGCCCCATGCCCCTGCCGCCCCCCCCCCCAACAAAAAACAGCTCCTTGGCAACAGTAGAGTACCACTGTCTTGGCCCACCACTGCTTCCGAAGAGAGAGTTATTTCTAGCAAATGCGAGTTTTCCTATTTTAACCACGAAAAACAAAAAAGGAACCCCTTGGAGATCGATCAAGCCGGAGTAGATTCTTTGTTCGCTGCCGTCGCCGTCGTCGACCAAAGGAACGCGTAAGTTGGCGACAGTGTTTCTGATATCGTTCTGCACGCGAGTTCCTAGCGACATCTGTACTCTATTTTTTCAAACGAAACTACGGTTGCATGATGGGCGAGACAAAAAAGAAACGGATCGTCCGCCGCTGGCCCCTCAAGTGCGCTGGATTCTCGACACGTTAGCGAAAGAACCTCGGCGTATTCCCTTCATCGTGATGCCCTTTCTCTAGCCCTCAAAGGTTTGGGTATTTCGGCTGGTCTGATATGGGTGCAACAATTATGAGCGCCCACAGCATCCCAGCCTGCTTACTGAAGTTTTTTTCAGCTGCATCTATAACAAAACCGAAGACGTTCCGGGAGGGTTAACTAAACATCCTTGTTCCGTCACGGTACACGGTACATCATGACCATCTCTATACGCACACGGTACGGTACAGCATGACCATCTATATGAATATATAAGCTGTGCACCGCGGTAGGCTTATGTGCGTAGGCCCACGACTGAGAGCAAACAAGGAGAACTATATTGTACGCATATTTGCCCCCGCCGTCTCACCACTGTCGCGAAATGTACTGGGGAATTCGAAACCCGACTTTTGTCACAGCGCAGAAAGCCAACGATCAAGGAACAAACAGGGAGAACCGTGTATATGCCTCCTTTTCGAAACCTCCCTCACTGCTTCGACTTATTATCGGGTATCCGAACCACCAACACGGTCCATCGCAGCAGAACCAACCGGTGCGTGCGCTCGACAGGCCCCCGTCCGTCGCCTCCCCGCACCCGAAATGAAATACGTGGCAAACCGGAGCGACAGCCCCCCCGCCCCCCGCCTCCCCGTGCCCCCCCCCCCCCCCCGACCGCGATCCTAAGAGATAGATGGTAGCCACAGACGGCGAAGCAGGAAGGAGGTAGGATAAGCTAACCGCTTCTATGTAACATATGGAAAAATCGCAATGAGCGCCCAAACGTTGGAGGCGTTTCTTTATTCGGGGTAGGGACGGTGCTCCGTCCCGAAAGGGATGCGTGGTCAATGGTCATATTACTAAGGCAAGCAACAAATGAGTACGCCCCCCGCCCCCCCCCGCCCCCGCCCCCCCCCCCCCAACCCCCCTCCCCCCGACCCAACGTGACCTGCCCAGGGTACGGGGAAAACGTTCACGATGGAGGGTTTCAAGAGGGGAGCGTCCGCGGAAGACCGCGGCATTATCCCCAGAGCGATCGAGCAAGTCTTCGCGCACATACAAAGGAACGCCTCTCCAAGGTAGGAGTCACCCAGCGGTAGGGGTTAACCCCTTTAGAGCCCCCAAACCCCTCCCTATACTAATTCCAAGTAATTTCGTCCCCAAAAAGGGGTTCCAGCTGTCAAGGGGTTACGGGGGTTTAAGTGTGTGCCGCGATAGATAGGGGTAGCATTTTTCTTTTCGGTCACTTTTTTTTTGTCCTTTTTTTGTTTTTACTGGATTGATGGTGGGGGGCCGGCCTCCTTATTTCCCCAAACCGTCGGAAGTTTCAGTCATCATCATGGTTCTTATTATTTCGCATTTGTTTTTGTTTTTGTTTTAGTTTTTGTTTTTGTTTTTGTTTTTGTTTTTGTTTTTGTTCTGTTTTGTTTTGTTTTCTTTTGTTTTTGTTTTGTGTATATGAAGGCCGCGGGTTTTTCTTTTCTGAGGAAAGGACGGTGGAGGCCGGCCTCCTTAAATAATTTTTTAATCCCCCCAAAAATCGTCGGAACGTCGTTTTATCATTTTTGTTATTCTTTGCCCAAAATGCCTTCTCTTTTTTTTGTTTTGTGCTCGTCGGGTTGTTGCACTTTCGATTTGCTCAAAATCAGTTTTTTTTTTTTGGTGGATTAGTGTGAGGTATTGCAGAGCTTCTGATGTGAGAGCAGCCTCCCCCGAAAAAGGTTTTTAGGTTTTGCGCCTCGACGGATACGTGCTACGATGGTAGAGAGAGGAGAGAGGCGTCTACATGCATCACGCTTGAAAAAAAAAACAGATTTTGAGCGAACTAAAAAGAAGAGTGCAATTTGACGAACAGACGCCACAATGGCCTAGGTGAAGAAAAAATTCTTAATATTGAAAAAAAGAACGACCTTCTCACGAATTTGGGCTGTAAGGAGCCCGGTCGTTCAGATTTTTTTTCTTGTTTAGCCAAAAAATATATACATTTTTTATTATTTAGCCAAAAATAGGTATACCTTTACCACAGTTATCGTGGCTTGCGTCTACGGCAGAGGTGCATCACCCAGGAGGGTACGGCAGGGAGATCACTACTGATAATGAGGCCTGCACTTGCAGTGGCTCGGGGTCGCTCGCGCGAGTGACCGCCCCTGATTCCTTGTTTCCCTCTGAAGTATCTAAAGGGATATAAGACCGGAAAGTATAATAAGCGTCCTGCCAACGACGCCATGTACTGGTATAATAATATCAAGGGGCTGTCGTCGAACTCACGGCTGACGCCCTTAAAATATTTTCATCAATAAGATCAAGGGGCTGTTACAGACACAGGCCACCCTTTTGCAGGTTTCTCTACTAGGCAGGTTCCACGTTCGGTCACTCACTTGTACTAGATAAGCTCTTGTACTAGTTCCACGCTCGCAACGGACGAACTGAACAGCGTTCAACTCCGCGAGGCAAAAGCATCATCCCTTTTTTCCTGTACGCACATGCCTTCCAAGGCATGTGAAACTCTTTTACATCTAGCCGTATCCCATACCTTACGCCTTGTTAGGCTCCCAGGGGAATATCATAACAAAAGCAACAGGGGGGTACCTCGCGCGAGTGACCCCGAGCCACTGCAAAAACGAAAGCCCTTAAAAGGTGACCCCCCCCCCTACCAAAGCCCGGGATAGTTCTTGGATAGAAGGCCCTTAAAAAAGGATCCCCCTCCCCCAACCATAGCCCAGGATAATTCTTGACACGCTGCCTTCGACCCTTCCTTGCGCGCGCGAGAGGTGAAGCACCATTTTTTTTTTCTGAGTGAAAACTCTTCACCTGTGTTGAGTTGTATTTTCTTCGATCTCTCTCCAAAAAAAACAAGATTGGAGAAAAATAAAGCTGCGCTGTATCGTGGGGCCTCAGAGGGTGAAAGCTGGTTAATGTCGCGAGTCAGTCATTGCGGAGGACCGTGTACGAAAAGTAGGGCCCACAATGTAAACACAAATATATATATGTATATGTACATTTCCCATGTTTTTTCGAACCGTAAATCGTCCTAATTGCTGTGTCCCCCGCGTAATAGTGTCATATGAATTGATTGAAAAGTTGGCGTTTGTATCGTACACGCCCATGCGAATGTGTGATATGCCGGACGGACGAAAAAAATCCCAATTACATCTACCCATATGGACTAGATAGTTACACAACGAAAATCATGCAAACCCCCCCCCAAAAAAAACACACGCGCAATTTCGGACAACTTTGGGTTAGAGCGGCCCGTCATTCAGAAAGAATTTTCGCCAAAAAACGGTATACCTCTATCGTAGAGTGTTGTTGTCGTTGTTGTTGTTGTTGAAACACACGATCACTTGAACAATACCCCCCCATTTTGCGTTGCTGTGGTATTGCGGCTTTCTTTGTCACAACGCCTGCAATGTCGGACGAATCTCTCACCACCCCACTCCTTCCAACTTCCCCTCTACTACGGGACAAACGGGGTAGTCAGGACCATAGGCGGCGTGGTTAGCAAAACAAGAGGAAAAGCGAGTCGTTCTATGGTAGCGCCCTCCGAGTTTTCGTTTTTAATGAAATCGCTGTTTTTTTTTTTGGACCAGCTCCCGGCCGTTTCTCCTGAAACACGGTGCCCCCTCGCCCCCCCGACATCATCGTTCGATACTGTAGTAGTAGTAGCAGTAGTAGTAGTAGTAGTAACAGTAGTAGCAGTAGTAGTATAGTAGTAGTAGTAGCAGTAGTAGCAGTAGTAGTAGTAGTAGCAGTAGTAGCAGTAGTAGTAGTAGCAGTAGTAGCAGTAGTAGCAGTAGTAGCAGTAGTAGTAGCAGTAGTAGTAGTAACAGTAGTAGCAGTAGTAGTAGTAGCAGTAGTAGTAGCAGTAGTAGTAGTAGTAGTAGCAGTAGTAGTAGTAGCAGGAGTAGCAGTAGTAGCAGTAGTTGTAGTAGTAGTAGTTGTAGTAGCAGTAGTAGTAGTCCTTTGCAAACAAGAAAACATGTGATGATTTTTTTTAATACCTGGTTTTAGGGCGGCGGGGGGGGTATCGTAGAATCAGTCGAATTTTTAGGTTTTTGTGCGAATCGTGGGCTCTATACTGTACCTGGTATGGTCCTCCGTGAATGATTTGTTTGTAAACTTCTACTGCGTCTTTGGTCTCCAACAACGGCCCCCATTTGTTTTTCACGCCGTTACAGAATGCGTTTCCTGGTCCGGGCATCCTACCTCCAAATCTACAACGAGCAAATATCGGACCTGCTGAAGCCGGAGCGAACGAATCTAACGATTCGGGAAGACAAAAAGAGAGGCGTTTTTGTGGAGGGGCTTTCGGAATGGGTGGTGAGAGACGTAGACAGTTACAAAAAACAAACAAACGGCATATGCTACGGTAGCGGGGTGCGTGCCGTTTTTTCTTCTCTGGGCGGCTTCTTTTTCTCCTTGAGCTGCTCGTGTGTCTCAACTAAACTATTACGTCGTCAAAAATTAAAATAAAAGTGCAAACTGATGAGCTTTCTCCTGTATACGACCTAGGTATATGTATACAATTGTTAGTATAGACACATGCTACGGTGGAGGCGCGCCCCCGTTTGTTTTTTCGGAGTTTTTTCGGAGTTTTTTCGGAGGGTCCCTGACAAAAGCCGCGCGCCGTACCCCCAACCCCCCTCCCCCCCGCCCCCCCCCCAACAAAAAAAATAAATAATTAAAGAATCAATGAACGCACAACCCACCTCATGGACAATCAGAGTCAATCCCCATGCCCTACAGCAGTATTAATAGCAGCAGCGTATGCAGCGAGGAAAAAGTTTCAAAAAAACAATATATATATATATATATTTTTTGGCGATTTTGGATTAAGAATAGTTATTGAGCGCCGTCCGCCTTGGATGATGTCGCGGAAAACGGTAGAGGTCCGTTTCCGCGGACACAAAGGAGACCAAGCCGGGGGAGGCAGCATAGTGGTTAGTGCTAAGGTATTAGTGGGGCCAAACCCAATGTGATTTCGCGCGCAGGTTCGTGTCCTGCCGACGACGCCATTTGTTGAGGTATTAGTGGGGGTATTAGTCCGTCTGACAACTTACTTGCAAAAGGTTGACCAATAGCTTACCCAAACTATGCCTTTTAACATTATTAGAACACGAGACGAGGTCAGTGGAACGCGTTCGGGAAAGAATGCGATCGGACGGAGCCGTTGTCACTCTCATGACATGCCTATGGAATCATATCCCACGGGTAGGGGGTTGCATGTTTTCGCGCCAAAAAGTATTCCTGAGCGGTTTGAGATGCTGAAGTGAGGGACTATACCGGCTGTTGTTCTGATACTCTTACGAGAGTAGTGTATATCTTGTTGTAAAGACTGTACTAGCACATAGAAGTGTTGCTCGGGCTCGCGCGAGCGACTGCCTTCGAAGCCATGCTTCCGGTGAGATTTGTTGAGCTCCCCATTTTTTTACGAGCTCCGAAACTCATACTGCACCCCCCCCCCCGCCCCCTTTTCTTTTATCTCATCTAGTATGCTCGCACTACTCTCGCGCTCCCTTCCCAGTGGTAATTCAGATCCGGGGTCACCTATATATAGCGGGCCCTCCTCCCCCCCCCCCACTACGGTTCGTGCTTTCATTTTCTTTCGCAATAATAGTTGAGCATTTTCTTCCCTCGTCGACTTGCGTCGAATTGTATCCCTCCTGTCGGCTGACTCTTTAGCCGGAACGTGCCCAGATACATGATACTGATAGCACGGTAGAGACACACTTTTTTTTTTGTCTGAGGCTCTTTTCTCACTTAAGGAGATCCTTTTCTCACCCCTCTGAGGCAAACCGCTGATTTTGATAAAAATTTGTAGAGGTCTTGTGTGAGACTCCTTTCTCACTTGAGGAACGCTATATCATACACCTACGAGGCAAAAGCTGATGCTGATGACAAATGTAGAGGTACACCTTTTCTGGTCTGAGGCTCCTTCACTTGAGAAGCGCTATATTATACTCCTCTGAGGCAAAAGCTGATTTTGGAAAAAAAAAAGAAGCACGCAGCCCGAGCAACACATGAACCATGGCCTATAGGCATACAAAAACGCTAAAAATGCGATATACTACTACTACTACTACTACTACTACTACTACTACTACTACTACTACTACTACTACTACTACTACTACTACTACTACTACTACTACTACTACTACTACTACTACTACTACTACTACTACTACTACTACTACTACTACTACTACTACTACTACTACTACTACTACTACTACTACTACTACTACTACTACTACTACTACTACTACTACTACTACTACTACTACTACTACTACTACTACTACTACTACTACTACTACTACTACTACTACTACTACTACTACTACTACTACTACTACTACTACTACTACTACTACTACTACTACTACTACTACTAATAAGAATGACCTTCATTCCGAACGATTTAGGGTTGAGAAGCCCCACCCCGCCAGTCAGAAAACAACAAAAAGGCAAAACGGGGTATACCTGCTAGTCAGAAAACAACAAAACGTCATAAAGCGGTATACCCTAGTACCTCCATCGTATATACTTTAGTACCTCTATCGTGGAATGCGCCCGTCCCTCTCCTTCTCTGGGAGGCTTCATTTAACGACGTGCCGTATCGAGCCAAGCGTTTGCCAAATGGCCATACTAAGGGAAAATATCGACTTGTTGAGATGCCCACATTTTATCTATACCTTTTTTGTTTTTTTTTGGGGGGGTATCTTCTATCGTCTTTCCGATAGAGGTGCATCACCACGTTTTTTTCTGAGGTGTTTCTCAATTTGGGATTTCAAGACCTCTCCCCAAAAAACAATTTTTTTAAAAAAACGAAACTGTTTCGCGGGATGAAAAATCTCATGGCGAGAATCATGCAAAACGAATGGGCTATTCCTGACGATTTTAGGTTGACGAGCGCCACCCTTCAGAAACCGTTTCAGCCGAAAATGTGCTACTTCTATCGTAGCCCGTACATTTTTGTTTTTCGCAGGCAAAATATTTGTGGGATATTTCCTCTTGGAATTAATTATGTTATTTATCTTATCATCTCTTCCCTCGAAGATTGAAACTTTTTTTTTCTGTCTTGTATCCTTAGCAACACGAGTTGGTTGAGTTTCACTCCCTCCCCATACGATGATGATCATCATCATTATCATCGTCGATGTGTGTTTTCTATTTGCATGACCTGAAAAAAAGGCAATATTTGTTTTTGGAAATAATCTTCTTCCGCCGTGTTCACGTGTGGTTAATGCCGGCTCTTCCTTCCCCCCCCCCCGCCCTCCTCTATCCGCGCTTCCTCCACCCGAACTTGACAACCTTAATAAAAGGTAAGAACTCCTGGCGAAATTTACGGACTGATGGAGAGAGGAGGACAACTCAGGGCGACGGGGGCTACCCGCATGAACGACACCAGCAGCCGGAGCCACGCCGTTTTTATCATCATCGTGGAGCAGGTAGGTGCTTAACTTGCTTTTCACCGCGCCAAAAAAAACAAGATTGAACCCCGCCCCTTTTTTCTTTTTAAATTCGATCCTCCGGCGGGTGGGGAAAATAAATTCTTAAGCTCAACACACTTCCACGTACAATCATACATGGCGTGTGACAATTTAACTCAATCGTGTGTTCGTAATCCAGCGCCATGATAGCTGGCGTATCCTTCGGTTCCCGTGGTGGCGACAGATCGTCTGCCGCCAACCGAACTTCACTTGTAACACTACTCTCCAAACACTCAACCAACGCACACACGGTGACGACGGTTACCCATGTCCAGGGCTTTTCACGGATCTATCCGACCCACGGGTCGCATTTAGGACGGTTTTCAACACCTTGCGGGTCAAGTCGGGTCGGGTCAAAAGGGGGTGTTGGAAATCTTGCGGGCCGGGTCGGATCCCGTCGGGTGAGTCAAGAGGTTATCAAATCTCATGGATCCGGGCCGTGTCACCATGACCTGACCCGACCCGACCCGACCCGACCCGCGAGAAGTGATTTGGCCCGTTATTAGCCCTGCAAATATCAAATATGGGGGCGTTGGAAATGTTACGGGTCGGGTCGAATCCCGTTGGGTGAGGCAAAAGGTTTTCAAATCGCATGGATCGGAGCCGGGTCACCTTGACCTGACCCGATCCGACCCGACCCGACGCTACCCGCGAGAAGTGATTTGACCCGTAAAAAGCCTTGCGAATATCAAATATGGGGGTGCTGGAAATCTTACGGGTCGGGTAGTATCCCGTCGAGTGAGTCAAGAGGTTTTTAAATCGCATGGATCGGGGCCGGGTCACCCTGACCCGACCCGATCCGACCCGACCCAACCCGACCCGCGAGAAGTGATTTGACCCGTACAACAGCCCTGCAAATATCAAATATGGGGATGTTGGAAACCTAACGGGTCGGGTCGGATCCCGTCGGGTGAGTCAAGAGGTTTTCAAATATCATGGATCGGGCGGGTCATCTGACCCTGACCCGACTCGACCCGACCCGACCCGACCCGATCGGACCCGACCCGACCCGACCCGACCCGACCCGACCCGACCCGACCCGACCCGACCCGACCCGACCCGACCCGACCCGACCCGACCCGACCCGACCCGACCCGACCCGACCCGACCCGACCCGACCCGACCCGACCCGACCCGACCCGACCCGACCCGACCCGACCCGACCCGACCCGACCCGACCCGACCCGACCCGACCCGACCCGACCCGACCCGACCCGACCCGACCCGACCCGACCCGACCCGACCCGACCCGACCCGATCCGACCCGACCCGACCCGACCCGACCCGACCCGACCTGACCCGACCCGACCCGACCCGACCTGAACCGACCCGACCCGACCCGACCCGATCCGATCCGACCCGCGAGAAGTGATCTGACCCGTAGAAATCCCTGAAAACATCCGATATCCTGCTGCGCGGGTTTCTATATGGCGATAGCTGTACTATCTTATCGACGCTGCTTCACGCTTGCGCTAGGTAGGCGGATTACTTCCGTCTTCGCAAAATTTCCATTTAGCTTTTTGCACGCGGAATGCCGGCGTGTTTGCTTGAATGAGCGTTCCTTTTTTTGTGGATGCTACTTGATGAGTGACTCCTGGCTGGGTTGTCTGGTAAGGTTTAAAAAGCATGCAATAATATATATACACATTATCCTCCGGCGGATGGGGAAAAACAAAGCTTAAGCTGACCATACTTTCACGTATTTTCGCACACGTCGTGTGTGGATTTAACTCAACTGCCTTCGCCATCCAGCTGGTTTTCTGGCGTGTCCTTTGGTCCCCACTATAGTAGCGACAGCATGATGAGCGGTCCCTATCGGCGGTCCCCGTTACTACTCCGGCAGCGCAAGCTATAGTAATAATATTAAATAGTATAAACAATGAAACAAAACTATGCTAATAGAAGTACCTGAAAGATGTGGCATTCGTGCGGGGTGAAGTACTAATTTTTAAGTTAGTACACACCATCAACGGATACGATTTTTTTTTTTTTTTAATCCTCTGGCGGATTGGGAAAAATAAAGCTTTAGCTCACCACACTTCCACGTATTTTCATACGCGTCGTGTGTCGATTTAACTCAGAGCATTAGAAAAAAATGACCGAGTACCCAGTCGGGGTATTTACTCCGAACTGATAAAGTAGCCCGACCATAAAATCTCTGAAATAAATCGTACCGGGGGGGGGGAGGGGGTAAAAGGGAAGGCACCTAAGACCACGGCTCGTTTAGAAGCTGGAAAGTGAGGGTGACTAGTGATTGAAGAAAGAACGAGAGCAAAAATATTGTTCTTGTTTGGCAGGGAGAGCTGCCAGGCCATGCGTGGGCGAAAACCTCCCTGTCTTTGTCCTGTAACGATGCCAACATATCGACGCTAGAATAACGCCTCGGATGGAGTTGCACCGCACATTGCGGCCGGCCCGCGACGCGTGTTACGATGAGGGTACCCTTTTTTTGGATGAAGTGTTTTTGAATGAACGACGGGGCTTCTTCAGCTATTAATAACACATTATACATAGCCAATATCGTGTGAATATCACCGTGTTCGACAACACAGTAGTATACGTTATTCATTATACTTTAGCTACGATGAGGGCATGGTAGCATTTCTTGTCAATAAAAAAAACTGCTTTTATGAATGGCGGGGCTCCTCGATCCACAATCGCCGAAAGAAGGCTTGCTCTCGTTTCGTTTGGCAATTTTGTGTCTTAGGTGCACCTAGGCCATTTGATTTCGCTCGTCGGGGCTGGCAACCTCTAAGTTTACTCAATTTTCAGGCCGTTGGTTGTTGGCTCTCTCTCTATGACCCACGCCACAGAGTAGCTCCCACTCACTGAAGCCACCCTCACCTTCATAAAAACCCCAACCCCCACGTTCACTTCTAAATGCCTCCATATTTCTTGCTATGGGGTTCTTCCCGATGTTATGCAATCCTGTACATCCGTTCTCCATTCCCCTTCCCTACCTCTGTTGCGGTCGATAATCCCTCTTTTGGTCGCCCAGGGCAGTAGTGTACCGTCGAGCGCTTCCGCATGAGTTCACGCGTCCGAAGGGGGAACCGTGAGGTTTTTTGCTGTTTCCTTTTTCCCGATGACACTTCCTTCGCCCACAACCAAGTGCACCTACCAGTACGTTTCAACCCCCCAGTACCCCGTTTTTCGTCTCCTTCTCCATTATCCACGACCTCTTTAGTGCGAACTCCCAATGGAGACACAAACGTCTTTGAGGCGCGCGTTCGGGCTGGCAGTTTGGGCGAGGTATGCATATAGTGGAATTCGACGCGAGTCGACGAGGGAATAAAGTGCTGAATTCTTCCCGCGAAAACAAATTAAGGCAATGGTGCCGTGGTGGGGAGGGGGAAGGAGAGCCTGCTTAGTAATCACGGATCTGGGTCACTACTGGGAGGGACGGGGGGAGGGAGGGCGAGAAGAGCGGTGCGAGGATGACAAATAGGGTGAAGAAACAAAACAAAACAAACAAGTAGTGCTCCTCAAGCGGTTAGGCGCCTCAAAACAACAACATCAACAACAACAACAACAACAACAACAACAAAAACATGCATCCTCCACCGTAGCTGGGGTTGTTAAACCTTAGACGAGACGAGGTGGTGCTACGGTAGAGGTATACCGTTTTTTGGCGAAAATGTTTTCTGAAGGACGGGGCTCCTTAACCCACTAATACTAGCGTCGGAGATGGGCCGGGCATTTTTTTTCTTTGCATGGTTCTCTCGTGTTGTGTACCCAGGCCATGGGATTTTTTTTTTTTCATCCGGTGGCAGTTTTTTTTGGTTTGTTTCTCCAAATCAGTTTTTGGGAGAGGGGTCTTAAGCTCCCCAACTGCGGGGTAGCATTAGAAAAAAAAAGTGGTGCTGCACCTCTATCGTATCACGCGTCACGACAATGGGCTTGTTCATCGGGGGAAGTACAGGGTTCCAATTCGCCTTGGTTTGGATGAGCTATAATGCCCCCCCCAGTGCGAGAATGTGGAGTGTACAAGGAGGATCGGCATGTGTTAGAGGAGGAGATGAGGAAATCAGACGTGTGTGACATGGAAGGGCTCGGCAGACTAGAGAGTAGCGAGAAAACGGTCTCTATCCTAGGAGATAAATGGTGGCCGTAGACGGCGGAACAGGGAGGGGCTTTAGGATAAGCAAACGGTTTCTGTGCAACACATGAATGAAGCGTAGTGAGTGCCCAAATGTTGGAGGTTTCTCTACCAGGAGCAGGAACGGTGCTCCGTCTCGAAAGGGATGCGTGGTCAATGGTCGAATGACTAAGGCAATCAGCAATTGAGTGCGACCCCCCCCCCCGCCTAGTGAGGAGTCTCAGGATATTGTCAGGTGAACCGCCCACGCCGTTGCGTACTTCCCGCCCTGCTGTTCCCCAAATCGCTGAAAAATATCGCGTTCAATGTTGAACAGAGCGAGACGTGCTACACGAACGAGACGGGGGAGGAGATGAGCCCCGACGTGTTGAGGCAGAGGTTGAGGAGGGCTAGTTCCCACGAGAGGGAGGCCCTGTTGAGGAGACTGGAGAAGGACGCAAGGCAGACGTTCAAGGTGAGAGCACGAAGAGCACATACGGAGAAGGTCTAGCACGGGGGGGGGGGTCAGAGGGGATCTGGAGCGGGAGAGGGGGGGGGGCGTACTCGTTGACCACGCATCCCTTTCAAGACGGAACATCGTTCCTGCTCCTACTAGATACACCTCCAACATTTGGGCGCTCATTGCATTTTCGGGGGAGGGGGCGGGGGACGTAGCATATGGAGTGGAAGGACGGGGGGGGAGGGGGGGGAGGCGGAGCGGAGAGTACGAGAGGAGGAGGCGGAGGCTACGGTACGGAGGTGACGGAGGGGGCTCCAACCTGTTTCTACTCTACTAAATTGGTGCTTTTCGGCTTTTTGATAAGCATCGCCACCATGGAATCGTTTGTTACGTGGCGAAAATGAGTACCCCGGCCGCGTTCCCCGCCCCCCCCGCTTTTTTTGTGAGGCCTTCTCCGTAGACGTTTCTGGTATTTCCTAGCCTTGAACGCCTGTCCGCGCGTCCTTTTTGTAGAGAGGAAGTGAATATATAGTGCGACTCACGCGAATAGCCTGTAATTCGGTAGAATCTAGAGAGCTACTCACGCGAGGAGCCCGAAATTCGGTAGCGACAACGGGGTAACCTCCCTCCACCGCAGCCCTGTTCGGGGGTCGGGGGCTGCGCCGCTCGCTCGGAACCCGTCGTTTGCCAGATGACAATACCCGGACGAGTGACCCCCTATCCGTTGTGGCTGTCGAAAACCTTCGAGCTGTTTTGGTTTGGCGACTTGAATCCACACAATAGCACGACTCAAGTCACAACGCGCCAAAAACGTCGGCCTAATGTTTTCGTACCCGTGAGGTACAGAGTCAGTCACGCGAGTGACTCAAACCCCGCAGCGAAAATGGCTGTACCCTTCCCCTCCCTTACCGCTCCGCCTCGAAAGGGATGCGTGGTCAATGGTCAAAGGACTAAGGCAAGCAGCACATGAGTACGCCCCCCCTAACATGCCCCCCTTAGTATACCCCCTTAACATGCCCTCCTTAACATGCCCCCTTAATATGCCCCCCTTAACATGCCCCCCCCCTACCGTAGCCCTTGGTGGACTGCTGTATCCACACGCCCTCATTTTCGCCCCTTAACCCATTTAGAGTCTCCAAATCCCTCCCTATACTAACTTCAAGTAAAATTGTGTTAAACACGGTTTCCAGTTGTAAAGAAGGCGTTTGGCAAGCCCAGTCTTGTACATTTCGCGTGTGCTCTGAACATGCCAGCCCGGTATTGTGCGGCGCTACGAACGACATGGCCGTGAAAAGCTACTTGTCATTACACCAGACTGGGTCCCCGCAATAACGGGTACTGCACTATTAATAACGTTGGATCATGGCTGTGGACACCCCTCTTGTACATTTTTTATCTTCCCTTTATTTACCCCTCGAAAAAAGGTCGGAAAGCTAAATCTTGTAGATCTCGCTGGGTCCGAGCGCGTCAGGCTGTCGGGAGCCACCGGCCAGCGTCTGCAGGAGAGCAAAAAAATCAACCAGTCTCTCTCGGCCCTGGGCAACGTGATATCGGCGCTTACGGACCACCGAGGCAGGCAGCACATCCCCTATCGCGACTCGAAGCTGACAAGGATACTAGAAGACAGGTGCGGGGTTAGTGGTTTGGCGGCTGCGTAGCGTCTAGGCTTTTGAACCACGATAACCTTTTTTGGGTATGGATATTTTCTGCGGAGTCGTCCCACGCTAGAGGTGGAGCATCATTTTCTGAGGTCCTAGCGTAAGGAGCTCAATACATTTTCACCTGAAAAACATTACTTTGAGGATATTCGTTCGCGCGACCCCGGCCAGCACTTTCCACGCGCTAGTCCAAAAACGAGTGAATTTGTAAAATTGTCATTCCAGCCGATTGTTTCCACGCTTTGGGAGTTTAACCGCTCACAAACCTTTAGTTCGACAACCGCAACCCCCTCTCCGCGGGATGTGAATCCAATATTATATACTTGTCCACCACTTTTGTCTTTTTTGCGTATATTGGTGGACCTTCGTTTTCGTTGGCAGATCTAAGAACTTTATACGTGTTACGGTATTTGATATTTCGACTGGCTATGTCGAGACTTGAAAAAATAAAATGTAAAAAAAAACTGGCCGAATTGGTATGTTTTCATTTTTCATTTGTTTTACCGTTTGCAGTGTGTCGTGACTAATAGAAACGCTAGCGGTCGTTTTCGGTTGTGGCTTATTCGTACGAGTTGCTCTTCAGTCTTGGCTCTGACGTGGAATGCCGCAAGGGCGCTGGGTTGTTCTGGTGAATGATTCGTCCGTATCCAGTCCACACGCAATTCGTTTTCATTGAGTTACTTCTCTGGCCGCTTACCGTACTCCTTACGCTACGGCTTCGCGACAAACTACACACCACACCAGCACGAACGGTTCGTCGGTGGTCAACCCCCCCCCCATCAAATTTGGTGTATTTACCCCATTTTTGAGCTGCTCCCACGCGTTTTCTTGGGTTTTTGTTTCGGAATTAGAGGAGAATTGTTTTGGTAGCAGTGAGACGGCTAACCGTTCTTTTTCTTGCTAGCCGTTTCCCGTACCCTTATGGCTGCGCCTTGGCTCCGAAATAATTGCTCACCAACACCCACACCCACGGGAGCAGTCTCGGAGGAAACTGCAAAACGACCATGATGGCAATGATCAGCCCGGCGTTAGAGAGCATGGTGGAAACCCTGTCCACGGTCAAGTTCGCGAGCCGCGCCAAGAGCATCAAGAACCAGCCTATCATCAACGAGGACTTCGACCAGAAGGTGCCAGAGGAGTTGCGAAAAATCTAGTGGGATATTTTTCAGGGGGGTTGCTTTTCGGGAGCCGTTTTTTGTTGCAGCGGCTCGGGGATCACTCGCGAGAGCGATTTTTTTTTTCTTGCTGTATATATATCAATCCCCCTCGAAAACGGGTTTTATAGTTTCCGCGCACAGACTGGTTAACATCACCCTGTTGATCCTGGTACAAGCCTACACTGTAGTTTCAAGGGGAGTCGCCGTCCTATATCCTTAATGAGGACACACACACACCCAGTAATACGCGCGATCGGAGAATCACACACAGCTTGCAAAGATGGGTTTCGACAAAATGTTCGATCTCACAGGTGGAGCGTATGTTTATTTTTACTTCGAGAAGTACAAGATATCAATCCGCAATGCAAGGGTAAAAGCTCCTCTGCGTCAGAACAATCGCCAAAAAGAAGGTACCAGGTACTTTTTTTCCGTGAGGTAGAGAATCGCCCGTGCGAGTGGTGAAAAAATAGTAGTGAAAAATGGGGGCATTCACATCCACCCGATCCTTGCCTTGGTCCGGCGCGGTGACTCTTTAGTCTTAGCCGGCACCTTTAGCTGTCGCTACGAAGGAACCGAGGCGGAACAAGATATGCGTGACGGTCGTCAACTCATGTGTATGATGGTGGTCTGCGGCGACGGCGGTCGCACATTTTTTTTGGAATCAACGGCTTCGAAAGGAATCCCATTCTGTTTTGGTGGAGCATGGTGTAAATTCGAAACAGATTTTCGCTTGTAATCGTTAGGGTGCTTTTTCACAGGGTTCAGGGGAAACTGCACTGTCAAACTCCCGTGCATGGGGGGGAAAAACCCGTGACCCCCTACCCACTCGGTATTTGGCGTATGCTACGATGGAGTTAGCACGTTTTCTGGCTGAAAAAAAAGCTTTTGAACGACGGAGCTCCGTAACCCCAAATTCGTCGGAATTTCACTTTTTTTCGCCACATTTTTCGGTGTGTACCTTCCTAGGCCATGGGGTTGTTCGTCGGGTAGAGGGTACACCTTTGTTTTGTTTCCCCCGAGGTGCAACAGAGAGTAGGACTCACATAGTAGGAGAATGTGAAATATACAAGGAGGAACGGGATGGGTTAGAGGAGGGGATGAAGATGTTTGGCGTGCGTGACACGGAATAGTTTGGTAAGACTAGAGAGTAGCGAGAAAGCAATCGCTATATCCTAGGAGATAGGTGGTGGCCGCAGACGGCGAAACAGGACGGATAGGAAAGGATAAGCAAACAATTTCTATGTACTATATGGAAGAAGCGTAACGAACGCCCAAATGATGGGAGGTGTCTCTATTAGGAGTAGGAACGGTGCTCCTTCTCGAAAGGGATGCGTGGTCAATGTCAAATTACTAAGGCAAGCAACAAATGAGTCCCTCCTCCCCCCCCACCGGCCAAGTGCGTTTTATCGGGAGAGGTACACACCTCCTCAACAGGTTGGGAGCATCAGAAAACTGTAAGTGCACCTCTACCGCATAATTTATAGTTTCAGCGACTTCCATCGCGCAAAACTGTGCCCATCCCAGCGAGTCGCACGGCGTTCCTATTAAGAGTCCTCTTCATCGCAGGGGGTTTCACTTCTTCGGGGGTCGCAAAACGTTTTTGACCGGTTGGGCTCCTCAAAGTGTGGAAACACCGCCGGTAACTTCCATTGCCCCGCTGCTGCCCCCCACCCCGAGTATCCCATGTATCCGTCCTCGCAGGGATAATCTGCCGCAAAAGCGTGGCCGCGGTGCATTGGGAGAGAAGTATGGTGTGGAATGGGGCAACGCTATCCCGATTCCCACAACTTGGAGGCTTTGGGATTTTGATGTTGACGAGCCGAATGTTCTGTTTCCTTTTTTTTTTTTTTTTTTTGTCGGGCTATCGCGTAAAGAGCGTTGGTCGGGTTGCGCGAAACGAATGTCTTCGGAGTTCGTGGTTCCGGTGGCGAGATGTTGAGCTCCTCGTGTCAGGAGCTAAAAAAATTCTTAAAATCTGCTGCGCCCCTCGCGTGAGAAGCACACAAAAAAACACGCGTGCTACGATAGAGGTAGCAATTTCCGTCTCAAATGGTTTCTGAACGATGGGGCTTCTTAACCAATTTTTTTGTCGGATTTACTAATTTTATTTTGAGGGGGTGATTCTCGTTGTATATACGTAGGCCATGGGATTTTTCATCCGCGATAAAGCAGTTTTTTTTTTTTTTCTTCCTAATCAGTTTTTTGGTTAAGAATGCCCGTGTCTTAACCTCCATCTTAAAGCGAGGGGCAGTACCAAGTAAAAAAAGTGGTGCACTTTTATCGTGGCACGCGTCTAAAACTTGTAGTGAAGGCGTTATCGTCAACGGAACGGTATAAGAGAGGCGCAACGTTGATGCACGAGGAGTCCAATCCCGAGAGACAGCAATCGTTTTCAAGCCGAGGTCAGGAGATGGAGGACAAAATTGGGTAGGGACGACGGGGGACCCTAAGGCGTTTTTTTTTTTATGCTCGAACAAGTTGTGAAGAGGGGTGTCGAAGACGTTGCGGTAAAAAATAAGCAGAGGTGCTTTCCCCAACCAATGCTTACCGAAAAAAGTTTTTGGTTCGTTTTTTTTCACCACGGTGAATCTCAAATGCCACCCCCCTGCCAATTCAACCCCCTTTTGCTTTTCACGCGCACGAAAAAACGAAAGTCTTTGCTAAGAAAATACGAGCGGGAACTGAAACGGCTGAGAGCGGAGCTTGAAGAGCGAAGCCGAAATCTCGTGGACAAACGGCACCTCTTGTTCGTCGAGGGGGAGAGACGACGCGCGGAGGCCGACAAAATGGTGGCCATCCGGGCTCTGGAGGTACGATTCCTGTTGGTAAAAAAACACGTCAGAGTACTGTCATGGTGTTCGTATTATTAGGAAGGCGTATCGAAGATGGGATAACCGGGGGACATTTCGAATTACTAAGGAGACGTATCGTAGGCGAATTATCAGGAAGGTGTGTCGCAGATGGGATCACCAGGGGACAGTTTGCATTATTAAAGAGATGTATCGTAGGTGGAATAAACATGGGACAATTCTTATTTTTAGGAAGGCATGTCGTATTTGGGATAAACCGTGGGCACAGAGGGGGTTCTGTTGCCCCTCTCTGTACCACATGACACAACGTCATGGACCTGTCTTGAGATTGTGTTTGTATTATTTGGAAGGCGTATTTCATATGGGATAAACACGGGGCTATGTCATCCCTCCCGCCACCAGATGACACAACGTCGTGGACTTGTTTTGGAGACGTAAAGCTGCTGTCCTTCCGCCTCCAAACAGCCAGTACGCGAGTAACGGCTAGAACGGGCTCAATAGGCTAACCTGGCCGGGGACACCTCGTGTTTCCACCCCAGATACTTATCAATTGGCGTATTAACTCTATGACAGACGGCCGTCTAGGCGTAACATGGTTTCGGCCCAGCGACAAGAAACCTAGATATTAGCTTTATGCTAGGTCCTTAATGGAGACATGATATATCCTACGCCAATTCTAGTATACATAAAAGCTGTCGAATTTCTTGTTTTTCCTTGAGGTCTAAGTTTCTCGTGCGGCTTTCTGATTGGAGGGCCGGTGGTTTATATTGATTTCAGCGTGGGAGATCCTAAAGGTTTTGACTCTGGAGGAGGCGTTTCCGCCAATACACTGTAAGTTGTGATGGAGGTTTGTGATAGCGAGTGGGGTGTCGGGGTAGAAACTCTAAACGGCGGCCGACCACCGACGCCTTTATTATATACACATGCCCACTCCGTGGCCAAAAGTCAGGGTCCAACAACTATGAGGTGAAAGATGACCTTGGGAAGTCGTAAAAACCGACCAAAATATTACACATAGCTGAAAAAAATCGTACGTCTCAGAATTTTAATATAAAAGTTAAATCGAGAAACGAACGTACGTGCGCATCATATGTTTTTTTCGTACATGTACAGCACAGCTCAGCATAGAAACCGAGGAGGTTGTATGCATTGAGAATCTACCCCTTCTTCACCTCCTAGCGCACACGTTTTATCATTGTTGATACCGGTAGTTTGTTTAGTAGATTGGTGAGTCGGCACGGCTTAAGTCACTAACTAGTTGTTAGATACAGATTAGTAGTTAACCATCTATCGCAGGTGCCGACTATCCGACTTAATGGGTTTCTACACTTGCGGGAAGGCTTGTCTAATACAGGGTGCGTTTTTCCGTTTTAGAGCGGGCCCCTGTGACCTCATTTGGCGCACTTCGCTCGTCCGACTAAAGTTGGCAAGTCGTCTGGTCACCAGTTGGCTTCACTAACCGACTGGCCAACTAAGTCTATTTGTTAGCTAACGGCAACCGCCGATTAGTTATTACTCGTCAACTCCTGCCGACTCACAGCTCCTCTGTTTACCGATAAACCGCCCCTTAATTGTCTTCCTTTCTGCACTTACTCTACCGCTGGGAGAACGCACCTCGGTCCTTTTTTTTAGGAGGTCTCCTTGACGTCAAGCTTCTTCTCGTGGCGGAAACGTTACTTTTCGCCTTTTTTTTCTGTTGAAACATCCCTCATACCATCTCCCGGGAATGCAGATATAACATAATTTTATCACGCCCACAAAACTATTAGCGAATGGCGGAATGACAGTCTTTTACCCAGACCATGGAATTATTGATTGCGTCGAACGTTCGTTCTTCTGACTTTCGAGTTATGTTCGCATCCCCTCTGCTTTTTTAATGCCTTCGTTGATAGGAACGGTCTCTTCAATTCCAGAGGGAGAAGGAAGAGAAACGTCAGCTCGAAGGCCGCATTGCCATGCTAACCGGGCAGATGATAGGGAGGGGAAGACGCGCAGACGGGGGCGCTCAGGGCGCGGTAAGACCATCACCGCAGCCACCACCACCACCACCACCACCACCACCACCACCACCACCACCACCACCACCACCACCACCACCACCACCACCACCACCACCACCACCACCACCACCACTGCCATCACCACCGCCAGCACCACTGCCACTACGACCACCACCACCACCACCACCACCACCACCTCCACCACCACCACCACCACCACCATCACTACCATCACCACCAATCAACACCACCAACCAACACCACCAACCAACACCACCAACCAACACCACCACGAATAGCCGCAGCGTTTGACCCGTTCTACACTAGAATCGCGACTGAACCAGTAGTCAGCAATCAAGAGTCACTGGCAGCTTCCCTAGACTGATCGTTCGGCCATCCTTGATCAGATTTTCGAACACACCTCTTCACGACCCTACCCGAATCCCCCCAAAGCCCCCCGTGCACCGTCTTAGGTCTATAAAATCCAGTAAGATCGGGGTGATTTCACCTCATTGGCACAACATGTTTCGGCACCTCATGAACCACTTCGAGGGCTGAGAAATAAAGAGCATGATCGGTACGGGTCTTGTATTTCCTCTGGTGCTCTTGAAGCTCGCCGTATCAGTCTCGTTTTCCTGTTTCCCCCCCCGCTACCTTAAGGACTACGACGGCCGATGCTCTTTTGACACGCGCCGTAATTTTCCTTGTTTTCCGTTTTATTTTTCCTCGCGACCTTCAAGGATTACGCCGACCGCCTGGCGGAGCTGGAGCGAGAACGGAACACCATCGAGCTGGAGAAGGAGCAGGTGAGCGTTTCGACGAACGGTTTAAGGAACGAGTTTGCAACAATCGGACCAACGGGGGTTAAATCTTACAACATCTTGGAGCGGGAACATGTGGAAAATGCGTGGGAGGAGGGATTGACGGAAATCGTGCCGGGGTTTGTAGTTCGAGGATGTGAAACAAGTTACGGGGGGGGGGGGGGGGGGCGGGGGGCTTGGTGAACGGTCAACGCTGGTCAAAACCTCAGTGTTGAGTAATTCAAACTTTTTTTTAATGACGATGAAAGCAGAGAAAGAACTTCGAAAAAAGAAAAAAAAAAAATCACCGAGGCAACATGAGAGCGAAATAATTTCAAAGACGGGAAAAACAAACAACAAGGTCGCGTGATTTCGGTTACTCGCAAGAGTCAAAAACCAACGTTTTGTTAGATCGCGATGGCGTGTGTAGATTTCGCAGCCAACCCCCCGAAGATATTTTACGGCAAAAAAGGGTTGTACTGGGAGGAGCAAAGAAAGGGTTGTACTGGAGAGTCTGAAAGGAATCTTCAACGGGCGAACGCCGTGAAGACTTAGGTAACCCCGTTAGAGACCTCACGTAACACGCGTTTTTCGGAACAAGACGCGTGCTACGATAACCATTTTATTTCTTGAATGGCGGGGCTCCTCCACCCAAAATCGGCCAATTTTTTTTTAATTTCTATTTTTTGTGGGGAGGTTTGCATTTCTTGTTTTGATTTTTGTAGGCCGCTGTTTTGTTTTTGTTGTCCATCGGGTTTGCGTTTTCATTTTTCGTTCTTCTAAAATCTAAATGACGCATGCTACGACAGAAGCAGGTATACCATATTTTGGTGAAATCGTCTCTGAATGACGGGGCTTCTCCCTAACACTGCATACTCCAAAATTGATGAGTAAAAAGAAAAAAACGCAACAAACCTTGTTTTTCGTTGTATGCGTTAGCCCATGGGATTGTCCATCGGGTAGCACTTTTTTTCGTGTTTTCCCGGAAATCAGTCTTCGGGAGAGGTAATAGAGTTCCCTCGGGAGCCTCTGGGAAAAAACGGTGCTGTTCTACCCTTGTGCCCTTGGTCCGCGTAGCACATGGGTGTGATACCTGGTGCAGAGCTCCTCAGCGAACAAAAAAAAGATGGGCGCACTTCTGCGGTACTATCAGTAGCACGTGTACACAAAACACGACGGGTAATACAAACAGAGGTGGCACTTTTTTGTCGAAAATATCTTCTGAATGGGCGGGGGGGGGGGGGTCTCCTTAGCCCAACTATCGTCGGGATGGCCACCCCCATTCTATTATTTTGCCAACATGTTTTTTTTTGTGTACCATAGGGCTATATGGGTTTGTATTGTTCACCGGATTGCTCATTCCAGTTTACTCCAAAAAAGGGGGTGTGGGGAGTGGCAGCACAGTGGCCATGACTATATAATCGCTCCGAAGGTAGTACGCTGCGCACCGCAGGCGTAACAACACGCACAATTTCGTGGTTGTTTAGGCGGGGTGGGGGTGCATGTGGAGGCGGTGGGGGTGAGCGTCTGGGCGAAGTGGTGGTGGTGGTGGGCGTGGGCGTAGGGGTAGGTCGTGTGTTCATTTTCATGCATAGCCGTAGTCTTACGGCAGCTGATCCTCGCATCCCTACCATGCCGGGACGGAGCATGTCGGGTTGTCACCGGCCCAGCCAGACATCGCGTGCACCAAGCGCGAAGCGCCGTGAGGTGATCGACGCGAGTTGCATGAAGGGTGAGCTGCATCCTACTAAGAACCGCTTGTGAGGGGGACGTACGTGTAGGCATGCGTGTGGGGAGGTGGGGGATGAGAGGCGTATCCCTGGCACTGTGGCTGGTTTGGCGATGAGCGGGGTCGTTGTAACGGTTTGATAGAACGCACGCGTTTATCAGCGGACGTGGGCAACGGTGAAACACGGGGCTAGCGACAAGCTGTTTTTACGGGATATAACTACACGTTGTAGACAGCGGTTGCACCTGTTGCGTGTATATAATGCACTCCCTATCTTCCACGTACGGTTTGTGCCCCTGATTACCTTGTACGAACTCCACGATATGGTTGGTCTGATTACCCATGTGGTAGTGTTGTTCCGACATCTGAAACAGGCAACTGGCACGATTTTGCCTCGCCTGTACCTGCTTAGAAATCCCTAATCTTTACGGCTAGGCCCTGGACCAGTATGTACTGCCGGTACTACTGCTGCCGGCACTACTGTACTGGTTGGGGGGCTGCCAGCACTGCCAGTACTTTGGCGACTAGCGTGCGTCTACGATAATAATCAGCATGGGGCAAATACGTGATAGCGCCTGATCCCCCCCCCCCCCCCCCCGCATGACCCTCTCCCCTCCTCCGTGCGCGGACGTTTTCGTACGCGACCGAAAGGTGGAAAGATACAAGCAACTACTCATGAAGCAGAGAGATATCATGATAGCTCTCACGCAGCGCCTAAATGAGAGGGACGACGCGGTAAGCCCAAGCGGCGTGGCAGAGCGATGCAACGAAAGCACCTGGTCTCGGGGGCGGGGGAGGGGGGGGTACGCACGTTGCTCCGTACGGGGCAGGCGTTGTAAGCTGTCACACAGGATAAACGTCGGTTCTTGACGTCGTCGCTAATCGTCGGAAAAGGATAACGCGTTGTTGGCGTATGGTTACTAAGGTAGGGGCGATGACATTAAAGATATTACTAGCACGTTTTGCTGAGCACTTTTGTGATGGACGAGGGTCTTCAAGTCACATACTACGTACCCATTACTTTTTTTGAAGACCGCTCTCGGTTCGTAATATTCTTTGAACATGTTGTCGAGATATGCCTAGGCCGACGGATAGATTGGTGTTCTGGTTTCACTTTTATATTTTTTCTCGAACTCAGGTTTTGGATGTGTAGTAGAACTCGGAAAGTGAGGAAGGAGTCCCTGGAAAATTTGGCATTAATGGAACACGCGATAGTGCAGATGACGTGGACGGGATCATACTGTGCCCTCGATTAAGACCTCAGAGTTTGGTGAGGGGCCAAACACACAGCATGCAAAAACAAATCGATGAAGGATTTGTCGATCTCGCAGCTGGAGCTTCTTTTTATGTATGTTTTGTAAAACTAACGAACAGAAAACGAACCGGCGTTTGGAAAACAATGGGAGAGAAAAAGTGTCGTGGTACGCGCAACTACGCCGTGACTGGTTTCTTTTGCCGCTCTAATTTTTAACAACCGCTCCTTTGCCGTTCCCCTTCGTTTTGGTCGGACACAGATTTGTGCGCTTAATGATGAGCTGGACGCGAACGAGAACCACCAGGAGGTGAGACGGGAGATATGTGAAAGCGTCATACATAAAAAAACGGCCCCCGCCAGCGCTATCTTTTCCCTCAACTGCAGAAAATTCATCACTATAATCACTCCGCGACGGCCACCTACCAGGTACTGGTATGAATTTTTGGAAAAAACACCGGGGAAATCAAATTAATGTTTTCATCCTCACACACTAGTGTACGTGCCTGGACACATGCTAAGGTAGAGGGCGCACTGGCTCTTTTTCGCCTTCTGAATGGTGGTGCACCACATTTGCCTTCTGCGAGTGCATTGGCTCTTTTTTTCGCTGATGAGGGTGGTGGCTTGATATACTACTCAATACCCCATCCCCCCAAAAATGACTTGCTAACAGAGTAAACGGAAAAGGGCAACCCACGGCCTAGGTCTTTAAAAAAAATCAGATTGGAAAAACAAGAAGGGCGTTCCAACGATTTTGGGTTATCGAGGGTTAAGGAGGCTTAAGGAACCCCGTCACTTACAAAATATTCTTGTTTAGCCAAAAAAAGGGGTACTCCATATACCTCCACCCGAAGCACGCGTCCTTGTTTGGTTGGCTATAAGTGTCCAACGCAAGAGAGACGGAGTCAGCCAGAGGCGTTTTAGGGGCGTAAAATCCAGTTGTCGCCACCTGCAGGGGTCGAAACATCAAGCTGACGTCGGGCGGCGAAAAGGGATGCTTTCGTGAGCGACAGAAAACAATGCTCCCTCGCCCCGGGCCATGTTCACAGTAGCGGGGGTACCCCCATTTCCCATTGACTAGTTACTGGGCTCTGCAGTTGAGTTTTTTCGATTTCCCCCCATCCCCCCTACCTTTCAGCGTTACTTTCAGGTCAAATTAAATATTTATTGAGCCGCTCCTTCCCTAAAATTCCCCACTTAGTCCAAGTTCCATGAAATTAGCTCTATCGCCAATCACGCATAAATTCGATGCTTGAACCGACTCTTCGTCGCGAATGGTTCAACGTACAAACAATTGCATGGTAGCCTTTTTTCCTTGCGGTATACTAAGCACGAATGCCTAACAAAGACTTGCAAAGCAGCAAGCAGCCGCGAGCGCGATAGGTTCCGAGCTGCCGGAAAAGACAGGCCCTAAAAGCACCCCCGCTTGCACCGCACCGGACCGCACCGTACCGCACCGTACCGCACCTAACAGTACCGCACCACACCACGCCGTACCGCACCACACCACGCCGCACCGCACCGCGGGTGCTTTTGAATGCCAACGCTACCGCAGCTTATAGAGGACGCGCTAGACATGCGCACGCAGCAGCTCTTCCACCTCCAGAAAGCGCTGGTTTTGCACACCGGGAGCGAAGGGGAAGCAAGGGAAGGGGGTATCGACCAGCAGTTTTCACAGGCGAGTCGTCTACTATTCTATGAATGACAGGGGTGGCACGTTTTGGCCAATTTTTGTTTTTGACGTGCGGGTCCCCACGAACGAGCAACTGCTCCAATCACGTTGGAAATGCTACCATTTGATCAAGGCTACGACCGGGCGGGGGAGGGGGGGGGGGGGGGAAACCCCCGTTTTTCACTACTGAACTTGAGTCACTCGCCCGAGCGACTCCAAGTCACCGACAAAACGTTTTAGGCTGTTTGTTTGGGCGCAGCAGCGTATCTAGGTAACCATTCCTTGGCGATTTTATACGGCGAAAAAAAGACGGCACGAGATCTTGACACGGCAAAGGAACCATGGGAGGTAACTCGCGCGAGTGACCGCTAGGCATTGCGAAAATGGGTAGGAAAAGCGACCCCCCTACCGTATCCTTGTTGAAGTTGAGGTATTCGTTACATACCGTACCTAAGCCATGGGACTGTGCCTCGGATTGTTCCTCGGATTGTTCGTCGGGTTGCACAGTTACTTTTTTCTGAACCACGTCAGAGTATGGGTGAGACATCATACAACGGCGCCGTTTGCGCACATCGCCCCGTTGGTTTATCTTTCCAACGAATCCTTCACTGTTGCATACGTCATCACCGAACGTGTCTTTTGCTCAACCCGACGCAAATTTTGCTGTCATTCTGTCGTTCCAGCGTGTATTTCGCTTATCCCGATTTGCTTGTCGCTGTTGTCATGCTATATATCTTTCCAATGTATCTTTCGCTCGTTCCAACATGCACTTCCCTGTTGCGTGTGTTTTTTTCTAAGGCCCTGGGTGGGTGGAAAGAAGCACTCAGCACGGCCTCGAGAGCAGCAACGGGGGCAGGAGCAACAACCACATCTTCACCGAACTCCTCATCAAAAACATCAAAGAATCTCCAACAATACCAGCACCAGCAACGTCCATTGACAGCCCCTACCCCCGCAACGCCTTCCATATCTTCTATCAACAATTCGAGTGCTAGCGGCGGCGGAGGGGAAATGAGACGGGCCAAAGGGGGGGGGATGGGAGCATTATCAGCAGTGCTAGCACCATCCTCCTCCCACCGCTTTTCAAGTAGCACCATCAACCCGTGCCCCAGCGAAGGCTCGAGAGAAATACCCGGGGGTAGGACCGGGGACACCGTAAACCCGTCCCCGCCCCAAGAAAAAGACCTCATTACGTTTCCCAGGTTCAAGCCGCACGCATTGGTACAACCGACATTGTTCAGCACCGACGATCCTGCCGGTGGGGTTTCCCTCCACGACGCAGGCATTCTTGCGGAAGAGGAAGGGGGGGAAGGAGATCGTGGGGGTGGGGGTGGGGGCGGAGGCGGAGGCCGGGGGGCGAAAGGGAAGGAGCAGGGTGGGGGAGGAACGAAGCTGCTGAACGCTTGGGAGAAAATTGAAGAATTGGAAGGGCTGGTGGAGTCGAGCCGTTCACACAACGACAGGTGCGTTTGTGTGTGGGAGGTGTATTGAGCGCCACACACGGTGGTGAGGACACATGCTTCGGTAAAAAAGATGCATCGGTTTTACCCTGCACAGCTCGAGACTTGAGGGGGTCTTCTAGACACGACACGACTCTACGCTAAACACTTTTTGAGGAAACTGATGAAAAAGTGCACCCCGACGGCCAAACCCCATGCCCTAGGTGTACAAAAGAGTAACCTTGACTGATTGCACGATGCCTCCCCCCAAAACCAGTGGTTTTCTTTAACGAACGCTTTATGGCTGCTCGACACAAGGAAGGATACTATTATTGAAACGACAGCATCCACATACTTTCTTGTGTGCAAAGGTCTATCAATCGATGACGTCGAGGTGTCGAGGGGCACCGTATTTCAGGAGATACGACCTGGAGCTGGTTTTGAAACCGGCGATTTCGTTAAAGGAAAGTTGGGGGGGCTACCGCAGAACGACTTCCTTGCGAGGTTATAATGAATGTCATTCCGACTATTTTGGATTAGCACCTTCACAGCTGGAAACCCGTTCTGGGGACAACGGTAGGAGTTTTGAAGTCTCTAAAAGGGTTAAGGAGCCCCGTCGTTCAGAAAGCATTTTCTCGACAAAATGTGCCGAATCGACCGGAGCACGCGTTTAAGGTCGAAATCCAGTGTATTCTCACATCACAGCACGCGGCACAACAATTCGGGAAATCCAACACGTTGCCACAATGTCTTTTTTTTACAAGCGCAAAAACTATTAGTAGCATCGTTGCGATGTTTTGGCCATCAAATATCAGAAACACATGGGAATTTCTCAGCAGCACAACAGCGGCCATCCACAGCGCTGGAAACCGCACAAAGCACTCTGGTGCCGGTCGTTGTCGTTGCTGTGTTCACTCTTGCCGGTTGCCTGAACGTCTTGACAACCACACGACGTAACCTGATTTCGGTTGTTTTTTCTGTGGGTTTATTTACATTCCTTCGCAGATTGCCGAAATACTTGAAGGCGAGGATCAGAGCGACAAGGTGTCGATGGAACACGGTTATTCACGGTGCTGAAAATTGGAAATCATGCGGCGCACGTTATATAATGCCGGCCGGTTATTGTTGCTGGTTTCGATACCTTCCCTTCCAAACTAATTGGAGCGTACACACGCAATAGCGCATGTGATACACACACTGGGGGTTACACGAATCAGCGTTTTTTAATCGTGTTTTCCCGCCCGTGCTATTTCATATCATTCCGTTCCAGACTTCTAGAAGACTTAGAGGAGGTGCAGACCGATAAGGTATCGATGGAGTACCTCTTGCGCGAAAAACTGGAGCGCCTCGTGCAATCGGAGATTGAAGCAAGGGTGGCTCGGATGCACCAGGTAAGCCGAGAGCAAATGTTCCTGCCCCCCCTCGTCTGATCTGACCTGTGCCCGTTGTAGAAAGTTTGCGGTTTAACCAGTGCTCCTCTAGACAATTCAGCGCTTGAAATCGGTGATTCTGCACCACCCCTGGATTGCATGCCTGGTGCAGTAATAGACCTGCGAGTCAACTGCAAAGTCCCACCAAAAAAGTTTTCACAGCGTAAATTTTCTTGTGTTTCGCGCCGTTTGTGTTTGGTCCAGGACGGAGGAGTTGACGAGATACTGAGGCGGCAGTTGGACGGCTTGAGGGTCGAGGCCACAGCGAGGGCGAAGAGCGAGGCGGTGCTCAGGGAGGAAATCAGGCGACTCAAGCGCAGGTACAATCAGGATTTGTGGTGTCAAGAACCACGGTAGGCGTGCTTACGTTCTTGTTTTGTTTTGTAGAGGGCGCGGGCCATGGCAGGGGCTCTCCTTTGCGGGCGAAAACACTCAGACCGACGTGGTCCTTCAACCAAGAAACTGCTGCTTTACCTCGTGAGGATTGAATCCCATTCGTATTTTACCCTTGATCACAGGCCATGTGATTATCTATGGGGTTCAACCGTACAGGTTGTCCTGTAGGAACTTTACAAATAATTGTTGAATCGAGAGATCCTCAAGCGAAGAGCCTCATAAGACTTAAGTGGTAGTGCACGGTCTCAACCGCATGGCCGTACCGGACAAAGTGCCGGACCACACTCTCAATAGTTTCGGCAGCGTTACTTTGAAGTCGGACGAGAAACGCGTAGATAGATATAGACCCCCGCCTGATTTGTTTTCTCCGATCTTGACTGTTTTTTGTGGTTTTTACTTTGATCCTCGATACAGCGCGTTTGAAGCTCGCAAGTCGGATCGCCACGCATCCGGTGACGGCCGCCGTGGGGAGTCGGCCGACACCCTCGCCAGAACCGTGCGAGAGCTGGACCGCGTTCGAGCAGAGAACAAGGAGCTAAAGGAACGGGTGGCGTCAAATAGGACGGACAGGGCTTGTGACAAGGCGTCTGTGCCAAGTGTTCACCGACGGGGAAGCAGCGGCGGCTTGGAAGACGGGGGCAGCGATGAAGGACAGGTAAGCCGTACTAGAGCAGTACGGGGTGCATCGTTGAGCCTACGTATTTCTCACTGAGAGAGCCCGTTAACGTTCTGAAAACAAATCGACGAGCACAGAGAGACTGTAAAAAAGGAATTCTGAACCCTACCAGGTATGCGCGATGAAAGTGAAGGTATTCATCGGGGGGGAGAAGGGAAGACACGTGTAACCACGGCTGAGGCTAAAACCTCTTACGACTTATGCTGGAGAGTAAAAGTGATGATAAAGAAAACCCTTTAATACTGCACACAGTATTTTGGAGCCACACTACAGTTGTTATAGTTAGTGTCCCGAATGCTTTTCGCCATAGCAAAATAGTTGATGGAGGAGGTAAGCAATGCCTTCAGGACCCGTGGTGTATTCAGTTTAGCAAATATTATCCGTATGATACCTGGCCGGTCAGATTGTGTATCGGGCTTAGCTGATAATCCTCCACACGTCGAGCGGATGATGTATCCCCACGCGATGATCTAGGTATTCAAAGAAGGTCTGCATGGTCTAGTACATGTTATACCGGGTGGGAGCCGTGCGATCTTGGCGATCCACACATATTTCCTGGTTTGGATTTGCACGATGTATATACAGATCCTGCACAAAATCTCCTAGCGCTAGATGAAGGATCTACTGTAGTTGATCTAGATGATCTAGATGATCTAGATGATGATCTGTCCGAGGTGCCGAGGTGTATAATTTTTCTTACAGTTGGTTGATGGGTGAGGTGTATATAGACAGTTGGTTGATGGGTGAGGTGTATATAGAGAGACAAGTTTCCGCGGAAGCTTCCGTGGAAGCTTTCGGAAGCGTCTGTGAAAGCTTCCATGGAAGCTCCCACACCTTCCACGGAAAAACAAGTAGTGCAGGAGACCGGAGCCTATTTCATACCGGATCCCAGACAGGTGCGGCTTATCATAGCACGCGCCAGGTGTAATTTCCGATGGCGAGTTTTGCCCTGCTGGGCAGTTAGGGGCCGGCTAAGGGGCCGAATGTTATTCCATACCTTGCAACGTAGCACTTGACATTTTGACCTCAAAACTTGCAGGTTTTTTCACCCCCAGCTCTCACGGAGGTGATCCAGGGGCTGCCCCACCCCCTGATGCATGCTTAGACGCGTGTTACGATAGAGGTGGCGCTTTTTGGCCGATTTTGTTTCTGAACGACGAGCCCCCTTACCCCATTTTTTTTCGGAAAGCCATACGTTTTCTGGAAAATGATTGATTTGCATACCCGAGCCACGGATTTGGCCATCCGATCGCACTTTCAGCTTGCTCAAACAATGTTTGTCGGTGCGGTATACAGATCCACGAGCGAGGAGTTCCAGAAAAATAATTGCGAACCTCTATCGTAGCGTGTGTGCTTACGGTAGACGCTACGGTAGACGCTACGGTAGACGTGGGTGCGCCATTGGTTTTACGATGCTTATCGATTTAGGATCTCTGTACCTCTTCGAAAAAAAGGTTTTAGTCCGATCCGACGAACAAAACCTATGGCCTAGGCAATACAAACAATGTGCATACGAAGCAAGACTGGCATTCCGACGGTCTGGGGGTATGGAGCTCCGTCGTTCAGAAAAAAAAACTTGGCCACACAGTACTACCTCTACCATAGCACGCGTCCTCTACCCTTACCCAGACTTTCGATTTCCCGCTTGGGTGAGCCGGATCGTTTTCTGTAGTATTCTTCTGCGGCTTCACCGATCATTTAAAGTAAGTATTGGATTAGATGAGGCCTCCTGCCCCGAAGCAGGAGGGCCTCGCCCGGGATGTACCTCCGCGCTGAGCGCTCAGCGCGGCTGTAATCCTGGAAAATAAAATAAAATATAATAAAATAACCAAACACGGCGCAGCAGCTACTCAGCACGCAGGATGTCAAAGGTGGTCCGAAACGTTTTCTGCGTCCTCTTGTTCTTGCCCGTTGGGCGGGGGTTGAAGGCAATGGTTGTGGCTCCGGTACTGTGCCTCAGATAGGCTCAAGTAGGCCGGAACCAACAGCTTTGTTCCAATCTCGGATCCATTTGAAGACATCCCTGGTTGCTTCCGAACGGGGCTGAGTGTGGCAAGGCGCTCGCAGACTTCTCCGGTCCGCAAAGGTTGTAAAACAAGAAACTACTGCATGCATAAGCTGGGTGGGTGGGATGGTCAGTATTTCTCCTTCAACGTATGTTCTCTGGCTTTGGGTTCGTGGGAAACATGCACAATGATCGATGTGGCCTAGATTCTCCAAGTAATTCACCGGTTCCAAATCATGGAGCCACCTCCGTACCATCGATGTCTCATTTTCTGGAAACCCGATTTTACTGTAGTATTCTTCTGCGGCTTCACCGATCATTTAAAGTAAGTATTGGATTAGATGAGGCCTCCTCCCCCAGCCGGTGGGCCTACCCATACTTCCATTGCTTCTCATACTCTGCATCGGCTACCGGACTGGGGTCGTCGCCTCACCCAAACTTCTTATAAATTGTTTCCATACAGTGGCGTGCACGAGGCGAAGGATCGGCGGGTGTGGTAAGTCAATTAGGATTAGCCTACGTTTGCGTTCGCTTAGAAGCACCGTCACTGGTTTGATAGGTGCTCCCCGTAAGAGCAGCAGTAGTCACCGTAAAACATACATGGAACCTCGGTACTGCTTGTTCCATGTTCCAAACATCAGCATGATGTAAGCGTCACGGAGTGGGTGTTCCTGCAGGACGGGTTCGTCCCAAACCGATTCGTGTCTGCGCACGAAACCCGGCACAAACGCGCTCCCCCCCGCGCCGGCGTCCTACGCCGGGGCATGCCACGACCACCGTCGGAGCGGCCATTGCATCGGGTCCCTAAATACGTCTGCCGAAACAGGCAATGTGGGCGAGGGGTTGAGAATCGCCCATGTGTCCCCCCACCGATGTTCGGCGGAAAGCTGTGGAATAGGCTGCACGCCAGTCTGGCAATGATTTAGGTGCCAGAGCCATTCATCCGCGCCCACCTACCGCGAATGCCAATACAAGACTATCTGGATGTCAATACACAGCATCGTACGTTAGAACCGGGGGGAAACATTTCACGCCCCTTGTTCTGCTAAACAACTAAGCGAGCGTCGAAGTGATGCTGTGTGTCCAGCCAACCCATCGAGAAAACCTGACGGTAGCACAGACACTAACAGCGCGACTCCGGGCCACTCCTACCTACCATTACCCAACAGCGAAATTATGATGTAACGAAATAGGAACAGCTGCCATGAGTCACGCATGTGTCTGCGACACTATCAGTAGCTAGCAAAAATAAAATAAAATTAAAATAAAAAAAGAAAAGAAAATTAAGCAGGGCCTGCAACCGAGATTTATAGTCAGCCCGCTCAGCTATCGCCCGGGCGGACCGGGGGCGGGCGGCGGAATGGCAGGAGAAGCGAGTAGGCCGCGGTCGCCGCCTCCCCGGCGACCCCGACCCCGTCCCGACCTCCAACTCCCCTGGCGCGCGGGCGTTGCGTTCTTATCCCCGCAGCGCCCAGATCGGGGGGAATTGGGGGCTGCTGGGCCAGCGATGCGCCCACCCACCCGTCGCGGCGTACACCCTGCCGGTGCATGTACGCCCAATTCACGTGGAGAGGGACCCGGGGATGAAGCCGTCGAAAGGTACCTGTACTGGGTTGCGGACGAGCTGTATTTAGCGGGTCGAGTCCTCGCAGCAGAAGCGGGTTTACCCGCCACACCGCGACACCCGCCCGTTATCAAACCGTAGCCCCCGCGCGTAGGTAGGAAGACATGGGGGCAGCGGTCTCGGTATCCGTTGAAATGTATGCAGTGTCGACTGCAAGCACGTTGTCAGCACATCAACCATAGATGTGTAATCACTGCCACCAGCGATACACACTATCACCTCTGATAAAACTGCGTAAGCATTACATGCAAATTGACAGAGTAACAAGCGGTATAGCGGGCGCAACTCTGACCCCATGTCAGCCATAACTGTCTGTCAACCGCGACTTGCGAAGCGATAGCGGCGACGAAGACAGGCGTCAGTATCTGTTTGACATCAGCAATGAGCTAGGCAAAAGCATCTCCGGCACCGCCGTGCTAGCGATGATGGTAAAACAATCTCAATCCACGAAGCAGCGGCCATTATGTATGGACACAGTCGTGTGATCGATAGCTTTTATATATTGACAGCACCCAGAAACTATCATCAGCAACAAGCAAATCAACTGCAGCGGCCCAGAGATAACACCGCCATGCCAGTCATAGCTGTATATCTATAGAGATCAGCAAAACCAAAGCCTCCAGCACCGCCGGGCCGAGATCCGCCAACCAGAAGCCCCTGGCACTGCCACGCCGAGGTCAGCGAAGTAGAGCCTCTGGCACAACCGTGCCCGTGATTGCTGTATACCGACAGCGACTAGCGAAGCCACCGCAACCATACCCCAGCCACGTCAGCAGTCACACAAAGCAGCTCCGGCACGGCTGCGCCGGAGATTGGTGTATATCAACATTGATCAGCGAAGCAACAGTCAATAAACAGCCCGCGCCGGAGATCGTCCTATAAAAGCAATCAGCGACGAAACAGCCAATATGACAGCCGTGCCATCAACCGCTGTATATCAACAGCGACAGTGATCAACGACTATCAACGGCGACTAGCGAGGCAACAGCGACAACACATCAGTGTGGGCAATAGCTGTATGTTAGCAGCTACCCGCAAAGCGAAAGTACTTTTGGTACAGCTGTATATCAACAGTGATCAGCAAAATGAAACCATCTCTGGCACAACAGTGCCAATGATGGTTGCATATCCACACAGCCGTGTGTCAGCGACAGCTGTATACCCACATTAATACCGACATTACCCCTTTCGGAGCCCACGCATAGCGATAAAACAAGTAAGAAAGGCGGTCATTGTCATAGCATGAGTGCGCAGCACACGATGTGTCATGCTACGCGCGTATCGCGCAGCTTCTTGCGTTGGAGTCGCACATGAAAATTCCCACTCCTTAAGCTAGCACCCCGTGTAACGTCGTGTGGCTGACCCTGAAATTGCCAGTTATGTTCGTCAGCGTTGCTCTCCGAAGTCCCAAGGGGGGTATTGGTACCCACAGCAATCCGCAAAGCAAAAGCACCTGGTGCAGCCGAGCCAGTGATAACTGTTCGATCTGCGCGTCAACGATAGCTGTGTAATCACCGCAACAAGCGAAACATGCAGCCATCCCTGATGAAACTGCATCAGCATGAACTGTATATCCACAGTAAAGAGGGGTACAGCGGTCGGTATAGCGGTCGGTATAGCGGTCGCCACCCTGACCCATGTCACCAACAACTGTGTCCCAACCGCGACCCGTGAATCAGTAGCGGCACGAAGATAATTGTCAACATCTGGATGAACACAGCAACCAGCAAGATACGTGTGTTAACCGCAACCAACCAGCAACCAGCGAAGTTAGACTATGAGTTCGTTCCGATCTTGTTTCGCAAAGTCTCTATCTCTCGCAGCAGAAGCGGGTTAACCTGCCACATGGTAACCCCGCCCATTATTAAACCGTAACCCAAGCGCGTCGGTGAGAAGACAAGGGAGCAGCGGCATCGGCATCCGAGATATATGCCGTATCGACTGCAACGACGTTGTCAGCACACCAACCCTAGCTGTGTAACCCCGCAACCCGCGACACACGCAGTTGCCTCTGATTAAACTGCGTGAGCATGAAGTGTATATCAACAGTAACGAGTGGTATAGCGGTCGCAACGCTGACCCATGTCAGCCATAGCTGTATCTCAGCCGCGATCCGAAAGTCAGCCGCGGCAATGAAGACAGCCGAACCATCTGTGTACCTCAGCAACTGGCAAGACAACATATCCCCGGCAAAGCCGACCCAGCGATGGTGGTATATCCACTACACCCAACCAGCGACCAGAGAGGTGGCAGCACAACGTACCGAGGCCAGCGGAACAAAAACCGCTGGTACTGCCGTACCGAGGTCAGCGACGCAAAGCCCGCTGGCACCGCCGTGCCTATGGAAGCGATATATTGCTAGCGAGGAGCGAAGCAATAGCAACCGATAGCAACCGTAATACCACCATGTCAATGAGCGGCCTAACTAATCAGCACAGCAAAATACAACTAAACCAGCCGTGTATCAACCGTGAGCAAGGAAGCCGATGCACTGCTGGACGACGCAGCCGTGTCGACCAGGGCGGTACATTAATCGCGATCAGTCGACCAGGGCGGCACATCAACCGCGATTGGCCCAGCGAGATCGCCTAGACGCCTATCGTCAAAGCAAAATACGCCCAGCCCAGTCGTATGTCAACAAACAGCAAAGCGAAGGTCATTCAAGACGCCACAACCGTGTCGACCAGAGCGGTAGATCCCCGCGATCCGCAAAGCGAAAGGATATCTGCGACCCCTGTATATCAACAGCGATCGGCAAAACCAACTCCCTCAGGCACACCCGCGCCCGCGATTTTTTCAAAGCGAAAATACAAAAGGCACAGCTGCATATCAACCCCGAGCAGCAAAGCGAAAACGCTGCTGGGCGACACAGTCGTGTCGACCAGAGCGATGTAACCACGGTCAGCAGCGCGAAAGCATATCTGGCATAGCCGTACATCCATGGTGATCAGCAGAGCGAAAGCACGTTTGGCCCAGCCGGCCATGAAGTGTGTATGTACCCACTGCGGCATAACCAATCGGCAACGCGAAAACACAACTAATCCAGTCGTATATCAACTACGATCAGGAAAGCAAAAGCATTTCTGGGCCACACTGCCGTGTCGAGCAGAGCGGTATATCAACTGCGATCCACAGAAAGAAAGTATATCTGGCACAGCTGCATATCAAAGTGCGGTGTATCAACCGCGATCAGCCAAGCGAAAACATACTGTCGTAGCAATATATCAACAGCGACAGCGCTGCTGGACGACACGGTCGTGACTGCCAGAGCGGTATATTCACCGCGATCAGCAAACCAAAGGCATCTATGACACAGCTGTTATCACCAGCGCCGTAAATCAACCGCAATCAGCAACGCAAAACGCATTTGGTGCCGCTGTATATAAACCGCGATCAGCAAGGCAAAATAATGTCTGGCGCGCCGGATTCAACAGCAATCAGAAAACTGAAGCGAAAACCCTTCTGGACGACACAACCGTGTCGACCAGAGTGGTGTATCAACCGCAATCAGCAAAGCAAGAGCATATCTGGCGCAGCTGTATATCACTAGCGCGGTATAGCTGCATATGAACAGGAATCAAAAGCTAAAGCGAAAGCACTTCTGGACGATGCAGCCGTGTCGACCAGGGCGGAATATCAACTGCCAGATTAGCCAAGCAAATGCCTATTTAGCGCAACTGCGTATTACCAGCGCGGTATATCAACTGCGATCAGCGAAGCGAAGCATATCTAGCACCATCTGGCACAGCCGTATATCACCAGCAGCGCGGTATAGCTGTGTATCAACAGCAATCAAAACTTTAAGCGAAAGCCCTGCTGGGCGACGCAGCCGACGAGGGCAGTACATCAACCGCGATCAGCAAAGCAAAGGCATACATGGCGCAACTGTATATCACCAGCGTGGTATATCAACCGCGTTCAGTAAAGCAAAAGCATATCTGCCGCAGCTGTACATTACCAGCGCGGTATATCAACCGCGGTCATCAAAGCGAAAGCATATCTGGCGCAGCCGTATATCAACAGCAATCACAATACTAAGCAAAAGCACCGCTGGGCAACACGGCCGTGCCGACCAGCGCTATATATCAACCGCGATCAGCAAAGCAAAAGCATACCCGGCGCAGCTGTATATCAACACCACGGTATACCAACCGCGATCAGCAAAGGGAAATAATATCTGGCACAACTGTATATCAACAGCGCGGAACATCAACCGCTATCAGCACAGCGGGAGCATATATATCTGGCGCAGCTATGTATCAACAGCCATCAAAAGCTTAAAGCAAAACCGTTCTGGACGACGCAGCCGTGTCGACCAGGGCGATAGATCAACCGCGATTAGCAGCAAGAAACATATCTGGCGCAGATGTATGTCACCAGCGCGGTATAGCTGTATGTCAACAGCAATCAAAAACTTAAAGCGAAGCCGCTCTGGACGACACACCCGTGGCAGCCAGAGCGCAGCTGTGTATCAACAGCGCGGAACATCAACTGCAATCAGCATAGCGGAGGCATATATAGCGCAGCTGTATATTAAGAGCCATCGAAAGCTTAAAGCGATGCCGTTTTGGACGACACAGCCGTGTCGACCAGAGCGGTATATCATCCGCGATCAGCCGGAAGAAAAATATCTGGCGCAGATGTATGTCACCAGCGCGGTATAGCTGTACGTCAACAGGAATCAAAAACTTAAAGCGAAGCCGTTCTGGACGACACGGCCGTGTCGAGCAATATATCAACCGCGATCAGCAAAGCAGAAACATATCTGGCGCAGATGTAAATCAACAGCGTGGTGCAGTTGTATATCAGCAGCAATCAAAACCTGAAGCGAAAGCACTACTAGAAAATGCAGCCGTATCGACCAGAGCGGTATATCAACCACGATCAGCAAAACAAAAGCATATCTGGCGCAGCTGTATTTAACCAGCGCCGTATGTCAAACGCGATCAGCAGAGCTAAGCCATATATGGTGCAGCTGCATGTCACCAGGGCAATATAGCTGCATACAACAGCATCCAAATCGAAAGCGAAAGCACTTCTGAATGACACAGTCATGTCGACGAAGGCGGTATCAACCGCGATCAGCAAAGCAAAACGTATCTGGCGCAGCTGTATATCAACCGTGATCTGCAAAGTCAAAGCATATCTGAGCTGTATATAAACAGCAATCAAAATCTAAAGCGAAAACGCTTCTGGACGACATAGCCGCGTCGACCAGTGCGGTATATAAATCGCTATCAGCAAAGCAAGAGCATAACCGGCCCAGCTGTATATCATGAGCGCGGCATAGCTGTATATCAACAGCCATCAAAAATCAAAGCAAACGCACGTCTGGACGACACAGTCGTGTCGACCTGGGCGGTATATCAACCTCGAGAGCTGTATATAAATAGCAATCAAAAACAAAATCGAAAACATTTCTGGTCGACACAGCCGTGTCGACCTGGGCGGTGTATCAACCGCGATCAGCAAAGCAAAAGCATCTCTGGTGCAGCTGTATATCACCAGCGTGGTATAGCTGTATATCAACAGCCATCCAAAATAAAGCGAAAGCACTTCTGGACGACAAAGCCGTGTCGACCTGGGCGGTATATTAACCACGAAAGCTGTATGTCAACAGCGATCAGAAGACTGAAGCGAAAGCACTTCTCGTCGACACAGCAGTGTCGACCTGGGCGGTGTATCAACCACAATCAGCAAAGCAGAGACATCTCTGGCGCAGCTGTATTTCGCCAGCGCGGTGTAGCTGTATATCAACAGCCATCAAAATCGAAAGCGAAAGCACTTCTGGACGACACATCCATGTCGACCAGGGCGGTATCAACCGCGATCAACGAAGCAAAACATATCTGGCGCAGCTGCATATCAACCGCGATCAGCAAAGCGAAAGCATATCTGAGCTGTATATCAACAGCAATCGAACATTATGGCGAAAGCACTTATGGACGACACAGCGTGTCGACCATTTGCGCTATATCAACCGCTATCAGCATGTCCGGCGAAGCTGTATATCACCAGCGCGGTATAGCTGTATATCAACAGCCATCAGAAATATATGCGAAAGCATTTCTGGACCACGCAGCCGTGTCGACCAGGGCGATATATCAACCGCGAAAGCTGTATATCAACAGCAATCAAAAACGAAAGCGAAAGCACTTCTGGTCGACACAGCCGCGTCGACCTGGGCGGTGTCTCAACCGCGAACAGCAAAGCAAAAGCATCTCTGGCGCAGCTTTATACACCAGTGCGGTATAGCTGTGTGTCGAGAGCAATAAAAAAAAAAAAAAAAAAAAAAAAAAAAGCGAAAGCGCTTCTGGACGACACAGTCGTGTCGACCAGGGCGGTATATCAATGGCGAGAGCTGTATATCAACAGCAATCAAAACTGAAGCGAAAGCACTTCTGGTCGACACAACCGTGTCGACCGGGGCGGTGTATCAGCCACGATCAGCAAAGCGAAATCATCTCTGGCGCAGCTGCATATCACCAGCGCGGTACAGCTGTATATCAACAGCAATAAATAAACCTAAAGCGAAAGCATCTCTGGACGACACAGCCGTGTCGACCAGGGCGGTGTATCAATGGCGAGAGCTGTATTATCAACCGCAATCAAAACTGAAGCGAAAGCACTTCTGGTCGACACAGCCGTGTCGACCTGGGTGGTGTATCAACCGCGATCAGCAAAGCAAAAGCATCTCTGGCGCCGCTGTATATCACCAGCGCGGTATAGCTGTATATCAACAGCAATCAAAACTAAAGCGAAAGGGCTTCTGGACGACACAGCCGTGTCGACCTTGGCCGTGTATCAACCGCGATCAGCAATACAAAAGCATCTCTGGCGCAGCTGCATATCACCAGCGCGGTATAGCTGTATATCAACAGCAATAAAAACTAAAGCGAAAGGGCTTCTGGACGACACAGCCGTGTCGACCTGGGCGGTGTATCAACCGCGATCAGCAAAGCAAAAGCATCTCTGGCGCAGCTATATATCACAAGCGCGGTATATCAACCACGATCAGCAAAGCGAAAGCATATCTGAGCTATATATCAACAGCAATCGAAAATAATGGCGAAAGCACTTCTGAACGACACTGCCGTGTCGACCTGGGCGGTATATCAACCGCTATCAGCAAAGCAAGAGCATATTCGGCGCAGCTGTATATCACCAGTGCGGTATAGCTGTATATCAACAGCCATCAGAAATATATGCGAAAGCATTCCTGGACCAAACAGCCGTGTCGACCAGGGCGGTATATCAACCGCGAAAGCTGTATATCAACAGCAATCAAAAACGAAAGCGAAAGCACTTCTGGTCGACACAGCCGTGTCGACCTGGGCGGTGCCTCAACCGCGAACAGCAAAGCAAAAGCATCTCTGGCGCAGCTGTATATCACCAGCGCGGTATAGCTGTATATCAGCAGCAATAAATACAAATAAATAAAGCGAAAGCGCTTCTGGACGACACCGCCGTGTCGACCAGGGCGGTATATCAATGGCGAGAGCTGTATATCAACAGCAATCAAAACTGAAGCGAAAGCACTTCTGGTCGACACAGCCGTGTCGACCTGGGCGGTGTATCAGCCACAATCAGCAAAGCGAAATCATCTTTGGCGCAGCTGTATATCACCAGCGCGGTATAGCTGTATATCAACAGCATTAAATAAAAATAAATAAAGCGAAAGCACTTCCGGACGACACAGCCGTGTCGACCTGGGCGGTGTATCAACCGCGATCAGCAAAGCAAAATCATCTCTGGCGCAGCTGCATATCACCAGCGCACTCTATCAACCGCGATCAAAGCGAAATCATGTATGACGCACACCCTATCTACCGCGATCAAAGCGAAATCATGTATGACGCAGCGGTATCTACACCGACCAAGCTATAGCATGTCTGGCGCAGCGGTGTCGACCAGGGTGGTGTATCAGCAAAGCAACAGCATGTCCGGCGCAGCTGTATATCACCAGCACGGTCTATCAACCGCGATCAGCAAACGGAAAGCTTTTCTGGCGCAGCTGTATATCAACAGCAATCAGCACAGCAAACCCTTCTCAGGCACCGCCCCGCAGACATATGTAACATAGCCAGCACGTCCGTATATCAACAATGGGCAGCAGAGCCGAAAGCATGCCTGGACCACACAGCCGCGTCGATCAGAGCGGTAAATCACCCGCGATCAGCAAAGCGTATGGCAGCAGCTACTAGCGAGCAGATCATGTAAAATAAAATGACATCGGCAATACGTCACACTGCTGTATAGCCGTGCTTTGTACTTTAGGAAGGGTAAGGCGTGGTCTAATCAGATAAGTACAAGTATCGAGGTTGTACAAGTACCGAGGTTGGTACTGCAAATCGTTTCCAAAACAAGAGCGATATATCAACCGCGATCAGCAAAGCGTACATCAGCAGCTAGCCACCAGCAAAGCAACAGGGCGTGGTCAGTCATAAGCCACAACCTACATCAGGAGTTACCACGCAGAAGCCCCGAGTATTGTTCCATATCATACACGAAATACCAGCAATGTCATGCACGAAACGCCCTCAGTAGCACGGAGCCTGGTACTTCTCATCAGGCATGGGGTGTGGCTGGATACAGCAGATAGATAATACAAAATAGACAATAATATCGGGACACTACATCCTGTACAGCCGTGCTTGGTACTTGGCTGAAGTGTAAGGCGTGGTCTCTTCGGATACATACAAGTACCGAGGTTGGTACTGCTGATTGTTTCCAAACATGGAAATAAAACAACATACCTGGTAAATGGAAGGTACCAGATATATGTGGAACTAAATATGTCTACATTAAACCGTGCAGCCCAGCCGCCTCTGGTACGTTGTATCCTGGTGCCTAAACTCGTAGCTAAGGCCGTGTATCCTGGTGCAATACTCGTAGGGCACAGGACAGGGTAGCATGCAACCCACGCCCCCCAGACAACGCCTTTCGCCTGGCGGCCTGGCTATAGTATACTAAGTAGGTCCCGCAGCCTACGGACTATCCTGACGAAAACAATGCTTCTGAGGGGCGGTGTCATATTCCTTGTATTATTGGATCTCAAATCATGGAAACATGTCTGATCCGGGTTGACTTGCTTTACGATCTTGTTATGGAAGGGCCCACCACCATGTACAGCAGTACCGGTACGTTCGTTGTGCGCTGGGCATTCTAGGGTATACCTGGTATAGAGAAGGTCAAAACACCCGATATCCCTGGCTGCTGTTGTGAGCACGCACTACGGGGCAGTTGTTCGTACGTTGTAGTGTAATACCGCGCCCGACCAACCCCCATGCCGACTACTTGCCCGAAGGCCTTTTTTCTGTTCGTGGAACTACATATTTATGAATAGATAAAAGAAACAGTGCCATCATCAGCACTCGAAGAGCGACGCAACAGAAACAGTCGCTCGACAGCAGAGGCCACGGGAAACGACTGCTATTCATTGGTGGTGTGCTCAATCTGCTGGTGGAAATCCTGCTGCATACCTGGTATATGCATACGGTAGTACTGCTGTACGAGGTGCGTGCGAAAACGTCAGCTACATGTTAGTTGTAGCTCGAAGGATAATAAGTGGTTTGTATACTTCTCCAAGCTGTCCATCTGGTCGCATCCACCCATCCATGTCAGCTTTCTCCCATATTTCAGTGCGATCATAACGCCATAAGACCTCTACGAGTGGGTTTTACTGCGTAAACGGAGGCAAGCAAACCTGCGAGCCCCGCCTGGGTACTCATGTCACCGTACACGCCAGTTCACGCCACGGAGTTTAGCCCCCGAGATAAGTCCCATACACGCGGCTCCCCAAGTTGCTTGGGTCTTGTGCTCCTTCCTGCTCCGAAGAAAGCTGTCGTATTGGTGCAGGTTCGTATTTGGAATTGTGCAAAACGGGGAGTCCGCGAAGTCCACTCCACGGCTAGAGCGGCGGCAGTCAGTCCCAACGACAGAGCCGCCTGGGACGACGCGGACGACAATCTCCTCGTATCCTCAGTATTTCTCCTTCAACGTATGTTCTCTGGCTTTGGGTTCGTGGGAAACATGCACAATGATCGATGTGGCCTAGATTCTCCAAGTAATTCACCGGTTCCAAATCATGGAGCCACCTCCGTACCATCGATGTCTCATTTTCTGGAAACCCGATTTTACTGGGCGGATACGTAGTAAACGCAAGCTTGACTGTGAGCCGGCGGTAGACTGTTATCCTTGCGGGCGGTTTCGCTGGAGTTCGAACCCCGTGTGGTTCACGCGTATTTATGCGCGGATTCGTTTCGAAACCTCTTTGCCGCCGAAAGTTTGAGAGCTCGAGTTGCTGAAAATCGATGCAAATCGACGAGCAGTGGAAATGCTGAACTCTCTTGGCGATAAACATGAAGGCACGTAACCTCTCCCTCATTGATGCTGTGTCGCGGTGCTTGGGCGGCTGCGACGAAAGCAGGGCGAGGCCGAGAAGCGCATAGTATCGGAGGGGGAAAGCGCGAGCAATGAGGAAGCCCGCGGCGATCAAAGGGAGGTGGCCTTGAAGAGCCGTTGCGAGGCGCTGCTAGGCGAGCGGAAGGCGATGCAGGTGTGTGTTGATACTGCGTGAACCGGGAAATCACTCGCAATATTCAGATGCATTATTACTATTGACGGTATGATATTATTATTTATTGTTTGACATCGGACACCGTGCAGCCTGAGAGTCGTCCTACGCTGCGGGTGCAGCAGGTTCCAAGAAGTTTCTGAGCTTCAAACATGAGGGTATCTGTCAAAAATATCTCACCATCACCCGAACCATGACTTCGAAGACGTTCGTTTGCGTAGCCCGGTATCTGTCAAAAATATCTCACCATCACCCGAACCATGACTTCGAAGACGTTCGTTTGCGTAGCCCGACCGACACTTCTATATGCGCTATTAATAGTACTAAAATCAAGTATACTCGTAAATTTTCCACACTATCCGATAGTTTCACGTTGGTGGAAACCAACCGGTCAGACACAGAGCCATCCCACGGTAAGGTTGCAGCATTAGTCCCATCACTCCTCACATGAGGAACTCAATATCTCACCCGAAAAATGAATTCGAAGGCATTCATTCGCACATCCCGACCAAGCTTCTATGCCTTAGTCCTAAAACAATTTGTACTCGTGAAATTGCTTTACTAACCGGTAGTTCCTCACATGAGGAGCTCAATTGGCCAGGGACTTTTTGATGCAAAAAACTGCAACCCCTATTGTGGGATGTCTCCACAATTAGTTAATTCAACCACTGCAACCCCTACCATATGGGATGACTCCTAAGTATCAACATCGATCACACTCGAAAACAGTCCCAGAAAGACGGAGAAAAAGAATACCAAAAAAAAACCAAGGCGTCGAAAAATCACGGATTATGGCGGCATCGGCGGTCGTTCTGTAGTCGTGCATCGTTGAGCGATTTGCCGCTTCCACTGCCTTCACCGGGTGTATTATCCTTGCAGCGAACGCCTACCTTGGGTAGGGGTAGATTTATAGCTGGCAAGTTTTTGTCTAACGACGGAGCTCTTCAACTGCAGCACTACCAACACACCGATGGAACAGAACGTTTTTGTGCTAGACATCAATATTCGTTGTATACCTGGGCCATGAGCGCTTTCATCGAGTTTGACCTACGTCACTTTTTCGTTTGTCAAATTCAGCTTTTGGGTGAGGTAAAGAGCTCCTCAAGCGAAGTACACCCTAACGTTGTCATGAATCTGGTGGCATGCTGCTTCCCTTGCTTTTTTTCACCGGGATTCTTCTTTCTGCAGCATGTGTGGTGCTGGCCCAGGTCAACGAAATTCTTCCGAAAACAGTTGTTATTTATTAGTGCCGTTCCGAAACGAGGTTTTCATCTGGTGCCGCCGTTATAGTCAAAACGCCACGGATGCACGACACCCTCATAAAACCCGGTCCGTCCCCAGTAAGACCCGATATTTTTCGACAACAAAATTGACTCCAGCAGCGCTTCGCATGATCAGGTCTTCTATCACTAGCCCTTCTATTACTAACCAAGACTCGCTGCGCTCCCTGACTACCCGCCAAAGCGCCACATCGCCTTCCCACGCAAGCTCCACCTCTCCATCTGAAACACGATCATCCAAAATATAGTGGAGCAGAGGACGCAGGCGATCCCCATCCCCGCCAGCACTAGCCAATAAAATATCACACAGCGATTCCCACCCAGGGTCCAACACTCCACTTGAAAGGCGACCATCCAACTATTATGAAGTAGGAATTTCAGTCCCCCCCCCTCCCCCCGCCGTCCTTCTTCCTCCCTTCTCCCCACCCACACTACCCACACAAAAATATCACGCGGCCTTTCCCACCAACGCCCCACCTCTCCCTCTGAAAACCCGACCCCCAGACTATTATGGAGCAGAAAGTTCAGGTGCTCGTCGACAACGTGGCAGATTCTGCATTTGCAGTTCTCAACTTCGTTTCGGGGGATGGAGACACTGATCTTAACGGTTCCGGCAAATACCATCTCCCAGACATCCACAACCGTACGGCATCTGCTGCGGAAGGCGCAGCAGCGACAGCAGCAAGGGCGGGAGTAGGGACAAGAGAGGGGGTGGAAGAAGGAGTGGGGCAAGGGATGGGAGGGGAGGTTGCTGGAAGTAGTTCGCCAGCCGCTAGAGACGCCGGAAGGGCTCTTAGCAAGGACTTGGGCCAGCTGCGGAGGTTGGTCCAGGCGGCTATTACAGCGCTACGGAACGCTGATATCGAAGATCACGAGAGAGCAGACACTCGCCAACGAGAAGAGAACCATCAGGAGGCGGTGGGCTATCGGCGGCCAGAGGGTTATGAGAATGCGGGGAGCCTTGGGTCCTCGCAACCGCAAGCAGCAACAGCAGCAGCGGCGATGGAATGTCAGCGTGCAGAGGGCGTAGAGTCATCGCCGCCACAAGCAATGACAACAACGGCAGCGGTGGAAGGTACCGGCGCCGATTACAGGGCAGCATCGCCCCTACTCGCACCGTCGAACGGAATTGACCACGGTCGAGAACACATATCTGGACAAGTAGAACACAACAGCGCTACCGCGATGGCCCCCTCCCAGGCCACCATCGCCGCCGCCGCCGCCGTTGCCACCACAACGTCTGCCGCCGGCGGAGGCGATCCGGTGGGACGTCACCCGCAAAACATTGCTACACACGTGCAAATTTTCGGGCATCCACAAGTCGCTGCGCATCTGAAAAATGGTGCTGCACACCCGCAAAACGCTACGCATCCGCAAGTTGCTGTGCACCCGAACGTTGCTGAGCACCCGAGAGTTGCTCTGCATCCAAATGTTGCGACGCGTCCTCCCGCTGCTGCTGCTCCTCCTTCCAATGGTTCCCCAAGCGCTGATGGTCCTACAGCCGATGTCCCAGCGCTAAAACCACAAGGTTACTCACACGAGCCTCTGGCCGGCCGCAACTGGCAACATAACAAAGAGTGACCCGAAAAACCACCAATTTCAGCATTGTTGGCTGTCGCGGGGGCCCGTTTAGGACCGCTAGCTGTAGTGGAGGCTATGGGAATTGCGGGGGAGGGTGTCATGGAAGTGCGTGCAAATATAGTGTAAGGGGTAAAGTAGTTAACTATTTATTCCAATATGGGATAAAAAAGAGTGAGTTTTGTTTTCGAGATTTAACGAGATGAGCTCTGGGGACGCCCATCTTGCAGCGGGTAAAGGCACGGTGAACCCCCTCGCGGTTGGTGTATCCCTCCGTCCCATACTTTTATATTTATCCCGTACTACTTACAGTATTGGCAGTGTCTCTCACATGCAGTGCATCGACGAAAACCGAAACCTCTTATCATGGCAACCACTTGGTACAAAACGATACAGCCAGCAGTGGCAGTACGCGGCGGAGTAGTGCCCGGTTGCCGCTATAGTGCCGTTATTTCCCTCTATAGTGCACAAACCGGCACTATAGAGGGACTACCACCGTAATACTCGAAAGAAGGAGATATGGATCGACCTACTGTTGCCATCGGCGTGCCGCGGGAGCGTGTCCACCACCTTCGCGCGAAGGCAGTTACGTGCTTGAAGGATGGATTAGTGGCCGAAACAACGCGTGGTGAAGTTGATGGAGGCTTATGTGCGAGTAGGCCATTCGGATTGAAAGACGAGTGTGGGTAGACCGTTCAGCTTGAAGGCGAGCGAGCGAGCGGACGAGCGTATGGTATTCAGATTGGAGGGCGACGAGAGGCGTGACCAGATTGCGGCTTGGGGCGGAGACAGGTGGGGGGGAGGGGGGGTGTACTCAGTTTGTGCATCTAGCCGTACTCGTATGGCCATAGACCCTCGCATACCTACTATGCCGGGACGGAGAACGTCGGGTTTTCACCAACCACGCGCAAATTGCTTGCACCAAGCGCGAAGCGCAGTGAGGTGTTCGGCGAGTCGCATGAAGGATGAACTGCATCCTTTCAAGAATCATTCGTAAGACGGGCTTCGGCACCGTTTGCCTATCGTCTTGTTTATGGATGACATCGCCAATGAGTTACTTTGTTTTTTGGTGTGAGCGCTCCAGAGACAGCAATGGGTATTGCCATGTAACTGTCTCGTGGGTTCCTTACCATATTCACACTCCGCGATGCGATCATTCCCCTTGTGCGGGGTTAGGGTTCTCCACCCCGCACAATATGATCTACTCGATAACCATCAAGGCGACCGCCAAGAACAAAACAAATAAAGCGATACCTTGGTTGTCTAGCTCATGCAGTGATTGTCATGCTTTACAGTGCCGTTGCCAACCAACGCCAACCTCAATTCACATACAATGTTTTACAGCGTCGGTGCCAAAACATATATTCTAGGGGCAGGCTCTCGCACTTCGGCTGCTCTAGCTCGTAAGAGGTGGCGGCTTGAGGAGGGGGCGGGGTGGTTTTCGGTCATGAGGAGCAAATTTTATTCGGAGCATCGAACTAAACATGCTCGGAAAGGCAAGCTACATTGAACCAAATAAACACAAGTTCTTCGTGGGCTCAGCCAGCCTTGCCCCTGTGGTGTAAAGGGGAAACATGTACCTTGCTGTCACCAGTATCATAGACTCTCTACAGATGAATGAGCGTGAAGTTCACACGAGTTCACTTGACCGTGACTCCGAACGTTCTACCGACGAGTGCTGCGATAGGGTTAGCGGCTGCTTGTTCTGGAGCACTTCGCTAGATGAGCTCTGTACCTCACGCGAAAGGCACATGTTGATAAAAAATAAAAAAGGACGTAGGCGCCTGATGAACTCCCGTGTGGCACATGCACAGATCGTAAAACGTTTCAAAACACCTGTAGGGACTTTCAAAGATATCGGCTTTTGAAGCACCCATTCCAAGGTAGAAATGTTGTGGCCAAAAAGCGATAGTCCTAATCGTAGCACACCTCATTATCCAGGATCGTTGTTGCCGAACGTCAACGGCGTGGATGCATCGTCGCCTGTATCAGGAAAGCACTGGCAAATTTACCGCCCACCAAATGTTGTCGCTGCGTAGCCATGAGGACAACGCATACTACGGACGCATCGCGCAAGGAAGCGTTTGTTTTGAATAGACTACGTAGTAGAAGTACCCTGCCCCGGGCCAAAAAACACAAGAAGAGACGAGCTGCGAGTGTCTTTCGTTTTCCAGTCTGTCTGTGATCACGGATAAACTGTAGTGCGTTAGGGGACGGGTGCATTACGGGGGCTGAATTGAGTACTTTAGCTAGGGGGCCGGTGCATTATGCTGGTGTTTTTTACTGTTTCTGGTACGATTTCGTAGCAACGTCGCTGTTTCGCTTGTTTCCGGTACGATTTCGTGCCAAAGCTCGTTGTTGTTGATTGGTTCTGGTACGACTTCGTACTAAAATTTCGCTTTCCGGTACGATTTCGTACCAATGGCCGCTGTTTTTGACTGTTTCCGGTACGATTTCGTACCAAAGGTGTGATATTTCATACTAGTGGCGCTGTTGTGCTTGTTTCCGGTACGATTAATGCACCGGTCCCCAACTGAAATACCCCGGTCTCCTAGGCACAAATCCCGGGTTCGGTCCCCTAATGCACCGGTCCCCTAACACATTACAAAACGCTGTAACTCCACGGCCGACTGCTGATAGTTTTGTTCTCTGTCTGACTCTCTGGCTCGTGCTGCGATATGAGTAGAGCACTTTCCCCCCCCCCAAAAAATCTGACCGATGTGCTCTTCCAATGATTGATCGGACAAAATATCCAATCAATATTCATTGGAGTCTTGCTTGAGTGTTTCGATATAGGATACCTACGGATATAGGACGCATTCCCATCGGCAGGCCATGAGATCGTCCATCGAGTTAATCCTATGTATCGTCTCAGTTTTGGCGTTTGTGTGAGGGTGCAAGGGTATAGGCTTCCTCAAGCGAGGAGGCTCGGGAAAATTACGTTCGCCCCTGCCGTCGTGTTGATTCTCTTCCCAAGGGTTTACCACCCTTGAGGGTTTATCGTCCCTCATGGGCAATATCAATACACACCAGCACAATAACATAATTTAGAACGAGTTTGACACCTAGGGAAGAGGACGGGGAGAGTAAGGTGACATCCCCGTCCCACGAACCGCCACTCATGTCCCTAGAAACATGCTTTTCCACACGGTACCTGGTCGGCAGTAGGGTCCCGACTTAAGAGCGCTTCAGAACAGGTAGGTTTCACCACTTCTATCTCTGTGCCACCTTTATACAAAAATCGGTGCAATATACCTCGTAGGTTTTGTATAGGAGTCCCAATCAGATAGCTGGATAGGGCGTCACAAGCGCCAAAGCGGATTTGACCGCTCCTTTTTCTCTTATCACCGACCCTCTAATATCGGGTACTCCTTAGCTGGTGTCTTACAATAGAAGCTCTTAAAATGGGAAATCCTCTGAATAACTAAGGAGGGTTTGAAATTAACCAGCGGAGGTCATTCAGAGAGCTTGAAAAAACATTTTAATGCAGTATTCGGGGGGAGCCAATGGGCCGTGATACCTCAGATCGACTAGGAAAATACGATCAAAGCAGGAGGCATGACACGCCGAGAGCATGCGCCGTTGTTGTGATGCGTTAGCGCACGACTCCCTCAATCCCCCCCAACTGATGTGGAATCGTAACAGTAGTGTGGAGTCATCCCACCGTAAGCATCCCACTGCTCTACCGGCCAACCAAGCTGATACTATTACGAGACTATAAGTTTCAGGGCTAGCGAATGAGCCATCCCACGGTAGGGTTGCAGCATCATCAGTCTCTGAGCTCCTCACATGAGGAACTCAATATTTCACTCGAGAAATGAATTCGAAGGGCATTCGGTCGCACAACCCGACCAATCTTCTACGCCTTAGTTCAAAAATATAATGTACTCGTGGAATTACTTCATTGACCGGCAGTTCCTCACATGAGGAACTCAATCGCCCAGGGACGTTTTGGCGCAATCATACAACTGCAACCCCTACCATGGGATGACTCGAATAGCAGTGTCGGGCGGGTTGTTGCGTGAGAACGAATGCCTTCGAAGTAATGTTTGGGGTGAGACATTGGGGTGAGATATTGAGATACTGCTGTTAGTAGCTCAGAAAATTCTTAGAATCTGATGCACTTCTATCGTGGGACGACTCAAAACCCTCGCGATAACTCAGATCGACAAGGAAAATAACCAGTACCAAAATAGCGTGACGTCGGCTACATAAATCACCACCATATATATAGAGTATAAATACATCGCACCCACTCTCCCTTGACTGCCGTGACTGTTGTGGAATGACAATAGAGTAAATGCACCCGTACAATGTACAATCCACGAACGATGCCTTTCGGAACGTTGCTGCCAGCGAAAAAATATGTTTACCTCGTCAATAAATGACAAAAAGAGTCGTACTTGATAAAACACTAAGCGGCATTTCTTGTTGTTGGTAGTTGGCAAGAAAGATTGGAATTGCAGTAGTAGTAGTAGTTCAGGATATGTGTTGTTGTGCCATAAAAATGTGCAACAAACGCTACATCGAAGATTTTTGTTCATCTGCAGGTCCTGGACCAGGACTAACAAACGTCCTTACAAGATCGTTTAGTCTTTAGCCAAAATCTAAATGTTCCAGACGGAAGCTCTTGTCTTAATCTTCTTGCCGAAACTCTTTGCCAACAAAACGAGACAGCATCCGTTATAATAAGAGAACTTAATGCAGAACAGGTTATAACCGGTAGGATATAAGATAAAAGTCGTTACATCACCCGAACGTGCACATCGTAAAACCAAACAAAAGACATCGAAACCTACCTCCTGATTAACGATGCCACCGAGCATCGCTAGTATTAATAGCGGTGGTCGATAGCTGCACCAATACAAAGTTTTGACTCTATTAAATAAATGAAGGAGGTTATAACCGTTCTTGTCATTAGCCCTCCTGAGTATATCCTAAAATAAATACCAACTGCATGTATGATATGTCTGTAGGTATTGTACTGGCAGTGGTACGTGGATGGACGGAGTGGCTAGTTCGTGGAAGCCGCTGCTTCTGGAGGTACGCGGGCGGTAGGTACGTATATATCCTATACTGTCGGTCGTTCGTTGGCGTTCGCGAAAGGAAGGCAGGGGGTAGAGGGCAGGGAGCAGAACCACAGTCCGATTGAAGCGACTGATGCCACGATAGCCCCTCCAAAAACAGCGATATATTTTAACGAACGTTTCACGGCTGCTCGACACAAGGAAATATACCGTTGTAAAGGAACTATCCATGTAGCATTTTGTGTGCAAAGGAAGGTGTATCGATTGGTGACGTTGGGGAGGGTGTCGAGGGACACCGTATTTCAGGAGATACCACCGGGAGCTGGTTTGAAACCGACGATATCGAAAAAGAAAAGTTGAGGGGGCTACCGTAGAACAACTCAAGTGTCGGCGCGAGAGTTCCACTCGCTCGACCACATCTATACGATAGGCAGGTATCCAATCTCACCCGGTACAAGAGTAGGCCAGGTGGGCGAAAAAAGGTCTAGGAAACGAATACTAAACGAAAGAACACCGGGACTACGAATGTGGTGCCCCGCCGTAGTGCTGGCATGGCCGTATGCTTAACAAAGCGGAGGCAATGTGGTGCGATCGACATAGTTAAAAAGCTTCTAATTTCTGACCATCTTGGCGCTCTCTAAACAGACAAGGGCAAGAAGGAACCGCGGTGGGAAGATAATTGCCAGGTGCCAGGTGCTAGGTGACAGGTACAGCGACAGTGGGGCCTGCTGCATCTATGGCTTGAAGATCGTTGCCACGTAGAAAGGGAGGCATGGGGTCTCGTCGGGGGCCGGAGCCGAACCTCTTGCCCGTGGTGGCGGGATGGGGTCTAGAGGTGTGTTATTCTCCCGTATGTGCAACATTCGTTATCTTCTGTTTGAAAAATCTATGCATGCATGTCACGATTTTTCACGTCAGTAACCGCTATGGTATTTCCCCAACATATGGCTAGGATACGATCTTTTCTGTTCATATGCGTCATCCGGTGTAGTAGTTAGTGTGATACCGTACGGGTATATATATATATATATGTTGATAGCTTGTATGGTAGTCTGAGCGCGGGCCTGCTGCATTTGGGCCATACACATCGTTGCCCCGTAGGAAGGGAGGCATGGGGACTCGTCGGGTGCAGGAGCCGAGCCTTTCGCTCGTGGTGGCAGGAGGGGGTCTCGAGGTGTGTGTTTTCTCCTGTTGTATGTGCAAGATTTATGATCTTCTGTTTGAAAAATCCTTTCTAGTCACGATCTTTCACGTCAGTAACCGCTATAGTATTTCCCCAATATATCGCTAGGATGCGATATCTTTTGTTCATGTGCGTCATACAGTATAGATAGTGTGATACCGTACGGGTATATATATATGTTGATAGCTTGTATGGTAGTCTGAGCGCGGGCCTGCTGCATTTGGGCCATGAACATCGTTGCCCCGTAGGAAGGGGGGCATAGGGACTCGTCGGATGCAGGAGCATAGCCTTTCGCTCGTGGTGGCAGGAGGGGGTCTCGAGGTGTGTTATTCTCCCGTATGTATGTGCAAGATTCGGTATCTTCTGTTTGGAAAATCCATTCATGTCACGATTTTTCACGTCAATAACCGCCATAGTATTTCCCTATTATTTGGCTAGGATACGATCCTTTTTGTTCATGTGCGTCATACAGTATAGTGTGATACCGAACGGAAATATATATATGTTGATAGCTCGTACGGTAGTCTGAGCGCGGGTTGGCTGCATTTATTCCATGAACATAGTTGCCCCGTAGGAAAAGAGGCATGGGGACTAGTCGGGGGCAGAAGCCGAGCCTTTCGCTCGTGGTGGCAGGAGGGGGTCTCGAGGTGTGTTATTCTCCCGTATGTGCAAGATTCGGTATCTTCTGTTTGGAAAATCCATTCATGTCACGATTTTTCACGTCAGTAACCGCCATAGTATTTCCCTATTATTTGGCTAGGATACGATCCTTTTTGTTCATGTGCGTCATACAGTATAATAGTGTCATACCGTACGGGTATATGTATGTTAATGCCTCGTACAGTCGTCTGAGCGGGTGCCTGCTGCATTTATGCAATGAACATCGTTGCCCCGTAGGAAGGGAGACATGGGGACTCGTCAGGGGCAGAAGCTGAGCTTTTTGCTTGTTGTGGCAGGAGGGCCTCGAGGTGTGTTATTCTCCCGTATGTGCAAGATTCGGTATCTTCTGTTTGGAAAATCCATTCAAGTCACGATTTTTCTCGTCAGTAACCGCCATAGTATTTTCCTATTATATGGCTAGGATGCGTTTTTTTTTGTTGATGTGCGTCATACAGTATAGTGTGATACCGTACGGAAATATATATATATGTTGATAGCTCGTACGGTAGTCTGAGCGCGGGTTGGCTGCATTTATGCCATGAACATCGTTGCCTCGTAGAAAAGAGGCATGGGGACTTGTCGGGGGCAGAAGCCGAGCTTTTCGCTCGTGGTGGCAGGAGGGGGTCTCGAGGTGTGTTATTCTCCCGTATGTGCAAGATTCGGTATCTTCTGTTTGGAAAATCCATTCAAATCATGATTTTTCTCGTCAGTAACCGCCATAGTATTTTCCTATTATATGGCTAGGATGCGATCTTTTTTGTTGATGTGCGTCATACAGTATAGTGTGATACCGTACGGAAATATATATATGTTGATAGCTCGTACGGTAGTCTGAGCGGGTGCCTGCTGCATTTATGCAATGAACATCGTTGCCCCGTTGGAAGGGAGGCATGGGGACTCGTCAGGGGCAGAAGCTGAGCTTTTTGCTTGTTGTGGCAGGAGGGCCTCGAGGTGTGTTATTCTCCCGTATGTATGTGCAATATTCGGTATCTTCTGTTTGGAAAATCCATTCAAGTCACGATTTTTCTCGTCAGTAACCGCCATAGTATTTTCCTATTAGAGCGATGGCCGAAATCGGGTACACCCGATTGACCTATGGCCGTTATCGGGTACCCCTTGAACACACTGTCCCACAACGACTCAGGACGACATCTCATTGGTCGAAACCACACCGCATCCGAACGCAGCCACATGTCCATCGGGTGTACCCGATTATGGCTGAACAAGTCCTCGACATGTACCCGACTCGCATACAAGCTACCCGATTATGGCCGGACTACTCGACCACCAGCCCACACGCACACACGCACGCGCAGCGGGCGCGAACTCGCGCCACGTCAGGAGGCGGGGCATTGTTTGTTCCTCCGTCTCGGAGCTCTTTTTTTTCGGACATCTTTTTCCGAAGTTTTTTTTTGTGGACCTTGAAGTCGCAGTTAGGCCATTTCTTACGCAGTCGGATACCGCCAGTCGAAAACGGCCCTTCTCGACTGGATTCTTCTGGTACTTCTTAACGTCAGTCGAGCCGATTTCTTATTCTTATCATCAGTCGAGCCGACTTTATAGTTTTGGTGCTCTTCCTAGAGGCGGTTGGTGTGAGGGAGTACTTCTGTACAGCAGTCGAAATCGGTTGGCAGCTCTGCGCTTCGCGCTTTCTTCGCGAGGAACGGCTCGACGAACCCTCGTCCCAGCGAGTTGGTGGCTTTGGGCTTAGCCGAAAGCCGCCAAAGAAAGCCACGTTCATGGAGTTGCACTCAGCCGAGAGCCGCCAAAGCTACAGCAGCCGCAGCGGTTGTGGGCAGCATGGGATCGAGACGCGCGCTGCTGCCGTCGTGTGATACACGCTGCTGGCGAGCAAAACTAGGAATGCGCCACGCTGACTTGCTGCGAGAAGCAACAGCTGGGATAGCGAAGCCAGCGTCAACGCCTTGTATGGTACTGCAGTGTGGTACCTGGTATGGGTGTGTGGCCGTGTGGGTGTGTGTTTGGTGGTGGGACGAGCGATGCGATCGGTTCAAAAAACACGTAAAAAACTTTTTCGACTGAGATTTTTGACCGGAGTATCCAGTCGGAATTCTCAGTCGAAAACAGTTTAGTCAAAAAAGCCCTTTTTCGACTGCGTAAGAAAGCTCGATTTGGGCTTTAGTCGAAAACACATCCGACTGCATAAGAAATGGCCTTAGCATCCCTTAACCTCTCGACTGCTGTACAGCAGTACTCCCTCACACCAACCGCCTGTAGGAAGAGCACCAAAACTATAAAGTCGGCTCGACTGACGATAAGAATAAGAAATCGGCTCGACTGACGTTAAGAAGAAGTACCAGAAGAATCCAGTCCAAAAGGGCCGTTTTTGACTGGCGGTATTCGACTGCGTAAGAAAAGGCCTAACTGCGACTTGAGGTCCACAAAAAAGAACTCCGGAAAAAAATGTCCGGAAAAATAGAGCTCCGAGACGGAGGAACAAACAATGCCCCGCCTCCTGACGTGGCGCGAGTTCGCGCCCGCTGCGCGTGCTTGTGTGCGTGTGGGCTGGTGGTCGAGTAGTCCGGCCATAATCGGGTAGCTTGTATGCGAGTCGGATACATGTCGAAGACTTGTTCAGCCATAATCGGGTACACCCGATGGACATGCGGCTGCGTTCGCATGCGGTGTGGTTTCGACCAATGAGATGTCGTCCTGAGTCGTTGTGGGACAGTGTGTTCAAGGGGTACCCGATAACGGCCATAGGTCAATCGGGTGTACCCGATTTCGGCCATCGCTCTTCCTATTATATGGCTAGGATGCGATCTTTTTTGTTGATGTGCGTCAGACAGTATAGTGTGATACCGTACGGAAATATATATATATATATGTTGATAGCTCGTACGGTAGTCTGAGCGCGGGTTGGCTGCATTTATGCCATGAACATCGTTGCCCCGTAAGAAGGGAGGCATGGGGACTCGTCGGGTGCAGGAGCCGAGCCTTTCACTCGTGGTGGCCGAAGGGGGTCTCAAGGTGTGTTATCCTCCCGTATGTGCAAGATTTTGTATCTTCTGTTTGGAAAATCCATTCATGTCACGATTTTTCACGTCAGCAACCGCCATACATAGTATTTCCCTATTATATGGCTAGGATGCGATCCTTCTTGTTCATGTGCGTCATAGCGTGATACCGCACGGGTATATATATATATATATGTTGATAGCTCGTACGGTAGTCTGAGCGCGGGTCGGCTGCATTTATGCCGTGAACATCGTTGCCCCGTAGGAAAAGAGGCATGGGGACTTGTCGGGGGCAGAAGCCGAGCCTTTCGCTCGTGGTGGCAGGAGGGGGTCTCGAGGTGTGTTATTCTCCCGTATGTGCAAGATTCGGTATCTTCTGTTTGGAAAATCCATTCATGTCACGATTTTTCACGTCAGTAACCGCCATAGTATTTCCCTATTATTTGGCTAAGAGGGTACGATCCTTTTTGTTCATGTGCGTCATACAGTATAATAGTGTCATACCGTACGGGTATATGTATGTTAATGCCTCGTACAGTCGTCTGAGCGGGTGCCTGCTGCATTTATGCCATGAACATCGTTGCCCCGTAGGAATGGAGGCATGGGGACTCGTGGGGGACAAGAGTCGAGCCTTTCACTCGTGGTGGCAGGAGGGGGTCTCGAGGAGTGTGTTTACTCCTGTATGTGCAAGATTCGGTATATTCTGTTTTGAAAATTCATTAAGGTCACGATTTTTCATGTCAGTAACCGATATAGTGCTTCCCTATTATGCTGCTAGGGCGCGATCCTTTTTGTTCATGTGCGTCATAGTGTGATACTGTACGGGTATATGTTTAGATTCGGCCTCGAAAGGCTGTGTGCCCCACTTTTAATTTAACATATATATGTTGATAGCTCGTACAGCACTCTGAGCGGGGGCCTGCTGCACTTATGCCATGAACATCGTTGCCCCGTGGGAAGAGAGGCATGGGGACTCGTCGGGTGCAGGAGCTGAGCCTTTCGCTCGTAGTGGCAGGAGGGGGTCGCGAGGTGCGTGTTTTCTCCTGCATGTGCAAGATTTTGTATCTTCTCTTTGAAAAATCCGTTCAAGTCACGATTTTTCACGTCAATAACCGCCATAGTACTTCCCTATTATTATATGGCTAGGATACGATCTTTTTTGTTCACGTGCGTCATACAGTATAGTGTAATACCGTACGGGTATATATATATTTGTTGATAGCTTGTACGGTAGTCTGAGCGGGGGCCTGCTGCATTTATGCCATGAACATCGTTGCCCCGTAGGAAGGGAGGCATGGTGACTCGTCGGGTGCAGGAGCTGAGCCTTTCGCTCGTGGTGGCAGGAGGGGGTCTCGAGGTGCGTGTTCTCTCCTTCATGTGCAAGATTCGGTGTCTTCTGTTTGGAAAATCCATTCATGTCACGATTTTTCACGTCAATAACCACCATAGTACTTCTCTATTCTATGGCTAGGATGCGATCCTTTTTGTTCACGTGGGTCATACATTGTAGTGTGATACCGTACGGGTATATATATATGCTGATAGCTTGTACAGTAGTCTGTGCCGGGGCTTGCTGCATTTATGCCATGAGCATCGTTGCCCCGCAGGAAGGGAGGCATGGCGACTCGTCGGGGGCAAAAGCCGAGCCTTTTGCTCGTGGTGGCAGAAGGGGGTCTCGAGGTGGCGTATGTGCAAGATTCGGTATCTTCTGTTTGGAAAATCCATTCATGTCACGATTTTTCACATCAATAACCGCCATAGCATTTCCCTATTATTTGGCTAGGATGCGATGCTTTTAGTTCATATGCGTCATACAGTTTAAATAGTGTGATACTGTACGGGTATATATATATGTTGATGGCTTGTACAGTAGTCTGAGCGGGTGCCTGCTGCATTTATGCCATGAAGATCGTTGCCCCGTAGGAAGGGAGGCATGGGGACTCGTCGGGGGCAGAAGCCGAGCCGTTCGCTTGTGATGGCAGAAGGGGGACCGAGGTGTGTTATTCTTCCGGATGCAAAAATTATCGAAGTATGAGAAAATATGGGTTTTGTACGTACGTAAGAAATATGACCAATCAGATCAATGCGGTCATTCGTAGTCGTATGAGCGATAGCATTTGGCACACCTGGCCCAGCTGTGTAGGCGACGACCTGCACGTGGAGCGCGTAGGGGAGCAGAGTCAGAGCTACAGGTCCAAGGTGTGATACAGACTAGGTTAAAGCTAGTTTAAGTCCATGCACTCCCCGACGATGGAGGCGTGCAAGTCACTGGAGGCTTAAGCTCTCTTGACTGCTGCTGTACGCGGTCCTAAATTATTATTCAGGCCGCCTCGGCTGCCGCGCGAGTCGAGGCTCATGCTACTGTCGCTGCTGTGCAAGCTGGGGTCGACAAACGCCGTGCCGAAGCTCTGGCTGCTGTTCAAGCTGAGTCTGAAGGTCGCCGTGCCGCAGCCGCTTCGGCTGCTGCTACTGCTGCGTCTGCCACCGCGGCACCATCGTTGCTCAGCCCCAGTCCCGCTGTGTCCGAGGCTGCGGGGGTAACACTGGCTGAATTGCTGCACTGACAAGGGCAGGTGTCTGGCGAGTTCGCTCAGATAGACGGAAACGTGTTCCGCCTCAAGTCGACGATGGATCAACTGCTTGCCTCCTTTGAAACCCTGCAGGATGCGGTGGCTGGTGGCGCGTCTAAAACCGAGAACGTCGAGGCCATGCTCCAGCTGTTCATAGACAACTTTTCCGATCGGCAGCCGGCCCCGAGGGACAGTGGGGACCCGAGGGAGCGCCACGTCCAAAGGTCGCAGTTAACTGACGACACTGCGCTATGGAAAAAGATGGCGTCCAGAAAACATTGGGTGCTCCGCGGGCGCATACCTCCCAACATTGGCGACTCGGCAGCGGATAGCCAGTCCTTCGTAGGCGAGGCCGTCAACGTCACGACGGCAGTGGCTACCTAGCTCCGCGCGATCAGTGACTTTGACGTTCGTGCGTACGGACCGCCGCCGTCAACGTCACGACGGCAGTTGCTACCTAGCTCCGCGCGATCAGTGACTTTGACGTTCGTGCGTACGGGCCGCGCGCGGAAGGGATGGTCAACCACCTGCTAATGGTCGCTGACCGCCTCGATTTCTTGCGCCAGGCTCTTGTGGCGGTCCTGTCCGTTGGGTTTTACCTCGACAGCGACGGCGACCGCCATTGCCGAGAGAGGGTGGCAACGATCGATGCCGCCTTCACGACAGTGTCTGCCGACCTACGCCGGCACACCCTTAGCAATATTTTCCTGCTCTCTGGCTCCGCGGCGCGGGCTATCATGAACAATATGGTAAACGACGATCTTCGCCTGTGGGTCAACGACCTCATGCGATTTGCACAGCAAGTACGTCCGCCGATGGTGCCCCCTCCGTCCGACTTTACGTTCTCGATGCCGCCCGTGCCTTCGCTCAAGCGCACGAGCGCCTTTTGCTCTAGCGGGGGTGACGTGCCCAAGCTCGTCGAAGGATTGCACGTCCCCCGCGAAAGCCAGGACGGGCCGTCCAAGAGGAAAAGAAACTCGGCCAACCCCGGTACACCACGGAAAAAAATCGCTGCCCAGTGCCGGCAGTTTGCTTCTCTGGGCCGATGCCGGTTCTCCAACTGCAAATTCTTGCATTAGGCTCCCCCGGCCGACGCCACTTTACCTGTTGCTCTTCGCGACAGTGGCAGTTCGGCGGCGCCGGCTGGTGGGTCGCGGGCGTTGGTGCTGCGCTCAGAGCCCCGCGGTGGGTCCGGGGGTGGTGGTGGCGGCGCTGGTTCTGGATGAGGACACGGTCCCTTCCTGTCGGTTGGGCCAACACCTGGGGGCGGGCGGCTGCTGAGCTTGCCGTTGGTAGAGCGGTGACGGCGCCGGGGGCCAGCGGGGGAGCGGGTGCCCGGCCGGCCACCCAAGGCGTAGAGGGGGGGCTGCGTGGGCGTGCGTTGGTAGCTTTGGCTGGCGATGGGGGTGTGGGGCGTCCTAGCGTGGCGGTGGCTCCGGGCCCGGTCCCCTTCGGCGAGAAATGTACGGTTTCTTGTGTGCGTGTGGGTGAGTTGCCGGCTGACTTGCTGCGTGTACAAGGGGCGGTTGATGGCGTACGCTCGGATGCCTTGCGATTCGTTGCGGTCGACGCTTGGTTGGATGCTCGGGCGGTTGTGGCGCAGTCGATGGCCGAGCAAGGCTCCGCGAGTCTCGGTCATCGCGCCTCGGTAAACTCCCCCCTCTTGAGACAGTGTCAGGGCAGCGTTGCCCAACTCACGTCCACCATCGGCTCCTCACTGTTTTCGCCGCATAATAACGTGGATACCGTACGGCACTGGTCTGGATCCGTCAAGCAATTTCCCTTTATTTCCTTACTACCTCGCGTGTTGGCGCCGGGCGCACAAGTGGGGGTATCAGGAGGGGGGAATCTGACCGCTGAAATCGCTTATGGTAATCACCCGGGAATCGCACAACACGACGTCGCGATCCACAAAAAGATCTGCGAGGACGTCGTGTACGGCCGCGCATTGGTATTTGATCTGCGTTTCGCTGGCGAAATTTTGGGGCTTCGTAATTCACCGCTTAGCGTCGTTCTTGAACCCAAATTTCGGATTATTCACGATCTCACGTTTGCGCGCGCGGGGGGTCGGACCAGTGTTAACGGTGATACGGATTTTGATTCCGCACCGCCGTCTGAGCTCGGCCACGTGCTTCGTGAGGTTTTACTACGGGTGATGGTTTTGAGGCAGACCCACAGTAGTAGTGCTCGAATCCTCTTGTGCCGTGTGGACGTCAAAGATGTGTTTCGACGGGTTTTGGCTGACCCGGCAGGTGCGCCGGCTTTCGGTTACGTGTTCGGAGATCGCGCCGTCGTGGATTTACGCTTGCAATTTGGGTGGCGTAATAGCCCGGGGTTTTCGGGGTTGATGGCATCCGCGCTCGAGCATGCTTACACCCACTCTACGTTTCAAGGCACAGATGTTTTCCAAAAAGGGGCTGCTGCCGTCCCGCACGTCGGAATTTTCCCGCCGCGGGGGGTTCCAGTTGTCTCTATCCCGGGTGATTGTGGGCCTGTTTCTGGCTCTGGTGGCAACGCCGGGAACTACTTCTTTGTGAGGTATTACGTAGACGATGGCATTCTCGTCGAGTTGCAATGGTGGCCAGACGGTCGCCGTTGTTTGCGCGCTGTCCAGTCGCTGGCATCGGACCATGTTTGCTTGTTGGGCGAAAGTGGTGTCTCTGATCCGCCCCTCCTGTCCGCCAGAAAAATCACTGACTGGGACACGCAACTGGAGGTGTTGGGCTGGATCATTGACACGGAGGCGCTTACGGTTACGTTGCCGTCCCATAAGCGCCTCAAGCTGCAAAATCTCCTTGCGGAGTGGCCCTCGTCTCGTACATTTGCTTCAGCGAGGCAGGTGTCGCAGCTCGTTGGCTTCCTTATACATGTCTCCTTTGCTGTGCGTCCGGGGCGGTCTTTCGTGAACCGATTGTTGGCTTCGGTGGGTATGCCGTGCATATCTGCCGGGGCTGATTTTGGTTTTCGTACGGCCAACCTCGGGCGGCGCCTCGTCTTGGGACCCGAGTTTCAAGGGGACCTCGAGTTTTACCGGTGGTTTATTGAGGAGGGATTGGACGCGCGCGGAGGAACCTTGTCGGGTCCGATGTATCATTTTCTTGATCGTCCCTCCCAACGTACTCTGTTTTCGGATGCATCCCAAACCGCTGTCGGGGGTTTCTGCTTTGAAACTGGGGTGTATTGGAGATACGATATTGACGCCGGGGAACGATCTCGTATTTGCGGGTCGAGAAAGTCAGTTGCAGGCGAGAACGATATATCGATTAACGTCCTCGAACTCTAGGTATGGTCGTCCCCGCGTGGGTCCTCGTACCTCCGTGCGCCGAGCGCTCGGCCGCGTTGGAGGATTGCGTGTTGTGGCGTGGCGACAACAAAGCAGCCGTAGAGTGGGTGCGGCGTTGTTGAGGCGGGAAGGATCCAAGATCGGGCGCGTTGATGCGCCTCCTTGTTGTGCTCGAATTGTCCTCTGGTTGGCACTTTGACGCGAAACACGTACGGGGTATTTTTAACGTTGCTGCGGACGGTATCTCACGCTGGAATCGCGCTTCCGTCCTCGTTAATATGCGTGCTGTCCGTGGGATATGCTGCTCGCGGGCGAGAAGCTGATCCCCACGTGGCGTGCCGGGGGTCGTGTTTTGTGGCCGGCCCTGTGCGCTTCGTTCTGCCTCTTGACTCGCGCGTCAGAAATGTTCGCGGAAACCCGGTTACGAGTTCACGAGACTTATTGTTGGCGGCGTGCTGATGTTGCCTTCTTTTGCGGAAATATTCAGCTTACTGTTGCGCAGTGGTCAACCGCGGATCATGCTGAGGTTCGGTTTCGCGGATCGAAGGGTGACCAACTGCGGAAAGGGGCGGTCGTCACGCGTGTGCGAAAGGGTCCGTCGATGCGCGTGGGGGAAGGTGGCGGCGCCGTCGATCTAATGATCGAATTGATGTCTTGTTACTTGTTTCTTCCCTCTTCGGCCCCCTTGGTTGCGTGTGGCGTTGGTAATGGCAGATGGTCCATGTGGACACAACATCAAGCGACGGTAGCTTTGCAGAAAGTGGTTGCGTTGGCGGGTGTGCGTGCGGAGGAGTACGCCTAGCACTCCCTGAGGATTAGAGGCGCAACGCACTTGACGGCAGGGGGTGCAACACCGGCGGTATTGCAGCGTGAGGGCCGATGGGCGTTGACTAGTTAGGCAAACGCGGAATTACAAAAAAGTGTGTTATCCCGTGTGCACTCTACGACTCGCGGGTAGAGGGGGGCGGGGGGGGTGGGACTACATTCGCAATACGGGTCAACTACCAGTTTGTGCTAGAGGCTGGCGTCGAGAGTTCGATGTCGCCAGTTGGGTTGGGAGTTGACTCGTGTATACGGATGTTAGCGTGGGGTTGCCGGCGGGGCAGCCCCGGGGTATTCCCCCCTCTCCGGGCGGGGGGTTGCGCATTATTATAATTCAACTTCGAAAGCAAAGTGCAAAGCAGAATATTATCGAAGTATGACGAAATATGGGTTTTGTACGTACGTAAGAAGTTTGACCAATCAGATCAATGCGGTAATTCAGAGTCGTATGCGCGATAGCATTGGGTACACCTGGCCCAGCTGTGTAGGTGACGACCTGCACGTGGAGCGCGTAGGGGAACAGAGTCAGAGCTACAGGTCCAAGGTGTGATACAGACTAGTTTAAGTTCCCACCCACCCGCCCGTGCTTTTGAGGGAGTCAGTGGAGGGGGAGTTAATCGGTCGCCGCAACGTTGCGCGTGTTTGTTACTGTTTTGGTAAACGTACCCGTTTTTGATGAGGTTGCGACGGGATTTCGTAGATTGCGCAGGTTTGCGGTGGGTGCTAGCCGCATCAGTGTTATAGCGTGGTGCAAGAGGTGTTCGTTGTTGTGCTTTTTTTCAGCATGTGTAATATCTGAGTGATACTCCCCTCTGTGCGGTGGGGTTACGTATGACTGCTTTACGCAGATATTATGTTGATAGTTAACAGCGAACGTTGTGGCAGTGCATCGGCTCGGATTCAGCGCGCAATCTGAAAGTGTGGGAGAGGGGAATTATCCGTATATTGGCAAGTAAGTGCATGTGTTTAATGTGCATGGTGTGTGCAGCCGTGCAAAATATATATTACACGCGTGTGTACGTTTTGAATATGCTGCACGTCATAGGCGGTTCCCTCCTATGTCTTCTTCGAGTTGCCAACGATTGTTCGTCGTTGGTTGTTGGCTGGCGTCGAGAGTTCGACGTCGCCAGTTGGGTTGGGAGTTGACCCGTGTATACGGATGTTAGCGTGAGGTTGCCGGCGGGGCAGCCCCGGGGTATTCCCATCTCCAACCCCCCTCTCCGGGCGGGGGGTTGCACATTAATATGATAAAACTTCGAAAGCAAAGTGCGATTCGGCATCTTCCGTTTGGAAAATCCACTCATGTCACGATTTTCCTCGTCAGTAACCGCCGAAGTAATTCCCTATTAAATGGGTAGGATGCGATCCATTTTGTTAACGTGCGTCATACTGTGTAGTGTGATACCGTACGGGAAATAAATATGTTGATAGCTCGTACAGCAGTCTGAGAGGGGGCCTGCTGCATTTATGCCATGAAGATCGTTGCCCCGTAGGAAGGAAGGGATGGGGGCTCGTCGGGGGCAAGAGCGGAGCCTTTCGCTCGCGGTGGCAGGAGGGGGTATCGAGATGTGTTATTCTCCCGTAAGTTCAAGATTCGTTATCTTCTGTTTGGAAAATGCATTCATGTCACGATTTTTCACGTCAGTAACCGCCATAGTAGTTCCCTATTATATGGCTAGGATGCGAACCATTTTGTTCACGTGCGTCATACTGTGTAGTGCGATACCGTACGGGTATTAATATGTTGATAGCTCGTACAGCAGTCTGAGCGATGGCCTGCTGCATTTATGCCATGAACATCGTTGCCTCGTAGGAAACGGCATGGGGACTCGTCGGGGGCAGGAGCCGAGACTTTCGCTCGTGGTGGCAGGGGGGGTTCTCGAGGGGTTTTATTCTCCCGCATGTGCAAGATTCAGTATCTTCTGTTTTGAAAATGCATTCATGTCACGATTTTTCACGTCAGTAACCGCCTTAGTATTTCCCTTTGATATGGCTAGGATACGATCCTCTTTGTTCATATGCGTCATACAGTATAGATAGTGTGATACCGTACGGGTAAATATATGTTGGTAGCTCGTACAGTGGGTTCAGCGGGGGCCTGCTGCATTCATGCCATGAACATCGTTGCCCCGTAGGAAGGGAGGCATGGGGACTCGTCAGGGGCAGAAGCCGAGCCTTTCGCTCGTGGTGGCAGGCAGGAGGGTCTCGAGGTGTGTTATTCTCCCGTATGTGCAAGATTCGGTATCTTCTGTTTGGAAAATGCATTCATGTCACGATTTTTCAGGTCAGTAACCGCCGAAGTATTTCCCTATTACTAAGTATATGGCTAGGATGCGATCCTTTTTGTTCACGTTCGTCATGCTGTATAGTGTGATAGCGTACGGGGTTTTTTCGTTGATAGCTCGTACAGCAGTCTGAGCGGGGGCCTGCTGTCTTTGTGCCATGAAGATCGTTGCCCCGTAGGAAGGGAGGCATGGGGACTCGTCGTGTGCAGAAGCCGAGCCTTTTGCTCGTGGTGACAGGAGGGGGTCTCGAGGTGTGTTATTGTCCCGTATGTGCAAGATTCGGTATCTTCTGTTTGTTTGGAAAATCCATTCATGTCACGATTTTTCACGTCAGTAACCAACCGCGATAGTATTTCCTTAATATATGGATAGGATTCGATCTTTTATGTTCACGTTCGTCATACAGTATAAATAGTGTGATACCGTACGGGTAAATATATGTTAATAGCTTGTACAGTAGTTTTAGCGGGGGCCTCCTGCGGTTATGCCATGAAGATCGTTGTCCCGTAGGAAGGGAGGCATGGGGACTCGTCGGGGGCAGAAGCAGAGCCTTTTGTTCGTGGTGGCAAGAGGGGGTTTCGAGGTGTGTTATTCCCCCGTATGTGCAAAATTTTGTATCTTCTGTTTGAAAAATCCATTCATGTCACGATTTTTCACGTCAGTAACCGCCATAGTAGTTCCCCATTATATGGCAAGGATACGATCTTCTTTGTTCATATGCGTCATACAGTATATATAGATAGTCTGGTACCGTACGGGTAAATATATATATTGATAGCTTTGTTTGTGGTATGCGGTTGTTCGATACGGGTCCGCGGATATTTGATGGTTTCGTATATTCTGGGGTTTCGTATTATGTGTCGAGGCATTATTCGGTATATGCCTCGGAGTGTGGAGCTGCCCCCCCGCGGGGCAGTCGATGATGTTAATGATACGACCCGGGCTTTGATGATAACGATACTGCCCGTATATATGTGAGTGGTGCAGCCGGTGACAATCAGGTGCGGCTTACCTCCTGTGTGTGGTTTATATGGGGCGGTCTCTGACAGAACGGTATTGACCCACCTGGTGTGTATTTGGTATCCGGTGTACGAGTATTTTATCTTCTCTCCTCGATCTACGCCGTAGCGGCACGCCGCGTGGTTACACAGAACACGTTATTCAGCAAGCGTATTCAAACACGATTATCGTGGGTTTCCGGGCCCGGAGCTTGCTGAAGGGTTGTTGTTATGGCCGAGGAGGCCGAGCTGCTTCGACAGCAGCTGGAGGAAGTGTCAATTTATTTGGCTCAGCGAGACGCGACGTTGGCTGAGAGAGACGCGACGGTGGCTGAGCGAGACGCGGCGTTGTCGGCGGAGAGAGCGTTGAGGATGTCCGCCGAGGCAGCGGTTCAGTCGGGTACCGCTGGGGGGAGCGGGCGGCCCATGCAGCAGGCAAGTGCTGGGCAGCCTGTGCCGGAGCCAGATTACCGTCACCACCAGACCCCCCCGGCGCTCATCTTGTCGTCGCAAAACAGCATGCGGGTGCCCAAGTTTGATGGGCGGAGTCAGCTGCACCTGTGGTCACACAGGTTCCAAGCTTTCTTGACGGCGCGGGGTCTGATCGGGGCGCTTGAGCCCACGAGCGACCCTATTCGGATAGCCGGGGGCTTAGGAGGGATGGAGGAGCGCAACCGATCCATCTATCTTCATGGGCAGCAGAGAGTCGAGAAGTGCGAGAAGGCATGGGAATTTCTCATGGAAGCCATGCAAGGACAGCCTGTGGAGGAACGGATGCATGCCGCTGGGTCGGTGGAGGGAGCATGGAAGGCTGTGATGGCCTGGTATCAGCCGCAGGGTGATGCCGAACGAGATCACCTCGAGAAAGACTTCGAGAACATAGAGATGCAGGGGGATGAGAACCCCAAGCTGTTCTTTGCCCGTGCTGAGGGGAAGCTCAATGTGCTGTCCACATTGGGTATCCGCAAGTCGGATCGCGACGTGGTTCGCATACTAACACGTCGTCTCCCGTCCGAGTTTTACGACGTGGAGCAGCGCACTAGCTTGCTTCGACCCGGCCTCACGCGATCGGAGATGGAGGGAATCGTCCGCACTTCCCACGCTAACCGCAAGACGAAGGAGTTGGAGGAGCGGAAGTTAGCGGCGGTCGTGTCAATGGCTGCTGCGCCGTTGGCGGATCCCCACGCCCTCGCCGTCGGTGGGGGTTTTCAGGGCAGATTAGGCGCCGGGCAGCAGCAGCAGCAGCAGCAGCAGCAGCGGTCGTATGGACAGCAACAGCAGCAGCAGCAGCGGCCGTATGGGCAGCAACAGCAGCAGCAGCAGCAGCCGTATGGGCAGCAACAGCAGCAGCAGCAGCAGCGGCCGTACGGGCAGCAACAGCAGCAGCAGCAGCGGCCGTATGGGCAGCAACAGCAGCAGCA